>OX459022.1:5688440-6888440 GCA_949774965.1 Diarsia brunnea
TCCAAAAAATTGAATAAAGTGATCAAACTAGTATTATTATCTTTTTTTTTTTTTAGGTGTGGGAAGTCATCAAATAACAGGGTTTATTTGATGATTTCCCGTATGTCAGTAGAAGTCTCACACTCCCTTCCGCTCTGCCCAAGAGTGGGGCGTGTAAGACTTCTACTGACTAAAAACCACCCATGTTCCTTCTTATCCCTTGTGCCGAGGCCGCGGTATCTCTTTCGAACAACCTGCAGACCCGACGGGGATATTATTATATTGTGCAACATTTTCTCCAGATGGTTTTCAACATTTCTGATCATGAAAATAGGTAAATACAACAAAAATCTCCATTTCCTGAAACTATACCCACGACTAATAACTGGTTCCGAGAAATATCAGAAAATTGGAATATGGAACCTTTGTCACTTTGAAAATGCATTTCTAGCAGGAATATTCATATTGTCCGTTTGCACGTGTTTTGTAATACCCGGAGCTATTCGTTCGACGAATATGAATATTGGAATAGCATAATGTCAAAGGTAGATGAAATTTTTATAATATATCCAATATCTACGTACTCCATATTTTAAAACGGGTGTGTTTTTTATGTCCTTGATATATCCTATACACAGAACATTGAGGTATAATGTACTAGTTCGTAGTAACTCAATGACACAGAAACAGGTTTATGATAACCTCGAAATTGGGTTTATATAACTGATAATTTTATGTCATTTTTGTCATGTTTGAATAAATCGGGCATTTGGCCACCGCGGCTGATGGTTACTTGGCATTATTTTAATTTGATTTTATTAAACCAACACCTTACGACTGCATTATTTCTTTCGAATTCATGTTTCTATGATTCAATACAACAAGGACTAGTGATTCATTAGGTTTTCTGAGCATCTCCTACGTTTACCATCATTACTTTTTCCGAAGTCATAAAATATGACTCAGAATTGTCACAAAAGTATACCTACTTAGTTAAAAAAAAAATGCCTACTCAGTAGACTCAGAGGTGAAACATCTAGGTTAAAATTTAAATCATAAAAATATCCATAAAAACATATAAATATCCTATTTATTGCTGTGTACGCGGTGGCGCGGCTAGGAAGCGTGCTTTCTGGCCGCGCCACCGATTTTGTTAAATATCTCGCAAACCTTTATAGTACTTTTTTTTAAATATTGTGCACAATAATGAACATATTACGAACATTTTTACCCCCGATTTAACCCCGATTCAAAACGCGACTGCGGCGCGGCCAGGAAGTATCACGCGAAAAAGGCGCAGTTTTTTATGCCCTTTTATAGATTTTTGTTAGTTTATTTCATACATACATACTCACGCCCTTTTCCCATGGGGGTAGGCAGAAAACACAGAGCGCCACCTGCTACGATCATTACATACTCCTTTTGCCTCATCCACATTCATACATCTGGTCGCACACGCACGCCAGTTACGAGTACTAAGTTTTTAATTAATGTAGGTACTTAGTTACTCTAATAAATGAAAAACAAAAAACCTATAATGAAATATGGAGTCAGGTTTGCCCGACCCGGGAATCTAGTTTAAGCAATGACAGAAAAAAAAATTTTTTTTTTGGTGGTCTACAATGTCATCAATTTCAGTAAGCTAGGCGTACTCACCACAACATAATTATCTCATATTGTCAAAAATATCATAAAATTGATCACGAAAGAACATAATAAAATTATTATCTTGGCTAAAATGTGAAATAACACAGATCACAAAATTCTTCAGGATATTTTTTATGAGCAAGTAGAAGAAAACTTTATATAACATTAGATTATCTATACCCTTTAGTTCTATACCTCTGAGAGTATTGTGTAGCTCAAAGGCAGAGAGAAAAACTTAGTTTTATCACGATTATTTACGATGATGACAAAATGCTGGAATATAAAACTTCTTGGTACTTTGAAACGGTTATCTTAGGCCCGTAGCACACGGCGTATTATAAACGCGCAGAAAAAGATTTGAACGCAACCTTGTAACCTAAGCACACGGGGCGATCGTGGAACGAGCGTCCACTGCGCTATAGTACGCGCTTCACACGCGCGTACTATAGCGTTTTACGCGCGTATAAATATATCAAAACACAAAAATCGGCACCTATGGCGCAGACGACGCACGTTCCTGAAGCCCGCGTCGTCTGCGCGTTTGTAATACGCCGTGTGCTAGGGACCTTAGTCTTGATTATGTTCACTTTGAAACTTGTCTTATAAATAATAAATCTTTTCGTCTAACGGGAAATAAAATAACCATTATGTTCGCAATTCTTAGACATAAGCTAGCCAGAAGAATAATATTTTCTTTCCATCCACCATTCTATTATTCTATTCTATTATTGGGGGTTTGGGTTTCCGCACTTGGTCCTTAAAGTGGACCATTGTGCGTGAGCCATGTTGGCCGATCACTCTAACCAGCCTACTTCCCTCCAGAAGCAGATCAGACTTCCCGGTCTCCTCAGGGCATCCACAAGGGATCTTGGTGTTCCTAGGGTTTCCTCACGAATCTTGGTAACGCCTGTGCACTCAAGGAGCACATGCGCCACCGTTTCCTCCGCCTCCATGCATGCTCTGCACAGGGGACTGTCTGTGATTCCTAGGGTGTGGAGGTGCTTATTCAGTGAACAGTGTCCAGTGATGGTCCCCGCCACCAGACGCAGGCTATCCCTGTCCAGGCGCAGAAGGCGCCTGGTCAGCTTTATATCCAGGGATGGCATAGCTTCCTTGGATTGCCTACATCCTGGTGTCGAGGTCCACCACCTCTCCGCTTGTATTAGAGTGTGGTCTTTTAGCCAGCTTCTTAGCTGCTTGAAAGGAATGGGCACAATGGGTTCGGGTCCGTAGGGTTTTGTGCTGGATCCTCTTCTGGCAAGTTCGTCAGCCGCATCGTTTCCGAGTGATCCGCTGTGACCTCTAATCCATTGTAGTGTTACCGTGTTGTGATTCAGTACCGTGATTCGTTCTAAGGCCTTGTGGCATTCTAGTATTAGTCTCGACGTGATCTGATTATTTTTTAGGGATTGAAGAACTGAGGCACTGTCGGAGAGTATTCGAATGTTAGTATCCGTAACCTCCCTGGCCTCTATAGCGTGTGCCGCTTGGATAATACCTACACATTCTGCTTGGTAAACAGAGTTTAGCATTCCAAGTGGTTTGGATATCTTAATGTTTAGGTCGTCGGAGAACACCCCGACGCCTGTCCCATCGTTGGTTTTTGATCCATCAGTGTAAATCCTTAGCTCTCTTGTACCTGAGTAGTCACACCACTCTTCAATGAGCTCTACGTTGTAGTGTTTTTGGAAGCAGTGGGTCTTCAGGATTCTGTCGATGGGTGATGTCATCATCGGCTGTTCTTTGATTGCATCTTCTTTGATGCGTGTGTGTTTGATTCTGGAATCATTTCTTAGGGTGCCGGATACTTCGAGTCTGAAAGTTGCTATGGCCGCCTCCTCTCTTACGACGAGGTGTAGGGGAGGTAGCCCCAGCATCACCTGTAAGGCAGCAGTGGGGGAAGTTCTCATGCTGCCGGTGATTGCTACGCAGGCAAATCTTTGTAGTTTCTCGAGATCCTTTTGGGTTGTACTTAAGTTGGTCCTGGGCCACCAGACTAAAGAGCCGTATGTAACGACTGGTCTAATAACTGTGGTGTATAGCCAGTAGGTGATTTTGGGGCTTATGCCCCAATTTCTCCCGAGGAGTCTCTTACATTGCCATAGGGCTATACTGGCTTTTGTGATGATGTAATCAGTGTGTTTTGCCCAGTTCAGCTGTTTGTCCAAATAGATGCCCAGGTACTTGGTTTCAGTTGATAGGCTTAGGGTTGTCCCAAAGAAGCTTGGCAATTGTAACGTTGCCAGCTTCCTTTTCTTTGTGAAGAGGACGAGTTCGGTTTTGGTAGGGTTCACTGCTAGTTTGTATTCTTTGCACCAGTCTTCTACTATTCTTAGAGCTTGGCGCATAAGGTTGCATAGTGTGTTTTCGTGTGTGCCGTTTATTATTATGGTCAGATCATCAGCGTAACCCACCGTGTAGTAGCCTCTGCTATTGAGACGTTTGATGAGGCTGTCTACTACTAGGTTCCATAGAAGTGGCGAGAGGACACCACCCTGGGGGCAGCCCTTCGCCACTATGGCTCTAGTGGTGTCGTTTATCGTAACTTGTACGGCTCTCAGTCTGAGCATGTTTGTGATCCATCGTCGCAGGGTCGGGTCCACACCGTATTCCTCGAGGGCTGCGTTGATGCTATGGAAGATGGTTTTGTCAAAAGCGCCTTCTATGTCAATGAAGACTGCTAGTGAAGAGCATTTGTGGTCCACTGCACATTCGATCTTGGAGATCACACTATGCAGCGCAGTTTCTGTTGATTTTCCTGTGGAGTACGCGTGTTGTTGTTTGTGAAGTGGTTGCTCCCGAAGAGGTCCGTCCCGAATGTGTCGGTCACAGAGTCTCTCGAGGGTTTTCAGTAGGAAGGATGTTAGGCTTATTGGTCTGTACGCCTTGGGTTGTGTGTAGTCTGGTTTGCCTGGTTTAGGGATGAAAATGACTTTCACCTCTCGCCATGCAAGTGGTATATATTTCTGTGCTATGCAGGCTTGGTAGATGACGGTCAGCCATGGCGTTAGAGCGTCTACTCCCCATTGTAGCAGGGCAGGGAGGATCTTGTCTAAGCCTGCGGATTTGTATGGTTTAAACGTATTTATTGCCCATTTTATTCTCTCTGCGGTAATCATGGTGCGGGCTCTGGCCCAGTCTTGGTCACTTGCTGTGTGGGTTGGCTCGTCTGCCCAGGTTCTGTCCTCGGAGAGATGGCAATCTGGGAAGTGGGTTTCCAAAAGAACTTTTCTTGTTTCGTGGTCCGACTTGGTGTCTGTGTTGTCTGGGGTTTTCAGCGACCCGAGGGTGCGGTCTTGGTCGGTAGATAGGATCTTTCTCACACGCGCGGCTTCGCTGTTCGATTCAATTTCTTCACAGAATTTCCGCCAGGCTGCCCTGCTGGCATTCCTGACTTGTTTTTTGAAGGTGTATTGTGTTTTTTTGTATGAGTCCCAGTCTTCTGGTAGTCTGGAGTTTTTGGCTCTGTTGAATTGTCTGCGCATGGTTTGCCTGAGCTTACTGAGTTCCGCATTCCACCAGGAGTTACCCTTGCTCTTGGTGTTTGGATCTTTTAGTTTGCAGCAGGCGTGATATGCTTCAATTATAAATCCCGAGAGTTTTGTTACGGTGTCTTCAAGTTGTTTGGGGTCTATTAGAATTTGGGGTGTTTGGTGCTGCGTTAGTAGGCAGGCCAACAGCCGTTTGTAGCCGGGTACATTGGTACGGCGTGGGTTGCGTCTAGGTTCGGGTTTTTTTATGTTGGCTACTAGTGAGAAGCGAATCCTTCTATGGTCAGAGCAGGAAGGTTCGTTGGATACGTGCCAGTCAGAGATAAGTTTTGCCGCGCTTTCCAAAGCCAGCGTTAGGTCAATGATCGTTTGTCCGCGCGATGTGACCCAAGTGGGTTCCGAGCCGCGGTTTGCGATGTTAAGGTTAGTTGTGAACAAATATGTGCATAGTACCTCACCTCTAGTGTTGGCTTTGTTGCAACCACAAAGCGGGTGATGGGCGTTTGAGTCCGTGCAGATGACCAGGCCCAGGTTGTTGTCCTCACAATACGTTACCAGGTCGGCCATCCCTTTTGGTGGGCAGTCTTCATCCTCGCCAGGCATATATACCGAGGCTAGGACGATATCGGGTGCGTCGCCGTCGGTTTTGAGCCTGACGGCTGTTAGGTCTCTGGAACATAATTGCGTGAGTGTGGTGGTGGGTACATCTCTAGGTATGTAGACACATGTTCGTGGTTTATCTGTACCTTTTGTGTCGAGGATCAGCTTACCTCCGATGTTACCAAGGCCGCATACTCTGTTATTACGGATCCACGGCTCTTGGATGAGTGCAAAGCTTCGGGGTTCTGTCTCCAGTGCCCTGCGCAGGCAGGCGGTAGCCGTCTGGCTGTGCTGGAGATTGGTCTGGATGATGTTTATGGGACAGGATGGGGGCGGCAGTGGGGTGGAATTAGGAGGAGATTGATCCATCGGATGAGTCCCCCCCCTTTTCCAGCCCATGCTGGTCTTCGCTGGGTGCTTCCATCCACCATTAGAATTGAATTGTTAATTCCGGAGATTAAAATAAATAAATAAAATAAAGTGTATTAATGCTTCAGTTAAAAGGGTTTAGTGTTTGGAGCCTCCTTTTAAGCAAGAATGCCTATATTAGGAGACTCCGCTCTTCCATATATTAGCAATAATTACTAGATTACCTAGCTCCTACATACAAACTAACAGATTAATCCTTACTTATTAATATTATAAATGCGAAAGTAACTCTGTCTGTCGCGCTTCCACTCCAAAACTACTACATCGATTTAAATGGAATTTGGTACACAGATAGTCTAGCTAGAGCCTGAGGACATAGGTTACTTTTTGCGAAAAAAATGTTGAAAGGGGTTGAAATGGGGGGATGAAAAGATTACTTTTTGACGAAGCCGCGGGCATCAGTTAATTTTATAATATTAGTATAGATAAAAAAATGGAAGCCTGTCATGCTAGGTATAACATTTTATATCTAGACTTAGTTAGCTAAACACTTCAAAGCTGCTACAAAACAGTCACCAAAAAAAAAACCCACTTAGAAGTGACAAGAAAGTAATTTAATTCCCGATTTTATTAAAAAGCCTGAGACTGTTATGCGCTTTATAAGATTTTTCATAAGTCTGGAAAGGAAGGCGTTGTCGGGAGCAATATTATGAAAAGATAATTTATAAGGTAACACTTTTTACTGCTGGGGATTTTAATTTCTTCTCTGGTAAGATTTTTGTAGAAGGTGTCTTGCATTTTTTTTTAGCACACACAAATTCTTGTCATAAATTATGTTCATTTTACATTGTAACTAAAAACTCCGGTAATAGACAGCATAGACGAAGAAGAAAAATTACGTTTTTAGCATCTTACCCAAAAACTTACCAAGCAAAGTTGGTTGGGCTGTGGATGGGTGACCACCCATAACTCACCGACTTTCCTGCATCGGAAAACACGTTAAGCCGTTGATCCTGGCAGTCATTTACAGATCTTTGACAGTCTTAACAGGCAGTCAGTGGCTCGAACGTCTGATAACCAGTCTTACCAAGGGGTTTCATATTATCCAGCACTAACTGGGTTGTCTAGATAAAATATTGCCATTCAGCTTCATCCGGTTAAACTGCATGGAAGCTGATCACATTGTAGTTGGGAAAAAGCTAGGTATATATGATGATAAAACATGACAATCCGGTGTAAAATACTGTCAAAATAAAGCTCCACCTCTGTTTACTCCCACCTGAATAAAAACGAATTTAGCACGCACAAACACGTGACACGCTAGCAAGACCGTTTCAATAAAAAAACCCTAATATTTTCTCCAAACAGGCTTCAAACCGACCCGTAACACAAAAAGCCAATCGTTCAAACTCAACTTTCGAACCCCAATCTCGACATTACATGCTCGAATTCAACCAACTCTGTACTGTAATTGGCAAACTATGTGCGACATTTGAACTCGGAATAATCTTTTGCCAATCAAAATCGATTATGATTGGGTCGGATCCCGAAGTGCTCTCGAATAGGGACGAGTGCTCCGAAATTGGGCTTTTATTACGTAACACTTCACGAGATTTAATATCTTTAGATCTTTGCTATAATTTTCTTTTTTTTAGGGTACCGTAGCCGAATGACAAAAAACGAAACTTGGTAGGTGAAAAACTTTGTAGATGTATTTTGTGAACCGCTTTACGATTTTATACTACATACTTGGAAAAGAAACTAAGAATAAAATTCATCAAACCGATAAGTGTGGGTTGTCTATAGATAGATCTTTAACAATGACATTGAAGTTTTTTAAAACCATTTTTTTTTTCAAAGTCGGTCTTCTGAAAGATAGACCCTTCCAAAGTGGTAAAATGTAAGTTCGGGGGGGACCTCTAACTTTTAAACTAAGAGAGTGAAAAACCAAAAAAATATATATGAAAACAACAATGCAACGCAAAGAAAACTTTCAACCAAAATTAGTTTGAACGAGATATAATTAAACTTATCACAAATTAATGTGTATTTTTGTTACCGCTATAACACTATAACAACAAATATTACAAATTAAAGAGGGCTTCCTTACTACGATGGTACGGAACCCTTCATGAGCGAGTCCGACTTGGCTAGTTTTTGTGATGGCAGTTTTAATATTACTTTAATTATTGATTTTAGTTATTTAGTCGTCACTTGACTCCTTGTTCTTCTTTTCCTGTTGTTTACACATCACAGAAGCTGATTTTCGGTGCTGAAAATGCCCATTGTTCTTTTGGGCCGACCCAATTTAGATTGTCATCGACACACTTAGATAAAGAAGATCTGCATACCGGGTTCTAACTGGATATAGCTGAGTAACGGCATTTTTCATGAAAAGCAGTCTTTCCATAAACATTTTTTTTTTTTTTTTTTTTTTTTTTTTTTTTTTTTAAAAAACGTTGCCCCACACTAGGAATTTCTCCTGTATCGTGGGTGCGTTTACAAACATTTAAACTCACATACACAAATACCCAGACCCGAAACAACTATCTGTAGGTCATACAAATATTTGTTCCGTGCGGGAATCGAACCCGCGACACGTAGCGCAGCAGTCCAATCGCTCAGCCACTGCGCCAACCGTGCCGTCAAACATGCTGGGCCTATGTTCCTAACTCTATGTCTAAATATTATAATACTTACTGACTGTAAAAAAAACCCTAAAGGAAGCTCTCCAAGCTAAGTTGTATGAAGATACAGAGAAGTTATTACTTGTTCTAAAATAATTATTGTTCGTATTAGTGTTTTCTTAAATTAGTTAACTAAGCTAAGATTAGTTTAACTTTAAATTTAAACACCTGAAAAAAACCGCTTCAAAATCCGTTGCGTAGTTTTAAAGATTTAAGCATACATAGGGATATAGGGACAGAGAAAGCGACTTTGTTTTATACTATGTAGTGATTATAAGATTAATATTTGATGTGATTATTTGTTAGATTAATGTTACCTACAACCACCTGAAACACAGGATCACCTAGTTCAGGCACAAATTATGGGTGAACTTGAAATAGATTTACGAATAATTGTATTTAACGTTATACCTTAAGTTATTACTTAAGGATCATTGCAAAAGTTACATTTGTTTTCCCACCCATTAAAATTTAGTTTTTTTTCGTCAGAATTTAGTTACCAAATAGGTTAACTTAGTTTCTCTGTAAACTAAGTTCTTAAATTAAAATTCCTAAGACATAGACATACGGAAAAAAAAGGAAAACGTTCCATGCTCCATTGTAAATGTAACAAATACAAACTCATTTGTACGGCGTCGAAAGTATCCGTTGAGTTAATCCCTTGAAACTTTTTATTTAAAACAAACTTCTGTTAAGCTTTCAACTGAATTAGCTTTGTGAGTTAAATTGCGTCACAGGGATGTGACGACAGCTTACTAAATAGAATTACCGTTGAAATTTAAAACGTCGTTCTACCGTTCTATTTATGTCAATCGTTTGACGTTGACAGTTCTGTTGACATTGACATATTGATGGCTTGGCTCTGGTATACTCGATTCGGCAGTTTTTGTTTATCAAGACAGCCTACCAGGCCCATTATTCACAAACGTTTTGATTCAATTCCGATTGGCAAGTCGTATGTCTATCTTTTTTTGTCATTACGAAGCGAGCGAGATAGACATAATTATGACTTTCCGATCGAAATCGAATCGAAGTGTATGTAAATAAGGGTCCTGGAGAAATTACTGCACTTAATCGGTTTTTATCCAGCTTTTGATTACCGACCACCAAACTGCGTTCAACATCTACCATTATTGATTCATGTTCGGATAAGCTCGTCACAATTCCACACCTTATCTAAACACCACCAAGACTGCCTCCACTGAGCATAGCTATTTACATTTAAGGTAACCCATTGATACAAAAACTAAAGATACGGTCGTCCGAACATTTGCTCGACGCGTTCGCCATACAGAGAATCGGTGTAGTCTGCTCGTTAACGTAACCTTGTATTAGCGGCGTGGTATTTTCGAGGTATAAAGAACATAAATAAAGCTTTTAATAAAATTTACGACTGCACCCGAAGAGAGCCGATCGTGGACCAGTTCACTTCGGCTTAGGAAAGACCATTTTGGGACCAAGTTTGAGGAGTCATTTTAACATGCGGTCCGCCCAGTCCTTACGCAGTAATATATGAGTCAGTAAGGTAACCTATTCTGCAGTTACAAATTAATATTAAAACGTAAAGGCAGATTTCGAAACCTTTACTTGACATTTAGGTATTTACATACATACACATATAAAATCACGCCCTTTTCACATAGGGGTAGGCAGAAACCACAGAACGCCACCTGCTACGATACATGTCAAGTTACGTTTATATAATACTGAAAATGGCCTAAGAACAGTAGTCTACGGGCCTATTTCACGATGACCGAATAGTTACTACTTACCGAATAAATTAAAAAATGGAACAGAATGAGTATGAAAATATTTGCCGAGTAAGTTAAAGGGAACTTAATCGCACACACTTAAATATAAAAAAACCGAACGTAAGCACTCAGAAATGAAAGCTAGTACCTTATTTGTATGAGAAGCCTGTAGTCTGTTATGTTGATATTTTGCAACAGAAGAACAAAACAAAATTAAATGCTCTTATATGTACAGAAACCATTTCAGACACTTTTCCTCTCACACGAAACGCACATCAGTATTTCTATTCTAGACCATCGTTACAGTCTCTCGCATTTCATGAGACACCGCCTTTCTTACCATATTATTATCATTACTTAAAGTATCTAACCTACAATTTTCTTTGTTTCAGATTAACCAATTCCAACGAGAGCTTCACCAGACTGCTAACTATGTTATAGTGGAAAGTTTGTTCCTAAAAGCCTGATTAAGTGCAGTGTTCCTACCAATTTAGTATTTTTGACGCTACTTTACATTAGTGTACCAATAAGTGCGAAAAAATGGGATGCAACACGAGTTCCGAAGCCAAAACTGACAAAGAAGAGAAAAATAATGCCCACGAAAACCAGACAAATACTGCTACAGGTATTTATAACGCATAGAATTAATAAAAAGACTACGTTCCTTTTACAATTGATCAGTTTTAACATTTGAAAACAACGCCATCTATCGGAATTTTCCGATACTCCTAAGAAAAGAAAATAGACTACTCTCCTTCTATAGTTGGTCACTTTTATTATTTTAAAACAACGCCATCTATCGGAATTTTCCGACACTAAATGAACAGTCTGGCTGAAACCATAATTTGAATACGAAGAGTTTAATCAAACGTTACACAGATGGCGCTCTTTCGTATGGTTTCAGTTTTCTCAAACCGTTGTCGTATTCGTTTCTATCGATTGCTTTGACTAATTACCTATTCATATTTAATGTGCTGCAAACACAGCCTAGAGCCTTCAACTACTGCCACGTTTTTTTTGTTTAATGTCATGACTGTGCCAGTCTAAGTAGATAGAAAATTATAAAGGAAAACTAATTTTAATGTATTGTTCAGACTTCAATGCAAGACCGATTTGAACGTAATTCAGTATAGGTGGGCAGGAGGGGGGGTGGGAAGATGGGTTGATATTATTATGATGTTTTAATATTTTTTTTGCACCTACTGTGTATTATCGCTCCATCGCCATAAGGTAGACTGGTAGAAAATGCCCAATGAATTTTGCCCGACGTTTTTACCGGTATTTAGGTACTTGTGTACAAAGTTTCAATAAATAAGTGTCATAAATTAGACCCCTACTCATTGTGTACGATAAAAAGAAGTAGGTACTACTACAAAAACCTATCCACGATGTAATGAAGAGAACTTGTTTCTCTTGTAACAACATGTCTGAGAGAATAGTGATATAGAGTAACTGTCTTGTGTCTTCTTGGAATGGTTTGTCATTCTTCAAATTGGTCTGCACGTGTCATGTTTTGGACATATAATTTGAGTTGTCACCAGTGTTTATTGCTGTTTTAAGGGTCTATTTTTTGTTCGTGTGATAAAAATTTGTTACTGTTATTGGACACAAATCATCATCTGCCTAGCCTATTCTCATATATGTTAGCGTCGGTTTTCAGTATAACCAGATACAGCTGAATACCAGTATATTTTATGGAGCGACTGCACCTCTACAACCAAGTTAGTACTGGGTAACACGATATCCTTTGATAAGACTGGTTGTCAGACTTTCAGGACTCTGACTACCAGTAACAACTATTATTGGAAACATACGAATAAAACAAAGCTGTAAGCTGCAACTTTGCTCACTGTGATATTGGTGCCAATGATGTTACAAAGATTTTAATTCTTTATTGCACACAAAATTAAATGTATACACACAAAATAACACGTTTTATGGAGTTTCTTGCCGTTCTTCTCATGAGACCAACGCTTTGGAATGGGCAACTATAGTACACTCACAGTTATTATGCCTTGTGTCTGGGACTGTAGCTTAGTTGATTAGTATTTGTTCGACTATTCAAAAGTGCCTGTAACTGGCTTACTTGAAATAAATATTTTTGATTTTTTACTTTTGCATTTATAAAAAGATACTAAAATGAAATATTTTATTTGGGAACTATATTTTCTATCACCAAAATTTATATTTGTCATCAAGTTGTATCACCTAATAAATAGATCTATCGCCACGAAATATTTTCGTTCTCAGATAAACAAAAATTGTTCCCAGGTATGAATTATCAAATTAATGTTAATATATGTGTAAAATAAGAGATCGATAACCAATAAAATTATATTGCATTACATGAATATAAACTTCGTTCTTATAATAACAGTTTTGTTCTCAGAATGGTAGATCTGTCACCAAATAAATCGATTATCGATCCCTGACTGCGACTCCTTTTTATCAACGTGTTTCAGGGCGGCATGGGCACCGGGCCGTAGGCCGACGAAGGAGGCCCGGCACTTCGGGGACAGAAGATATTAGTGTTATTTAATATGCGAGCGAAGCGAGCGCGCGTCATGGAGTACAAGATTTATTGGTGATCTCTTTAAATTAGTTTGCTTAAATACTTATTAGGACACACCTATTATAATACATACAAAAACATTTATTTGGTACTAGACCTTATATCTCAGGATTTTAGGTGATTTATTGTGGAACTGATTTTGCATTGTTTGGTGACTACATTTTGGTGACAGATCTACTATTTTGAGGACAAACCCTATTATTTAAGAAACACAAAACTAATTAAATTGGTGATAGCTTAAATGATACCCATTTTATTTTACATAAGCCGACATGGTTTCTTACGTCAAAATTATAAGTGCACGGTTTGGGTTGGTTGTTTTGAGTTAGAACTTACTGAAAACTGCATGGTTCAGGAGTATCCAGTTTCAATGGGTCAAGTACGTACTTACTAACCTGCCTGGTTTATTAGTGCCATCGGAAAATAGTCCCTGTTCCGGTATTAATAAACAAACCCTACCTACCTAATATAATCAGATAATTTCGAAGTCGTTATTCAACAAAATATTAAGCAGATGCAGGATTTTAAACTGACGAAAAATTCTTTTCAAATCAATTATATAAAATGAACTCGTTTTCCACCGTTTACAGAATCGCAAACTAAATAATTTCCGAGGGTGCCAGTGACTTCGTTCCCATTCAAATAATAAAATATTTACAAGTCCCGTGACTTGCCCGCGGCTCCGGGTTTTTTCCTTCCATAAATAATATCTACTTGAATAATCCGCCATTTTGTAGACCCATCCCAGTCAAGTTTCTTTTTTTTCGTTCGTGTTATTTTTAAGGTCCGTTGAATCTCTGCAAGAGTTTGGCTCTATACAACACTATACATAGTGTTGGGCTCAAAATGTATGTTCAATTTTGGTATTTTTTATTCACTTCGTGTTGTAATGTTTGGCTCTATATTTTTCGTGTGCCTTAGAGACTGCACAAGTATTCTTTTTGGCTCAAGCAATCTTCTGTGTCTTGTGGTTTGGCCATGTTTTGTTTTGTATTCTGTTGCAAAGCTATTCACAAACAATCATATCGAAACCGAATCGAATTCGTCTATGTCTATCTCGCTCGCTCTTGTAATGCCAAAAAAAAAATAGACGAATAGTCGATTCAGTTTCGATTCGATTGTTTGTGAATAGCTTCGCTGATATGGAGGGAAGTAAAAAATTATGTTTTTCCTACGCTATTTTTTTCTGATTAATTTTGTTATTTTAATACTTTGGTAAATATAATAATTATGTAACTACAGAAGTTAAAACGTTAAGTTTAATACCGTTAATGCTTAGTAACATACCATGGATACCCAACTTTACAAAGTCAATGTAGGGATTCTAAAATTATACCCAAAATACTTGTGACAACTATCTGGGTTGTCTCTGGAACTTTAACCGCAGTTAGATTACCTCTTCGTAGACTTGTTGCGAACAGGATTAGTGATATTAAATGCCTCTGCTTAGTCTGCGGTTTTGTCTACTTTGTGATACTTAGAACTATGAGTGCTGTGAGTGAGTGAGTGAGTGAGTGTGAGTATTCGTTTGAGGTGCTATTCACTTGTTCAGCAGGACTATTGCGTATCTTTTTAAATGTCAGTAGCTATCATAGTGTCCATCGATTAACTGTCAAATGGTTATGGTTTGGTACAAAACGGAACCATTTGTGCCCATTGATTAACTGTCAAATGGTTATGGTTTGGTACAAAACGGAACCATTTGACAGTTAATCAATGCACACTATGATAGCCACTGACATTTAAAAAGATACGCAATAGCCCTGCTGGTCGGTAATTTGGTTTCGCTGTATTTCTTAAACGAGAAAACCGGCACGAAAGAATTAGTTGACATGATTGGTTAGCATAGTTCGATTTCTATAGGAAGCAGTAAAAAAAGTAGTACAGCAATATAGTACAAACCAACTCCAGTGCCATCTATGCAACAAAGGTAGAACTAACAACAGTATTCTGGATTGCGTTGTTAAAATTATCTGCGTCTTAAGTCTTGTCGGGGCTGCGGGTTGTTCGAAAAAGATACCGCGTGCTCGACACAAAAGGCTAAAAAAGAACATTGGTAGTTTTTAGTCAGTAGAAGTCTGACACTCCCTACCACTCTGCCCAGACCGGGAGGCGGGGAGTTGATGATGTCCCACCATCCAAAAATAAAAAGACGTAAGCCATAAGCCTATAATTATATATATGCCTAAGTAAGATTCGATTTTACTGTCCAGCTGTGCTAAATCATGCCGACCCAAATATTTGAATAGTAGTGGATGATTTAAAAGTGTACGAGAAAATTGATAATAGCTAACTTTCTGACGAACTCACAGACTGTTTCGCACTAACTGCTACTTATGCACGTTTGAAATTTTCATCGGTTAATCTATATATATACATAAAAGGCAAAGCTGTTTGACTGGGGATCAACGCACAGGCCAAAACCAACTTAAAATTTCCCATACGTATTCCTCTTATGACGTAGGCATCCACTTAGGAAGAAATTTTCAAAATTCAACCCCCAAGAAGGGTAAAAAAGGACAGTGAAAAAAAGGCAGAAAGTTTGAATGGAAAACTGATATTTTTATAGTTTATCCGACATCCACGCGGGCGAAGCAGCGGGCAAAAGGTAGTTTAAAATAAAAACTGTGTTCCGTGTTAAATTGGTATACCTAAATGGTCAAAATGTATTGAACAATTAAATTATAATTACCGAGGGTTTCTGTTTGGAAGATGTACTCTTCCTGAATGATTTACTGGATATGTAGTAACCGTTTGTACGACGCCGCGACGGTGTCACTTCGATCGTGTATGAAAAATCATCACCTACCTTACCCTTTTTTTGGATCATCATCATCATCGTCAGCCTATAATGTTCCCACTGACTCAGGCCTCCTCTCTGGGAGAGGGATGGGAATAATCCACCACACGTGCCCAGAGCGGGTTGATATGTCACGTGTCTTCGATATATTTGGTTCTAATAAGACATGCTGGTTTCTCACAATATTTTCCTTCACCGTTTTTTTCATAAATCTTTGATTTTCTTCCGTAGATTATAATAATGTTCAATCGACACACACACACACAACACACACACACACACATACATACACACAACACATACACAATACTCGTATCATATGTGTGGAGTACGAGCACCTACCATTAAAGCAAAGTTTTTCCGAAAGTATTTCTGAAAAGAGGCTTTTTGTAACGTTTTTTTCATGATAACAAATGGCTGGTGAATTCCACGTGAGTTATGGTCTCGGCTTTTTAGGTAGTAGATACGTTTATAACGTTACTTATGTGAAAACAGAATTCAGTCAGGATTTGGTTCTGTTCCAAGTCAAAGCCAAAGAATTTTGAAACACATTAACTGATGGCCAAGCATTATCTACAACCATCGTAATAGGGTAGTTGACAAAAAATATCTAATTAGTCCGTCAGATAGATTTCCAAAAAATATTAGACACATATTTTTTTTTTATCTAATCAAAAAATGAAGACGATACTGTGCTTCGAAAACTCGTGTGACGTACTGCAATATATGAATTGTGACATAATGAAACCAAAAGACCCAAAGGCTTCGTGTTAGCTTCTAGTTTGTTAATTTCACGCAATTCGATGTTAACATACATCAAAAAACTAATTAAACCGTCGAGAACGCACTAATTACAAACAAGAACCGTTTCATCTAATTACTACAACAAGAGCGTAAGATAGCAAGTAACAAGGTTTTTAATTATCTCCACTTAAAGTAACAAAAGATACTAAGTACCTTCATTGAGGAGATAGCCTGTTTAAGGCGGTCGTCCACGAGACTTTGTAGCGATGCAAACGCCAAAAACCGCCGAAGTGTATGTAGGACCACGCACAATGTAGGGTTCCGTAGTTTACCATCAAAATAGTTGAACTCACTAAACTGAACAATGATTTTTGTTGTAAAAATAAAACAAACTTATATTTGCAGTTTTAAGACCTGTACTCCCATACATTACGTTTCGGAAAATATTTTGTGCAAGTACATTTTATAAGTTGGTCGACTATTACTCGTAAACTTGTAAAGCCTATTTAGTTGTGATAGTTTTTCTTTTAATTTCGTTATTATATACTACTGCCATGATTTTTTTCACACGCCCAAACACAATCCGTGTAGGTGGTTTAGGTAGCCACACTTGAGTCTAACAAAAATGTTCACGTTAATATTTCACAAACGAATCCCTTAATCGAAAAAGTGTTAAAGCAAACTCGAAAATATTTTTTAAGACTTATCCTATGACATACCTCAGCCAGGGCTGCGCGAGAAAAAAAATCACCCGCACTTTTATGTGAACTGGAGATACACTAAAAAAGAAATATTTTTTTATTTTACCACTGTGTCGGCGGCGTGACTCATCTATAAATGTTCATTCTAAATTACAGCTTTCTAGTACTAAGAGTCTTTGAGGTACAGTGCGGACCCCGTCGGGGGTGCGGGTTGTTCGCAAGAGATACTGCGGCCTCGACATGAAGGGCTAAGAAGGAACATGGGTGGTTTTTAGTTAGTAGAAGTCTGACACTCCCTTTCGCTCTGCCCAAGAGCGGGAGGGGTTATTTGATGATTTTCCACCCGCCAGAAAGGTTCTAAATTCGATCGGTATGTTTTTTTTTTTCTATGTATGTACACTGATTACGCTGAGATGTATGATCCGATTCACGTGGTTCTTTTTTTGTTTGATGCAGAATAGTTGCCATTTGGTCCCATAAAAATTTAACGTAGTTTAGCCCAGTACTTTTCATTATAAGATCATTTATTTTGATTTATGAACATTTCTTTGTCATTCTTATAAGGTCATGTTTTCTTTACAAGACTTATTAGTTGCTGGAAAAAAAACTACAAGGACGTGTAACGAGTAGACCTTGATTTTATGAATAAAAAAGATTGCTTTATAGACAATATTCAGGGAGAAAAAAGATAATTTATTTGTATGGAGAATCGTAGCCCCAGTTCTCAGTTATGCATCGCAACAAAAAATCTCTGTAGGCGACGGGCCTTACAATCAAATATAAAAGACGAATTTTATGAAATTGGATAGAAACCTTCGAAGTTTTGTTCATCCTTGGATAATTATCGTTTCTATGAAAACTGGCTGATTGTAAGTTTTGATGTAAAGTTAATTGTGTTGTAATTGGCGAAATATAGATGTGCTGTAATAATGTTTCAGACTATTTTTCTGTTCCTTTAGGACTTTTAGTCTTGTCCTTTTATAATGGGTGTAAAAGTACTGGAGCCAAAAGGTACTTGTTCTCCTCGTTATTGAAACAATTTTTCGATCTAGACCATACCTGATATCCTTCTAGTTACCGAGATATTAAAGGTCAACAACAAAGCACAGAGTACAGCTAACAACAAAGTACAGACAACATTTCAATTACTCGAACAAAAACACACTGAAAGTGAACACACTGTTTTTCTTCAACTAGGCAGACGTCTACGAGAGCGCTACAAACCTCGTAGACCCGCTACGCTGCTACGAGTACTCGTAGCAAATGTTGAGTCTTATTTTTATAAAGGACTACGGACTGTACTGTACCATCGCAGGATAATTGTAGAACCGTGAATATAAACAAAAACGAACACAAATAATAATCTACAAAACAGTTAATCTTCAAAAATATGTAGATACAGATACACTTAAATATGTTGTCTAAATTATATTATGAATTACACGTAGTTTGATAATTACTTCATAAAGTTTAAATGGTAACTCTGGCGACGTGTAACCGTTTACAGTCAGGACATCAAATTAATGAAATTAAATTTGAGTAATACTGACTGTTATTATAATTTTATTATTTTCTATTTTGAGAACGTTCATGTAATTTTATCGTAGTTCTATAAATAGGAATATGAAGCTTGTTGAAGTAAAAACAGATAATTTGATCACTTTAATGTATCCTGCCTCGTTGGTCTAGTGGTCGCAAGCGCGACTGCTAAGCATGATGCCCCGGGTTCGATTCCCGGGCAAAGTGTTATTGGCTTTTTTCATCAGGAATTTATCAGTAACAGCTACGGAGTCCGGATTTGTGCCAGGTTGATGGCAATAGGCTCGCCCCCTATTACATGGGACTTAAACATAACTGGCGAAATGTGGGTGTACTATTAGGTACACTTTTACTTAACCCTTCGGGAATTATAGGCGTGATGTTATGTTGTGTAATGTTTAATAAATTAATATTTCTGTCTGTTTTAATTATTCATCATCATCTGCCTAGCCTTTTTCCCAACTATGTTGGGGTCGACTTCCAGTCTAACCGGATGCAGCTGAATCCCAGTATTTTACATGGAGCGGCTGCCTATCTGACTCCCACAACCTAGTTAATACTAGGTAATACGATACCCTTTGGTAAGACTGGTTGTCAGACTTTAGACTACGGCTGCGGGTTGTTCGAAAGAGATACCGCGGCCCCGGCACAAGGGCTTAGAAGGAACAAAAAATACAACTTTTTATTTTACTGTATATTTGTGACCTTTTTATGACATGAAGGTTTTGAAAAAGAACTCGTGGTACTCGTGACTAAATAATTAGAAGGTCGCATAGGTCAATTTTCAGGGTTTTCCGTTTCGCGGAATGCACGTTATGTCGTTGATCCTACAGTTAGTGTAGTTATTTTTAGTTCTTTGACATCCGTTCAAATACTCACATTAATTATATTATTTTTCTAAAATATTTATAGAAAAAAATACAAAACTAGATCGATCCATGCAATTCAGGTCAACAGTCTAACTTTATAATACCAAGTTATATTAACCTCAGTTATTTATCCTTCTCTTAGTACAGAAAGCTATGAAGTTAGCTTATAAAATGCTTTCTCAACCAACATTGTGATATTTCTATCCAACTCAGTCGAACTTCGCAGAATTAATCAAATAAAGGAATGAGATTGTTTTCCTCCTTCGCAAAGAGAAGACTTTGTAGAAAGATATTGTATAATAAAATACAATTCGTTTTTTCTACCGTGCGCTGCTAAAAAACGTTTTAGGGGCAATACTTTTTGCATACTGCTCACAATTTAAAATTGGAGGTGGTTGAAATTAATTGGATATAAAGCCTAGTTAAGTTTTGTAGTGCCGACTGCGTACCAGAAGATGTTGCGTTGGA
Source organism: Diarsia brunnea (assembly GCA_949774965.1). NCBI lineage: Eukaryota > Metazoa > Arthropoda > Insecta > Lepidoptera > Noctuidae > Diarsia > Diarsia brunnea. The sequence continues at coordinate 5,708,658 of OX459022.1, forward strand.
AGGCATCCCACTAGGTGAACCGATGACCTGGTGAAGGTTGCGCAGATCCACTGGACGCGAGACGCACGGGACCGGTTCAGTGTGGCGACACTTGGGGAAGGCTTATGTCCAGCAGTGGATGTCTTTCGGCTAAAATGATGATGATGAAGTCTATTTCGTGGTGTGTACTAGTGATGTGACTAATTGATCACTTTGATAAGCCGTGTGCTCGGTGTGTAGAATTCCTCATTTCTACCAACGAGGAATTCTACACGAGGACCTGGGTTTAATTCTAGGGTCAGGCAAAGTGTTATTGGATTTTTCTATCAGGAATTTCTCCGTAGCATCTATATGGAGTTTGATATATCAGAACTGCCTACCATCTCAATATAAACAGGTTTTTCCTTCTGTCTTTACTTTAAGTACAAAGCAAGTTTTGGCAAGAGGAATATCCACCACCTCACGACTTCTAAAAACCCAAAGAACACCTGGCTTCCGGCAGTGAATTATGCAGCTGCCTATTCCGAAAAGATATCCTGGTATAGTGGGGTATTATTGGATCCTCCAACACCGAGTGCGAGTGCGGCGCTCCGGATCAAACAATGCACCACCTGCTGGAGTGTCCCAGATGCCTTTTTACCTGCACTCTTGACGACCTGAACAGTGCCTCTGCCGCTACAAAATCAATACGACAAGGAGAAGATTACGATCCCACATTTAACCCTTCTGCCTTCAAAGCAAAAGTGAACAGGTATCTTCTGGGCACGCTCGTTTGACCATAGCCCTCATCCATCGCTTTCCATCAAGCGTAATTGAGGTCCATTTCGCACAAAAAGGCCTACTACTAAAGCTAGCAGTTTAAGTATCATCATCAGCCTATAATGTTCCCACTGCAGGGGGGGGGGTCTCCTTTTTAGGAGAGGGATGGGCTATAATCCACCACGCGGGCCCAGTGCGGGTGGGTAGATGTCACGTGTCTAAGACATGCCAGTTTCCTTACGATATTTTGTGGTTTTAGTACCTAAAAGTACAAATAAGAAGACATCTAAGAGCGACAACTCTTTCTACAAATCCTACTAATATTATAAATGTGAAAGTTTGTGAGAATGGATGTGTGGATGTTTGTTACTCTTTCACGCATAAACGGCTGGACCGATTTGGTTGAAATTTGGTATGTAGATAGGTTATAACCTGGATTAACACATAGGATAGTTTTTATCCAAATTTTATCTTCCCGTGGGATAATTTTCGAGTTGTAGCGGGCGAAGCCGCTGGCACAAGCTAGTAAAACATAAATTTAGCTAGTGGCACTTACTACAGGTTGTTCTAAAAATAAAGGAGTGCTACAAAGTACCCGCGGCGACACTGACAAGTGCCAACTGAGTCTACGTGATGCACTTACAGCTTTTAGCATTAAAGCTCTTCGTAAACGAGGCTATAGGAAGTTTACTTCATATTATTGTCAGTTTATGTATAGAGGAGCTCGTGGCTTAATAATACTTGCCACTCGGTGTCGGTCTTTAGGTTAAGCCGCGCTTGCCTAGGTTAATCTATGGATGGGTGACCAACCATTACATATCAAGTGTCCTCCCTCCGTGATTCAGAAAGCACGTAAAGCTGTTGGTCCCGGCAGCCATATATAGATCTTTGGCAGTCATTACAGGTAATCAGTGTCCTGAAAGTACCAAAAGGTATCGTATTAATTAGTATTAACTGGGTTGTGGAGGTCAGATAGGCAGCCGCTCTATGTAGAATACTGGTTTTCAGTTGCATCCGGGTAGAATGGAAGCCGACCTCAAAATAGTTGGGAAAAGGCTAGGCAGATGATGATTGTCAGTTTATCAAGTTTGCTGAACTTTTGATAATAGATAAGAAAAAAAGGACTAATGATGATTTTTCTAATGAAAAGTACAACGGTTAATATTTGCACCCACATTTCGCCAGTATGTTTAAATCCCATGTAATAGGGGGCGAGCCAGAGCAGCCTATTGCCATTAATCAGGCTCAAATCCAGACTCCGTCGCAGCTACTGAGAAATTCCTGATATAAACCCAATATCAAATCTGACCCGAGTATCGAACCTAGCACCTCATGCTCAGCCGTCTTCATTAATCTCTACTAGACCAACGAGGCAATCTACAATCAGGTTTAATCCTAGTTTAGGTAGAATCCAATAAACTGTATACCTATAGTTTTTAATTTTGTATTATATTTCAAATATTTCAAAAAACAATTTCAATTTAAATCAATTTCATTATCATTCTCTTGTCCTTATCCCAATTAATTTGCGGTCGTCGCAGTATGTCTTCTTCTTCCATACTTCTCTGTTTCTCGCATCTCATGAGACACCTCCTGTCTTACCATATAATTTTTAACACAGTCCATCCATCGTTTCTTTGGTCTCCCTCTATTCTTATACTCATCTCTACTTTTCATCTACAATCTCCTAGTATTAATTAATTTATATCTTTGTTATATTAAATGCACAATTTTAATCAATTCCATCTTGTTTATTGTTTGTTATTAATTAGGTTTTCTACATCAATTATACAATTGTTAGTCTCTTTGTTCGTTAATGTTTTTCTTTCATTTTAACAAAGACTTTGAGTTATTCGTTTTGTTTGTGAATTATTTATGAATGAGAGAATGCATTGTTCTTTTTGTAAGCTTTTATTAAACTTACTAATTGTATTTTCTTTTGCTTAACTGCTTCGATGAAAATTGGTACTTACTGAAATAAATAAACTCATGCTTCGACATCATTAACATTTAATGGTGCACCAAAAAACTGGAGGAGTGGAGGTTCAGTGGAGTTCCAACTCGTTTTTTTTCCAAACCCGACGAATGGAGTAAATTACATCATATTTTTTTTCACAATTACGCAATTAAGTATTGATTTTGTTTACAAACCAAAACGTAAGTTATTTTCTACAAAATAAATAAATCCCTATTAAAATAAAACAAAAATCAATTTCCCCCATCACCCACTGAAAGGAAATTGTTTTATTTCAACAATGTGGTGACATCACGCATTGTCGGCCGTCGATACGATTTATAATTAACCCAGAGGGCGATAGCGTTCGCGGTAGATTGATTTGTTTGCCTTTTATTTATTTGTGGTTAAAGTTCACTGGGCTGATTGGTATTTTATTTAGTTTCAGGACTGTGTTTCTATCAGGTGATGTTTTTATCTTTGTAAAGTTCTTTTTCTGAATTTCATTAATCCTTGATCATGTTTTCAGTATGGGTATAAGAGTAGAGGAATTCTAAAGAAATGACGAATGGTCTGTGTAAAGAATGATATGGCAAGAGTAGATTGAGATAAAGGCAAGAGAATTGTTGATGATATTATCGATTCTGAATCCCCCCTCAAAATCTGACAGTTCTGTGAAAACTAACTAGTGGAGTGCCGTAAGATTTAAACCTCGGAATCCAGGGCCGGTCAATGAATCTTCATAAAAACTTTTGGACTGCATTGGTAAAAGCCCAAATAAAGAAGTTAAAAAAGAAGACCGCGCAAATTTTTTTTTTAACTTCTTTATTTGGGCTTAGATTTTACAATATTTATGCCTAACGGCACTCCACTAAACCCAGACAACTCGTCTGGGATTTAAATTAATAACGACAAGTTTGGTTAACTAGTCCTCAAACTGAATCAGACTTCTATAATCGAATTTAAGATATGAGGGAGTGATAAGTGAGAAAGCCGAAAATAAATAGCCTATCTATCATTCATAAATACCACACGAAAAAACAAGAATATGTTTACTCAAACCCAATCGATCGACAGTGAGGTAGCTGCACGCATCGTTAGCCAGCACATTTATAATTAACTTTATGATCGCTCGTCGCTCGCAGCGATGACATTTATTAACGTTAACTTTTGTTTGCTTTAGGTCCTGTGTGGTGAGTGCAGTATTGGTAATTGTGGGGCTTGTTTAAGCCTGTAGATTAATTTTATATTGTTTTTTATGACATAATATTAGGCTTACAGCGTGCCTTTTATCATTAGGATCTATAGTGGCGAAAACTTAGGAGGTATGGAAATATAAAAGCAGTGGTTTAAGAATGAACTAAAATCAAATCACCGCCTAGTTTAAACTATTCGTTGGAATTAGAATATATTTTAGATCTGAAAGGGACAACTTGAGAGAGTCGTATATCACTGTTATTTGCGGAATAAATTGTCTTCATAGAAATAAAAGAAAATATTCTTTTTTGCGATACCCATGGTGACAAACAAATAGTCACAAAAACACAAGAAGAATAAATTTAATTATGCGATTACGGTTCTAATTTATGTCCTTGTTCCAGTCTTTGGCTTATTTTAAAGCTTTTCTTATGTTTACTTTTTATAGGTTTATTGTTAGTTTCTTATCATTCTGTTTTGTCCTGTGTGAGACCAATGAACGCTTTTACTTTCTTGATTTCCTTACGATGACATAAAATTAATTAAATATTCATTTCTTACCTCAAAAAGCATAATTATACTAATCTCCATTATTAAATAATAGTGCTAGTGACCATATCAGTTTAAAATCTTATATACTAATCTCCGTTCAAAATGAAGAAAAACTAAAATCCTTACCTACTCGACCTTCTAAACCATTGGTTAAACAGCAGAGAGGTGAAAGCACGCATCGTCGGCCTCCGCCATCCGATTTATAATTAACTGAACGTCGATAGCGGATGGAATTGTCAACTGGGTTAGTCGATTTAGTTCGATTGAGTTGAATAAATAAACAGGGGTTTAGATTTTACCTGTAATTTATTTAAGGCTTATCTGTGTGTGAAAATATAGTGATCCCTTGGGAATGCATGGTTGTTATTTGAAAATGGGAATATTTAGAGATATTTTTAGATTATATGGAACGCCTGTTTTGGTCTATAGAGAGCAGATGATAAACATAAAATATGAATAAATGGTTTTAATTCTGTCTGCGGGGATATACAAAGTGATATTCTATCTGTGATAACATGCAACTGAATCAGTATTTTACCAAAGCATGGAAGAACCTCGGTAATTATGGAGTAGGTGGTCACTCTACGGGCTGCTCTTGGCAAGCGTTGCTTGCGTTGCTCTTGGCAAGTGTATCTAGCACTCTGGTTAGACAGAAAACCGTCCATAAGAATGCTGGAGAAACGACAAATTGAAACATGGTTATAAAAGACCTAGGTGTTATTTAATACAAAAACTAATTTGTCAGAATTCTAACAGAAAATCTAATCGATTAGTAATCACTTACAATAAAAAACCTAATTTAATTACCAAAATTCTAAACAAATTGTATTCACAAATGTATTTTATGCAAAAACTCTTAATATCCATTATTGCCATTAGGATAACGCACATTTACATTTAACTTGTTTAATTCTATTTGCGTGACAATAACAAACGAGGCGTGAAATAAAAATGCTTTATCTGAAAATTGTCCCTTTCACCCTATATTTTTTAAACGACGTCTGTCCCTTTTAATGTCGTGCGTCTCTTAATCACCAATATTATTAATGGTGATAGAAGATAATATTACAATAATCACCACGTTTGGTGGATGGTTTGGTGATGACTAGCGACGATGAAGAGAGTTAAGTTAAATAGATTCCAATTAGACTTCATTGGACCCTATTTTAAAATAAGGTACACTAGAGATAAACACAGTTTAACACTACAGTTTCATCGAAATTTGTGTGATAATATATTATATTTCAAATACAAAAAAAACAATGAAGGTATAATATTACTTTGACTAAAAATCAGCCTATCTCACGAAATAACGCATAACACAAAAACAATTCATAAGAAAACATAAATCCAAATAAAAATTACATACAAAAGGCTCCCAAACAAACGGTAAATCCATAAAACTTATTGATATGCCGTAGTACAGTCTCCAACGCCATATTTTGTTCACACTTACCTAAATCTAAAAGCATTTTCTCGTGAAATATTGATAGTAAGACTTATTTGACAACAACTTATGAATCCGAAAATACTTGGTTCGTAATCACATGAAATTGCCTTCAAAGAGTAGAAGTTAAACACTTTAAAATATAACCATGTGTTAGATATTGCTGCTCGCGACTGTACGGTGTTACAGTACAAGAGTCCGTTGGCTTAGTTCGCACCGCACGGCATAGTCCCACGGGCAGCCGACTTGGCCGCACGCGTTCCGAATCTCCCGCAATTGTACTTACCACCTTTCATTCCCCGACCACCACCCGACCGCGGACAAATCGAATTTGTGAATTTTGAATTTGGATCGCGATCTCCTGCTAACAAAGCGAGGTAAGTTTAAATTTTCAAAATAAAATACCGTGAATAGAATTTGACAGGTGAATATTTTTTTAATGAGTAGTTTTTTTTGTGATTATGAATATTTTTTTGATTAATAATAATATTTTATTATTTCACGTCCAGTGAAGCGTTGTTGGTAAGGTCGGTCGAAGAAGGGCACGCTAATTAGGTTAGAACTAATTAGAAGGGGAGGTTTCCCTCTCTTGTTTATATTTATACTACGTACGTGTGAAGGGTACGGCTATTCCAGTGGCTGTAACGGTTAACCTGAGAACACAGGGTTAATTATTATGAGGATATTTCAATTAAAAGAGTGATCACAGTATTTTACTAATCAAGAAACAAAAATAAATTAAACAGCTGGTTTTAAGTCAAAAAGACGATAGAAAGCGCTGCATTGGTTGATTTTTCTACGATATTTTACATAAATGAGAAAGAACATTGAACTTATTAAAATAAATATTTTAAAACCAATCGTACGCTAATAAATGTTGAATATTACTATTATATTCTTCATCATAAAACAATAAATTTAACGAATTAACAAATAACAAAAAAAAACTCGAAAACTCTGCGACACCATACACTACATACAATTTTAATGATTAATAAACATCAAATTCTCGTTACACATTTCCCAACTACGTTCGGGTCGGCTTCCAGTCTCACCAGATCCAGTTGTATATCAGTATTTTTAATGGAGCAACTTCACAACCTAGTTTGTACTGATAATAATTATATTACTCCTCCTTTTGGTAAAACTGGTTGTAAGGCATTTGGGCCACTGACTACCAAACGACTGCCAAAGATGTACAAAAAAAGACTTGTGGTACTGGAGACTGCCGCGGTAAAGCTATTGCATAGCATTTTTTATCAACTTATGCAATTATAATTATTTATTTATTTTATTAATGCAGTATTTTTTTTCCTTTGTTTTTTTTTCTTTGATATTAATTCAAGTTACACTTTGAGCGTGGTGACCGATAAAAAAACATTTTTTTTTCTTTTATTAAATAAATGAGTGTTAGGTTTTTTTCGTTACGAAATTTCTGGATTCGGTCCCCACGCTCAAGGCCCGCGATAGAAGCTATGCAATAGCTTAAAAGATAGCCGGTACCAACTGCTTAACGATCTAACCGAGGCACTGAGGAAACTCAGTGTGCAACGGGTGGTCACCCATCCACGAACCAACCCAGACAAGCATGACTTAACCTGAAGATCGACCGGCTGCTACTAATATTTAGTTACGAGCTCCTCAAATTCTCACTGTTCCTTTACAAAAGAATGCTCTTATATCAGCAATTTTTTTTTGGGGTGTGGGAAATCATCAAAATGACTCCTCCCGCTCTGGGGAGAGCGGAAGGGAGTGTCAGACATCTACTGACTGAAACCCACCCATGTTCCTTCTTAGCCCTTTGTGCCCGGCCGCAGCCGCAACCCGCAGCCCCGAAAATATATCAGTACCTTGTACCAACAATTACGATTCATTTCACGAAGTACCCTAACTCACATTAATATTAACCAGGCTCTAACACCAGACAGAACAGAACACTTCCCGTGCGTGTAAACCTCTAAAAGTAAATAATTAATCACTTTGCCTAGCCATTGTGCGTTAATAGTTAAGTAACATTGATTTTTCGCTTTGTTCACTATTTTTCTTATTTAGATATTGTAATAATGTGGATGTAGCATGATATTATAGAGAAGTGATATTATATATAGCTTGCACAATCACTACATAGTATAAAACAAAGTCGCTGTCGCTGTCTGTCCGTCCCTATGTAGGTATGCTTAAATCTTTAGAACTACGCGACGGATTTTGAAGCGGTATTTTTTTAATAGATAGAGTGATTCAAGAGAAAGGTTTTAGTATATAATTTGACCGACGTACACGCGGGTGTAATAAAATGGCCAAATGCATTTATATTATCAGAAATAAAGGTTATTTGTAAAAAAAGAAGTGGATTAGAGGATTGTTTCAATATTAACAGCCACTCGGTTCTCAGGTTAAGCCGCATTAATTGCCTAGGTTCGTCTATGGATGGGTGACCACCAATTACACACCGAGTTTTTTTCATACCTCGAAAAGCACGTTAAGCCGTTGTTCACGGTAGATCATAGGTAGGTAGGTCATTGGTAGATCTTTGACAACCGATATAGGTCAGTCAGCTTCCTGAAATTCTGATAACCGTCATACCAAGTAGAATCGTTTTCCCAGTAATGGGTTGAGGAGGTCAGATAGGCAGTCGTTCCATGTAAAATACAGGTATTCAGCTGCATTCGGTTAAACTGGATACTGACCAAAAATTATGCAGATGATGAATTTTTATTTGACTTTTTACTCGTCCCTCGGAGGAGGTTCTCAATTCGATTGATATATTTTTAAATGTTTCTTTTATGTAAGTATATTTAAGAAACAAGAAGAACCTAGCTTCGAGCACTGCCCTAACTTTCAACTATATCATATCCTATGATCATAACAAAACCTAATGAAAAACTTGGTTATTACCCGATAAATTCTCACATGCCTTAGTAATTTGTAAAACTTTACTACATACCGTCCTAACTAATTATAAACTAATAAATATGAAAGTGGTTCGCTCAGAGAACCTTTCTTGCGAGTACTGAAGTTCTGACCTGTCAGTGTTTTAAGGCATCATCATCAGTCTAGCTTTTTTCCAACTATCTTGGGGTCGGCTTCCAGTCTAACCTGATGCAGCTGAATACCAGTATTTTGCATGGAGCGGCTGCTTATCTGACCTCGACAAGCCAGTTAGTAAAACAATATCCCTTTTGAAAGATGGGTTTTCAGACAACCAAGAAAATAAAGACAAAAAAAAGAATAAAATATCTTTATTTCATGCTAAATAAACTATTAGACACTATAATAGCGTACAGTTGGCCCAGTTTTGCATAGTAATCAAACAAAATCCCAACAAATACCTAGTTTTACGTAATCATGGAGAATTGTAAATGGCTTGTCGTTTATCATAGTTAATTGAAAATAATATTCACAATTTTTATGCCCGGGGTCTGAATTTGTGCCCCGTTAGTGGCAACAGGCTCGCCCCGTATTACATGGAATTTAAACATAGCTGGCGATGTGGGTGAACTATTAAGAAAGAAATAAAGAAACACCTCTGCCTAACCTTTCGGGGATTACAAGCGTGATGTTACGTTAATACCCACAATTTATATTCCCGAGTTTAAACAAATATACGAACCCGACCAATACGAGTAAACGAGAAAAAATTACATTTCGCAAAACGTTTGTCGTGTATACCGCGTGTGATTAAATATTCAAAATCAGCCATACAAACAAAAGTTAGGTCAGGAATTAAAAATAAAATATGGCCGCTGGGGCTACGCAAATAGAAGGGAACCGTATTGCGGTGGTTTTTGTAGCCTTTCGCTAAGTAGGTGTAAAGGTTTTTTGGCAGTTTTTCGGAATGGGAAATTGCGGATTGCGTTAGCTCTTTTTAAGGAATAATGGTACTGTTAAATATTTATAAACCTAGAAACGAATTTCCATGCCTGACTTGAAAGTCTTTGAATAAGTTCCGGACACAGGTTGGTCGAAGCAAGGGTAACCGGTTCAGGTGGAGATTCATAGATGGCTGTCGGTGGTACCCCATAAACGACGGGACACTTATTTATTTAAACTTTATGCACAATAGTGATACATAGGCGGACTTAATGCCACAAGGCATTCTCTACCAGTCAACCTTAGGGTTAATCAAGACAACATTGTGGTACACACTTGATATTGTGTCCTGTTTTTAATTTTATTTTCGGCTAACTCTATTCAGATTGTCATCGATACGCAGGTTGTCATCGATACTTAAGGGTATCCTGACATCCTGTCGAGGCTGCGGGTTGTTCGCAAGGGATACCGCGGCCTCGACATAAAGGGCGAAGAAGGAACATGGGTGGTTTTTAGTCAGTAGAAGTCTGACACTCCCTTTCGCTCTGCCCAAGAGCGGAGAGCGGTTATTTGATGATTTCCCACCCCCCAAAAAAAAAAAGACGTGTGGCACTGGAGACTGCCGCGGTAAAGCTATTGCATAGCATTTGTTATCAACTTATGCAATTATAATTATTTATTTATTTTATTAATGCAGTATTTTTTTTCCTTTGTTTTTTTTTCTTTGATATTAATAAATGCACTTTGTTTATTCATATTTAAAACACTTTGTACACAAATTATACGACTACAGATATTCACTGTTGTACATAGATGATAAATACCTATACACCTATATGATTTCTCACAAACAGCTGATTACAAAAAGGGTATCCTGACAAAAGCTAATCAAAAATTCAGTAGATAATAACTAAAATTAGTCATAAGTTCCCACTACTGGGGCAGACCTCGTGTATATGAGTGAGAATTGATTCTAATCCACTTTACAGGTATTCGAAGATGTGTCACATGTCTTCGAATTTACCAAAAGCATACTTAAGACTAAAAAATACAAGACTCGAAACACAACGCAAAATTTAAACATACTCCTAAACTAAGTTTTAGTTTCTATGATCTATTTTTCGTTGGCATTAAAAACTCTGTTAACAACACCTGTTTCTAAACAACTTTAAACGTCTTTCGCTGAAAACCACTCGGCAACTCACCGAACCTGTATCATTATAAATACCGACAAAACAACCAAGGGCCTTGTTAAACCGAAAATCAATCGTGCCCTTAAGAAACTGGGTCACGACACGTCTTCACAAATGCTTAGCAACCTGCTACTACCCCTTAAGAAATGTACAGTCAAATAAATAGATGAATTGGTACCTATATAAGTCGTCAATTGTGTAACACGCTCGTCAGGTATACATACTTCAAAATTTAATTATAAATTATGAATGCAAGAAAACCGTTTGAAAAGTTTTAAGTTTGTGATGTGGTGAGTATTTGGTATTCAGGCTGCAGGGTTTATAAAGCAAAAGGAATATATTTCCCATCAGTTTTTCTGGTCAAACATTACAAATAATGCGTTCCTGGTAGGTATTTTAAAATTGTACAGAGGTTATTTTTAAGACTTATCAATCACTCCTTAAGGTGAATGCTCCAACTAGCCCGCGAAATTCAAATTTTCTTACGTTTTTTGCAATTTGCAGGCCAGTGCTAGTTAGTATGTCCATTAAAATATAAATTGCGGCTGCAAGACGTATGTAGTTACATAAATATAATCATCAAAATCATCAATACAAGCCTCCAAGTTCATAAAGGTGCAGGAACTTGAAAAAGTCATTTTTGCACCTTCATGAACTTGGAGGCCGCAATTAATATTCTAATCAACATACAAACGAACACTGACCTGCAAATTGCAAAAAACGTAAAAAAAATTGAATTTCGCGGGGTGGTTGGAGCATTCACCTTAAACATAAATATTTGGGTTAACCACATACCTACACAACTTTTTATCCTTGTGTTAGGATCCCGTGGTTACCCATTATAACTACTAAGTTAAGCTTCCTTTAGTAAATTTTTTTTTTGTGAATTAACGAAAAGGTTATCTGCGTAAGTACCTTCCCTTTGTGTCTTTTTATAAACTGTACGTGTACAATTGAACATACATGTATTGATCGAATGGTCTTTATACTGGATATTTTATTACAGTGCGTGGTTTCAAATTCTGTCGTAAATGTGGAGTATTCTACTTATTTCATGGAAAATGTGGGACTTCTCCCGTATTGGTACGAAACCTATGATAATTTAAGTAGCTCATACAGTAGTAAAAATATAAGAAAAGGTAATATGGCAGTCACAAGACTGACAGTACAGGCGCCAGTACATAAATATACTATACAAACCGTCAAATTTCTTATATACTCGTAGATTTTCAACTTTCTTTGGCGAAACATTAGGTTCATGGTTTATAGGGAAAATTTTACAATTTCGGGTACCTAGATGTGCTTGCGTCTGGACATAGTCAATTGGCTATAAGCAATTTATGTTAAGCAGCGGTGGCCCAGTAGTGGTGGTGTCGACTTACGAACAGTAACTCGTGGGTTCGAACCCAGGCAGGCGCATTTATTTTGTGTAATTTATTTCATCACCGCTGCTCTCAAAACGGTGAAGGAAAACACCGTGAGGACGATGATGATGATGATTTTATGTTAAAGTTAGGTCAACTTTATAAAGATTCACTGGGTTTTCTTGATATTGAATGATTCTTTGCTCAAGTGTCTCTTGTTGTATGATGCCGTAAAGAAGTAATAACATAACTATGGCTATGAAAAGCTCACCATTTTGGCATAAAACATACCAGCCTATTACTGTCCCAGTGCTGGGCAAAAGCCTCTTCTTATACAGAGAAGGCGCAAGCATTATCATCACGCTTGCTTAAGACGGGTCGGTGATATAAGATTTATATAATATACGTTCAGTAATATAAGTTCAGGTTTGCTCACGATGTGTTACTTCACCGATGTCTTTGATGTCCAGAAAACTTCAACACATCGGTTTCACTCGGATTTGAACCCACAAACAACGCATGAGAGGCGAGGCCTTAATCGCAGACCATTTTTGCATAGCTAGTAAATTAATAAAGAATATAAAACAGATTAATATAACATCACGACTGTAATCCTCGAAAGGTATATATTTTGCCAGTTATGTTTAAGTCCCATATAATAGAGGGCGAGCCTATTGCCATCAAGGCAGACTGGTCATTAAATGTTCAGCAACAGAATGAAAATTGATTAACCAACCTAATAGGGGATCGGACAAAAAAAAAAACTAATTAGTCCGTCAGATAGATTTCCAAAAAATATTGAACACATATTTTTTCTTTTTAGTTAAACAAAAAATGAAGACGATGCAGAGCTTCGAAAACTCGTGAACTCCTCGAAAACTTCACCATGTCAGTACATTTTTTACCTACAAATGACGTCACAACCCCCCCACTCATGATCTTTGACGCGTTATAAATTCGTAATTTTTTATTAATTTGATAAAACAAAAAACACGTATTCAATTTTTTTCGATAATCTAACTGACGGACTAATTAGAATCATATTTTTTTGACTCAGTCCGATCACCTATTATCATACACCTACGTCATTGAAATGTAGCCCCTTAACATCTAATAACAAATGCACATCGCATGTACCTAACCACATAACCTAACTACCATCGAGCGCAGCGAGTTTTAAAATGGCCACATTGATCGAAAAGCCATTTAACGTATTATTATTTCATGTGTTCTTGAGCCAAATAGGGGCAAGGCAGTTGGAATGACATACGAGTACATTTATCGAGTAGTTCCTGCATGGCTGTTCTTTGTTAGTCTAAGCGTGGTAGTTTGCAATATGGATTTTGTTATTTCATGTTGGTTACCATGAGTGAAGTCTAATGTCAGTGGTAAAGGCATTGAGCAACGGTGTCCTTGGCGACTATCAATTGTAAGGTCAAAGTGACATAGGGCTGCGGGTTGTTCAAAAGAGATACCGCGGCCACGGACACAAAGGACTAAGAAGGAATTAACATGGGTACCCTTAGTCAGTAGAAGTCTGACACTAGTTGACTGACTAAAAAAAATATGATTCTGTTTAGTCCGTCTGTTAGATTATCGAAAAATATTGGATACGTCTTTCTTGTTTTATTAAATTAATAAAAACTGACGAAAATTAAACGTGTCGAAGATCGTGAGAAGAGGCTGGTAACGTCATTTTCTGGTAAAAAATGTACCAAACTGTGAAGTCGCGCGACTTTTCGAAGCACTGTATCGTCTTCATTTATTGTTTACGTTAAAAAAGAAAAAATACATGTCCAATATTTTTTGGAAATCTATCTAACGGACTAATTAGATTTATTTGTCAACTACCCTATTGTAAGGTCAAAGCGACATCCCGTCGGGGCTGCGGGTTGTTCGCAAGAGATACCGCGGCCTCGACATAAAGGGCTAAGAAGGAACATGGGTGGTTTTTAGTCAGTGGAAGTCTGACACTCCCTTCCGCTCTGCCCAAGAGCGGGAGGGGTTATTTGATGATTCTACACACGTCAACAAAAAAAAAGGTCAAAGTGACATTATACAGTTGATTCAAATACGACATACTTCACTCCATTCCATACGTTGGTACTCCTATTATAGTAATGATATAAATGGTTAACGTTCTAAAAAAAGAAGGGGAACACGTTTCAAGCAGTAGCGACAAGTGTTTGCCTACCTAACCCATTATTTGTGCCACTTTCCGAAAATCTCTCACCCGGACACGAGTTGCCAAAGCTGACCTAAAATTCTCTAAATAAACTCTGGATACAGGTTAGCCAAAGCAAGTAAAACGTGTTCAGTTTTTTTTTTTATTTGGAATGGGCTTGCTCTTGACCTCAATCTTGCCCTAAGGATTATTATTATTCATAGATGACTCAGCCCTGAAGAGTGAATGTGGTGTTGCCCATGAATCGATGGAACACTTGATATCGTGTCTTGCTTGACAACACACACACACACAGGAGCACACACACACACACACATCACACATCACACATCACACACACACACACACACAGGAGCACACACATCGCAAGAGCTGATGGACGCTACTGAAAATGCCAAACACCTTGTCAAATTTTAGGCGAATCGATTTGAATTGTAATCGACACGTTAAGAAGAAGAATTATTTATATAAATGGTTAGAATAAGAAAGTATTTCACACACTATTTACTACTATATTAGCCCATTTAGATCCATCAAAGCCCACTGACATAACACTTACATACATCATATTTGGACTGGAATATCAAGGCAATACATTTTCCCTTTTATATAATTCGTTGGTACCCCAGAAATAGGGAATAAATATCGTGGCAAGGGGACGAAAAATAATGTCGTTTCGAACGATTGAGCATTGGAGTCGTTTCGAGAACAACATACATAAATAAAGTTGGGAGAGGACGAGTTTGAATATAAATTACTTACAAATGATTTTTATTTTTGAAGTGGAGTGGAGGAAAAAGTGGAAATGTTATTTTTTGTTTAATTAGTAGTCGTTGTTGATTAAGGATTGTGAAAAATAATATGTATACCTACAGGGAGTAAACGGAGGGTTCCTTTACAACAATTGACGGCACGGTTGGTGCAGTGGCTGAGAGATTGGACTGCTGCGCTGCGTGTCGCGGGTTCGATCCCCGCACGGAACAAAGTCATTGGTCATTAGTATGGTGGTTTCTGGAAATAAATTGTAAGGGTCGAATTTATTAATATTTGTATGGCCTACAGATACATAGTTGTTTCGGGTCTGGGTGTGCATGTGTCTATGTGAGTTTAAATGTTTATAAACGCACCCACGATACAGGAGAAATTTCTAGTGTGGGGCAAGGTTTAAAAAAAAAATATTAATAAAATTCACATTGCTTGAATCGAAAACTGTTAGTGTCGCAGTGGAAGTGGGTATAAAATGTAACAATTTTTACAAAGTTTGACGTAAGCTTTTAATGTAGCTTCTGTCAAGCCTAACCCTCTAGCACTTGAATGACAGAAGCTAACCCTCTAGCACTTTAAACAGTTTCATTCCCAGATCCTAATTGTAAAATACATGAACGGAGTTTAACACAGAAATTTATTAAGCATCTATATAAAATAGACTTTATATTCCCAGTAAAGACATCTAATAAGATCAACGCTCAGATCGGTCACTGGAGCGTCTACCTAACTTAATTCCTAATTCAATCCTTATAACGAGGGCAGATACCCTGTTAAGAAACAGAGTGTGGATGGCATGTCAAGTAGAAAGATTAGATTTAATGGGAAAGCAATTCAATATTGTTTTTTTGTGAATCTTGGAACGATGGTTAGCTCTTCTGCTTTGCTTTTAAGTACTAGCATTGGGTCCTTGGTTAATTCCCAGTGCTAGGAAGTAGGACTCTTGACATGTGGTCGGTTAGTGGAAATTGATTTACCTTTTTACCAAATTCCACTATGCCCGTTTTGAAACGCAGCGTGGTGTTTCTGGGCTGCGGGTTGTTCGCAATAGATACCGCGGCCTCGACATGAAGGGCTAAGAAGGAACATGGGTGGTTTTTAGTTAGTAGAAGTCTGACACTCCCTTTCGCTCTGCCCAAGAGCGGCAGGGGTCATTTGATGATTATACAGCCACCATAAAAAAAAAGGCGTGGTGTTTCTAATCCTGTCTTGTCTTTTGATACCCAGAATACTGCGTTCCATTGTCTTTAGAAAAACTCCATAAAGACTCATTGGGTGACCAGGTCTGAGCGCTGTACTCGAAACTCAAATAGCACTGGAAAAAAATGTAATAGAATTTGAACCTGCAATTTCCTAGAAAATTGATTTTAAAATTCTCTAGTTTACATTCAACGTCGTACCTGCATAGTATTATATGTTTTTGGTACCGTGACAGAAGCCAGTCACTCTTTATTTGCTTACAATTTGATTTTCAAGTTGACAGGCGCCATTTCGATATAAATTCAATTCTCGTATATTTGATCTTGGATTTGTGGAGTGGCTTTACCATTCTCTGCGTTCAGAAAGAACTGATAATTTCTATGATGAATTCCTCAGTTGATATCTTCTATTATTCGGTTAATCGAGTATTTGTACATCGGAACACAATCGCTTTATTTTTGCGAATTAAGCAATCGATATGAATTGCGTTGGGGTCGTAGCCAACTATACATTTTTCAAACAACGCTACTTTATTAGTCCTGAAGATAATTATTATGAAATTATATTTACACACAGGCAAGTTATTCTTATAGGTTCGTCGTTATCAGTTTGACAGCTTCTGTATACCTGAGAAAGAAAAGTATTAATTGGTCTCACACAGGACAAAACAAATTATTGACCAAAAAATATAAAAAGTAAATATAAGAGAAATAATTAAAAATAAGACATTAAACTAAAATTAGTCCCTTACGAGGCCAAAAGGCCATTATCTCAGCATGGTGCTGTAACATTTGTGAAAAATGTCACAACACTGGTATTCTGATATCGCCCCAAATACTTATGAATCTGGTATAGTTACCTCACAGAAAACCACATAATTATAATTATTTTTCTAATATTTTCGACATAAATAATTCCAAGTAACGTCAAGAAAATCCCTTAATTGCAAAGAATGAAGCACTTTTTCATTTAAATTCTAATGACAAAAACTTCTAAGCTTGAACAAAGAGACCAACAATAATATAAATTCCTCTTCAAATCGGAACAATATAACTCTTCAATATTCTTCGATCCGACTTTTCTTTATCCTTGAAAAAATGAAGGATGAAAAAGCTATTTCACTAAAGGATTCTGGATTTTTGTCTCAGCTGAGATAAATTGGGCATTATTTGAAAAAATCGAGGTCAGAGCCTAAAAGGTATGTTATCATTATTTGTGGATCATTGTAATATTTTACTGGCTAATATCATTACATTGATTTTGTGGCATTTTGGACATTGTGTTTTGACTTTGTCAGCCATAACTTAAGCTCTAAATATGAATTAATTGTACGCACAGTAAACAAAATAGGTCCAATATTTCAAAAATCTTTAAAATCGTAATATTGTAAAAAAAAAACTTTTGGCCCGCCTTCCCTCGGTAACGAAGCATGATCTAGAACAATAAAAAGCAGAAAAAAAAGTAGCTATATTAAGGGTATTTTTACACCCATTAAATTATGTAGATAATTTAACCTAGTCTGTCTCCTGATTCTGGCCCTCCTCAATGGCGCCAAGGCCACAGGGGTACCTTAGTCAGCGGTCATTTAATTGTACCCAGTTTGTAAGCCCTGCATGGGGCCCTTAATTCATTTAAGGACTCCACAGGATACTCCGGTTGTGCAGTCTTATAACCGTATCCAGTTGCACGGCGAGTGATCCTACTGACAAAATAAAATCATCTACACTAATATTATAAAGAGGAAATATTTGTTTGTTTGTAACGAATAGGCTCCAAAACTACTGGATCGATTTCAAAAATTCTTTCACCGTTAGGAAGCTACACTATCCCCGAGTGACATAGGCTACTTTTTATCCCTGTATTCCTACGGGAATGGGAACTACGCGGGTGAAACCGCGTGACGTCCGCTAGTTATAAATAAATGTACGAGTAGCTGCTCTACCACATTCAAATCACAGTACTACTGTCGTCAAACCATCAAACAAAGCACCGCTCTCCGTCACCAACACGTGCTACGTTCCCAATTTATCAATTTAACTCCTATTGACCTTATTGCGAATTTAATGACAATTGAGTCATATGTACAGTGCGTGGCGACATTTTAGCATTGACCGTGGAATGACCAAGACCATGCAATGATCGAATGTTCGTCATTAGACTGTAACTCCGCGATATAATCAAAGCCATTGATCATAGTGCGAATAAGTTATTACCTGGTTCATACGTCTTGACGATCTTACCCCACCCCATACCTTCATTCGAACAGTATGCTGCTGAATACCAGTATTTAACATGGATTGACTGCTTATATGTCCTTCATAACCATCAGCATTATCTTATCCTTTTTTTTGGGATATTATAAATTGCATATCAAATAAATAATCGCCTATCAATACATACTCATCATTTATATTCTTTTTTACATCAAATAACTTACTTCACTACAAATAAACTAAATGTTTAACAAAACTCAAACTGCAGATAATTCGAAATTATACATCAATATGACATTACTATTTTCCTCATAATGCAATACAGTTAAATTTATTTTTGTACAAAAATACTACATACATAGCATAAATACTGACTGCACAGCAAATTTTCCATATCCATTTTACAGCTTTAACTTAATTAGTTAATTAGCACCCTAATGGGCGGCATGGGCACCGGGCCGTAGGCCGACGAAGGAGGCCGGCGGAGGCCCGGCACTTCGGGGACAGAAGATATATGTGCTAATTAATAAATAATAAGAAGACTGTGACTAATAAAATGCTGTTTTATTTAGAAAAACTGCTGTAAATAATATAAAAATAGAAGCTATATTTAAAAGAAAAAGAGTTAACATGTATAATGTGCATTAAGATTATTAGCTGTGTATTGATGAAAAAGCTTTTGCTTTAGGAAAAATCGCTGTACGCTGCGAAAATAAATTGTAGTGTGTTTAGTGATATTTTGAGTTCAATATTTTGCTGTGCAATCAGTAATTTTGATGGGAATTCGGAATCTTATTGCATAGAAAAAGGATATTTTTTGATTTGCGTTTAAATACTACCTCTTTTTTTTTGGCGGTTGGAAAATCATCAAATAACCCCTCCCGCTCTAGGGTGGAGCGAAAGGGAGTCTCAGACTTCTACTGACTAAAAACCACCCATGTTCCTTCTTAGCCGTTCATGTCGAGGCCGCGGTATCTCTTGCGAACAACCCGCAGCCCCGACGGGATCATTATCTTATCCTTATCCTTAAAATTCATTAAATTCTCCAAATAACAAAAAGACACTGAGATTATTCATGGTACTTGTGTAGAGCGGATCTCTATCCTAGTTAAAAAACTCAGGTATCATGGGACCCTTGGTAAACAGGGTGTCAGAATTTCTGTAACAACTGTCAAAGATTTTTAAATGACAGCCACTAATAACTAAGACTTGGGGTCCCAATAAAAAAATGATGATTATTACCCATCCACAGACCGACATTCTGCCTCGTAACGGCAAATGCAGTAATCGACATTTTTACGATTTTGACTTAAACTATCATCATCATCATAATCATCATCATCAACAGCCTATTAGTGTTCCCACTGCTGAGACACGGGCCTCCACTCTTTGAGAGGGAATGGGCTATAATCTACCACGCGGGCCCATTGCGGATTGGTAGATGTCACAAGTCTTCAAATTTTTGGTTCTAGGACGATGTTTTCCTTCACCGTTTTTGAGAGCAGTGGTGATGAAATAATTTACACAAAGTAATGCGCCTGCCTGGGTACCCACGACTTACTGTTCGTAAGTCGGGGCCGCCACCACTGGGCCAGCACTGCTAGCTACTTTAACTAAACGTACAATTATTTTTATTATTATAGGATGACTAGGACTTATTGAAATAGTAAGGAAAATGCTGCATTTCATAGGAAAATAATTGTTACTTAGAAGCGTTTTTCTCGAAACCGCCATTTTGCAAAAACTGCATTTACTGTTACGAGGGCAGAATTGGCAAACATAGCTTGTATTTCTTAGCCTTGGTTAACATAAACAAACCACTGTCCAAAATAATGAACTAAAATTGCACAGTACCAGTCTAAAAACGTACAAAATTAGCATCTGCCACTTAGACCAGAGTGGAAACGTAATGAAAACTGTCCGATTATTTTGGCTGAGTTTATTTGCGAGCTAAAAACATTGTCTGTTTAAATTCAGCCCGGCTGATGAGTTAGACAGACCGAATTTAGTTTCAGTTCAAACGCCTGGAGAATTTATAAGTACTGAATTGTTTATTGTGTTATTTTTTATTTGCAGTTTTTTTATTCTTTTATGTTTGTGAAAAATTTACTGCGAATTGGATTGCAGTAGTTGTAGAGTTTTTATTAGAAGCTGGCATTTTTTGTGTGGTTTGTTTTTTATGGAAATTATTTCTTGGGAATACGTTAGTGGTTCTTGTATAGTTCTTGTATGAATTCTTTAAAGTTTATGGTAGCCCGTCTCATTACCCAGGGTCGTCTGGGTAGTATTACGTCTTGGTATATAGCTAAGCTGCTCTTGAAGGCTGTAACAATCCATAATATTGTACTTATCGAATGCAGCTGTATACCGGTATTTTACATGGAGACTGCCTATTTTACCTCCACAACCCAGTTAGTACTTACTGGGTAATACAATACCCCTTTTTTTTTTGGCGGGTGGAAAATCATCAAATAACCCCTCCCGCTCTTGGGCAGAGCGAAAGGGAGTGTCAGACTTCTACTGACTAAAAACCACCCATGTACCTTCTTAGCCCTTGGGCCGAGGCCGCGGTATCTCTTTCGAACAACCCGCAGCCCCGACGGGACTTCTTGGTAAGACTGGTGCCAGACTTTCGGGCCACTGACTACTTGAAACGACTGTTTAAGATCTATAAGTGACAGCTGGGACCAACAGCTTAACTGCGAAAACTCGGTATATAATGGGTGGTTACCCATCCACAGATTAACCTAGGAAAGTGCGGCTTAACCTAAAGATTGATTAGCCACACGCTCCCCTTCATCTTGTCCTGTGTATTAAAATATCTTTGCTACCTGTACATAAGTGAAATATAAATCTTGTATTAACCTTGTTCAAATTCTGGAATATGCAAATGGTTACGCATAATATGCAGGAGAGAAGAACTGGCATGTTCTGTAAGTGGGCTCCATACTGAATCTGTGTTTGTTTATACAACAGCCGGCTCTTTTAGTTTTCTAATTTCCTCTATACGTCCCAAATTTATTCGTGTTCATATAAATCATAGTTTTCTCATTTGCAGTTTTAAACCACAAACAATACAAAACTCAACAGAATAAATCAGATTTAAACAAAAGAGCAGGAACGAACTGCACGAATTAAATCGAATTTTTACCACCCGGGTGCCGCCATATTTGATTATAGAACTAGGTTTTGGTGCGAAATACTTTGTGATTTCAGGCGTTTCAAGCGTTATTTGTTGTGTGAATCAGTTTTATTTGTTTTTACAAGCTATGCCAGCAGTTTTGTTTGTAGTTACATTTTAACTGTTTGTTTGTTCTTTTATGTGAATAACTTCAAACATAGTAGTTCTCCACCCCGCACCGAGCCCGCGTGGTGTAATATAGCCCATCCCTCACCTAGAGAGGAGGCCTGAGTCCCAGCAGTGGGAACATTATAGGCTGATGATGATGATGTACTGCTTACATTTCTCGTTTCATATGCTCTGACCACCTATGGTTGTGAAAACACTTTGAAACCAGTTCATGATTCATGCAATTTGCTCTAGTGGTCGCAATCATTACTGCTGAGTACGAGTCCTGTATTCGATTGCCGGGTCAGGCAAATTGTTACTGGGTTTTCAATCAGGAATTTCTCAGTAACAGCCAAGGAGTCTGATGTCAAATGACCATCGAAGTGGAATGCGGAGATAGAAATATAGATCAACTCACGCCCTTTCCCCATGGGGGTAAGCAGAATTCACAGAACGCCACCTGATACGATCCTTACAAACTCCATTTGCCTCGTGCACATTTATACATTTTATCATAAACGCACGCCGGTTGCGAATACTACGCACCTGTCCTTTATGTGTCTTTCTAAGGCGTCCGTCCCGGCATTGCCATGACTATATAATTATACTTTACTGAAATTCGATTTAAAAATAGTTAAATTACCATCATACAAAGCAAGCAATAGGGTAGTTAACTAAAAAAATCTATTTAGTCCGTCAGATAGATTTCAAAAAAATATTGGACACGTATTTTTTTTTTTTCACGTAAACAAACAATGAAGACGATACAGTGCTTTGAAAACTCGTGTGACGTCATATTCTAAGACATTAGTATGACATTTTTTACCGGTGAGTGACGTCACGACACCCCACTCTAATCTTTGACGCGTTTTATCTTCGTCAATTTTTGTTGATTTGATAAAACAAAAAATACGTATCCAATATTTTTTGGAAATCTATCTGACGGACTAAATAGAATCATATTTTTTTTAGTCAGTAAACATCCCTATTCCTTAGAATATTCAAAAACTCATTTCCTGAACATTTTATATATCCAGTCCAAGTTTTTCAATCTGAAAATCTAATTCTTCCGTGCATAAGTCACTGAACTACCGAACAATAGTTACCGAACCCGAACTTGCACATAAACCGAGTCGAAAGTCAGACTACGGCAAAGTCACATATATCAATTATATGTGTAAAATGTAGTTGTTTGTCAGAGAAGTTTAAATTAAGACGGATTCGAATATTCGAAGTTATTGTTGCTTGGTTTGTTTCTGGTACAAATATTGGCGATTCTTCTTCATTTCTATAATTCTTAATGCTTTTTAGTTTTCCAGCAGTATTCATCATCATCATTTCAGCCAAAAGACGTCCACTGCTGGACATAGGCCTCCCCCAGCTGCCACATTGACCGGTCCCATGCGTCTCGCATCCAGCAGGTCCCCGCAACCTTCACCAGGTCATCGGTTCACCTAGTGGAAGGCCTTCCAACGCAACGTCTTCCGGTTCGCGGTCGCCACTCCAGAACTTTCCGGCCCCATCGGCCATCCGTTCTGCGGGCAATGTGCCCTACCCACTGCCACTTAAGTTTGACAATTCTTCGGGCTATGTTGGTAAGCTTGGTTCTCATGCGGATATCCTCATTTCGGATTGGAGCAGCGGTATCCAACGGGACACTATTACCCTTTGCTAAGGCTGGTGGTCAGACTTTCGAGTCACACTAAAATAGTACATGCATATAGAGTGACATAATTATACCCTTTAAGGAGTCAACCCTTTAGACCAACACAATTTTCATAAGTAGTCAAGACAGGTTAACAAACCTTTCTTTTGAGCCCCAAAACACAATAGTAAGAGAAAGAGGTATACAAGAAAAGTTATTTAAATAATTCACATATTTACCCCTTTCATGAACGTGAGATATTTTCCGGTAGCTAGGTGCAGGGATGTTATAGATGTGGAATTTCGGATCTGGATACGGATACGGATATAAAAGTAATATTATACTGGTTTCGGATATCGTTAGTTACGGATAATTTCGGTTACGGATACTATACTTTTATAACACAATCTGACAACTGACAAGTGACAGCTCGGCTGAGCAAAACAAATACAGTGTTACAAACTCTCAAAAATATTTATCCCTAAAACTAAAATCCAAAAACCTCTTAAATCCCCCCAATTACTTAAAAATAACCCTTAAACATATCATGTAAAAATATTGAATAATAATTTAGACTCCGCTTGTATCTGAAACTATCCGAAAATATGAAATATGTTTCGGTTACGGTTATTTCTAAATTTCGGATATCCGATAGTTTCGGTTACGGTTACTTAACTCTATAACATCCGCAGCTAGGTGTATATGTAAATAAGTAGGTTTGTATATACGTATATATACTTTATGTTTATTTTGTCTCAGAGGGGTAAGTCGGGGATAGGCTTGTTTAGGCAAATGTTTGGTTTGGGAAAGACGGTTTTAGCCTCAGGAGCTTTAGCCTATTACGTTAAATGGTTTATTATTTAGTTAGTAATAGTAACTGCCTCATTAGCCGAGTGGTCACAACCGCAAATGCTTAGCATGAAGACCTTGTTTTTTTTTTTTTTGGCGGGTGGAAAATCATCAAATAACCCCTCTCGCTCTTGGGCAGAGCGAAAGAGAGTGTCAGACTTCTACTGACTAAAAACCACCCATGTTCCTTCTTAGCCTTTCATGTCGAGGCCGGGTATCTCTTGCGAACAACCCGCAGCATGAAGTCCTGGGTTCGATTTTCGTGTTGGGAAAGGCTTTATTGGGTGTTTCCATGAGGAATTACTCAGTAGCAGCCACGGAGTCCAGATTTGAACCTGGTTGATGGCAATAGGCTCGCCCCTACTCTAATAAGACTTAGATATAACTAGCGGCATCTGGATGTAGTATTATGAACACCGATGCTTTCCGATTTTTGGGGGGGGGGGTGTTGGCTCTTGGGCAGAGCAAAAGGGAGTGTCAGACTTCTACTGACTAAAAACTACCCATGTTCCTTCTTAGCCCTTTATGTTGAGGCCGCGGTGTCTCTTGCGAACAACCCGCAGCACCGATGCCCGAGCCGGGAAAATAATATTTTAGAATAAGGTCGCGAGAACAGTAAGTCTTCCATATAAGGAAAACAAAAAAGATAAAACATTCTTTATTTCTGTTATAAAGAAAGTTTACAAGAAAAAGAAAGAAATTTCCGCAGAATTATCTTTTATCAGAGTTCTGAAACTAGGAGGTAAAAGGTTTACATCCCAGACAAAAGGAGTATGTAAGAAACGTAGCAGGTGGTGTTCTTTAGTTTCTGCCTACCCCCATGGGAAAAAGGCGTGAGTTTATGTATGTATGAGGTTTCATCCGCAGTTCTAATACCGTAGCGATAGAGTCGTTTTTAGAATAACAAGTGTTACCACTAATGTAGTTGACTGTACACAGCAGCGTGTACAATAGAATTTCGGTCAGTGTATTCTGCACGGAAGCGAGGTTTTAATTAACCCTTTTGATGCTCGTCTTGATAAAGTAGGTAAGTGTCCGGATGTGCTTAAGTAAAGAGTAAGATGGAGGTTGAATTGGGGTATGACTAAGATTGATTTGAGGGTTTTTTGCGTACAATCTACACTCACTTATGGTACAGAGTAAATAAATCAGTAGTTAATTTTTTTGGTGTGTTTTATTTTCAATTTGAGCGTTGTCCTATAATAGATAG
This sequence comes from Diarsia brunnea, assembly GCA_949774965.1. NCBI lineage: Eukaryota > Metazoa > Arthropoda > Insecta > Lepidoptera > Noctuidae > Diarsia > Diarsia brunnea. The sequence continues at coordinate 5,734,269 of OX459022.1, forward strand.
GCGTAAAACTACCCTTAACGAAGTCAAAATACACTTGTTTTCCCCGTTATTTACCGGAATCCTTTTAGTTACGGAGACATTTTGGTTTAAAGTTCCATCCATTTCACAAGTTTTTTTTTATTACTTTACTTGAAATACCTCCACGACCCCGTAGTATTCAATCCTTCCACCAGCAAAGTGTTTTGTGTCATTTAAATTGAATACTGGAGTTATACGTGATTTTTTACTCCAAAAAAATTAGCATTCTTCAAAAAAATTAGATTTCTCGTTTTCTTGTAATACTTTTTGCGTAGAGTAGTTTAGTTTGATGTATATGTCGGAGTTGGTTGTCAATTACAATGTGGGTAAATTCAAATTTTGTTGCCATTTGACTTTGTTATTATTAATTTAAGTGATTTTTACTATCAATTATTGTCTAATAAATCAAAACATAATTTATTAAGTACCTAGTGTACACACTAATTGATTTTTTGGCAACTTATTTCGATAAGTGTGACCAATAGTTTTGTTCAAAACAAATGTTGACCTTGCTTTTATTTTAAAATGATTTACCTTGTTAATTCACCGTTATTTATTGTCAACAATTATTCCTGTATTATTTGAATATTGTATAACGTAAAATCTTAATAGATTTAGCACATTTTGTGTGAAGTAAACACGTGACGTACTTCCGTACGTCAACGGACAGAGTTGTTGTGGCGGGAAATCATTAGAAAGCGAGCGGCGTCGTCCTATAAATAGGCAAGCGCTCGGTAAGCTAGTCAGATCCAGCCTGTCCCCTTGCTGCCCTCCCCCAGTGACGTCCTAAGCCGAGGTCCGTACCCCACAGGGGGTGCCCTTAGCGATTTGTCACTTAGTTTATAAGTTATTTGCCCCTGGCTGGAGGCCTTAAAATCAAGGCATCCACAGGGATTTGCCCGGTTAAGCAGAAGACAGTCTCCTAGACTGAACTGCGAGATGCCATTTCGAAAAAAAAAAAAAAATAAAAAATAAGCTAGTCAGTCGGTCTTCGGATTCGACTCAGTAAAGAGCTCCCTGCTCCCGACAAAACTGTCGGTTTACCTGCACTGTGCGTTTGGGTGGCTAGACCACTGTACGAACTTTGACCTTAAAAAGTCTGTTCGCCTTACTGATTGTATTTTCTATTGTGTTGTGTATTGTGAACTATTTTCTATTGTGTTGTGTATTGTGAACTATTTTATTATTGTGTTGTGTGAACAAAATTCTGTAATTCATAAACAGTTTCGTTTTTCCCAAAATGGGAACTCCAAACCCTGACGAAATACCGCTCGGCAATCCTGATCCTACATCAGAAGTGGGATTAGGTTTAGCCCGGGAATCGGAAGGTGTTGGTGATCCATGGCGAGCTATGTTAGAGCTTCAGAATCAAAATATGACTCAATTAATTGAAGCGATTAAGACGCAGTCCTCTTCGTCTGCTGTCATTTCTTTGCCCAATTTTGACCCAGATCTACCCGATTCCGATGCTCAAGCTTGGAGTTCAACGGTAGATATTTGCCTATCGGAAAAGCCTCTTCAAGGTGGTACTCTCATAATTGCCCTCACTAAAGCCTTAAAAGGCAGTGCTAACATATGGCTTTCGCAAGTCTCATACGCAGGGATGACCTGGACAGACTTTAAGAGTCTCTTCCTCTCTCGCTATGCCGTTTCGGAAACTGTGGCTGCTACCCTCATTAACCTTCATAGTGGTCAACCAAAAGATGGAGAATCTTTAGCCGCTTATGCCAGTCGACAGATCACTTCACTAACATCCAAATGGAATAGCCTGAATGTCGAACACATTGCTGTTTCCACTGTACTGGCCCATGTCTCCAAATTTGATTCTCGTGCTCATCGACTAGCATTTACTACCGAAGTACATACAAGGCATAAACTTCAACAAGAATTGAGTGTCTTGTCCCACCTTAAGAGAAAATCTCAGTCTTCCTCTGACCAGCAAGATTCTTCTCAGCCTAAGAGATTCAAATCAGGTTCAATCGTATGTCACTTTTGTGGTATAGAGGGACATAAATCCACAAACTGTCACAAGAAGGCCGAGAATTCAAACCAGCCTTCTGGACCAACCAGCTCGTCTCATAAGGCGACATCTAAGAAGATAGTTTGTTACCGCTGTGGCGAGTCAGGACATGTCGCTCCTCGTTGCCCAAAGGCGACCGGAAGCCAGCCAGGAAGTTCGAGTGAAGATACCGGGAGTCTGCCTTCAAGCAGCCAGCAGAGTTGAAGCTTGTGATGTTCGACCTATCACCGGTGTTCTATAGCAATCTGGTGAGTCGCTTCCATTTTGCTATGATTGTGGCGCTGAATGTTCTCTTATACTACCTTGGCACACAGTGCATATAGATGTTGCAGGGAAACTTAGTGGATAGGGTGATCTCAAGGAGTACCTACATCATTGTTTTAATTGATTCTTTTACAAACTATGTTTTACTGTACCATACCACCCAGATTGGCGCATCAAATTGCGGGTTACTAAATCTAGTCTTTTAGACTTATTGATTGGTCGAGTTGCTAGACCTTTAGGTTTGATGACTGTTGACAGTGATGAGATTGAAGTAAATCTGTCCCATGTAAGAGAACAAGCAGCCCTGGGTATAACTAAAAATGCCGAATACGATAAAGTTCGTTATGATAAGTCCAAAGCTATTTTGAAAAAGTTTCAAGTTGGAGATTTTGTTCTTATTGCTAATGAGGAACGAAATCAAACTAAATTAGATCCTAAATTTAAAGGTCCCTATAGAATATTAGAGCTATTAGATGGTGACAGATATTTATTAAAAGCTTTGAATAGCAATAGAATTTACAAATATGCCCATGATCGTATACGAAAAATGCCTGAATGTCCTGTTACTGTTAGTGATGATGTCAATACTGACACTGATGATGATGATGATTCATCTGCTGCTGACATAATATAGCTGAATTTACAAGATGTTCTATGTTGACTCTTGTATCGGATGTCTATGTTGACTCCTGGATTTGGTTGTTGAACTTGACGCTTATGCGGGTTGTCTATGTTGACGCCTATGCGGGTTGTCTATTCTACTCCAGATTACTTGTCGAATCCCATGGTGTGATTTCGGCTGGGAGACTATGTCTCTACTTTAGTTGAGCTATGTATTGTCAGTAACAGTTTGATGATTGTAATGGTTGCGATGCAACTGCTTTTGGTAGTAATTTTATTTGACACATTCAAGATTTTTCATGTCAACATCCATTTTGTTAAGGCTTTTTGTTTGTCAGAAAGGCCGATCGATATTCACAAAAGATTTTCTTTTCAGGATCACACGAGGTCGTGTAGAACGTCAGTTCTGGCCGTGTCGGAGTTGGTTGTCAATTACAATGTGGGTAAATTCAAATTTTGTTGCCATTTGACTTTGTTATTATTAATTTAAGTGATTTTTACTATCAATTATTGTCTAATAAATCAAAACATAATTTATTAAGTACCTAGTGTACACACTAATTGATTTTTTGGCAACTTATTTCGATAAGTGTGACCAATAGTTTTGTTCAAAACAAATGTTGACCTTGCTTTTATTTTAAAATGATTTACCTTGTTAATTCACCGTTATTTATTGTCAACAATTATTCCTGTATTATTTGAATATTGTATAACGTAAAATCTTAATAGATTTAGCACATTTTGTGTGAAGTAAACACGTGACGTACTTCCGTACGTCAACGGACAGAGTTGTTGTGGCGGGAAATCATTAGAAAGCGAGCGGCGTCGTCCTATAAATAGGCAAGCGCTCGGTAAGCTAGTCAGTCGGTCTTCGGATTCGACTCAGTAAAGAGCTCCCTGCTCCCGACAAAACTGTCGGTTTACCTGCACTGTGCGTTTGGGTGGCTAGACCACTGTACGAACTTTGACCTTAAAAAGTCTGTTCGCCTTACTGATTGTATTTTCTATTGTGTTGTGTATTGTGAACTATTTTCTATTGTGTTGTGTATTGTGAACTATTTTATTATTGTGTTGTGTGAATAAAATTCTGTAATTCATAAACAGTTTCGTTTTTCCCAAAATGGGAACTCCAAACCCTGACGAAATACCGCTCGGCAATCCTGATCCTACATATAGAATACTAAAAAATAGAGGTTGATGGCTTCGTGGACTCCGTTTACACTTTATACGGAGGACTTATATCCCGGTTCCTATCGGCTGGAGCTTAATTTGTAGCAACATAACCCAATTCTGGTGTTACATGCGGCAGATATGCCCAGCTCCATTTTAATTGGGTGGCTGTGTTTTCTATGTTGACGATTTGTGTTCGGATCTGGATTAATTTGCAAAACAGTGAGAGAAAAATGAAAATACGAAGGCCCGAGGCTTTTGTCCTTTTGTAGGATACAAACGGCTAATAATATAAAATTTAAGCTAGCGTATGCGGACCCGGCTTTGCATGCTTTAATTAAAACAGAAAAATTCATGGATTATTCATGAATTATTTATGCGATATTCAAAATGCCATGTTCATCATCATCATTTTCCTGCTCTTATTCCCTATTTATCTGAGAGCGGCAGAGCATGTCTTCTTCTCACATAACTTGTCTATTCTATAGTTCATAGTTTGATCTTCTTCGCACTTTATACTTCTCTTTAGCCCAATCGATAATTGGTTACTGTATTACGGTGTGGGGAGGAGCCTGTAAAACAATTATGATCCACCTTTAAAGAGCTCAAAGATCATTGCTCAAAGTCATGACCTTCAAACCATACCGTTTCCCGACCGTAACTTTGTACCAAAACTGCACAGTGCTCACAGTGAGACAGCTATATGTTCTCAATATCACATTGAAGCAACACCTAATCACACCTATAAACAATAGTTACAAAAGTAAACGAACAGTCACTAATGTTTGTAAATACGTCAAATGTAAGACTGCCTCAGCTAGACGGCAACATCTTTTTCTCGCTACGCATATCTATAACAAGATAAACAAGACTCTAGATATTAATCCATTTCCTAAAAATGAAATTAAAAAGAAAATAAACACATTTCTACAAACACTAGATTAGGTACATACAGACAGAAAACTTAATAACATAAACCCTGCAATTAGAGCTTCCCTTTATAAACATGCACGATAAATATATAAATACCACGATACACACCACACACACACGCACACACACACAAATACACACACACACACACTCACACACATACATACACCCACACCCATACGCCTCAAGCAGATATTGTATGATGTAAAATTGTTTAAATCTTATTGCATACTAACTGTGTAAAACTTCTGGGAGAAGACACTGATTCCTGCAACACAGGTTACAACCTAGCGCAGGAGTCAGGGTTTCCATACAAAAATGTAACTTACTTTTATGTCAATAGAGATTATTATTATTATTATTTTCGTCATCTCAGCAGTCACTTCTTTTCTCGCCATATTATCCTTTACACAGTCCATAAAAATGCCATTATTATGACTTTTAAAATATAGAAAATCCTTCACATACATCATCAACATCATTCTCCTGCGATTATCCCAATTTATTTGTGGTCGGCGCAACATGTCTTCTTCTTCCATACTTCTCTATTACTCGTCATCTCAGCAGTTACCTCCGTTCTTGGCATATCATCTTTCACACAGTCCATTTATCGTTTCTTTGGTCTTCCTCTTATCCTGCACATACGTAATGTATGAAATAAATACTTAACATAAAGTACTCCTGGGACTCAAGCCGTCTCTCTGGAGACATTGACTTACGGTACTTTAAAAAGTTGAACACTTCCTAACACCTCATACTAACTTTAAGCCTTAACATAGAAACTTTGTCATTGTAAAACACTTCACTTTCTCTTCTCACTTCTTCAATGTAAAATATTGGGAGTTGTTTAATACAACGTAATAACGTCAAACAACTTCAAGTAACTTGACGTTACTTGACGTATCACGCCTGTATAACCCCGATGGGTTACGCAGAGGTTTGTATACACAGAGCCACACATCAAGCTAAACAATTTCAGCATAACAGTACCAGTTGCCTGAAATAAGATAGTGGGAAAAAGCTAGGCAGATGATGATAAAATAACCTCGCTTTGTATAGATTCTCTGTACAAAGCGAGTGATAGGTCCATGCCAGCGTAAACCCACATTTGGCCAGCTATTTTTAGGATCCGTGTACCTAAAAGGAGGTGGGCACAATTCTAGACTACGAACTGCAATTAAGAAATATAACATAACATAACTTCACGCTCCCAATCCCTGAAAGGCAGAGGCGTAGCTAATCGTACATCCATATTTGTCTGTTATGTTTAAGTCATACGTAACAAAGGGCAAGCCTATTGCCATCAACCAACAACTAACTATCAGCTAAGAAATATCTGTCCGTCGGGGCTGCGGGTTGTTCGCAAGAGATACCGCGGCCTCGGCATGAAGGGCTAAGAAGGAACATGGGTGGTTTTTAGTCAGTAGAAGTCTGACACTCCCTTTCGCTCTGCCCAAGAGCGGGAGGGGTTATTTGATGATTTTCCACCCACCATAAAAAAAAAAAAAGAAATATCTGAGTTGACTAAGTGTGGCCGACCTGGGAAAGAAAATCCAGGACCTCGTGCATTAGCAAGCAAGTTTAACATAAAAATACAGAATAGTTTTAATCTACATAGGAGCCGTCGAGATATGATCGGTTTTCAATAAACTGCCCATAGCGTCCCGAAAAGTTACGAGGGTCGAAAGTAATATCTAAAGTTGTGAACAAATATGTTTTAATAATGAAGTTTATTAATAATACTGTTTGGTAACCCTTGAGTGTTTATGCCTACGATAGTTTAAGGGATTTAAGTCATAAAATTAAGGGTTTTACTATAATTAAATTGCAACAATAGGGTTACGGGGTTCCCGTCGGGGCTGCCGGTCCCGTCGGGGCTGCGGGTACCGTCGGGGCTGCGGGTTGTTCGCAAGAGATACCGCGGCCTCGACATGAAGGGCTAAGAAGGAACATGGATAGTTTTTAGTCAGTAGAAGTCTGACACTCCCTTTCGCTCTGCCCAAGAGCGGGAGGGGTTATTTGATGATTTCCCAAACCCCAAAAAAAAACAGGGTTACGGGGTTTAAAATTAGATTTAAGAAGATTAATGTATGTCGACTACATTGCAATTATAGACTGACACCTTTTTATATAAAATTCTCATAACTGATGAAACTTATATAATAAGGTGTTTCTTTCATAAACAGAAACTTAGTATTCTTTAGAATACACAATTTATACCTGTACTCAGAGATATTTAATGATTACTTAAGCCGTCACTTAGATTTGACATAAAAAACCTTCACTAAAGTGTCAAAATCTTCACTAAGTAGCTTAAGTAAACATTAAACGCCTCTGAGTGCGGCAGTTAGTTACCTTACTATCCCGTCATTAAATACCTAGGTAATAAGAATTAGTTTCTCTATAAACATTGTGATACCTCACTGAACAATCTAAATATAACGCCTCCCGCCTACGAGTAGGTACTTGGTACTCGTCCCACGTTCAAACTCGAGGCGACATGCCGTCTGCGACTATCAAAGATAAAATATTTTAGATGTTTTTAGACTTTCTTGGAATTTTATTTTAGTCTCTTTCCCAGAATTAACATTAGAGCGAGGAGCTCGTGGCTTAATAATAACTGCCACTCGGGTCGATCTTTAGGTTAAGCCCTCCTTGCTTAGGTTAGTATGTGTATGGATGACCACCTAAAACATACCAAGTTTCTCCGTGCTTCTAAAAGCACGTTAAGCTGTTGGTCCCGGCTGCCATATCTTTTTTTTTTTTTTTTTTTTTTTATTTTGTTTAAAAACATGGTATAAAAGATACAAAAATTCAAGAGCAAACATGTTTTTGCTTAATAGTGATAAGCGTACAAATTTTTTTACACATTACTTAACATTTCATTTCAAAGAAGTCTTTGAGACTATAATAGTTATTTGTTATACAAGAGTGCAAAGTTGCTTTTTAACCGCGTGTTCAATTTTGATGACCGAGCAAGCGAAGGATTCTAAAATTGAATCACGAGCGCAGCGAGTGATTCAAAATTAGAATCCTGAGCGTTAGCGAGGGAATCAAAAGAGCACGAGGTGAAAAATCTTTGCACTCGAGTGCAACACGTAACTTTTCATTCCACCTCAGCGAGGAAATGACTAAATGCAAAAAAAAAACGTTTACAATCACAAGATAGGTACACTTTTATTTCAGTTTAGGTATTAATTACTACATTATGACAGGTAAGTATTACAGAATAATCTTTAAATTATAACAAAATAATACTAAGGTATAATTAAGAAAATTTTAAAGTAACGTTGCTACAGTTATTTAAATTGAGTGTAATATTTTTGTTTGGTACTGTAATATTGGTGTTAGTCACTTGTGTACTGTTTTTCGGTAAACTATCTGTCATACTTAATAGTTGTACCGATTCATCGGATTCCCTTGGCGTGAATGTTGGAGAGAGAGGGAGATGGTTAGGTGTTTCATAACGGCTTATTTTTGATGTAGAAGGGCCAGTCCAAGGATCCGATTGAGGCTCTTTCAGTGTAATGGCTCCTACGATGCCTTCACATATTTTAGACTTATTTTGGATGGAATCCTCTATGTATCCCTCTACAACTGCATTGGACTTCCAGCCTCCGTGGCGCTTAAGGGACAGGAGATCAGCTCCGGAATCAGCCAAAAGTGTGGCTGAAGTTCGTCGGAAACAATGACCCGTGTACAACAGGGTTTCTGGAAGTTCAAGAAATGTTGCTATTTCTCGTGGGATACTGCCAATTTTATTAGTACCCATAGGCTGTCTAACACACTTTCCATTGCGATACTGTAGAAAAAATCGATTGATTGGAGTGTTAGGCGGGCGTAAGGCTTGATATTTCTCAACAATCGTTACGTATTCCTTGCGAATGACGAAGTTGCGGTCTCTTTTTGTCTTTGTATTAGGTAAATTAATTAATAGTAAGTCATCTGAATGTTTCTCAATGTTTTTGACATTAAGTTGTGTTAGTTCATTAGTTCGACATGCTCCGTTTATTCCAATAATAAGAACAACCTGTAACGTAAAGAGTATTGTAGTAGATAAATGAATAAAATTGATATGAACGCATAATTATGCCTATCAACATCTACTAAGTATACTATTTAATTGAGATTAATATACTTAAGTAGATACTGAATGTGCAACTGACTTACTTTTGCCGCCAAATATACGGAATCGGGTGCTTCGTTAAGAAACTTTTCAATATCAGATACTGTGAAAACCTTCGATTTTTTTGGTTGATGACCAGATGAGGCTCTTTTTAAAAATGCCACTAATTTAGGATAGGTATCGATATGTTTGTCTTTTTTCATCTTTATTGTTGCTTTTAGCATCGAATACGTACTCCATAGAGTGCTTGCTTTCTTGTTCTCGGATAATTCTATAAAATATGCCAGCAAAACGTTTTCTGAGAAAGTTTTGGCTCCTTTTGCTAGTCGCCACGTGTTGAACATATCGTACTGTTTTAAATACTTCTCGCGTGATTGTTGAGGGAGAAAGCTCATTTGCGCATTATTAACAGTTTCAGTCAATTCTGTTGGCGTCAAGCAAACTTCCTCGTCGCTAGAATCACTCATTTTAGTTTTTTCACTTGTTTTCAAGTTTCTTGTTTTTAATATAAGGTTTAACAATGACGTGAAAAAATGCCGCGTAAAGAACCGCGTACAAAGCAAATTGAAAAAAGAACACCAAGAAGGTTCCGAGTCTGAGTTTTTAACAAATTAAAAAAAAGTTGTATGATATATTCGGCACCATAGAGGTAGCAGTAAATAGGTTTAATGTTTTTTTTAATTCACAAACTTAGTGCACACGATGTTCTAAATTCAATTTACTTTATCCTCTAGAGAATAAAAACGGCTTTTCCACTCAGATATTGAAGATTAAAAATACTCTTTCCGAGATGGTGGGATGAAAAAACTATGGCTACACAAATATTCAAACAATTTATTTTTAAATGATCTTAGATTCAACATTTTTAGATTACTTGGTATCTTATTATATATACGCACACACATAGATATACAGCTTTTATTATATTTAGCTAGTCTTGGAAGAATATCCAGAACTAGCTTATGGGGGTCTCGTCGGTTACGAGGATTTAAATCAGTTGCATTATTAAACAATTCTTTATGCTTTCTCACAAACATACATGTTTCGAATATGTAAAGAGATGGTAGCGGTAACAAACCAAGCTTTTTAAATATCGGCCTACAGGATTCGTCAGGTCGAAGCCCGGTTATTGCTCTAATGCATTTTTTTTGTGCAATAAATGCCCTATTTTGTTCAGTGCCATTACCCCACATTATCAAACCATAGCGGAGCACCGATTCAACGTATGCATGATATGACGTTATTGCCGTTTTAACGTTTGTTATATTTTTAACTTTTTTAAGTGCATATAAGAACTTGTTTATTCGTTTGGAGACTGTATCAATATGTGCTTTCCAGTTTATGTCTTGGTCTAAAGTTACACCTAGAAATTTTGTTTGAGTTACTTCCCCAATTTTATGTATATTCATTTTAACATTGTATTTGGCATTATTAGATTTATTAAATTGTATGTAAACAGATATTTTAAGATTTATAGATAATTCAATTTTATTTAGATATTCAATTAGTATGTCAATAGTATTATTAATATCAGTCTCATGATCGTCAATTGTATTGTTTTTCCTATCAGTTGTTACAATAATAGAAATATTATCAGCAAAAAGTATACATTTATGGTTGGTTATATTAATAATGGAATTTATGTACAAAAGGAATAAAATTGGTCCTAACACACTTCCTTGTGGGATGCCATATTTGTTGTACATGAGTTCGGATAAGTGTGGTATCATGTCGTTATTTTTATCTGCCTTTGTAATGAATATAATAATCTAATCTTTGGCAGTCGTTACTGGTAGTCAGTGACATTAAAGTCTGACAACCAGTCTTACCAAAGAGTATCGTATTACCCAGTACTAACTTGGTTGTGTAGGTCAGATAGGGAGTCGCTCCATGTAAAATACTGGTATTCAGCTGCCTCCGGTTAGACTGGAAGCTGACCGCAATATAGTCAGGAAAAGGCTAGGCAGATAATTTTGATATATCACAGAACAATCTATAACATACTAGCGGACCTGGCAGACGTCGTCCTGCCCGGCCAGCAGCGCCACCTACCGGGTCCAATTGTGTTTTCAAACAATCCCATAGAAATATCCCAGAAAAGTTTCATCCAAATCGGTCCAGCCGTTTGGGAGGAGTTCAGTGACATACACACGTACAGTAGAATTGAATATATAAAGATAAGTAACGCCTTCCTTTGTCGCCTACGAGTAGGGTCTTGGTACTCGTCCCACGTCCAAACTCGAGGCGACATGCCGTCTGTGACTATCAAAGACAAAATGTTTTACTGTTAAAAATGAGACTTGTTGCCACACTTTCTTGGAATTTTATTTTGGTCTCTTTCCCAGAATCAGCACCCGTATACCTACATCCGATACCAAGTACTCATTATGTACCATTCGTAACGAAAAACATCTTGTAGGTGAACCTAAATACATAAATAAATAAATCAATTGTCTTGGTCTTATTTTTCTGGTTTTTTGGAGGGTGGGAAATCATCAAATGATTCCTCCCACTCTGAGCGGAGCGGCCTTCCGCTCCGCTAAAAGTAGAAGCCCTTGCTTCTACTGACTAAAAACCACCCATGTTCCTTCTTAGCCCTGTGTGTCATTTTATTATTTACGTAAGTACTTATATTCTGGCAAATAAATAAATTTCATTTCATCTCTTTCGAACATCCCGAAGCCCGGAATAGGCTTGACCGCGATCTTGGGTTTTGATTTAATCAAAATAATCGTTTAACATACACACACAAACATAAACTCGCACCATTCATATTCGTTAAGCTATAGAAAAAGAAACTAATCATAGGTCAATTTAGGAAAACCTATTTTTTTTAATCTTCTTTATTTAAGGTATTTTTGTACACAGTTGCGACGATTTCAACCCCATCGTGATTTTACAAATATTTACTTACTTAAATATAATTATAGATTACGAGTTGCAGTTTTGTATACCCTGAATAACAAAATTACTGTGTGCACTCTGTATGTGTTGATTTACAGCATAGTAACATGTTTGTGCCATTCTATGGAGAGCAATAAATCTATTTTAATCTTAATACCAAGCAATCGTTGTGTTCTGACAGACCATAGACACAGCTCTGTCTGTCTGTCTGAATTTAGATTTGTTAGGCATTCATTTAGATGATGATCTGGGTTAGGTCATCGAAAACTTTTTATCTCGGTACCATGTTGCCGTTATTAATTCCTAACTACCAGGCGAGAGCAGCGATAGCCCAGTAGTGGCAGCCCCGACTTACAAACACTAGGTCGTGGGATCGAACCTAGACAGGCGCATTACTTTCTTTAATTTATTTCATCACAACTGCTCTCACCGTTTTTGAAGAAAAATATCGTGAGGAAACCGGCATGTCTCAGAACCAAAACTTTGAAGACATGTGACATCGCTACCATCCCGCACTGGGCCTGCGTGGTGAATGCTCATGCCCCTCTCACAGTGAGGAGGCCTGTATCCCATCAGTGGGGACATTATAGGCTGATGATGATGATCAGGCGACATGGGCCGTGAGAATACACAATAAAACATCGTCTTCGAAGAGTAGGCGATATAGGACATACTTTGTCCTACGAAACGTCACACGAAGGCGACACGCCGTCTGAGACTATCTAAGATGAAACGTTATCCGAGTGGCGATAAATCGAGATCACAGTGCTTAGACGACTTTGCGTCCAAGATGAGAATAAGATTTCATGTTTATATTGCGATTGTGTGTCTATCGAACGTATTTTGGCTAAGCGTTATTTCTTTGCATTCTTTAACCATTTCAAAGGTACATACATTGTTTTGAATGGACATGGGCTCTTTATCCGGGTACCTAGCAGGCTGGTAATAGGCTGGAATACTCTAGCCAAATGTGTACCTAATTGTACGCCCAGTACTATTAAGAGTAAGCTTCAGCTTAACAAATTATTTTTTTTTTTGGGGGGTGGGAAATCATCAAATAACCCCTCCCGCTCTTGGGCAGAGCGAAAGGGAGTGTTAGACTTCTACTGACTAAAAACCACCCATGTTCCTTCTTAGCCCTTCATGTCAAGGCCGCGGTATCTCTTGCGAACAACCCGCAGCCCCGACGGGGGCCTAAAAAATCTAGGATTCCATTCGTGATTTTATGTTATGCTATTCATAAACGTCCAAATCTTGTTATTACTACTCTTACCCTCATGAAATACACGCATGAAGTTATATATATTTACAGCTTCGTGTTTCATATAAGAAAAGAAAAACAATTGCAAATAGAATCGTCTTTCACTTGAAACGTCGAACGGGAAACGCTTTAGCCAGTGTTGTCTTTTGATTAAAACATTGTGAACGGCGCTGTGTTTTTGTTTATCCGATACAGATGTATACGAAGTCTATGTAAGTAGTATCGTAAGAGTATACAATATACATATTATAGAGGATGTTCGGAAGATGGATCAACTTGTGACTCGCATGTATTTATTTATTAAGTAAATCAAAATTCCAAAGAAGAATAGAACGTATAGGATCGGCACGAACGCGTGACGTCCAGAGACCCGTAAACAAACAAGTGAATTTTAAAAAGAAGATATTGCAAACAAAGAGGTTGCGCGCTCAGCCAGCCAGTACTCTAGTCGCTTTTCAACAACTTGTTTGGTATTAGAATAATGGCTTTGCCATCACAGGAGCTGATGGACGCTATTGAAAGAGTCAAGGGCTGACTACTCGTACCCACAAAACTTATTTAAAGAGCTTATTAAATTAAAATATTGATTTCTTGATTTTGCAAATAATTTACATTATTATTACGTTATTAAAAAATCTAGCAAAAATAATAATAAAAGGCTCACGGAAGGATTTGAGGGAGGTCTATGCCCAGCACTGGGATAGAACTGGCTAATAAAAAACATTACAAAAAAAAGACGTGTGGCACTCGGAGACTGCCGCGGTAAAGCTATTGCATAGCATTTTTTATCAACTTATGCAATTATAATTATTTATTTATTTTATTGCAGTATTTAAATATAGTATTTATACTTACACTTTTACTAATCATCCTCATCTTTTATAAAATGTCCTTTTACGTCTCATGTCGCGCCTTGGCGACAACTATTTTTGTTGGCAGCCTTATAATCTATCTTATTCGATTTATTAACTTTGATTTTGCTGTTTTAAAATATTAAATCTAATAATTTTTCAATGTTTACTTTTCATCTGACATTACGTCAGTTGTCAAGATGTCATTTACTTTTTCTTTTATTTTGTGTCATAGTTTTTCTTAGTGGTTAGAGCTATGAAGGTTACATTTGATTTATATAATTTAATTTATTTTTATTAATATGTTTGCTCAAATAATGTAATTTATTGATAATTTCTATTAATAGTTTCTTATCTTACGCTTATAAAATTAATTAACACGCTCACAGAAATTCTTTGAGGAAGTTTTTGACTGAATAATAAAATTAAATACAGGCAACTCACAATTTTTGATTTCAAGAAATTGTCAAGTGTCAATTCGTTAGGTTTTTTTTTTTTTTCGTTACGGAATTTCTGGATTCGGTCCCCACGCTCAAGGCCCGCGATAGAAGCTATGCAATAGCTTAAAAATACAGTTCTACCAAACAACCTGTATAGATACAGTGTCTATCCGTATGTGTGTGTGTGTGTGTGTGTGTATGAGGAAGACACTCGTGATTCGGTAAAGTGCATATTGACAGGCTGACAAACACATCTATCTATATTGTTACTACGTGAAATTGTAACAACATCTTAATATTACATTTAACATCACACCTGTAATACGCGAAGGGGTAGGCAAAGTACCCTAAAGTAAAACTACATTTCGCGCTAATCCTGTAATAAGTAAATGGGATAAACAAGAGCATTCTCTTTTGTAGTCTACTATACGGTAATATATTTTTTCCTTGGTAAAACTCAATTTTTTACAGTTTATCTCATAAGATAGATGACGCTTAATAAGCGCTTCCATTTATCATCTTAGGGTACCTATTTTCAAAATAAAGGCGATCATTATATTTAGCTTTTTATCGTCTACAACCACAGTTCTTTCATAATTTATTTAGCTTTTCAGTTGGTATTATATCCTGGGTTTTATAAAATTTTAATTGAGTATTAAAATTTTTAGATAATTTGTTACTAACAAAAATATGGATAATGAGTCTAAAATAATCACATTTTATTTTTTTATTTCTGGGTCGGGCCAAGTGTTTTTTGGTTTTTCCATCAGGAATTTCTAAGAAGCAGCCACGGAGTCTTGATCTGTGCCCGGTCTTTGGCATACTCCAAAACTGAACTACTGCCACTTGGTATACAGGGAGGTGCCGACAATACGACAATAAATGAAACCACTGGTAGTTCTAGTCCATAGGAACATATATATTAAACTATCAAAAAAGTTTTAACACCAAAATAAAAAAAATTAAAAAAAAAAACAATAAAACTAAGTAGCATAAAACTGTTAACGAAATACATTACAATTTACAAACAAATATTGGTTTACTAACCTTAGGAATAATTTGCACCGATTAACGTGTGGAAATAAAATGTAACCAACGAATTTCGCAAAGAAATTTAGGTAGGTTCTTGTCGTATCGTCGGCACCACGACGTTGTTAGGATTTATATGATAGTTTAAAAACGTTCCTATGAACTAGAACTACCAGTGGTTTCATTTATTGTCATATTGTCGGCACCACCCTGTATACGACCAGGTCTTAGCACAATTTTTGGCGGTAATGGCCAAGAGAACCATGCAATACTATTAGACAATGAGGCACTTAATATCGTGTCCTTTTGTTTGTTCATTACAGGAACTAATGGACGCTACCGAAAGCGCCCAACTATAATAGTAGTTCAATTCTGGGCTAACTCAATTTAGATTGCCATTGGCACGCTAAGAAGTAGAAGATTTGACGAAGACTGTCCCTATAAATCCCACGTCCCAGCAAAGATATTCCAGAAAAAAAAACAAAAGAGAACGTCTTCGAAAATTCAAATTCAAGGCAGCCGTTCTATATTTTTCTGTTACAAACTCGCCCTTAGCTGCGTTCCGGTCGAGCGCGTCGACAAGCGAGTCACTGGAGCGAGTAAATCGGGCGAGGACAGCGCTTTGTACCTCGTCAGCTAGTCAGCGCTGGATAGTGATTTGTGATCTGCAAGGTTGTGATTGGGCAGGTGGAAATGGTTGATGTTTATTGGTTGGGTTTGAATGCTTTTTGGGGTCTTAAGTAAATAGTACAACAACTTATGATTACATCTCTGATCATGGGAGATCTTTTGTCGTCTCACTTAGAGTGTATAAACCAAACCACACTCCTATAAAATTTTTACTTACCTGTAGAATCTGCAGTATTTAATTTTTTACACACTCACGCCTTTCTCCCATGGGGGTAGGCAGAAATCACAAAACGCCACCTTCTGTGATCTTTACATACTCCTTTTACCTCGACCACGTTCGTACATCTAGTCATACACACACGCTGGTTGCGAGTATTACTCTATTATTATCAGTTCCTATCATTCGCCAATTAAACTGACAAGTTTGAATGATAAAATACGTAAAACCACAACAATTCAGTCAAGAACATTTGAAGGACATCCAAGGCAGAGGTTTCGTCAATTAGTGAATTTCCGAAGTGAATAAATTATTTGTCCCTTCGGAGGGTAGTTCGACGAACAATAATAACAAAGGACTACCCGCGTCTCGGTGACGTGTAAATTTGGAACGCGGGTTTCGAAATTTGAATAAGTTATGTTCTGAATTTGAGGATTGATTTGTTTATTTTTTTAATTTGAATATGAGGTTCTCGAAGAATGTGCGTTAGCTCGTATGGAGACATTAATATCATAAAAATATATTTCTCAAAAACCGAACACGAAAAAATGCGAACAAAATATTATGTTTAATACAATAGTTAAGCAGTGGCTAGTTTTATGTGCATGCTGTGGTCTTCTGTTATTGAAGAAAGACGCCTAATTAAAATATCCTTTTGGAAAACTGTGACCTATATTAAATCTCCTTAGTTAGAGAGTCAAATGAATAAATACGCAGTTTCTGAAGTTAAATGAAATGAGATTATTATTTTAAAATATAAACAAACATTGAAGTGCTTAATGCATCAATATTTAATAAAGCCAAAACAATTATCATTAATTTTACAGCTTTACCTAATTAGTGGTCAGTGTGGTCAAACATGACCCTATACAATAACCGCACAAAACAACACTATTGAAAACCTAAATACGGTTGCCCGTGATTTATTTGTATTAATTCTAATGACTACATACTTTGTTGGTGTAATGGTCGCAAGAGCTAATACTTTGCATAAGGTGTTACTGGGTTTTTCACTTTTTTTATTGACTTATATATTACTGCGTAAGGACTGGGCGGACGGCATGTTAAAATGACGCCTCGAACGTGGTCCCAAAACGGTCTTTCCTAAGCCGAAGTGAACTAGTCCACGATCGGCTCTCTTCGGGTGCGGTCGTAAATTGTATTAAAAGCTTTATTTATGTTCTTTATACCTCGAAAATACCACGCCGCTTATACAAGGTTACATTACCGAGTAGACTACACCGATTCTCTGTATGGCGAACGCGTCGAGCAAATGTTCGGACGACCGTATCTTTAGTTTTTATATCAATGACTTTTTTATTGGTATCATCTCTTTGGCAAGCGTATCGCCATCAATTAAGCACAAAGCTCAGTAGATGGCGATACGCTTGCCCCTATTTATCATCATCATCAGCCTATAATGTTACCACTGCAGGGACTCAGGCCTTCTCTCTAGAAGAGGAATGGGCTACAGTCCACCACGCGGGCCCAGTGCAGGTTGATGTCACATGTCTTCGATTTTTTTGGTTCTAAGACATCGGAGACACCGGTTTTCTCACTATGCTTTCCTTCACCATTTTGAGAGCAGTGGTGATGAAATAAATTACACAAAGTAATACGCCTGACTGGTTTTGAACCCACGACCTGTAACACATAAAAATAACTGGCGAAATGAGGTTGTACAAATGTACAGTCTCGAGCATTTGTATAAAAGCGCCAATTTTAAATGTGATTTTCATTTGCTATGTTGATAAACGGTTCACGTTTTTACGAACATGGTATTTAAGGGTCCTCTCTCGAAAAAGCTTAAAAACAGCGTGCAGATGAAGCGGTTTTTCACCGGCACTTACAGAGAAATTACATCTGAGAATTTTTTTTAGTAATCTACATAATATGACACGTAATTTGGTTTAGCCACAATTTTTGTATCGGTATCACATAATAAGAAAAAAAATCCACAAAATCACCTCCAAATCGTTGAATGGAACCATTTTACTCCTTCATTTTTTAACAAAATAATATAAAAAAAATATCTACTGCTTTGAAATACAAAGGAAAATAATTTGGTTTTGTTACTTTTTAAAAATATGTATTATTTTAATTATAATAAATGAAAAACGCGTCCGTTTAGAGTCCGTATCTACGACCGAGAGAGGTAGTTTGTATGCACAAGGTCATTGGCGTGAATACAAGCCTTAAGAACCCATATTGTTACGAATTAGTTTTGATCTCAAAGTATAAACCGTTACTTTTTTTTTTATGGAGGGTGGAAAATCATCAAATAACCCCTCCCGCTCTTAGGCAGAGCGAAAGGGAGTGTCAGACTTCTACTGACTAAAAACCACCCATGTTCCTTCTTAGCCCTTCATGTCAAGGCCGCGGTATCTCTTGCGAACAACCCGCAGCCCCGACGCACGACAGGGGCAAACAGTTCCTTCACGAGATAATCAAGTTTGAATTTGGCTGCGTGTATTCGTATTATTGCTCGTACTATACTTATATTTCTGCCTAACTCATCGGACAAACAGGTTTGGTCTAGTCTCGAAGGTCGAATTCACCTGTGCTTAAAATTAAACAGATTACAACCGAGGACATTTTGATCGATTCTACCTTCATACATCCCTTCTATCTCGAAAGGGCGAGGACACACACTATTGTACTGCGCAAAGGAATAAATTAGGCAGATGTGTGTCCCTTTTGTGAGCTCTCAGGACCACGTGTGCGTCAATTTGTTAGCAATGAGAGTAAAATGATCGGACGCGGAGGAGCTTGAGTGAGGTTGTCACATTGTTTCTTTTTTTCATATTTTTGTTTTATTTGGAAGAAAATGGCTGGCCTGTTTGATGGAAATTGGTATTGAAATATTAAGCTGGGTCTACGCTAGGCGAGCCGAGCATGAGCCGAGCACGAGCGAAGCACGAGCGGAGCCTTCGGAGCTTCGTCGTTCGCGGGGTCAAGTGTGGACGTACAACGAACCTACAACGATCACTGTCCTCGAACGTAGTCGAATCTCTTTGTGTTCGTCAAAAAACCGACAATTGGCGGAACACAGCCGAGCATGAACGAAATGCTTGCAGCGCGCTCGTTCGAGGCTTGTAAGTCGGTCCACACTAAACGAATTGTGTTCGGCTCGTGCTCGGGTCGCAATAGGCTCGTCTAGCATCTAGACGCAGCTTTAGGTTTTTACAAGAAATATTGTCGATGTAGGTCAAATGTAATTATGATAATATTTTTTCTTCCTCGTGTTTTATGCCTATTTTCGTTTAATTTGAAAAAAAGTTAAGCGAAATTTACGAGACTGTCATTGTAAGGTTTTTTTTACAAAATAAAACGTGGTTTTATTTTTGCGTCTACAGAAAGAAACTACTTTTGTTTTATAGTTTAAGTAACGCCAAAAAGTCTGTACAACTATAAAAATATATAAAAGAAAAACAATGTAAAAATTTTGGGTCACGATAAATTTATATTCATGTCCCCAACATAACCCATAATATTTTTCCCAGGGGACAAATTCCAAACACAGTAAGTAACTATGGCTACAGGGATAGACTGGTCGTTGCAGAGGACAGAGGACAGGTTACTCTCAAAGGGACCCTTGTTACAAGTCTAATTTGACGCTTGCATTTACCGATTTTTGATACAAGATATTTTTAGAGAAACTCGTAATTAAATAGTGATCAGATCTTTCACGATAAGCAGCGCTTGCTAAAGTTAAGCGACCACTGACCTATCATATCGAGTTTTCTACGTACTTTGAAAGCATTTTAAGTCTTTGGTTCCGTTGTAATTTATAGATCTTTGACAGACCATTTATTAAAAGGAGTCAGTGGCCCGAAAGTCTGACAACCAGTTTTACCAAGGTGTATTGTATTACTTAGTAGGTTAACTGGGTTCTAGAGGTCAGATTGGCGGTCGTTTCACATAAAATGCTGGTATTCAGTTCCACCCGGTTAGATTAGAAGCCGACCCAAAACATAGTTGGGAAAAAGATAGGCAGATGTTGATTAATTACCTTTTTTTTAGAATAAATGGTAATCTTCTGTTCTCCTAGACACTGAAGTAGCCGAATAACTAGTTAGCTTTGGAAATGCGTGTAAGTTAATTAGAGTATAATCTAGTTAGGAATTCCTCCTACACTATATTCAGGCTGGACTAATGAACTGAATTAATTAGTTCAGCAGGTATTTATTGAACAGATAGTTCCAAAGTATCACTTTCAGTAAACTTTTACTATACACCATACATACTCATAATCGGTAGAGCAGTGGTGGCCCAGTGGTGGCGGCCCCGACTTACGAACAGTGAGTCGTGGGTTCGAACCCTGTCAGGCGAATTACTTTGTGTAATTTATTTCATTACCGCTGCTCTCAAGACGGTGAAGGAAATCATTGCAAAAAATTCGAAGACATGTGACATCTACCAACCCGCACTGGGCCCGCGTGCGTAGATGCGTCGTATTCGCAACCGGCGTGCGTTTATGCCCCGATGTGTATGAACGTTCTATGATTTTTGCCTACACCCATGAGAAAAAAGCGCGAGATTATGAAGCATCATCATCATCAGCCTATAATGTTCCCACTGCAGGGACTCAGGCCTCCTCTCTAGGAGAAAGATGAACTATAATCCACCACGCGGTCCCAGGTTGGTGGATAAAACAATCAGATGGAACGGAATTTTTATAACCCAACATTTGCCATAGCCCATACCAATTTTGGACACTAACGTAGCTATCTTGTACTATATCCATCCTCGTGACGGATAGCAGCGCCGACGACGTTGGATTAGGCAGCTTACGTTCGGCTTGTGTCTAATCGGGTAGCCTTGTGTGGTGACAACACACAATGCTTAGATTAAGCATCTAAGCATTTTCCTAGTCTCGTAAATAAAGAGAGAATTAAATAATTGTTAAGACTGGCGAAGCGCATCTTCTCTTCTGAACTCCAAGAAGGAAAACGAAAACGTGGTGGTCAGTTTTTACGTTTCAAGGATGTTCAGAATAGACACTTCAAAAGATGCGAAATTGACCCCTTAGTATGGAAAAAGTAGGCACAAAATCGGCCCGAGTGGAGACGTCGTGTGCATCAGCAGGTTAACACATTTGAAGAAAGAAGAAGGTCGCAGATAGAACAAAACCGCGATGACCTTAAAGCTAGACCCAGCTATTATAATGTCATCAATGGTGTTCTGACATGTCCGCTTTGTGCTCGTAGTTTTTCGCCCAAAGTGGGATATGATAGCTACTTATGAGCACACGAAAGAGCAGCACAACAAAGCTCTTGACAACCCATGGAAAGCCAGCGAATGCAGTCGCTGTGGCCGAAATCTAATAGATGGCATCATCATCAGTCTAGTAATAGAATTATAGTCAATTAAAAAAAAAAAGCTAGAAAAAGCTAGTGCTTTTGCTCGCGGTTTTTGCTCTCGTAATTCGAACAGGCTCGCCACACTATTCCCAAACCACTGCAACTCTTGCAAGGTTCAATATGCTAACCACTTGAGAGCATATTATTATGAAAGAGCAGCACACCAAAGCTCTTTACAACCATCCATCCAATACTGTCGCTGGGGCTGACAGTTAAACCTAAGTTCATCATGGTTCAACCAGAGTATTTTTTACGGGTACAGTCACGAGCTATAATATGTTTACACTTGACAAAGTTCAAACGCGAATTTCTTGTGATATAAGAATTGTAACTTTGAGTTATAACCCACTTATGATGATATGGGTTCCAAAACAATAGTTTCGTTTTGCATTATGAAAATTAAATCTTTACAGTAGGCAAATATTGGTTCTAAACATATTATATGTTAACATATTGATGCTGCTGACTGTACATCATTCTCCTGCCCTTATCCCAATTTATTTGGTGTCGGTACTGCATGTCTTCTTCTTCCATACTTCTCTATTACTCGTCATCTCAGCAGCTACCTCCTTTCTTGCCATATCATCTTCACAGTCCATCCATAGTTTTTATGGTCTTCCTCTACTCTTATAGCCATCTGCATTCATACTCAACATTTTTCTCACTACATTTTCCTCATTTCTTCGCATCACATGTCCATACCGCGTTAACCGATTACAACACGATTTTTTACGGGTACAAGATCACAAATAGAATCAATACAAAAACCATTTTTTTCGAAGTGGTTTTCAAATATCAACTTGGCACATTACAAAGTTCTTGTCCTTAGCTGTTTGGTATGAAATTCTTCGCTTTTATACGCATCAAAGCGATCAAAGACTGTGTATACAAAAGAGTGATTGTAAAACAAAAGAAGTCGTTGCTTTGTGAAGAAAAGAGGCCGTTTAAGAACTCTGAGAAAAACGGCGACTGTTGGTGAATGTTTATGGACTGGAATTATAATAGGAAGGAAGTTCTACAATTTACTGTATTGTTGATTTGGTGGTGAAAGGAACGACTGAAGCCCGATTCTTAAACGTAATAAAAACATTGAATTCAAAACAAAAACTCATTAAAAAGTGAAAATAAACTTTGCTTTCGGAAGTCGGTGGCTTTTGTTTGTTTTATTGACTTATTTTGCGATCTACTTCCGAAAGCATAGGGATTTTTCAATTTTTTTGTGGAAATGTATACATTGATAATAACTGAAAAATTACATTGGTTCTTTCTACTTTAGTTCTAAAGTTTAACTTTAGGACTAAAGTATAAATAACTCCAGAGCTATTTTTTATTAAAAATAACTTACCGTAACGACTGTTTTCGTTATAATATTTCGTCGGGCGCAAAAGATTGATCTTATATCCGAAGAATAAATTAAAACTGGGTCTAGATGATTGTGTACAATTATGTGCATATACTTTATATGAAATTGACATACATGTATTTAAAATCTGCATGACTACATATGCTCGTGCAAAATCGTGCGTCTCAAATCCTCTCCTTTTTTATGGTGGGTGGAAAATCATCAAATAACCCCTCCCGCTCTTCCGGCAAAGCGAAAGGGAGTGTTAGACTTCTACTGACTAAAAACCACCCATGTTCCTTCTTAGCCCTTCGTGTCGAGGCCGCGGTATCTCTTGCGAACAACCCGCAGCCAATTTCACATCACGTTACGATCACAAAAGAGAAACGTGAAATTACTGTAAAATATTATGATACATTGAATTCTATACAAACCCAAAATATACCTGAGTGCCAAACACTTAAAATCAGTTGCCTACGAATCGCGTGGGAACGTTACATCTGATTCAATCCGAGTTCTGCTTTCATCGGCCAAAATTAGCTATGAAAATAAATAAATGTTAATTTCGTTTGAAATTTAAATAAACAAACCATTGCGGGTTGGAAACAAGCTTGTTTTATATGTAAACTGCTATGTAATGGGTCTGGGTTGCGAAATGCTTTCCAAGTAGACGTTACTGTGGGAACTGTTGTATTTATGCTTATGGAAACGTAGTTTATGGTTCGTAGACGGTTTTGTTTACACCTGGGTTCTTTTCTTAGGTAGATAGCTAAACATCACTCCTGCTATCGTCGACGGGTAAGGTAGAGATGTATTTGTAATTTTTTGCTTTCTTTCTTATTTTTAATTAATTTTTCGGTAGTTATGTTTCAGTCCATGTAACAACGAGTGAGTCTATTGTTTTCAACGGGATAATTAACTGCCTCCGTGGTCGAGTGGTTTAGGGGTTTGCCTAGTGACCCGGTGGTCGTGGGTTCGATTCCCACGGGAAGCATACTTTGTAAAGTTGTTGCCAGTTTGGCTAGGACATTGCAGGCTTGAATCACCTGATTGTCTGATAAAAAAATGATTCCGTGCTTCGGAAGGCACGTATAAGCCGGTGGTGCCGGCCGCCAAATGGCGGTCGTCAAACCATGTCAGAGGCCTTTGAGGTAGTTTAGAAACTCTGACACTAGTGTGTGGGGTCGCTAGACCTTACTGCCCACACGTTAAGAAGAAGAACAGGACAACAATTTTCGAATTTTAGCTGCTACTAAAACCCCCTTTTAAAAATCCTCTTCTCACCTCTTATTACTGCCTCGTTGCCAATGGCCAATGGCCGCAAGGGCGACTGCTGAGCATAAGGTCCTGGGTTCGATGACTGGGTCGGGCAAAGCGTTATTCGGTTTCTGAATCAGGAATTTCTCAGTAGCACCCACCGAGTCTTGATTAGTGCCCAGTTGATGGCAATAGGCTTGCCCCTAATACACAGACAGACATAACACTGAGAAAAGTGTACCTAATAAGGTTCACTTCTGTGTAACATTTCAAGATTACAGTCGTCATGATGAAAAATCCCGATATTTTTTTGCCAGCCTGGCAATGAAATCTAGGACGGCATCATGCTAGCCCAATAAATACTTTCTTTTGCTTACTTTCATTGACTGCCTCGTTGGTCTAGTGGTCGCAAGCGCGACTGCTGAGCATGAGGTCCTGGGTTCGATTCCCGGGTCGGGCAAAGGGTTATTGGCTTTTTCCATCAGGAATTTATCAGTAACAGCCACGGAGTCTGGTATTTGTGCCCAGTTGATGGCAATATGCTCGCCCCCTATTACATGGGACTTAAACATAACTGGCGAAATGTGGGTGTACCTAATGGTACACCTCTGCCTAACCCTTCGGGGATTACAGGCGTGATGTTGTGTGTGTGTGTGTCGTACGTTTTCGAGCGTACTTATATACTTCTTATGAACCAGTACTAATAAAACTTAGATCTGGCCTGTTCCCCAGTGGTTAGAGTAATCTAATTAATCGTTAGGCGTTTCGTTAATAACCCAAGGGATTTCGGAAACTCCGGCGAAGCGTAGCCAATTATTAACACAAATACTAAGTGGAATCATCAAATATTTATTTGTATGATTTATTTATTTTGGTTCACTTGAAGGAAAACATTATTAAAAAAATATGTAGTTCAATGATCTGATTTGAGGAAATAGGTTGTTATTGCTTATTTCATCTCTATATCAAAAAATAAGAAAAAACACTCTTACAATTACTTCCAAATATGTACTACTGAGAAGTCGAAAATAATACGAGTAAGTTTCAAACAATGATGATGATGCCATCCATCTAGCCGATTTCGGCCACAGCGACTGTATTCGATGACTTTGTAGGATAGTTGTCAAGAACTTTGTTGTGCTGCTCTTTCATGTGTGACTACGATATCAAACAATAAATATGTTTCTGAAGTCAAGTTTTGATTTCTTTTTTTGACACTGGTTTTACCCTTTGTTTTTCTGTCACAGTATCTCATAGTATAGTGGTATAGTATCTGGTCTAGCCGTCGGGATATTAGCCGTCCGAAACAAACAGACAGGCAGACCGGCGGATAAAAATTAAAGAAAATGGGTTTTTAGTATAAGTGCTGTTAGGTATATATTATAATTATGTTTATAATTATGAATTCAGTAAAAAGCTATAATTTTGATATTAAAAAACAGACAATTCAATTTTCTTTATTTTTATTTATGGGTCCCGCGTGTTTAATACTTAAGACAATATAATTATGAACTAATTTCATTACTATTTATTCGTATATTCAAGTTAGTCACGTACATATTTACAAACCACACGCAAACACATTTCGTCACATCTTGCCAACATAATTCGACCACAAACCAACTTTTATTTGTTTTCGACTCTTCTAATCATACGGAATCCACAATATCTAGGTATTACCCACTTAATCCTATTTCAGGTAAAGTTTCGAGGTTATAATGTAAAGTTTCCAACTGGTTTATGGACCAATGATGGTATACGGGTGATAATAAAGTAGGTTGATTACGAGATGGACTGTATCTGATCTTAGAATATGCGGGCGCATGATGTCATTGGATTGTACTTTGGAAACTGCTTTTTGGAGAGGTTTTGGTGTGATTGTGTTACAAGCGAGTTTGTAGATGGTTTTATTTTGAGTGAAATTGATGAAAACAGGTAGTTGTGATTGTTCAGGCCCACCATTAAATACGTTTGCCATCACGGCAAAAAGCCTAATAACCAAACCGGTGCAGGCGCAACCATAGCTGCGGGGCGGGGGCGCGCGGGGACACCCGGCCATGACACTTCTTTTTTACTTACCGCGCGAGCGGTCGATGTATTGTCCTAAAACTTAAAATATATAGTAATTTAAATAACTACTTTCTATTCATTGAAGAGACCAAATCCTCAAAATAGATGTCTTATGTCGTATAACAGACAGTGATGATTCTGTGACATTTGCCAAGACACCAAATTTTTCCATTCGATATACTTATACAGGTTGGTGCCGACAATACGACAATAAATGAAACCACTGGAAGTTCTAGTTCATAGGAACAATAATAAACTATCAAATAAATCTAAACAACAAAATAAAAAATATAAAAGAAAACCAAAAAAACTAAGTAGCATAAACGAAATACTTTACACACAAACAAATATTGGTTTACTAACCTTAGGAATAATTTGTGATAAAGATATACATAAATATATATGTAAGTTTTCCACCAGTGAGCTATGGGACGGGCTATGCTTGGAGTGTCTCTGAGGGATCACATCTGCCCGTCGGGGCTGCGGGTTGTTCGCTAGAGATACCGCGGCCTCGACATGAAGGGCTAAGAAGGAACATGGGTGGTTTTTAGTCAGTAGAAGTCTGACACTCCCTTTCGCTCTGCCCAAGAGCGGGAGGGATTATTTGATGATTTTCCAACAGCCAAAAAAAAAAAACGAAATCACATCTGCAAAGAGGTGATCTGACAGAGAAATAAAGTTGTCACAGAAAAAGTAAGCTGAAGTGGAATTAGGCTGGCCATATTAGCCATAGAACTGATGTCCGCTCGGGCCAACGTGTTCTTTTGTGAAGACCGCAAAACAGCATGTGTACGATAGTAAAGTGGAATCTCAGGTGCAGTGAACCGGCTCAGTTTTCCAATAGTACATCAGATTGGTATTCGTATTTTGCGTACAGATCTAACGTTTTCTTCTTATTCACGCACTAATAAATAGGTATCTTTTGCGCTTTGTAACATCTCTATGAATAACATCGCAATAAAGAAACACATCACTTATAAAACTTTTTTGCTCTCCTTTACAAACAATTTCCCTGAAAAAATGAGGTGATTTGGTATTAATTTTTAACCTGTGGCGACAGCGACATCAATCTCAACACATGTGAATTAAATTGACAAATCCCACATCGCGCTATCAACCTTTTTCGCGACATTAGCCTATAAAGAAAATCCCGACTTACATATGTCGGGCAGTTAGCCCACCAGACACAACACCCGTCTGGTCGGAGGATCCTCCCTTTTCTATGGGGGATGAGGAACTTTACACCCTGTTCCTCATACACCTCCAAACACCTGCTAGGTATTCACGTATATAAAAATGATAGATGGCCCTCGCGTAATCCACATTGATGGCAGCTTTGATCAGCAAGCTCGACTGCTGAGAATTAAGTCCTGGGTTCAATTCCAGGGTCGGCCTCATCATCATCATCATCATTTCAGCCAAACGACGTCCGCTGCTGGACATAGGCCTCCCCGAGGTGTCGTCACATTCACCGGTCCCGTGCGTCTCGCATCCAGCGGATCCTTGCAACCTTCACCAGGTCGGGCCAAGAGTCGTGTTTTTCCATCAGATATTTCTCAGCAGTAGCCTGGATTAGTCTGGATTTGTGCCCAGTTGGTGGCAATAGACTCGCCCCTTAGTACATGGAACTTACACATAACTGACGAAATAACCGTGTACTATTAACTACACCTCTGCTTAACCTCTTAGGGATGATACCCGTGATGTTATTACTCATAAAACTTCTTTCACCTAACTTTATAAACAATTTTAAACGAAAATATGAGGTAGTTTTGGCCTCACAACCTGCCAAAGTATTCACGTATATAAGAATGATAGATCACTCCCGTTTAATGTGAGTTTTTGATGAAAGTTAAACGCAATCAATCTCCTGGCTCTGGTTAGTCAAACGACGTGATTGGTGGATAATTGGGTATGGTTGATAGATGTGGGACCTTATTGGTTGGTTACGATCAGACGATTATAGGCCAACCAAGGTATGTAGGGCAGTTGATGTATTCAATTTGGCGCTGAGGGCTGAAACTACCCCGTCGGGGCTGCGGGTTGTACGAAAGAGTAACCGCGGCCTCGGCACAAAGGGCTAAGAAGGAACATGGGTGGTTTTTAGTCAGTAGAAGTCTGACACTCCCTACCAGGAGTCATTTGATGATTACCAACCCTCCAACAAAATAAAAGGACTGTAACTACCACGAAAAATTATGTTGTTTTTGCTGGTAAAAGCATTTGGTATTGCTTTTTAAAAGTAATTTAGGATGTTATGCTAATTATAATAATTGCTTTTTATGTATGGCATCTCGGTTTTGGGTTAGTAAAGTGTTGACAAGAAAACAAACTTGCAAAAGAACTTATCATGGCGTTTCATTTTGCGAAGGGTAGACAGGAGTGTACCAATAATACATTTCTGCCTTAGTATTCAATAAGTTTATAAGTAAAGCCTTAAATCTAATAATAACTAAGGTAGGTACTTACACTCGAAGTTTGTGTGGGTTTAACAAAAGGCCTGAAGGTTTGTGAGGACGAAGGGTACGACAATATAATAGTTAAATCTTAAAATAGTTTTGTGGTATTTTAGGATAATTTCGGCGAAACGTATTGAGTTTAATAGAATAGAATAATTTATTTTGATCAACAGGGGATCATTCTTATTAATAACATAATTATTTTAAAACCAAAACCAAACCAAACACAACCTAATACTTAATATTTCGCTAGCTCAACAAATGAACCATGGCGCGAATTCACAATTAAATAGTTGAGTTGAAACCGAGTCGTAAATAGATGAAACAATCTATTTACGACTCGGCGAACATTTCTGATGCAGTATAAAATCTGGGTAGCCTCATCAGCTCGAATTAAAACAACAAAACACAGCGGGCCCGCAGCCCCGACGGGACCCACAGCCCCGACAGGACCCGCAGCCCCGACGGGACCCGCAGCCCCGACGGGACCATAAAAGACCACTAAAGTGTATTTAATTTCGGTTATTGTTCACTTTGAATAGTCAGTTTTAAATTCATAAAACTCTTGTTATTAACAGAAGGGCCGTTTTCCGTGGAAAACATTCTTCTTTGAATTAAATTGAAATTTCCACGTAGCAGGTTTTAAAATATCGTGTCTTTCAGTGGAACTAAATTGAACTCCAGCGAATATTTTAGGACCCGCTCAATATTCCACGAATTTAAATTTCGTTCAGCCAGAAAATGGCTAGAACCGTTTATATTCAGGTAGATAGGTTCCTAGAATTTATGTGCTTTAATTTTAGAGGAAATACAATCATTTGTTTATGAAAACTGAAATGTTGATAGTTTGTCATAAGTTTATTTTCTTTGTTGCTTTGATTCTGATATAAAATTGATTAGCCATGTATTTAAACGATTCGCAAATAGTTTAGAAAACGTTTTTTTTTCTTAAATCAGAAACGTACACGCTACTTTATTAAATAAGCGTATATTTGGAATAGTGTGGTGGGCTTGTCATATAATAATAAGTACTAGGTAGTACTATTGTACTACCTAGTACTCACTCGCTTCGCTTTGGTAAGACAGGTTGTCATATTTTTGGGCCACTGACTATCTGTAACGAGTTTTTTTTTATTTTATTTTGGTATTGTTACAGTACGACCAAAGTATCTTGGCAGGTCCGAACTTCGTGCAGAAGGCTGCGCAGTAACATTTATTAGGAACCAAATGGTGACATGAGGCGGGGGTCGGGGGGAGGTAGTCTAGGCTAGAGATGCACCTTACATAAATACAATCAATCCTTTATATGATCAAATATCGTAATCGATTAGTTTCATTTCGAATTCGTTTTTTTTTGTGTATAGAAGCTATTTAACTAATTACATTAACTAATAAAGTGAATTTTGTTATTAATAATTGAGTTTTCATCTTTATTACAAAATAAATTTTAGTAACATTATGTTTCCTTGGTTAAAAGATATGATTTACTTAAATTTTAGAAATTTATTATAGACTTCTTGAGTAACATTTATGTTTGCGAACATTTAAAACCTCAATATAAAATTGAATATAAACATTTTTATTACTTAATTTCAATCGATTAGAAGAATAATCGATTAAACGACACCCATTGCACATGCACATTGCACATCTCTTTTTGTTAACTTCGTGACCTTCCTGCAAGTTCGGCCATATTCGGTACGAGGTATTGTGTCTCACTCACACGTCAGCATTAGTTTGGTGTTTGTGTCGCTATCTCTGTCTTGAGCACAGTCGGTGATAAAAGTTTTCGTTGTGTTTTTGTTTGTTTTATCAATATTACTGTTGATTGTTATTATTGGTGTTGAATTTTTTGTTTAGTGTTAAGTTAATTTTATTTGTTATTTGCAAAAGTGTTAGTGGACACTTATTTTGTCAAATATGCAATAATACCTTTAACGTAATAATACCTTCGTTTGTGACAAAAAATCATCCGTTATCGGAAGGTCAGTCAAATCGAAATTTAATAATAGGTTATTTTGTTACAACATATGTCTAAAAGTGTTTAGATATTTATTTTATTTGTATTTCTCACTGTATTTGATATTTTCTGATCGTATATTTGTTTATCTGGCCATAACAGTTTTGTTCACGAGTGTACATGCGTAAAAGTTCGCAGAGCCTATGTTCAGACCTGTCAAGATACTTTGATCGTACTATACACTGGTTAAGAGCACAAAAAACAAGTAAAACATACAAACAATAGTGCACAATCACTTATAGGTAAACTCAGCATGCAAAACGAAATTTGTACGTACAATAGGAAAAGAATAAAAGAGAACTACCTTAATTTATATCAGCTACTAGTATCTAAATCATTACAATTTCTTTAAAGTCTGAAACAGATAGCTCAGAAAAAAAATAGAAAAGTCAAATTAATTAAATTAATCCTTATCTAGGATTGCCAGTCTTCGCTTTTAAACTGTATAGTAAGTCAAAGTACTGCCAAAGTTATGTCAATATCCCAAAAAAATACTGTATAAATAGTACAGACGTTCCATATATAATATTTAGCGATATTGACGTTCCATATATAATATTTAGCGATATTCACGTTCCATATATAATATTTAGCGATATTGACTCGTATATCGTATACACTATCGGCAGATTTCAACGCGACCCAGTGGCTCGGAATCAATCGCTGTTCAACTTCGTGACTTGTGTCTGCCGCTGTACATGCGATGACATCTGCCGATCGACAAAACGTTACGGTGGCATTGTATTGATTTTGCTGGCTGAATTTGTATTTATCTACATAGTAGCGAACTACTTCACGTAATTCGCTATGTATGTAGTTTTATATAGATAAATACATAACATAACATCACGCCTGTAATCCCCGAAGGGTTAGGCAGAGGTGTACCTAATAGTACACCCACATTTCGCCAGTTATATTTAAGTCCCATGTAATAGGGGGCGAGCCTATTGCCATCAACCGGGCACAAATCCAAACTCCATAGCTGTTACTGATAAATTCCTGATGGAAAAAGCCAATAACACTTTGCCCGACCCGGGAATCGAACCCAGGACCCCATGCTCGGCAGTCGCGCTTGCGACCACTAGACCAACGAGGCAGTAGATAAATACAAAATTCTTAATATTAACAGTCGCTCGCCTCAATCTTCTGAGTAAGCTGCGCTTGCTTATGTTGGTCCGTGCACGAGTGACGACCCATTATATACGGAGTTTCCTCCGTGTCACGTTGGTTCCGAACTTCAACAGTCGTTAACAGGTAGACAGTGGCCTGACAGTCTAACAACCAGTTTTACCAAGGGGTGTTATATTCCCGTCGGGGCTGCGGATCCCGTCGGGGCTGCGGGTCCCGTCGGGGCTGCGGGTTGTCCCGTCGGGGCTGCGGGTTGTTCGCAAGAGATACCGCGGCCTCGACATGAAGGACTAAGAAGGAACATGGGTGGTTTTTAGTCAGTAGAAGTCTGACACTCCCTTTCGCTCTGTCCAAGAGCGGGAGAGGTTACTTGATGATTTTCCACCCGCCAAAAAAAAAGGGATATTATATTACCCAATACTAATAAATTGTAAGCTGCAACTCCATGTAAAATACTGGTATTTTGCTTCAACCGGTCAGACTGGAAGCCAACCCCAACGTATTGGGAAAAGTAAGCTTCTGCATAGTAAAATTTCAAAAAAACAGCTGTAAAGAAAAAAAAAACACGAAAATCGACTTTAATTTGTAATGTTTGGGGTTATTAAATAATGCCCGAAATTCATTAATTTTATCAATGTAGTATTCTAGTAACTAAATACAGATAAGATTCCTCCAATAAAGGTAAAAATCAACTGCCAAAAATAACCAAAATTAATTTCCATTCAGTATTTTAATTCCCTTTCAAACTTCTTGGCTATTCATTACATAATCTAAAAATCTCTTCTTACAAAATCTTCCCGATACCTTTGAAGCAGCAATTTAAATAGAAATACACTCAAAGCTTTTCAAATACAATATTTAATCCTACACACAGCTCATAGAGGCGCTCTACAAAGAGCTAAGATTAAATTTTGCTCTACGCTAGGTAGAGTTTGTTATAAAGGAACTCTACGTGAGAGAGGTTTGTAATAAGCACGGAAGTTCGTCGTAGAGTTTGTAAATAATTATGTAGAAGGCTCTATCTTTGCATCTTTGCAGTTTGTAGAGTCACTTTGCAGAGTTCCAGTTTTTATTGTGTTTTAAAACTTGGTGTGTTAGTGGTAGAGCTAATGAAAATTTTGTTTTGTTTTGAAGCTAATTTTCTTTCCTGAAATTATGTTATCTCTTAGTATGCAAATTCAACCCCGTCGGGGCTGTGGGTTGTTCGCAAGAGATACCGCGGTTTCGATTTGAAGGGCTAAGAACGAACATGGGTGGCTTTTAGTCAGTAGAAGTCTGACACTCCCTTTCGCTCTGCCCAAGAACGGAAGGGGTTATTTGATGATTTTCCACCATCCAAAAAAAAAGGTGTCATTTAGGGTGTAACACCCGATTTTTTTAAATTCTCGTTACGTAATAATTATGTTGTTCTAACTCGAGATATATATTAATTATTATTTAACGTTGGTCTACGTAAGATTTAAGACCATGAAGTGATAGTTTTATTGGATTTCCATCAAGAATTTGTCAGTTCTATCATGCTTCTGGAGTTACACTCTATTCATACAATTAGCTCGCTATAACTTGGGACATACATCATCATCATCATCATTTCAGTCAAAAGACGTCCATTGCTAGAGATAGGCCGCCCCCCAGTTTCATCACATTGGCCGGTTCCGTGCGTCTTGCATTATCGGTCCAACTTGCTGGAATTCTTCCAACGTAACGTTTTCTGGTCGCTACTCCAGAACTTACATATTATTATATACTTTTCGCAAATAGGTGTAGGTAGGTACTATAAAAATCCTTACCCCTTTTTTTTTGGCGGGTGGAAAATCATCAAATAACCCCTCCCGCTCTTGGGCAGAGCAAAAGGGAGTGTCAGACTTCTACTGACTAAAAACCACCCATGTTCCTTCTTAGCCCTTCATGTCGAGGCCGCGGTATCTCTTGCGAACAACCCGCAGCCCTGACGTGACCCGCAGCACCAACGGGACCCGCAGCCCCGACGGGACCCGCAGCCCAGACGGGACCCGCAACCCAGACGGGACCCGCAGCCCAGACGGGAAAAAAAAAGAAATAATAAAAAAACGTAATGATGCTGTTGAGCATTTAAATAACCTTGTTAACTTCCTGTCAAAAAAGTATATTTTGTAGGTACTATACGAATAAATTGCCTAGATTGTAGTTAAAACACAAAGTGGGGTCCGTTATCAAACTGATAGATAGCTTATCATTGTCAACGACTATCGCTTAATAGACACTTCAGGATTTAAGTGACATGTTCACACAGAAACAATAATGACATTAAAAGTAATGGACATATTCGAATTTAGGTTTTGGGGTTTTTTAACCGATTTCAAAAAGGAGGAGGTTCTCAATTTGTCGGAGATTTCTCATATGTTCCCCGATTTCTCGAAGTGGACTGGACCGATTTAGATTTTTTTAGAATTCGGTGGCAAAAAAATGAAATCAAACAAACAAAAGTCACCGACTTCAGAAACTGATTTTTCTACTAAAGTAAATTTTTCACTTTTTTGTGTTTTATTTTTTGTTGAAGTCGGTTATATTTTTTGTTAAAAAGTTTTTGCTCTTATCATCCCGTCGGGGCTGCGGGTTGTTCGAAAGAGATACCGCGATCTCGGCGCAAGGGCAAAAAAGGAACATGGGTGGTTTTTAGTCAGTAGAAGTCTAACACTCCCTTCCGCTCTGCCCAAGAGCGGGAGGGGTTATTTGATGATTTCACAACCCCCAAAAAGAAAAAAGGCATTTCAGTTTTGAGAAGTGTAAAGTTCGGCAGCTGAATATGTTAATCTTAATGCCGATTAGAAGTTGTAAATACTATATTTAAAACTAGGTCACATTATAAACACACAATAAGATTGCATTCAGTAATATAAGCGGCAGCGGGCGTAAAAAATTAGAACACTAACTGCCGTACTCAGAGAGCTTTAATGATTACTTAGGCTATCACTTAGTAAAGGTTTTGACAGTTTTGTCATACAAAAGTATGTAAAATCTTTACTAAGTAACGGATTAAGTAATCATTAAATATCTCTGAGTACCGCAGTTAGTCTGTGTTATTGGATTTTTCCGTCAGTAATTTCTCAGTAGCAGCCAAACGGAGTTTGGATTTGTGCCCTGCTGATGGCAATAGGGTTCCCCTCTTTTACATGGGACTTAAACATAACTATAGCGAAATATGAATGCTATATTAATTCTATACCTCTGCCTAACCTTCAAGGATTATAGGCGTAATGTTATCTTAAGTTATATTACAATAGAATAATAATAATAATAATGTATTGTTGTTGCAGGTATGTAATCGAGACGGCACGGTTGGCTCAGTGACTGGTTGACTGCTGCGCTGTCGCGGGTTCGATCCCCACACGAAACTAAAATTTGTATGGCCGACAGATGGTTGACCTGGGTGTTTGTGTATGTGAGTATAAATGTTTGTAAACACACCCACGATACAGCAGAAAATACTATGGAATAATGGTTAGTAGACAATGAAATGGATCCTTGTCCGTATTTATATCTTTTTGAGGCTAACTGTATGTCCAACAAATTAACAATACGTGTACTAAATTCTTCGTTTACGAAAAAGTACTGTTGTTTTTTTCCAATATTTTAATTTGAAACAGGACACAAACTATTGATTTATACAATCATAGGGCCCTGTCACACGTGTGGGCTGCGGGACTGTTCAAAAGACATACCTGGGTGCCAGAACACAAAGGGCTAAGAAGGAACATGGGAAGGTTTTAGTCAGTAGAAGTCTGACACTCCCTTCCTCTCAGCCCAGAGTAGGAGGGATCATTTGATAATTCCCAACCACAATAAATAACGGTGTAATGTGATGGGAAAAGGCCTCGTGGAATTTTGGTCAGTACCCACGCTTCTGCCCATGCCCATCTCAGATCACTACTTAATTACAAAACAAACAGAAACCGTGTAAAATACATTAAAAATGTAAGTACTCACGTGTTTGGTATAGATTACCGTTGTGCATAATTAGGACCTGAGAGGGGGACATTAGGGAGAACCGTAATATTTCATGGTATAATATTTACTTTCCTAGATGTAGATTCTTTAGGAGCTCGTGGCTTAAAAATAACTGCCGCTCAGGTCAGTCTTTAGGTTAAGCTGTGCTTGATTAGGTTGATTTGTGGATGGGTGTCAATTCATTACATACCGAGTTTCCTTCATGCCTCAGAAAGCGCCTTAAGCCGTTGGTCCCTGTTACTATATACAAGATGATTTTTAGTCTCCGTCCAAATTCTGATATATTAATCTTTGGCGAAAATGATTGAATACGTGTTTTTTCTTTTAGTATCACTCAATACAAAAATATTGAGATAACCCATCACAAAGTTTTAACGTTTCACGGAGAGCGGATAATTGTTTCGAGAAATATCGTAGAACTAGTGTGAATTTTTGTTCCCACTAGTTCTACGATTTCGTACCACCTTTTTTTTTTTAGGGGGTGGGAAATCATTAAATAACCCCTCCCGCTTTGGGCAGAGCGAAAGGGGGTTTCAGACTTCTACTGACTAAAAACCACCCATTTTCCTTCTTAGCCCTTCATGTCGAGGCCGCAGTATCTCTTTCTAACAACCTGCAGCCCGACGGAATACGCAGCACCCCTTATGTCGTCGTTCAGATCATCAAACTAGGAACAGGTGTCGTAGAAAAACGGAACTCTTCAAATGAATTTCGACAGCCGATGTAATATTTGAGAAATCCACTTTTTTTTCGGCCCGTTCCGCTACCCAATTCCTAATAGAAATTGTTCACCTAAGAGGTCCTTAATTGTAATTTTCGTGCTACACTGTAATCGATACATCACCTAATAAACATCGATATCCCGGTATCGATAAAATTGCCCGTTGGATCGAGTTAATATCGTAAAAAGCGTGTCCCTCATGACGCAATGTCCAAGAATGGTCGATTTACCTTGTTTTATAGACACCCAGGATTAGGGTGGTTCATTTTCTAAAATAGACGTTGAGAAAGTCATTGATTTTGAGTATCCTTGATCGAAGATAATGCTAACTGAATTGTTTAGGATTTTTTCTTCTTCGTGCCGCGGAATGTACTGGTACTTTATTGGGATTTATCATAAGATGCTTTCTTTGTCTCACTTTAATAGTTTTGTTGGAAAAGATAATACTGTTATCAAGGCCGACAGGGTTTAATGCCCAGGGTGCTTTGGTGATTATTAATAATACGCACGAGATACTACAATATATCTGAAGTTATTTAAACCGAAATTCAATGTATTTATTACGATATGGCCATAACAGGCATTTTTTAAATGTCAAAGAACCAAAAAAATATTTACAAGGCATAACTTGTGAAAGTATGTAAACGTACGTAACTTGTGTAAGTGGTAGTTGCCCATTCCGAAACGTAGATCTCTATGGAGAAGACAGGGCTAGAAAGTCTATGGACACACTTGTAAATTAAAATATTGTACATGCATAATTAAGGTAAGGAATTAATTTCAAACTATATTTTTAAGAAATTCGAATAATAGGCACACGAGTTACACTCTTCCTAACATACATGCAATATCATCATGATTTTCAAAAACACAAAGTATTGACATTGTTCGGATTCAATTTGGTGCAACGTAATATAAGTCAAAAATTAGTTCTATTTATGTAACTAGATGGCGTTGTTCATTTTTGTCACATTTCTGAATCGCGCTATCAAGATTTTACTTTTTTATTTTTTTGGTTACTTAAGTAGTAAAGCATGTATTTTTTATTTTGAGTTTTGAGCAAAGAGTTTGAAAATAAAGAGATCACACCAAAAGATCTAATACAATTTATACTATCAAGGTACCGGTCTTTCATTTATCCGAGTTCCGCGAAGTATTGTTCAGCTGTGACCTGTTCATGGAAACAGGCTTACCCTTATGTTACTTAAACATAAATGACGAAATGTGAGTGTACTCCTGCCTAATCCTTCGGAACTTACGGGCGTGATGTTACGTGACTCACACTCCTCTAACCTTCAACCGTGTAACCGTTCAACCATTACACTAAACTAAAAGTAACTAACAGTTTTTCTCTCCCTACCCTAAATCCAGCGACAATACCCCCGAATCTTCTAAAAACCTTTTAAAATACGACAATGACCAAAGAATTGGTAGACCGTAAACCGTATACCCACTTACCTCTTCTTTAGAGCAATATAAATGGCTTGGCTTTACCCACACAACCTTGTACATACAAAAGGTATTGCCGATAACGTGTTGTGTTACCTCGAGGCCATTAATAGCCAAGTTATTATTAAGGGCCTTTTTATTTAATAGGTTTCAGTAAAAGCTTGTGTAAAGATTTGATGGAAAGTTATATAATACATGATCAAGTGTCACTCGTATTTTTTTATGATCATCATCAGCCTATAATCTTCAGGGACTCATGGCTCCTCTCTAGAAGAGGGATGTGCTTTAATCCACCACGCGGGCCCAGTGCGGATTGGTAGATGTCACATGTCTTCGATTTTTTTGGTTCTAGGATATGCCGTTATGATATTGGATGGGAAATAATTAGATGACCCACCTGATGATAAGTAGACATAAGATTTAGATGCCTATGACCAATTAGAACATAAGACTCTTCGAAAGTGCAAATAAATGTAGTGTGTGTTGTGGGATTCCAAATAAAACGGCAAGCAACTTTACTTCGTGAATTTATTCGTCTGAAAATTATACGTATTTCATCTTTTCTCATCCGTCATACTATCTAATATTATTATGATGTTTTGTGCATTCGCTCTTGACACACTGTGTTGTCACTCCATCATACTGCATACCCTCATTCAATCAGTGTTGCCACTTAACTTACCTTACATTCCCACATAAATTACATCTTTTTTCTAGTATAATTTTTTGATACAAACATACTAAACTGACCCTTAACCTTTAAGTTCTCATTCTCATATTCAGAGGATTTTTATTCAACGAACTTTTTATGAAACAAAGCTTAATAATTTACTAAACTCAGTTTAATTACTTTCTTCGATTCGAAATGGAATGTTTAATATTTTTGAAGCCCATTGAAAGGCAATTCCCAAACTATAAGCTCCATAATACATAGTTTCTTATCGAAACTAAGTACAAGTTTTGTAACGGTTATAAAATTTTACGAGAATGAACGAGTTTTAAATTGTTACGTTCAAGCTTTATTTTACTTAAGTTTTACTTCTTAATGAGTACTTTTTACTTTGTTAAAGTTATTATGAAGGATAAATTATTACAGTGCCCTTAGGCTATTTTAAAACGTCTGTCGGTTTCAAACATGCTGTCTTTTTATTTATAACAAGAGCGTTATTTTGAGTGGATATTGCTTAACACATAACATCACACCAGTAATCCTCGAAGAATTAGGCAGAAGTGTACTCATTAGTACACCCACTTTTTGCCAATTATGTTTCAGTCCCACGCCCTTTTTTTTTTTTTTAACGGTTGGAAAATCATCGAATAACCCCTCCCGCTGTATGTTCTGTGAATCTGTGTTTCCCTACCTTTATAACTTAGTAATATTTTATTAAAACTTGACCTTGGCTAAATGCACAAACCGTGCGAAGCCAGAAAAAAAAAAAAAAAAACCCCTCCCGCTGTTGGACAGAGCGAAAGGGAGTGTCACACTTCTACTGACTAAAAACCACCTATGTTCCTTCTTAGCCCTTTATGTCGAGGCCGCGGTATCTCTTGCGAACAACCCGTTGCCCCGACGGGAAGTCCCGTGCCTAACGTGGCATATTCCGGGCACATTTCGAGACTCTGAACTTCTGATGGAAAAATCTAATAACACTTTGTCCGATAAATTGCATAACACTGTTAATTTTCTAAGTTATTTTCTACTCGTACCTTCACAAATTCTATTACAAAACTAGCAGAATTTACCGAAAACACCTCCCTTTCCAAGAAAGTAAAAGCAATTACGTACAAAGGTAGAATGTTTTCGACTAAATGCCCCAATAAATCTGTGTATCCAAACGAAACATGCCAGTCATCCACCATTTTACTAAATTATCTGTGGCACAAAATGGCGGCGGTAATGGACGCGTAGTTTCCCGCCAAAAGATTGAAACTTTATTGACGGCCATTAATTTTGCTTAGGAAGGTGACTGAGGTTAATTTTGCTTGTTTAGGGGTTGATTGATACAAAACAAAGAGCGCTTAGGGCGAGATATAAACGGGTGTGAATTTAATTACTTATGAAGGGAAACTCATTTGCATTTTATGGATTTGTGGAGAAAGGGTTAGATATAATTTTATGTGTTTTATCTCTCTCTTACATACGGATTTATGATGACGGGATAACAAGGAATATTAATGTGGATTACGTTCTATGGAATTTAATTTTATAAAGGTGAAGGTCGGGTGCCAAACATGATAAGATTTGCAAACTCGTCTTTATAAGCAATATATTTATGTATTTAATTAAGAATTAAATGTGTACAATATCTTGACAAATAAATAAAATTTAAGTGTGTTTTTGTAATTTAAAATAACAGTTTTCTACTGAACGTATATTGTGAACTTTTTTTCGAATTTTTGTTTGTTTAGTCAGTTTGTCTGTTTGTATCAGCTAATCCCCTTAAGGGCTGGACCAATTTTGACGAGTTTTCTATTGGTACATAGCTGACGTTATAGGGTGGCTTACAGAAGCAACTTAGGCGACTTTTCCCTTTTATGAAAAGGTGATAAGGATTCCGACCAAAAACAATAAAACCCATGGAAATTGTGTACAAAATCCACAGGATTCAAATAGTATTTATATTTTTTCGCAGACGAAGCCTGTGGACAAGCTAGTCCTAAATAAAAGCACTACGATAAACCAATAACTATTAATAGATAGTGAACCTTAACAGATTGTCACGCCGTAACAATTCGCCCATGTAATCGTAAAACGGGTCAGTTGACTTACACCTTTATAGTAGGTATATAGAAGGTGTATAGTCGCTTTTATTAACACTTTATTGAAATACCAGAGTGTAGGGTGATGTTGATTAAAATTGTTGAAATAGTTTACCATTTTTTTTACACGGACATTAAAATAACCTGTCTGCCTATGGTAAAAAGCTTGCGCATGTTAACAGGATAGCTGCTGCATTTACTTGTTTGTTTTGTAGTCAAATATTTTTTAAAGTATTGGCCAGTGTCGACATATATTTGACCAAGGTAATGTCGGTAATTTGCCAGGTCATTTCTTTGTAGAGAATGTTTTGACATACTTTTGTATCACTAAACTGTTAAAACCTTTACTAAGTGATGACCTAAGTAATCATTAAAGCTCTCTGAGTGCGGCAGTTAGTCTTCTACGAGTATACATTACATCCTACTAATATTATAAATGCGAAAGATTGTGAGGATGCATGGATGGATGGATGTTTGTTTGACGCAAGAACGGATGTGGATGAAATTTAGAACACAGATAGTTTATAATCTGGATACTTCTCATCCCGGTAGTATGATCCCGTGGGACAATCAAAACGCGGGCGAAGCCGCTGGCACAAGCTAGTTATTACATAAAATACTTTGTCTGATTGAAGATGCCCTGGGCGTTTCAAACGCGCGAGACTGCAAGCTCGACTGTTGACCATGAAGTTATGATTTCGAATCCAGGTCGGCGCAGTGTTATTGAGGTTTTCTATCTGAAATTTCTCAGTTGCTGCCATGGACTCGGATTTGTGCCCGGTTGACAATAGGGTCGCCCTTAATTACATGAACCTAAACATAATTGGCGATCTGCTGGTGAACCTATTTTATTTTATTCTTTTAAGGAAACTTACAGCTAATACAGACAATGTTCTTAAACAATAAGCATTTGATGGCCAATTACAGGTTTCCACTGTTAAAATACGAAAACTAAGATAAAACAACAAAAAAAGGTAATAACAAAAAAGGTATGAATAAATGAAGTAATAAAGTAACACGATCGAAGAATATAAACTAAGAACCAAAAATCAACAGTTAATCAACAATAATTATGTACTTTTCTGGAAAAAATGTTTTTGGGGGTATGAGGAACAGGGTGTAAAGTTCGTCATCCCCCATAGACTGGCGATCACGTCGGGGTCACCAGTTTGGGGGGTAATGAGGAACTGGGTGTAAAGTTCCTCATCCCTCGTAGAAAAGGGATCCTCCAACCAGATCGACAGTTAGCCTATCAGACACAACACCCGTCTGTTGGCTTAAGAATGTGTTGGTGAAATGTTTTCACCAACACATTCTTAAGCCTAACCTTTTGGGTATTATAATAGACGTGATTTTATGTTTGGTTGCAAATTCAATTGATTTTATTTGTCAACCGGCCGATATTAGACGTTTACATTTACATGCCGTGAATGTATCACCCAACCTTACACGACCCACTTAGCTCTCCTCAAATTACAAACTACCTATTATAACCTGAAATTACACCTCAAACTGACTCAATTAATCACTAACCAGCCTTGCCCGTCTTCGTCCTACAAAGCCCTATTGTAGACACCCAGGCAGGCTATACGACCTCGAACTCCAAACTATTTTAATTAGCTAAAGTGACGTTTGACTAATCTCAGTTGTCAAGTCGATTGGGGCCACGAAATGCGCGTTTAGGTGACAAGGGATGGCTTAGGTACTTATGATGTCGTCTGTTTAAAATGTAGGCAGGCGTTTTGCAATTCGTGGATTGTGAATTTACGCGTGTTACTAAAGTTAGATGTGTTAGTTAGGTAGTGTTATATATATTTGAATTAGTATGGATATGATCTGCCTCGTTGGTCTAGTGGTCGCAATTGTGACTGCTGAGCATAAGTCCAGGGTTTGACTACCAAGGTGGCGGAACGTGAAAGGGAGAGAACCTCTCATCCCAGCCGCCTCTAGAGAAGCTTCGGGCGTCGGGGCCTAAATTCAACAATGTTCTGAGAAACACCTCACCTTTTTTTTATGGTGGGTGGAAAATCATCAAATAA
Organism: Diarsia brunnea; assembly: GCA_949774965.1. NCBI lineage: Eukaryota > Metazoa > Arthropoda > Insecta > Lepidoptera > Noctuidae > Diarsia > Diarsia brunnea. The sequence continues at coordinate 5,777,348 of OX459022.1, forward strand.
CCCTAACTTTTGGGCAGAACGAAAGGGAGTGTCAGACTTCTACTGACTAAAAACCACTCATGTTCCTTCTTAGCCCTTCATGTCGAGGCCGCGGTATCTCTTGCGAACAACCCGCAGCCCCGACGGGCGTCGGCCCTTGCGGGCCCCTTCCATGTTGCTGACATCTCTTTGAGGCGCGCGTGGAACACGAACGCGCCGTCGACACGGCCTGTCGACGTCATAAGACGAACGGACGGCGAGGTTACCCATCACTCACCGTCCACGGGCCCGCGTCTATGCCGAATTTGCCAACTCATTCAACAACTCACCGGCAGGAAGCCGCTTTGCCCGGGATAAGGTTCCATACTTCCTTGGTATATCCATAATAATTAATTTATAGATAACTTTTATGAACCAAAAGTTTAGAACGGTTTGGAAACTTTTTGTACTAAACTTGTATTGTTGTGTTAAATTGATTGGAGCGTCAATTTTAGAATACGCAAGACAGATGCACTGAAAATAGTGGTTTGGTAAATTAAAAAAAAATTGTTCAACACACTTGGTCATGAAGTGGCTCTTTTTAGGCGCCTTTATACAACTATACGAAGTTTAAACTGTAATAAATAAAATGAAAACGATTTCACACTCACTTTTTTGATGCAAATAATATATAAACCAAATTCTTTGTTCCGCTGTAGGATTGCGATAATATCAAAACAGCATCCACAATAATTTACCACTCTCTAACACCGTCAACACATCCTATAACCGTCAATCGATCTCCGCCACCTTCAAGGCCGTACACACCACCACTCCACTCTGTAGGAACACCGTCTTTTGTTTCCATAATTAATCTCTCCCGTAGAATGTAATGACGTTGTCTCTTCTCGTATATGTATGTGAGTATGTGAGGTTTTTGTCGTACTTGTTTGGAAAGTAAAGGCGGGGATACAAATGCCAGTAGATCGAGAAAGTAGCTGGCATGGAAGTTGGTGGCATGTACGAGTAACTGCCACACTCCGGATGCAAGTAATACTGTCATGCAAGCTGTGCCCTTGTATGCCAGTATTACCATCGCGTCTGTTCACACGTGTCAGTTTGGTAAACCCCCGCGACCCCTATCTCAACGGGCATTCAATACCTATTAAAATTTACTATTTTAAATTGGGTGTCTATAAATATTGTACAGTACCCGGCGATAAATATTGCACATCGACCTTTGGAAAGAGACTATCGGCTAATTTCGGCTTCGTAGAGCGTTATCTCTGTCACACGAAATACAAACAGTCCGGTATCTATTAGGAACTGTTAAAACAATTACGATTTGTTTCTTTTGATAATTCTTTTTAATCTTTGTATAAAATACACCAATTTCAAACAGTCGATGTGCAATATTTATCGCCGGGTACTGTAAATCAGATGTTGTGCTAACTACTTGTATGCCAGTTAGCGTATACACATGATAGTAGCTGGCACGTGCAAGGAGCTGGTATGATAGTGGTGTGGATGCTATGGGCATGGTGTATCCCCAGTTTTAGGAGATTCAAGGTATTATAAAAAGGCTTAACAGTGATAGTCTGGATCTCAAGTTCTAACACAAGACGCGCACCTCTAATTTTTCAGATTCATGTATGTATTGTGTTATTATCAATAGGGTAGTTAACTAAAAAAATCTAATTAGTCCGTCAGATAGATTTCCCAAAAATATTGGACACGTATTTTTTCTTTTTTCACGCAAACAAACAATGAAGACGATACAATGCTTTGGAAACTCGTGTGACGTCATATTCTAAGACATTAGGATGACATTTTTTACCGGTGAGTGACGTCACACCCTCCCACTCAAATCTTTGACGCGTTTTATCTTCGTCAATTTTTATTGATTTGATAAAACAAAAAATATGTGTAATATATAATAATATAATATGATAAAAATATGAGTAAAGTAAAGTAAAGTAAATTTTGACGTTCGAAAAGTGCTGATTATCAGCCTAGTTTGAATAAATGACTTTTGATTTTGATTTTAATACGTATCCAATATTTTTCAATAATCTAACAGACGGACTAATTAGAATCATATTTTTTTTAGGCCGTAAACCTCCCTATTGCTTCGGTGAAGGAAATACATGTCATAACATGTTGTGTAAACTAGACGGGGCCGGTGTTTCGTAAAAATCACTGTCACTTTTAAAGTTCACACATGGGTAAGACCTATATGAGGACGATGCAGATTAATGACTGCGATGGTGTTTTGAAGACTGAACCACACAATTAATTTGAGTGAACCGGTTCATTTAGTACAAGCATTCATCAGTGATCGTGCAGCTTGGCTCATAACCCAAAGAGCTCATTAATTTCTCCCACTTTATCCGAAATTAGCCATATCCGTAAATCATCTGCCTAGCCTTTTCCCAATTATGTTGGGGTCGGCTTCCAGTCTAACCGGATGCAGCTGAATACCAGTATTTTACATCGAGCGACTGCCTTAAGCCATATTCGTAAATGATAAATAATATTATATTATTATGTGGTTTTTGTGGTATAGCCTCGGATATGGATAAAAAAGGTTATGTAGGGACTGGGCCAGGTGTGATGAAGGCTTTAAAACATAAAACGTTTGTCTGCAAATGTCTCACTTCATAAAGCGAATGTATTAGTTAATCCACAAAGGAGTTATCTTCGTTTACGTTGATTTGTTAAGCCTCCAGTGGAAATGATCAAGACGTTAATAAAAGTGTTCGTATTTTTATAATTCAAAGTAAATTATCCAAAGAGAAAATAAACAAGGCAAAGTAAATAAGTAAATGGAGAGGTCACTGACATTTTGCTACCTATGTTTAAGTCCCATTTAATTTGGGGCGACCCTATTGCCATCAACTGGACACAAATCTAGACTCCGTGGCAGAAACCGAGAAATTCCTAACAGAAAATCCCATTGACAATTTGCCCGACCCGGGAATCGAACCCAAGACCTCATGCTCAGCAGACCGCGAGGCCAACGAGGCAGTGATTAATATTTCTGCAGAACAAAAATCGTTGTTACAATCGCTAGCCATTTTGTACACTCAATTTCGCCGATAGCTCTTTGAAATGGATGGCCTCATACGAAACGTGTGTTCACTATTGATTGCCAAAGGATTTTTCCACTAAATTGCAGACAGAACTGACCTGGTGTATTCTTTTTCAGTCTTCTCCCTTGCACGCGAAAATGTACTCTAATAAACCACCCGGTAAGGTTGTATTTGTTTAAACAGAGACTACGCTGAAATTAACTGCCTTAGTCCTTTGTCCGGGGTGGTATAACAGTAAGCGAAAATACACTCTAATTTAGCTTTCCCCGAGGTTCTTTTTTAAATGGATCGGAGAAATTGCTGAATCAGCAACATTCTCAAATATCGCGTGCTAAGAACACATTATTATAATTATGTTGAAAATACTTTGCTTTAAATAAAACGTAGTATTTTAGTAAAAGCAAGTTCATTGTCCTTTTTCAAAGAAAAATGAGATCGTTATTTCAGGCCAGTATTTTAAAATGATGTTCGGATATGAATCTAGATTTAAAACTGTCTGGTTTGATAGTAATCCCGGCTTATAATATCGTTTTGAAATGCGCCAAGCGGTGTTCTAGAAAATTATTGGATGGGCATGGGAAGCAAAGCTATGTAGGTAGATCAATTCGAGTAGGATGCAAGTGAATTGGTTTCTTCAAGGCAAGTGTGCTCACCCTAGCCCGCGTTATCACTTCATATGAGGCAAAATGCGCCCAAACGCAAGCCTATTTAATAATAATAATAATTTATTCTCAGACAACACAATGATCCATAATGGTTAGTAACAATTGGAACTTATAAACTATGTTAGTAGGCAGGTAATAATTTGGCAACAAGACTGATAGCGTTAGTAACAATGTTCTTACAAACTATGTTAGTAATACACCTACACTACTTACTTATTATTTAGTGCTAAAAGAATTTTATTTATTAATTATAAAAAAGTTAATTAAATGATACTTTTTAGGGTACCGTACCTCGAGGAGAAAACGGAACCCTTATAGGATCACTTTATTGTCCGTCCGTCCGAAAATACCAAATACTCAGGTCTATTGTCCCTTTAAGCTGTGAAAAAATCAAACTCCTAAGCCAACGCACTCAAAAGATACAGCCGTTTATGCCGCAAATTTTTGACACCCGCAAGGGAATCAAAACCTACAGGGTACTTCCCGTGAACTCAGAATCTTGAAATTTGGTACGAAGCAACGTCTTATAGCATAGATAAAGGAAAAATTGCGAAAACCGTAAATTTTTAATTACATCATAATTATAATAAAAATATTTTTAATACGGTAGCCTCGGTGCGCGAGTCCGACTCGTACTTGGCCGGACTTAAAACATAATAAAATGTGATACCTGTAAACCCCCAAAGATTGATTGATGAGAGATGTAATATTCATGTTAATTTAATTTAAAAAAAAAAAAAAAAAAAAAAAAACACTGAGAGAATATACTGTTTTAATCTTATTTTTATTTTTATTAATCTTTAGGTTTAAGTTTATTTTAACTGTTTTGTTTTTCTGTTTTCTTTTAACTTTGTTTTGTTTATGCTCAACGACGGATACTTTCCAAATGTAACTCCGTACTGGTTTGTGTAACGTGAAAAATTGATTAATAGAGAGAGCCCTGGCACCCATAACACAAGTTTAATCTTAGCTTGGGTGTCAGTGGTACAATCGGAGACTTATGCAATTTACATAACCTTACTGTCCTATTCTGATTTGTAATAACCAAAACGATTTTATGTAAATTCCAATTCTTTTTGGAAATAAAGTTATTATTATTATTATTTAATTAATAATTAATTAATTAAATTAACATTAATAAAAAACATTAATTAATTCATTTATTTTTTTAATTTTATAGCATCGTATTGGATGATTCCGTAATGCTGCTATAATTTGTATTAAATAAATAAATGTTATTCACTGCAAAAAATGACTGAAAATCTAGTCAAAATAAAATTTCATAGTTTTAAACACTTCATAGATCTTTATGAGCTTCAATTTCCTGAACACATAAAATCGGAAATAATTTACTTTGAACTACTACCAAATATTTATTACTTCTATGTTTATCATTTTAGCAGTTCATCGTTGTTTGTACGACTTAAGATCTTCCACACAGACGCGAATAATTGCGCGAACTGTTGAGTTACGTTTTCTATCCTTGATTTAGATGCGGTCTGTGTTAAAAATTAATGAAAATTATTACTTCGAAATAAAGATGCTGCGATGTAATTTATAAATTGTGACACAGTAAGAGGCGACTATGAGACTTACCAGAGACTGGGCAGCAGCGTTCTCTGTGCCTTCGTAACAACCATACTGCGATTGCCAACCCGCCTGCCAAGCGTGACGATTATGGCAAATCCCCCCCTTCAGGGGGAGGCCTATGTCCAGCAGTGGACGTCTTTTCGCTGAGATGATGATGATGATGACACAGTATACCTGCATCTTTCTGCCTTTACCAAACTATGTTGGAGTCGGTTTCCAGTATAAACAGATGCAACTGACTGCCAGTATTTTACATGCAACAACTGCCTATCTGACCTACACAACTCAGTTAGTACTGTGTAATACAATACCCCCAAGTAAAACTGGTTGTCAGACTTTCGGACCACAAGTCGTGATCGACAATAGGGATGTTTCTCGACTAAAAAAAATAGGATTCTGTTTAGTCCGTCCGTAAAATTATCGAAAAATATTGAATACGTGTTATTTATTTTAATAGTGACGAATATAAAACTCTCTGGTAGAAAATGTACCATGCTGTGACGTCACACGGGTTTTCGAAGCACTGTGTCGTCTTAATTTTTTGTTTACGTAAAAAAAAGAATAAATAATTATGTCAAATATTTTTTCGAAATTTATCTGACGGACTAATTATTTATTTTTTTGTCAACCACCCTATTCACTCAAGAAAGAATCGCGATGTGTCAGACTAGTCGCGCGACTAGCAACACCTGTGTAACCGGTAACCTTACCGGTTCAACATCAAAGCTGTACCGTAACGTTCTTTATACCCATATTTATATTAAACCAAACAGTATCAGTTTCTTAGTAAAACACATAAAGTGTATTGGAAGTCTATTTTTGGATTTTGACGCAAGATTTATTTAAGGTGTGAGTGATCGTGCGGAAATTCGGAAAAGTGTGTGTATGCATCACTATCAACAACGTAGATCCTTATTTTCTAAGAAATAAGGTTGATGTTAGTATGCTATCACTGACAAGTCTTTGTTAAAATTATAGTGACCTGTATTCTCGTTAAAATAGGGTTGCGTTTGGACTGTTCCTGTCAAAAGAAGTGTGAATAACTGTATTTTTGATACGGGTTTCATAGTATGTGTGCAACCGCGCGGAAAGTGGGTGTGTGTATTTTTTGCGCGGATTTTTGACGGTTGCGTTAACAGTGTTGCCTAAGTAAATATTGTTAGGATATTTTATTACTTTTGACTGCCTCGTTGGACAAGTGGTCGCAATTGCGACTGCTGATTGAGGTCCTGGGTTTGATTCCCAGGTTATTCAAATGGTTGTTGGGTTTTTCCTTCAGGAATTTCTTAGTAGCAGCCACGGAGTCTGAATTTGGGCCTGGTTGATAGCAATAAGTTCGCCCCTATTGCATGAGTCTTAAACATAACTGGCGAAATGTGTGTACAATCCGGCCTATTTATTTTTAACCGACTTTCAAAAAGGAGGAGGTTCTCAATTCGTCTGTATGTTTTTAAGCTATTGCATAGCTTCTATCGCGGGCCTTGAGCGTGGGGACCGAATCCAGAAATTCCGTAACGAAAATAAAAACCTAACAAATTGACACTTGACAATTTCTTGAAATCAAAAATTGTGAGTTGCCTGTATTTAAAACGGCCTGTATTATTCAGTCAAAAACTTCCTTAAAGAATTTCTGTGAGCGTGTTAATTAATTTTATAAGCGTAAGATAAGATACTAATAGAAATTATCAATAAATTACATTATTTGAGCTCACATATTAATAAAAATAAATCAAATTATATAAATCAAATGGAACCTTCATAGCTTTAACCACTAAGAAAAACTATGACACAAAATAAAAGAAAAAGTAATTGACATCTTGACAACTGACGTAATGTCAGATGAAAAGTAAACATTGAAAAATTATTAGATTTAATATTTTAAAACAGCAAAATCAAAGTTAATAAATCGAATAAGATTGATTATAAGGCTGCCAACAAAAATAGTTGTCGCCAAGGCGCGACATGAGACGTAAAAGGACATTTTATAAAAGATGAGGATGATTAGTAAAAGTGTAAGTATAAATACTATATTTAAATACTGCATTAATAAAATAAATAAATAATTATAATTGCATAAGTTGATAAAAAATGCTATGCAATAGCTTTACCGCGGCAGTCTCCAGTGCCACACGTCTTTTTTTTTTATTACTAGCTGAATCCGGTGGTTTCGCCCGCGTGGATGTCGGAATTTGACAAATTATATACTGAAACCTTCCTCGAGAGCCACTCTATCCATTGGTGAAAACAGCATGAAAATCGGTGCAGTTTTTTTTGAGTTTATCGCGAACAGACAGACAGACGTGGCGGAGGATTTTGTTTTATAATATGTAGTGATGTAAATTCTTTTTTTTGACCTTTGAAACCGATATTTATTTTACTTCATAATACGTGGGTGTATATTAGGTAAGTATAGAGTATGTTTGGCTAAAGTTATAATTAAATCATAGCTTTTAATTAAATATGCTAATGTGTATTACTACTTTATATTTACGTATTCACCAGTCCCGAGATATCATACAATATTTATCAATTTATGGAGTCCAACATAAACGAGATAACGGTCCTTTTAAGGCCACTTTTTAGATAAAATTGATCTTTATGTTCATTGATATCGGGTTGCTGTTTAGTTGCTGACACTAAAAAGTCTCAAAATCATCGTGATTTATTATTGCTAGCATAAGGTTTCTCTTTAATATAATATAAAATAACGTAACATCACGAAAGTAATCCCCGCTGGGAAGTCTGAGGTGCAACCATTACATCACCAACATTTCCGCAGTTTTTGTTGAAATAGGTACATCATCTGCCTAGCCTTTTCCCAACTATGCTGGGGTCGGCTTATAAATAAATAGGTACCTACTATAAAAATAAATAATTCCACGTTTATTACCAGTTACTGTATCATACAAACATTTATCTCGTTGTTTTTAACTGTCACACAAAACAAAAGCCAAACAAAGCACTAACTTCAAAAATAGAACGCACGCCCCATAAACCGAATACACACGAAACCTAATTCAAAAACAGAAACTCACACTCAATTGAACGGCTCCAACTTCACACATACGACGCGGAACGAAACACGACAAACTAAAAAACCGGCCAAGTCCGAGTCAGTGCGAGCGAGAGAAGGGTTCTGTACCATTAACTAAATAAACGCCAAAAAAATCATGTCTGTTGTATGGGCGCCCGCTATTTGATGTTATAGCAGCAACAGAAATACAAGATCTGTGATCAACTGTCTGACTATCACTGTTGATACAGTTGTGATAGAAGGACTTACAGCGGAGTTTTAGTCATAGAACCCCATTCTACCCTTTGGGTACGGAACCCTAAAAACAAACAATTGAAAAGCCGAAACAATAGATAAATTTTGACTGAAGTACAAAAGCGAACGAATTCTGTGAAAAAAATCCCTTAAAAGCACGAACGAACGTGGAACAATTCGAAAATACCAACCTGCCTTTATACAATGGCGGACGCATTAAACAGGGGTTTATCTGTGACGTCATAAGCCCACCTGACAGCCCCCCACCCCCCTATTTCAGGGAACACTTAGAGGGTGGACTCACACGGAGCGATTTTGGTAGAATCGGGTAGGCACAGTTAAGTTAACACGATTAGAACTTCGGGATTTTCGACGAAGAAAATCCACTTACGTTTTTTTTTTTAATTTGGTGTCTATCATTTTATTAAAGTACTTAAAAGGCTTAATTAATCAGGTTTCCATGATGTGTTACGAACGTGCCTAGTATTATTATTTCAATTTATTTTTAACTAGAGGACGTCACGCGCGTTCACAACAAACAAACAAATCTTTCCTCTTTATAATATTAGTGTAGATAAATGCAGAGAATGCCACGGACTCTGAATTTGTGCCTGATTGATGCCAATGGGCTCATCTCCGTCATAACTGGCAAAACGTGGGTGTACTAATTGGTACACCTCTGCCAAACCATTCGAGAATCATAGGCGTGATGTTATGTTATATTAATTGCAGAGACATGGCGCGACTGCCTATCTGACCTCCACAACCCAGTTAATACTAGGCAACACGATACCCTTTGGTAAGACTGGTTGTTAGACTTTCAGGTCACTGATTACCTGTAACGACTGCCAATGAAACATACACACACTATGGCAGCCGGGAGTAACAGCTCAACGTGCTTTCCAAAGCAAATTTCTTTTTTCTGTAGTTAATTTAAATAACTTCATTTGTGTTACAGTTTTCAGCTGCAGAATTGGTCGTTGTGATTCAAAATTGCGTGCCCAGTGCGGGTCACATGTCTCACGTCTTCGATGTCACATGTCTTCGATTTCAAAATGAAGAGTAAGCAAAATTGTTCGAACCTCTTACTCCAAAATAACGTAGTGTAGTCAGACCCTAACCTACACCTTGGAATTTGGTATAATATTAATGATGTATAGCATTTTTCAATTATTTAGGATCTTTAGGGTAAACGGGCGGAATGGCCTCGTTAATTTTTATAACATTCTTTTTTTGTTGAAAAATCTTTTTAGCTTGGTAACAGAAATTATTATAACCATTTTAATTAATTCTGGTCGGAATCCAATATCAGTGGCTTTTAGTTCCTTACAAAGGTTTTCATCATACCAATATTATGTTTTTCCTACTCTTTAGCAATTAATTTCTGATTAATTTCGTTGCGGGATTCAAGTCAGTTAAATTGTTTACCTGGGACTTTGTCGAAATTCATTGTCTGGGCGCTTTTCTGGTGGTCGCCACCGTTCTGGCTTTTAGAAATTTGTTTGGGAATAGTGTGGCAGGATTGTTCCTATATTTTTTTTTAATTAAAAATGCCCATAACGAAACTGGCTTTTTACACAAACGTAACATAACATTACATCTCGCCTATTTTCAAAAAATAAGGTGGAATTATACCCACACATATTTCGCCAGTTATATTTAAGTCGCATGTAATAGGGCGGGCCTATTGCCATCAGCTGGACAAACCTGGATACATGACTGCTACTGAGAAATTCCTAATAGCAAAACTTAATAACACTTTGCACGACCAGGAAATCGAGCCTATGACCTCATACTCAGCAGCCGCGCTTGCAACCACTAGTCCAACCACAAATCTACAAATGACGTTTAATATTAATAGTCTACTTCTGCATACATTTATCGTATTGCTATCACTCATAATATTACCTCATAAAGGTGCACAGCTGAAAAATAGCCCTTATACTGTACAAAGAGTTTCAAAGTACAATATGTTACCTTTTCCAAAGAATGCTAACCTTTTTTGCCCGCTACCGTGAAGCTAAAGGGTATTTTGTTGCGCATGGTTCCCGATAAAGAATGGGTAACCCTTTTTCATCCCTCTGCTACCACACATGCGTAATGGTAGACGTACAATCTCGCTGGGAGGCAGACTGAGTGTGAGGGTGTATACTTTGCCAGTCGGTTTAAACGTTGGCAATACTTTAAGGCTTTGTAGTACCGACTAAGCGTTCAATTACACTATATGCGCAACAAAATCAAAATCAAAATCAAAACTCATTTATTCAAACTAGGCTGATAATCAGCACTTTTCGAACGTCAAAATTTACTTTACTTTACTTATTTACAAGTGACAGTCCCCCAAAACGCCCACCCTTCAACACTTCCTAGTGTTTTTGCTGGAAAGAAGAAGTGGCGGAACAAACTCTCCAGCAACACATCTGTCTGTTTGGTTAGAAGAACCAGACACCACATAGCGCTCAAAAACACAAATTACTGACGTTGCTTAAAAAAGCCGGTAGGCTGAAGTGGAACTGGGTTGATGTATGATGTAAAATACTGGTATTCAGCTGCATCCGGTTAGACTGGAAGCCGACCCCAACATAGTTTGGAAAAAGTTAGGCACAATACTAGCCTAAATATTATTAAACGCTACTCCCATTCGAAGCTACCAATTATGGTAAACAAAAACATGTAATTTATAACCATTTTCACCTAAATAACAGGCCATTGATAAGAATCAACATTGCTATGCATTTTGCAGCTAATTACATTCTAAAAGAGAGCCATCATACATTATTACTGGTTACCAAACAACAGCAAACTTTATTCACCAATTACAATAAACCCCGCCCGATTTTCAACTCTAACACCCGGTGTTTAAGTCAGATTTTCTACGCCGAAAAGTTACTTTGTTCCCCTATGTACATACGAGTATGTTTTCATTGTATATGCTGCGCTGTTACGATAAAAACGGACAACAGAACGTCAACTTTATATGTTTGTTCATTAGGGGTGGTATTTCGTTAACATGAAATTTTGATGAAATGTATTTTTGTTGGTAGCTTTTTTTTGTATGATATTGCTTGACCTGCCTGCCTTTTTCGTTTCATAAGTCGGTCAGGAACTTCCGAGAAATTCGTTAACTGACTGGCTTAATAATAACTGCCACTCGGGTGGATGTTTAGATTAAGCCGTGCTTGCGTAGGTTGGTGCGTGGATGGGTGACCACCCATTAAGTACCGAGTTTCCTTCGTCCCTCGGAAAGCACGTTAAGCCGTTGGTCTCAGCTGCCATATTTAGATCTTTGGCAGTCGTTACAGGTAGTCAGTCATTGACCTGAAAGTCTGACAACCAGTCTTACCAAAGTCTATCGTATAACCCAGTACTAACAGTCGCTCTATGTAAAATACTGGTATTATAAGCATTCTGTTAGACTGGAAGCCGACCCCAATATAGTTTGGAAAGAGCTAGACATATGATGATGAAGTTGGTCAGGAACTTCCGGGTAATTCGTTAGAATATACATGGATGGAAATAAATACAATGTGGGAACTTGGGAAGTGCCCGGAAAAGCCGGAATTCTCAAAGGAGTTCCCAACTGCAAATACGTAACATTTTACACACAAGTTTATTGTGCATTTCTCTGGCCATAAATTAGGAGCACTAGACAGGTGCCTGCAATGCTTTAGTAGCATATTTAAGTTTTTGAACGAAGGATTTAAGTAGCCATCTGTTATTCTGCGAGAAAATAAACTTTATGCTCTAGTGTTGTTTTAATTATTCATCGGTGGATAAGATGAGCGGTATCCCAAGAAAAAGTAGTAGATTGCAAAATATCTGCATAAATTACCGATATTTTTGGCAGTACCCCGATAAAATTAACAAACAAGTGCTTGTGCTAAGCGCCATTTTATCATATATCAGTCCCATTCAGGATATACCTGCAATGGCAACAATGTAATCTGTCCATTATAACCTGTAAAATATAAGTTTTGTGGTAAATATCCCATTTTCAGTGTAAAATAAGGATCATATTTTTCCTTCGTCATTATCTGCCTAGCCTTTTCTAACTATTCAGGGATCGGTTTTCGGTCTAACCAGATGCAGCTGAATACCAGAAATACCAGTATTTTAATATGGAGCAACTGCCTATCTGACCTCCACAACCATCCACCTAGTATTGAGTATAATTATGATACTCCTTGGTAAGACTGGTTAACAGACTTTCGTGCCAATACCCCTAACAACTTTCAAAGTCCTACAAATGACAGCCGGGACCAACAGCTTAGCGTACTTACAAAGACTTGGAGGAAACTTGGGATGAAATGGATGGTCACCCATTCACGGAGCGACCTTGGCAAGCACAGCTTCAACTGAAGGTCAACCTGTGGAGCTTTTATTATTAAACCACGACAACCTCCAAAGCTCCTCCTCAAAGGTTTCAGTACACACAAAATAGTGTAACTTACTCATAATCAATTAATCAATAAGTCCTGTATCCTGAACTTCCATCTGTTTTGAAATGTTGTTTTCCTGTTCTAGAGGATATCTCTAAGTTCATTGTGCCTTTTGGCAAAAGCCTCCTCTAACATTTTCCATTGTGTTCTATCTCGTGCAACCCTTCTCCAGTAAGGGCCCGCTGTTAGCTTCAACTCATCTTCCCATCTCTTAAGTTGCTTACACTAAATAAGCCGATAGTTAAACTTCTTGGGCTATTTTGCTATCGGACAGTTCCAACTAACTTTGTTCTGTTGTGGTTATACTGGTATATATTACGCTGTACATAATTCAGTAACTTTCAGTGTACAACACCATTCATAGGGAAACTAGAGTGGTCTGTCTATTTTTCATGTAAAAGTATTTTGTTAGGTAAAGTTTAACGTGTGTAGCCTGTATTTGTATGTAGGCAACCTTTTCCGCCGCTCTTGGGCAGAGTGAAAGGGAGTGTCAGACATTTCTACTAACTAAAAATCACCTATATTCCTTCTTAACCCTTAATGTCGAGGCTGCGGTATCTTGCGAACAACCCGCAGTATACCTAGAAAAGGCAGTCGCTCCGTGTAAAATTTAGCTGGATTAGCAAGCCGACCTTAACATAGTTTGGATATGGTCAGAACGGCAGTGACTGCTAAGATGATGAGTAACAGAGAAAATTGGAAAAAGAAGACAATAATAAATTGGTATAAGGACGGGGTAACAATGATTCAATGATGATGATTTAGTTTTAACGTGAGGAAAAGGTGTGCTCATAGCGTAAGTACGTACCTATAAGTACGAAGCGGCATCGATTAGGAATCACTTAAGTTTAACTAACACTTCTCTTTGATACCGCACATCCAATTTGGCAAGAAAACGCCAACAAACAAGAATAAACATTGTCTCTCTTCCAAAATCTAATTTCATTAAACCTTATCCTACTTAAATAACAAACCACGTTCCAATACTATTTATAGCTTCACTATAAATACTCTAACGCCCCGTTCACAACCTCACACGATACTACCTGCGAAACACGCGTGCGGTCGTCACTTCGATCCGTAGCACGTGGTAGAAATAGACTAATGTGTCGTGTTGCATCAGCAGCTTTCACACATTAGGCATGGTTAGAAATACATTACTGCAGGGTGTTTTATCACAATGCAAATGTGTTTCTAACTACTGTTCTAACTTTATGACGGCTCTGAAGGTAGCGTCGGTTGGTCTGTGTGGGTATAACGATACAAAATGTATGTCGGCAAGGAACATCTAACTAAAACAGCGCAAAACACAATTTTAGATACCAGCGAGTCGTAGAGAACGCATCATCTTGCCTGTATAATGCGCAGACCATTGCTCGCAACTTACTTCCGAGCCGCTATAAAGTTTGAACTGAACTATACATGTATGAAACCGATGTTAGATTTCTGATACGACACCACACGACTCATAAAATATGTTTCTGCCTTTTTTTTGTGGCGTGTGAAATCATCAAATGACTCCTCACGCTCTAGGCAGAGCGGTAGGGCGTGTCTGACTTCTACTGACTAAAAACCACCCATGTTCCTTCTTAGCCCTTTGCGTCCACGGCCGCGTTATCTCTTTCTTTTCTAACCCGCAGCCCCGACAGAATGTTTTTCTGCCTTAAGCAAGTTTATTTTTGTTTGCTTTTTACACAGCTGTTGTCGCAACGTGTGTGTCGTGTTACTTGAGCGTGTAACTCGTGGCCGAGCCTTTTAGTTGTAGGTAGTAACGACAACAAAGATATTCGATTGTTTTTATATCGGATACGTAATGGGTAGTGGGTATCAATGTTTTCTTTCACCCCGCGGGGTTAGACTTACGACGTCACACAATTTGGCCTTTAACGGTGATATTACTTTATTCGTTTTGTTCCCTAAGAGTTTCGTATGCTTGTAAAAAAACGACAGGTGCTTAGGTATTTTTTTTTTATCTCTGTTTATAATGAGAGCGTGAAGAGACTTCTAATGGGTATAAATAACAAACAACTATATTCAGTTGTTAATTCTATTAACGATGGATGGACTGTGTGAAGGATGATATGGCTAGAAAGGAGGTGACTACTGACATGACGAGAAATAGAGAAGTATGGAAGAAGAAGACATGTTGCGCCGACCCCAAATAAATTGGGATAAGGGCAGGAGAATGATGATGATGATGATGAATTCTATTGACTGCGTTGTTGGTCTAATGGCTGCAAACGCGTTAGCTGAGGTCCATAAAGAAATACGGGTTGTTTGAAAGAGATACCGCGGCCCCGGACACAAAGGGCTAAGAAGGAACATGGGTGGTTTTTAGTCAGTAGAAGTCTGACACTCCCTTCCGCTCCGCCCAGAGCGGTAGGAGTCATTTCATGTTATCCCAGCCTACAAAAAGAAAAGGGCCTTAAAGAAGTGGGTCGCCGGTGCTGCAGTAAATTATGTAAGACTATTCCTAAAATTAACATTTAAGTACCTATCGAAATAGCTATTTAAGTTCTCCAATTTATTCCTACGAAACGATTTTACATGTTTGCAATAAACTAAAACACGAACCCCTAAAGCCGTAACCTAGATTTAAATTCCATTAAAATTGGAAAACACGTAGGTACAAAACAGTTTTTCAATTCCTTTCTGGAATATAAAAAATACAGCACAAACTCGTAAAACAAAAGTTTCTGCACGAATAGAAAATTTTGCATTTAAAAATTTGACTAACCTACTCCACGGAGTTATTTATTCTAGTGCAGGACTCTTAGAATAAATAGGTATGTAAGTACCTTTGAATATTTTATCATGCGTCACGCTACAACAACAGAAGTTTTCATTTTATCGTCTCCAGAATAACTTAAACCACATTCGAACTGTAGCTATCTCTTATACATTAAAAATAGATAAAATTAGCATTCACAAATTCCAGAATAGGGATGTTTCCTGACTAAAAAAAATATGATTCTAATTAGTTCGTCTGGAAGATTATGGAAAAATAATCAATAAAAATTGACGGAGATAAAACGCGTTAAAGATTTGAGTTGCTTGTGACGTCACTTGCCGGTAAAAACTGTCATACTAATGTCTTACAATATGACGTCACATGAGTTTTCAAAGCACTGTATCGTCTTCATTGTTTGTTTACGTGCAAAAAAAAAAATATGTGTCCAATATTTTTTGGAAATCTATCTGACGAACTAATTAGATTTTTTTTTGCCAACTACCCTATTAGCAAAACTGACATTGTTAGGGGATGTACGATGATGGTAATGATGTCCATGAAACATCTCTTCTCTATGCTTCTCCCCGTTTTGGTAGAACCTGACCATTGTCCAGGATGAGTGCACCTGGTACAGTCAATTTTAAAAGCATACTAATAATAATTCCATTAGCATTACAAAAAATAAAAAAAATCACGGGCTTATGTTTTTCCTACTCCTCCGCTATTCTTTTCTGATTAATTTCGTTGCGGGATCCAAGACAGTTAAATTGTTTCTTTGAGACTTGTCGAGCTTCATTGTCTTATCTTTTCTGTTGATTTTGGTATCAGAAGTTAGGAATAGTGTGGCGGGATTAGCTTTTCCGCCTGTCAACCAGACTTACCAAGGAATATCGTATTACCCAGTACTAAATAGATTGTGAAGGACAGATAGACTCAAAGCCAACCTCAGCATAGTTGGGAAAAGGCTTAGCCGATAATGACGCCATTAGCATATCTTCAAAAATCGATGCATATGCGAGTCAAGATGATACAAAAATTATCGTTTTACCATATTCTATAGTTCCGCAATCACCAGTTACGTCGTTGACCACAAAATACACTGAAACTTCTGTTTCGCGTATTATTATTTCGTACCGTACGTGTCCCGGTTCGGTACGGAGTGGACATTGGACATGCAACACCAGCGTGAATGGTAACGAAGGGGACTGTTCCCTGTTTTATGTATTTTATGTTTACAGCGTGTTGGTTTTTTGTGTTTATTGGGTCACGCTGGTTATGTGGGATGGGTTGGTGTTATTTTTTATGGTTTTTAATTTTTTGTAATAATAAAAATGTGGCGAGAAGAAGTACACCATCGTAACGAGTGGAAGGAATGGGGGGAGGCCTTTGCTCAGGAGTGGGACAATACGGGCTAAATAAAAAAAATAAAAATGTGTACATAATTCTGTTTGGTACGGTTTCAGGATATTACGGAATTGGATGTGATTAGGCTAAGGGGTAGATCATGTTCTAGGTATACAGATTTTTTTTTTTAGTGAAATCTTCGACGGCCACGCGATCTTAACCGCGAATTGAAAAGACTTTTCTGGAAAGCAATATGTGCTATAAAATAATGGTATTCAGCTGCATTCAGTCAGACTGGAAGCCGACCTGAATATGATGGGAAAAGGCTAGGCAGATGTTGAGAGCAATTTATAATTAGATTATTAAAATAAACAAAAAAAATTACATTTTTTAAAAGCAATTTATTCCAACACAAAGTTTCTCAGAAGCTTCCCTTGAAGCTGGCTTCTAGAAACCAATCTACTATAAACGGCTTACTATATGCCTCGCCACATTATCGGGAACCCACTTATAAGGCACAGTCTTAACTAGTAGAGACGGGTTATATAGTCACTGTGCTAAGAGCTCTATTGGATTATTCTGTTTCTCGTTAACTTTGATGATAACATAAACGTACATGCATAATATCACGCTTCTATTCTCTGAAGGGATATAATCAGAGGTATATATAGTTTATCAGAAATGTATGATCATAATCTGCTGTCCTATACATTTTGAGAATCAAATTATTTAAGCTTGCTCAAAAAAATCGGAGCTGCTTCCAAACTTACACTGTCACTTAAAGGATATTTCTTGTGATGATCCGTTATTCCAAGCTCCCGATATTTCGATGCTGTTGCAAGCACCATGATCGCGGGATGACTGGAAAATGCGGATGGATGGTATATAAAATAGTTAGGAGCAGATTAATCTATTCACTCTCTTTCTTAGTCGTTTGCTACGCGCACTACTGCATACTCTTAAACATAACTGTTGAAATGTGATTGTATATTATAGTGTTGAATGTGCGGGGTATAATGTTTCCACTGCAGGGATTCAGGCCTTTTTTGTTTTTGGGTGGGAAATCATCAAATAACCCCTCTTAGGTAGAGCGGAAGGGAGTGTCAGACTTCTACTGACTAAAAACCACCCATGTTCCTTCTTAGCCCTTGCACCGAGGCCGCGATATCTCTTTCGGATAACCCGCAGCCCCAACGGGAGGGACTCAGGCCTCCGCTCTAGGAGAGGGATGGGCTATAATCGACTACGCGGGCCCAGTGCGGGTTGGTAGATGCCACATGTCTTCGATTTTTTCGGTTTTAATTTAGCTTATTATTATATATATATTATATATATTAATATAATTTACATAGTTTATTTTAGCTACAGCATTACATAAATCTAAGAACAAGATCCTCTAAATCAGCACTTACAACCTCTACACTTAGCTCAAAGAGGTAGTATAAAGAACATACAATTTTGATCCTTATCCAGACGACAGAAAGCGTCTATAAATATCCTCTGTATACTCAACATCCCAAGTACTTGTGTTGAAACTGAAACACTTTTTCTCTCCAAAATATTTAGAATAATAATATGAGGCAAAGATCTGAAGAATGCTCCTTACGGTCTATATACGCATGAATTATTCAAGTTTGGTTGACGGCTTGACATTGCCTGAATGTCAGGAGTGTCTTATGTAATGTTCCTGAATTTTTTGGTGAAAAGGATATTCTAAAGATATAGGAGATATATGAAAATTTTATTTACAATATTTACAAACTACAATTTACAGAACTAAAATTACAATAAAATATATACAGGTATCAAAAAGAGAAGAATTACAGGGCGTCAAAAAACTCATCCACACCGCTGTCAACAGGAAAAGTGCCCAGAAGGCTGGCAGCATTCCCACGTTGGATGGCAATGCTAATTCTTTGGCCAAAGAACAGGCCAGCCCTCTGGTCACGAGAAGAGTCGACCAACTGCTTGACAATTTCCTTAAATATTAGGTGAGCACTCGGACCCCAAGGCCCTAGTGTTTCAACCCCAAAATTATATATGTTTTGAGTATGATTGTAGTAGAGTAAAAATGTGAACTGTGTAAAAGATGATGTGCAAGAAAAGAGGTGTCTGAAAGAAGAAGTGTGCAGCGAAAGGAAGTGTCAGACTTCTACTGACTAAAAACCACCCATGTTCCTTGTTAGCCCGTGCGCCGAGGCCGCGGTATCTCTTGCGAACAACCCGCAGCCCCGACGGGGCCCGCAGCCCTACGTAACTGTGGCGTTATGAAATACGACGTCACGTTTCTATAGCGCTGTCTTTGTCTAACACATCATTTAAAATCTATTAAAACTAAGCCACTTTCTGATCGATTTTATTACTTTTTATACACATCGTGTTGTTTCTGTTAGTTCTTTGAAATAACATAACATTTCATGATTTTTTAACAACAGTCAAATAGCCAATTGGGATAAGTGTAAGAGAATGATGATGCTATCTCGTCTGTTTGCGTCGTTGGGCTAGTGGTCGTAAGTGCGACTGCTAAGCATCAGGTTCTTGGTTCGATTCCCGGGTCGGGCAAAGTGCTATTGGAATTTTCCATCAGCAATTTCTCTGTGGCAGTCACGGAGTCTGGATCTGTGATGATGGCAACGCAAAATCTGGGTGAACTATTAGGTACATCTCTGGCTAACCCTTCGGGGATTACGGACGTGATGTTATGTTATTTGTTATAACAATTATCCTTGCTGATATGTTTTTTTAAATTTTTATTGTTTGTGTAGTTTAGTGTAAAATAGTTTGAGTTATGATGAGGCTGACTTGCGTTCAAATAAAAGATAAAAAAAAGAAAAAAAGTATTCCAAGCAAAAATAATATCGCTGAATACTATTTTGTAAGATATCCTCTTGAAGAAGAAAGTCACGCTTGACTGCCAAAGTTATTTATATCCTTATTATCTCGTCTGAGTCGTAAATGTCGACAGAAGGGAAGACATACTGCAGCACTATATTATGTACTACTATGTATGCTAACCTATCGTTATGTTGTGGTTTATATAGTTTTTTATTAAGCCGGTACTCAAGAAGCACCTTCTGAAGAAGTTTGTTTGAGAAACTACTGCTTCGTTTTATTTCTGCAAGGTTTATTCTATTTTGAAGACTGTAGGTGACACGTTACAGGGGTGAGAGCAGATGAAAAAAAAACGTAACTCTTCCTTTTGTCGTGGTCGGGTAAAAACGAACTCTTTTTTATATATATTTGAGGTGGGCGTACTCTTGACCTCAATCTTGCCCTAGGGGCAGAGATGAGGTCGACGCTGGAACGAGCTAATCCAGAAAAAGCCTATTTACTCGCGACTTAAGTAGAATAGGGTTATATAAACTCGCGGAAACCGACGCAGGCAGGGAGTTCCACTCTTTGGCTGTACGCGTAATAAAATATTTAGCAAAGCGCTTGACAAGGTTTGTGTGATAACCTACAGTACGTCTAGTCTCTTGCTCTTGCATTCATAGAGGATGAAAATGTTTCTTATTTCAACTGCTGCCATTTATGATGAATAGGGCGTTAAGTAAACAAAATGCTAATATAAAATTATGTTGATCTTGTTCCGTATGGTGTCGGACGTAAAGTATAGCACCATATCTTCCCGTCGGTGTCGTAAGAAGCGACTAAGGGACTTGCCATAGAATGGGCAGCAGCGTTCTCTGTGCCTTTGTAACAACCATACTGCGATCGCCAACCCGCCTGCCAAGCGTGGCGATTACGGCAAAACCCCCTTTCTGGGGGAGGCCTATGTCCAGCAGTGGACGTCTTTTGGGTGAGATGATGATCTTTGAGAGACCAGATACACAGATTGACGTTAACGTCGAGTAGCAGAGAGGAACAAACCAAACTTCAAACTCAAAATGACATTTTCTTAACATTGACAGATTGATTCACAAGTGACAACATTATATTCGTGCATTACAATGTTGAAGGTATTTACAAGGCAGATGTGAGTGGCAACACCGGGAGGGGACGCTCTAGAAAAACATACATTACTCTGATCTTATTGGTACCGTTCTTCAGAAAGGACAGGTGCGTTTATGACCAGATGTATGAATGTGGACGAGGCAAAAGGAGTATGTAAGGATCGTAGCAAGTGGCGTTCTGTGGTTTCTGCCTACCCCCATGGGAAAAGGGCGTGGGTTTGTGTATGTATGTAACATTGTATTCGTTTACAAATACAGTTACAGTAACTTTGCTTTTAAATCTACCCTTTAATCAACTACGTATATTTTGCCACGTTAGGTTCAATCTAAAAGATGAGAATAACAAAAAAAAATTCTGTCGAAGCGAGTCACTTACCAAAGTTTAACTTCTAAAATCAAAACATCAATTTCAAATTCTGAACTTCAGTTCCAACTTCACCGGTTCCCGCAATTAGTATCTATAAAGGAATTCTAAACCATGTTATGTATGTACTAAGTACGTTTATACGATGTACAAAGCACTTAGAATTCCTCTTCCTTCGAAGCTACCGTATACGTTCATTATAGGCTCGTTTACACGGGAAGAGAAACTTGCACGCTGTGAGGCGAGGATGTCAACCCGTGTCTTGTATGTAAAACTTGCAAGTGACGATATTTGCCAGATAAATAATTTCGCACTTTATTTTAATCAACACAACATACAGTACCCGGCGATAAATATCGCACATCGACCTTTTTATTTTATTCAAAGAATAAAAAGAATTATCAAAAGAAGCAAATCATAATTGTTTTAACAGCTCCTAATAGATACCGGACTGTTTGTATTTCGTGCGACAGAGATAATGCTCTACGAAGCCGAAATTAGCCGATTGTCTCTTTCCAAAGGTCGATGTGCAATGTTTATCGCCGGGTACTGTACAAGATTTATAGTCACCCAATTTAAAATAGTCAATTTTAATAGGTATTTAACGTACTGTTTACATAAATCAACGTGTGATCTTCTTGAGAAACTTGCTCATTTATAACAAGACACGTTCCTCCTGTAAGCGAGCCTTAAGAATGAATAATTCAAGACATTCGCTTGAAAACGATCTGCGAACATTGCCAGTAGCTAGTTAACGTAGTTCGATTTCTATTACATGAAGTGGGTAATGATGTGGGAGACACTAGCGAATGTGTAGGTACTACCGAGTTCACTGAGGATCTGACAATTTTAATCGTATATCTTTACTAATAAGGTTGAAAAGTGATCGACCGCCAGTGAAAAAGGTAGTATGTATGGCGGTACGTAATGTTAAAACGATAATATTTATAGATTGTAATGAGCTACTTATTGACTTCAATTCACTACCCGTTGAATTATAAGTGGCCTGACGATATGCCCCAAAAATGTTCTCGTACGTTTCACTTCCTAATTTTCTGTGCCATTAAAACCTGGCAAAGTGCAAGTCGGACTTGCACTTGAAGGGTTCCGTACCGTCGACCAAACTTAACATTGTAATTGACAAACTTACATTTGCAGTTGGAATGAATGAGCCATACATACGCATAATATTGAGAGATTTTCCATGTTATTTTACCACCATAGACTTCTAATAGATTTTCATGTAATCTAAATGTGTTAAACTAATATCTGTATTTTTTTCAAAATTTTAGACTCAGTAGTTTTGGAAATAAGGGGGGGGGGATGATTAATTTTCATCTATTTTCCTAAATATTTTTAAACCTGTATACTTTCAGTCAAGTGTAAATTATTCGGTCCATTAGATTCGGAGGGTTCCGTGTTTTTCCGTTTGAGGTACGGAAATCTAAAAATGGCCGAATATCAAATCTAATTCAGCGTAACTTACTTTACATCGTCGGCATAAACTCTAGAACACCACCTGCTTTAGATACTTCTTGCTTCGTCCACGTTCATACATCTGATTATACACGTACTTCAGTTGCGAGTACGCACTCGACCTTTCTGAGATCAGGTCAAGTAAATTTACATAACTATAATAATAGTACATACTCACCTGTTCCATATTAAATGACTGTGCTATTTCAATACCAAGAACCATCGCGATATAATTAAATACCGACCCGGCTTCAACAATGAACCTGCTACGTTGCTACGGTGATCGCTACGCCGTAGCAAATCTGCTACGCCGTAGCTATTGTTCTGGAACTTATTGTGCATTTGACGGGTAGTTTGTCGCAGTTGATTTATTACTATAGTTGGGGTTATTTTGTTATAGTTGAGGGAGTTTTATTAAGGAAAATGTGGTCTTTATTAAAATATGACGTGTTCGAAGGGTTACTGTTTCTTTTCTATTTAGGGGTTAGATTTTTTTGTAAATGTATTATAATTTCTGGGTATTTGTGTATGTGAGTTTAAATGTTTGTAAACGCACCTACGATACAGGAGAAATTCCTAGTGTGGGGCAACGTTTTAAAAAAAAAAAAAAAAAAAATTACATTTTTTATGTGGCTAGCTTAGGGCAATTAAAAAGATAAAATACTTACTTATTTCTTGCCTTTTTACTGTAGTCCATATTAAAGTTTGTATCATACCGGTGCCGATTAATTCCGGACACACCTCCAGACACTACTTACCCGTGTCCGGATTCCACATGCGGTCCGAAATTTGTCTTTTATCAGTTTTATCATAATATTATTCAAAATTCTACATCCAAAAACGGAAAGTCCCTATCGCGTCCCTACATTTGTTACCTTACAATGAATTATTCAAATCCACTGTTACATGTCAAACGATATCTCTCGCGTCTAGTTAGTTTTATTTGAATCACTCGAATAAAATACGTTTTAACCTGGAAACCAAGGTTGCTCTTGCATTCTAGTTATTTAATCGGAAATGATATATTGTAGGTTTAGTATAAAATCTGAATCATATTCAATTTGGGATTTATTCTTTGTTGAAATTGGATGTCAAAAGTAACCATCGCACATTCTTTAGATAAGTGATTATAGATAACACATTAAGCTCAGCAGAAGCAGTCCACTATGTTTGATAGTTATAAAATAATTCAGCATTCATCATCATATTTCTACATTCGTTTCATGTTACGTTCTTTTCTTCCACTCTCCCCTGCCATTCCTTACACAATTTATCAATCGTTATCTTGTTCATCCTCTCTCTTATTTTTCCATCCATCAACATTATATTCAGCATTGACAATTCAAAATTAGTAGAATTATTTTGGCCAAGATGTGTTCAACGGACAACTGGCATACCATACAGGACTTATAGTCTCCTCATAGCATTTTCCATGCTTGTCCTATATTCTAGCTACATGAATATTACTATTAAACTAGTACAGTACCCGGCGATAAATATTGCACATCGACTTTTGGAAGGAGACAAACAGTCCGATATCTATTAGAAGCTGTTAAAACAATTGTGATTTCCTTCTTTTGATAATTATTATTATTCTTTGTATAAAAATACACCAATTTCCAAAGGTCGATGTGTAATATTTATCGCCGGGTACTGTAACTCAGTTTTGTGGTAGCATTAATTAGCTCACTTACTCGCTTACTTCCATTATAACTTTGTATAATGGACTTGAAAAGAAACGAGAAACGAATGTACTTATTCTTACAAAGTAGCTCTAGCGGTATGGGTATTGAAGAAGGAGGTAGTTTTAAATATAATAATAAAACATGGCCATCGTTACCGAGGCAGGCCTAAGAAACGCTGGCGCGACGATCTGAACTCATTCTCAACAGATTGGACGGAGAAAGCAATTAGCAAACGAACTTGGAAAGTGGGGGAGGCCTTTGCCCAGCAGTGGGAAAGCGTGGGCTGATAAAAAAAATATGCGTGTTCCCCAGTGTTAGTTTAGGCCTTACCTGCCAGACTATTTCCAAACCACTGCAACTCCCGAATACCAGAATCAACAGTGGCAACCACCACAAAACCAACTCCAATTGGTCCTACCCTGTCGACCCCAGAACTTTGCGCTGAAGATTCGCACTTTCGACTTACTTATCATTTCAATCTCATTGCGATAATTAAGATGGACAGGCTGGTTGTGTTAAAGACCGAAGAGAATTACACACAAATTACACAAAACAACACATTACATTTTATCACTTCACAACACAACGTCATAATTATTTTATTATTCTTGCCTATACCTTAGGATAAAGCTTGAATAGCTTATAGACGTTAGAATATTCCAAGTTAGCTAAGCTCATAACAAGCTGGATCAAGTGCTTACAAGTTCACAACTTTCAGGATTAGTTTACCCACTTCAGGAACTTTGTGGATAGTTGGAAAACTGTTATTGGAAAGCGATGCTGCTTACTAATATTATAATAGACACGATAGCAGATTACTTTTACATATTTTGGTCATCATCGTCACAGCAAGAAATAAAGAAAAAAACATTTATTTGTCGCAGATACGTAACGTGCACACTAAATGTCAAAAAAAGAGTGATAACTATAAATATTTGGAATGCGATGTATGTTTACACTCTTTTTTTGACATTTTGTATGCAATAAATTGGAATAAGAGCAGGAGAATGATGACATCATGCTGGATGGCAACCTGCTTGTTGCAGTCATGACGTGCAAGCTGTATTTTTTTTATGTTCCTTTTTGTAGTATTTATAAATATTTGGAGTGCGATGTATAATACTAAAAGTCGGAACAAATAAAAATATTTGGTTGCCATTCAGCATGATGTCATTATTCTCCTGCCCTGATTTCAATTTATTTAGGGGCTTCTCAGCACGTCTTCCATATTTCTTTTTAACCGACTTCCAAAAAGGTTAGGTACCATAATTAAATTTTAAATGCATAGTAAATATTTGTATGGGATATCACAACTAAAAATGGAAAAATAAAAAATAAACAACAAAAAAAAATACCGACTTGAAAAACACAAAAAAGTGAAAAATAAACTTCAGAAGAAAAATCGAATTATGAATTCGATGGCAAAAAAAAACAAAATCCAACAAATAAATGTCACCGACTTCAGAAGTAAATTTTTGAAATTGTACTCTTTTTTGTGTTTTTGAAGGCAGTTTTTAACTCGTAATTTCAGCAGTGACTTCGTTTCTAGCCATATCGTCTTTCACACAGTCCAGCTTTGGTCTTCCTCTGGCTTTAGAGTCGTCTACATTCATATTCACTACATTTTCCTTCATTTCTCCGCATCACATCTCCATACCACGTATTTTATAAGTAGCAACAAAAATAAACGGCCTTGAAGAGTTGGCCTTTCAGAAATAATTAGTGTAAGGGGATTATATTATATCAACATTTTATGATGAGGTTTAATTTTGCCAAAACCCACTACTTCTGTTAATTGTTATTTTTAAAAGGTCAGCTTTTAAAGAATATGGCCGTAATTCGCGTGGCAGCGAGTGGGAGGATTTAATCTTATAAAATAAAATAAATAGGAATGTACATAACATCACATCACGCCTGTAATCCCCGAAGAGTTAGGAAAAGATGTACCTATATAGTTGTATAAACGTAGCTGTTAAATGTGGATGAGCATTTCACCAGTTATGTAATAGGCCGTATGTCATTGCCATCAAACGAGCACAAAATCAAAATATTTTGTTTCACATAGGCCTACATGGGCACTTGGAAAACGTCGACAAAAAGGTGCACGGGTTCATACTCTAGGACCTCTTGCTCAGCACTCGCACTTGCGACGAACCAGGTAGTTAAAATGGAATTAGTACCAAAATGTTTGAAGCACAAATGGTTTTATTGACAACATGAATGTCATTATTTTTCTGTGGAAAATAATCGTGAGCTTTGTGCTAAGTATCATTTTCACAATGATAACGCGATTTTCATATTCATATCTCTAAACCACCACAGACGCACTCAATGCCAGAAAAAACTCTTCAAAGTACTCTCCCGTATTAAAACCCTCTTCAACCCTGTAGATAATGTGGGACAATCGTTCACTCAACCGGTGGATTATGGTCGAAAGTACCGACAGTCCGACACTCAACCCAAGAGCGGTTAACGAGTCCCCTCCAACATAAAAATGTACCTACATGACAGTGGTCAAACAGAAAAGATAGGTACCTATCTGTTCTTTTATTTCTTTAAAACGTTGCCCCACACTAGGAATTTCTCCTGTATCGCGGGTGCGTTTACAAACATTTAAACCCACATACACAAATACCCAGACCCAAAACAACTATCTGTAGGCCATACAAATATTTGTTCCGTGCGAGGATCGAACCCGCGACACGCAGCACAGCAGTCTAATCGCTTCACTACTGCGCCACGTGTCGCCAGACGTGTTCTGTAGAACCACTGTCCTTTTATAGGGTTATTTGTGTAAGTACTTTAAATATTAGGAAAGTATTTTAATTTGTTATTGTCGTTGGAATATTGTTTATCTTTTTCTCATTCTTAAAAATGCCGTCGAGAAATAACTCTCAGGCATTAGAAAACCAGTCCTCACGACGTTGTTCCTTCACCAAAGCTGGTGATTTTTACAATAATTATGCACATGCATCTGAAAAATCTGCGGTACTCGAGACCAATGTCTTGGTATTCCTAAAGTCGCATCTCTAGACTATTACAACAACACATAACCAAAATACCCTAACAACATATATTAACATTCCCCTAAAGGATAATTTGAGGTATGTGAAGTTTTGGTAATATGTGCAAAAAGGGCGAGCATATTGCCATTAATTGGGTGAAAATCCAGACTTTACTGCCAACCTCCTTAGCGTGTCGATGACAATTTAAATTGAGTCGACCTAAAATTTGGCGATGATTTTGGCACTTTCAGTACCTTCCATCAGCTCCTGTGATGTGCAAGTAACAGGACTGGCTGGACACGAAACCAAGTGCCCCATAGTTTGTGGGGCAAGACCACATTTACACTCCAGGGCAGAGTCGTCTATGAATCTCCACCTGAACAGGTTTTCCTTGGAGCCTTTGTCCGGAGTCTGTTTAGAGACTTCCAGGTCAGCAATGGCAACTCGTGTCCAGGTGGAAGATTTTCGGCAAGTGGCACAAATGGGTTGAGTAGGAAACCGCTATTTCGCCACAGCTTAAGTCTTTCCTTACTGCCAATGGAAATGTTTTAAATGGAAAACTCAAAAACAGTTTGTTGTACCCGAGGATCTTCCGCATTTTTAGTAGCAACAACAAAAAGGATGCATTTGTTTTCATAGTAGCATAACAAACCATAAAAAACACTTTTACAAATGCAAAAAGTATTGTGATCAGCGCTCATAAAGCGCTGATTACCCCCAAGTGAAAATAAACCCAAAGAAAACTCGTACTATAAAAAATAACGTAGGCACTAAGTGTGAACGGGGCACAGGTTGCCAGAACAAAATAGATAGTACAGAAGTCCAGCTCCATAGAACGAGCCAAAAATGGCGCACACACACATAGACGCGAACAAACAAATGAGAGGCGCGAGTACTTACTGTACGAGTGTGAAGCGTTTCTGTGTAACATAACACCACACCTGTAATCCCCGAAGGTTTAGGCAGAGGTGTACCTAATAATTATCCACATTTCGCCATTTATGTTGAAGCCCCATGTAATTCTATTCCCATGTAATATGTCCCAAGGTTATTGCCATCAACCGGGTACAAATCTAGATTCCGTGGCTACTCCTGATGGAAAACCCAATAACACTTTGTCTGACCTGGAAATCGAACCCCGGAATTCATGCTCAGTAGTGGCACTTGCGACCACTGAACCAGTGATACACCCAATGATAGTTGGGAGTGCACTTTTGCGCTCGCTGTACGTGAAGTGTAGCCATAATGTGTGCGTGGATATCTCACGGGACGTGACACTGGCTGTACGTAAAGTGTATCCAGTTATCCATTCGTTGTCGCTGCTTGTATGATGCAGCTACTCTTCTGTATCTATCTATTCGGTGGCTGCAGGCTTATCCGTTGCCTAGTGACCCATTTCTTATAATTGACTCTTGCAAGTTCTCGCGGAAACCATCTGATACCGTCCGGAATATTTTTATTTTTAGCTCGAAATGTCTGTCATTATGTAGATTTGCGCGCGTTAGGTTTAAGCTCGCTTTTAAAGGGTTAAATTGGTTTCAACTTTCGTGCTTTTTTATTATAGTTCAGAAGTTTTAAGTTATAAATGTAAGCCTCAATTTTAAAGCTGAGATTTTTTAAAGACTGATGCAATTTTTAGGGTTCCTAAGAGCTGTTGTTAATTATTATTTTCTTTTTTCCAGGTAATTATGACTTCTTAGCTGTGTCATGACACTCCGATAGTGAAATTGTATGTATGGTTTGTTATTAATTTTTGATACAACTTAAGAAAAAAAACAACACAAGAACATACTGAGAAACATTTATTAAAGTTGTTTTGAGAATGATCAGATCATTAAATTATTATTAGCAAGTGATAAAATTTAAAAAATACTGGTCCGAGTGCTCACCTCGTACTTCGGGAAATCACCACGCAGCTTGTCGACTCTTCACGTGACCAGAGGACTGGCCTATTTTGGATGTGGACGATTTTTTGACGCCCTGTATTTTTTTTCTCTTTGTATATACATATTTTAGTATTACTAAAGATCTGTTAATTATACATAACAACATAACATAACATCACGCCTGTAATCCCCGAAGGGTTGAGGTGTACCTAATAGTACAGTCGAACAAGGTAATAAGTATACTTGTAGAGTTTATTATAATTCTAGTACACTTAAAATATTGATTGCAATTTAGTTTTCTATAGCGTTTCGCATTAAACGACTGATGTCAAACGCTGTATCGTTTGGCATCAGTGTCTCTAAATGTATCTGTATAATCTTAAAAGTAAATGCAAGTTAGCTGCACCCACATTTCGCCAGTTATGTTTAAGTCCCATGTAATAAGGGGCGAGGCTTTTGCCATCAACCGGGCACAAATCCAGACTCCAATAATAATGCCAATGCCAAGCCAATGTTTTAGTAAATGTACATAATGTAAATGAAAATACAGTGACATTAAAATCTGTTATAATAAAATTAACAATTACTTTCTAAATATAGAACATTAAAAGCCGCGACAGAATATATTATTCCAAAAAGATAAAATTCAATATTAATATTTGATTTTCTGAAAATGGAACATTAAAGCCTTGATACTCGTATCAGCAAACGCTATTGTTAACGCCGCGTCGCATTTCAATCTCCGGCCTCTTTAGTGGCATCCACAGGAAATTACTAGACGACGTATTCCCGATTGTATACGAAGCATTACGAACGACTCTTTATAATATTGGGGCTATTTTTAGCAAATATTTTTGTTGATCATGTTTTGGATAAAAATTATGAAATTGTTCGGTTGTAATATAGTGTTTTAAATTAAATCAAATTATCATTAACACATTTATTTGCCGTGTTAACTTGTTCTGAAATCCCGATATTTCGGTGCTGTTGCAAGTACCATGATCACGGTTAATTACAACGGTCACTCACTCGGTTTATTCAATGTTAGTGGCCATGATAGTTTCAACAGAAATCAAGATTCATTTATTTTACATAAAACATTTCATAAAGTGCCGATAAAGGGCACTGATGTGAGGAAACAACTAGAGACATGCATACCCAAAAACATCAAAAAATAAAGAAAGATTGTTTATATCGGATCC
Organism: Diarsia brunnea; assembly: GCA_949774965.1. Classification (NCBI taxonomy): domain Eukaryota; kingdom Metazoa; phylum Arthropoda; class Insecta; order Lepidoptera; family Noctuidae; genus Diarsia; species Diarsia brunnea. The sequence goes on from OX459022.1 coordinate 5,808,006, forward strand.
TTTTTATTGCGTACTTATTCACAAGACAATAAACTTGATACGATTACACACAGAACGTTAAACTTTACCTAATACAAGTCTTGGAACCGTTCTTAAGGTTATAATTAATTCGATAGCTGCTCAACTTACTAAAGGCAATTTACTTCACCACAGTTCCTGTAGCTCATTCTTAATTCAACCTTAATTATACTAAGTGTACAACGAAGTTCGTACATGGACGAATCGACCGGTTCATCCAATAAAGGTTCCTTGCCTTTAGAAATGGATTCACTATTATTGATAACTTCAAAGAAAATGTTATATTGCAGGATATTTTGATGAAGTAAGAATAAATGTACAGTACCCGGCGATAAATATTGCACATCGACCTTTGGAAAGAGGTGTATTTTATACAAAGAATAAAAAGAATTATCAAAAGAAGCAAATCGGAATTGTTTTAACAGCTCCTAATAGATACCGGACTGTTTGTATTTCGTGCGACAGAGATAACGCTCTACGAAGCCGAAATTAGCCGATTCTCTTTCCAAAGGTCGATGTGCAATATTTATCGCTGGGTACTGTAAGAGTGTATAATTATCATGTCTTTTATTTATTGTTTATACATATTAGTTACATTTTTATAAAAATAACCATACAAAAATATAAAAAATAGTGGTCCAACTATGTCCTCCTGGACCACTATTTTCAGGGTCCAAGCTACCGGTTGTTAGAGCTCCAGAGACAGGAACCTCCTCACTATGCGAGCCCTATCGAGGAGTACTGCCTTCTGAATCAGGCTTTTGATCCCTCTTAATAATTTTTATTATTGATCTTTCAGAAACTGAGAGTGTACCAAAATAACTAAAATGTAACCGTTGATCCCGTTGGAAACGTTGGTCTCGTGTAAGCGCGACTGCTGAACATGTTATGTAGTCCTGGGTGCGATTCCCGGGGCTGTTGAAGTACTGTTGAATATTTCCATTAGGAATTTCTTAGAAGTAGCCCGGAATTAAATAAGATGGCGGTATGATACATCCGTACCTCGGAAAGCACGTAAAACTTGCGTCTGATCTTTTTCCGGTCGTATCGGATTGCAGATCGCATTGTAAGAATAAAGTTACTCCCGCCGGAGCTGCGGGTTGTTCGAAAGAGATACCGCGGCCTCGACAGAAACGGCTAAGATGGAACATACATGGGTTATAGTCAGTAGACGTCTGACACTTCCTAAAGGTCTGCCCAGAGCGGGAGGAGTCATTTGATGACTTTTCACCCTCCTAAAAAAACAGTAAAGGAACAGATAGTGCGCATCTGTGTCTAAAGGTAGATAGAAGTCTGGACCGTAGGCTCCAAAGTCACGCTAGCGACCAATGCACAAACCAGGTGCTCAGGCAGTATTCTTACATGTGTAAAATCACGCTTTCTTTCCATGAGGGCAGGCAGGAAGCACAGAACGCCACCTAGTACGATTTTTTTTTTATTTGGGGGTTTGGAAATCATCAAATGACTTCTTCCGCTCTGGGCAGAGCGGTAGAGAGTGTCAGACTTCTTCTGACTAAAAACTACCCATGTTCCTTCTTAGCCCTTTGTGTTGAGGACGCGGTATCTCTTTCAAACGACCCGCCGCCCCGACGGGAACCTGCTAAGATTCTTACATACTCCTTTTGCTTCGTCCACGTTCCCCACGCAGTATTTTAACAAAAACCTACAGACATGACAAGTAATTAGAGGTATAAGCATTTAAACCACAGCCTACACGTTAGCTTAGTCGGTCGAGCACACTTTTACGGCTTGAGTGAGCACATAAGTAGCAATTATATGTCAGCCAAGAGTAAATAAATTCTAAACACGTAGGTGGACAAATATACGTGACGAGCCGAAAGTAAATTACATGTTTGATATTTATTTTTATATGGATCGATACGTTTGTTTGACTAGTGAGCTAGTAACCTGTTATTATACGGAAGTAAATTGTACAGTCTCATTCCATCTCCCCCCCGGACCATGGCTTGCACCAGGGCCTGACGCGAGAGGTCGCCGCCGCCGATCGCCGCTATGAAAACACGGCGGGGAGCCGCCCATGCGGGGCAGACCTCCACGGTGTGCTCCACCGTGTCCTCCGGTCGATCCACACAATGGTGGTAAGCAGGCGTTTCCTCCCGCTTGATTCGGTGCAGGTACCTCCCGAAACAACCGTGTCTGGTGAGGACCTGCGTCAGACGGAAGGTAAGGGCGCCGTGGCGCCTCTCAATCCACTCCTCAAAGAGGGGACTTACCGACACTGTCGTGGCGTTCCCTTATAAACGGACCCTTTACGAACCCATCAACCATACCTTCCGAACAAATTAAGTAAAATTATTGCTAGAAAATAACGTTTTTTAGGGAAAAACATAACGTTTTACGGTAGGAATCAATGTTACGCATTAAAAACATTCAGCTGTTGCATTTAGTAGTACGGGAGTTTAAGAGGTATTTAAAGTTAAGTTAGAACTTTAATTGACCTGCATAGTTACAATTACACTTTTCATTTATTTATTTAAAGACTTTGGAAGACTTACAGCTAAATACAATAGTGATAAATAACTTTTTCAGAAGTAATATCTCATTATCACAAAAAAAACATAAACACAACAACGTGACTATTAAATTTTCCCGTTTCTAAAACAATTACGAGTATGTCCACGCTAATGTACCAAAATTACTTTTTAATAATAACCTCGTATTGTCTTTACTCTGTTCACATTCCACCGTTTGTATGTTTCAGTAAACATCATTAAGTACTTATTAGGACTTGAAACAAGTTGAAATTATCGTGAATAATACATGGAACGAACATCGCTTTTTGTGGCTCAACCAGTGATGTTATGTATTTATATGACATTTCGGATCTGGATAGGGATATGTTTATTATATCGGTTTCGGGTACGGTTACGGATATGGAATTATTCACTAGTTTCGGATGACTTCGGTAACGATATTAGAATCTAATAACACAATTTGAGAATTGACTGGTGACGGCTCGGGTGGGTTAAAGAAATTAGAACAACTCTCAATCCCTTTTTTTTTTTTTGGGCGGGTGGAAAACCATCAAATAACCCCTCCCGCTCTCGGGCAGAGCGAAAGGGAGTGTCAGACTTCTACTGACTAAAAACCACCCATGTTCCTTCTTAGCCCTTCATGTCGAGGCCGCGGTCTCTGTTGCGAACAACCCGCAGGCCCGACGGGCGTCGACCCTGGCGGGCCATGTTGCTGACATGTCTTTGAGGCGCGCGTGGAACACGAACTCGCCGTCGATACGGCCTGTCGTCGTCACGACGTCGGACGGACGGCAAGCTAGCGAAAAAAAAAAATAATCCCCGAAACTTTTAAGTCGGTCACGGTTACGGATATTTTTTATTTCGGATATCCAATAGATGTTGTAATTTGGTTTTAAACAATATTTAACAATTATAATATGAGGAGCAAAGTTGTTCGGTTACGGTATGGAGCTCCATAACATCCCTAGTCTCAACGTAATTACTACATAATGTATGAACGACCTTCGTATTTGATGGTGGTTTCATTTATGTAAACATTCATTTGCAGTATTTCTTGATTTGTTTTTTCTTGTTGAAAACAGAAAAGGTCAGTGTCTGGTTTATTTTTGTATTTACGCTTGAGTTATTCTGATTGTAGTGAAAATGTACTCTGATTTGATAAACATGAAAATAACATCACGCCTGTAATCCTCACTGACTGCCTCGTTGGTCTAGTGGTCGCAAGCGCGACTGCTGAGCATGAGGTCCTGGGTTCGATTCCCGGGTCGGGCAAAGTGTTATTGGCTTTTCCATCAGGAATTTATCAGTAACAGCCACGGAGTCTGGATTTGTGCCCGGTTGATGGCAATAGGCTTGCCCCCTATTACATGGGACTTAAACATAACTGGCAAAATGTGAGTGTACTATTAGGTATACCTCTGCCTAACCCTTCGGGGATTACAGGCGTGATGTTACAAACATTTCGCCTTTTTATTACTATCTTTTAAAAGTCGTTGCGGTACAACAAAATATCATCATTCATACGCTATACATAACATGCTATGAACTAATTGTCATGATCTCTCAACCTAGGTGGTGTTAATATCAATACTATAAGGTTTAAATACTAAGCGGGCTATCGCGCTAATGAAGACCTATAAAAACAGTGATACAATATGCATGTGTGAGTAGAAACCTAAGTCGGTTATATGACCTAGAGACAGCTGTTTCAGGCATTACCTAGTATTTGTGTGTGTCAGATTATTTCTGTCTGCAAACATACGTGAAATCCTTATGAAGGCTACACAAATATTTTCAGAGAAATTTACACGTGTACCCGTTCTAAGCACATAAGTAACATCAGGCTTGTAATCCGAGAAGGAATATGCAGAGGTATATCTAGCTATATGGTTTATACTGATGTACCCATACCGGTCTGGTGGTGGTATCTTTCGCATCTACCACTACTGGTGGAGGTTGGGTTTGATTAATTCGCATTTGATTAAAGTACAATCAAACCTAAAATTGAATATTGAAAACAAAGAGGAACTAATTTAAGTACACTAAACGAACTAATAAAATAAAGAACAAGGCGCTTAGGGGTTTCAGTATGTCGCTGTCATCCAGAAACGTGCCCAGAAAACTGCCAGAATTGCGACGTTGAATGGAAATGCTAATTCTTTTGTTTCATAAAATTAAGTTACTTTATTTTAAGCAAGAATTAAATTTTACACAGCAGGTTACATTTTCTTCTATATTATAATGTCAGTAAATATGTACCCACTACAAGCTCGTTAAAAGCCAGGTAAACATATTTCAATGCTCCGTAGTGTATCAGAATTTCATAGAGATTCTGTAACGCCCGAGGTCATTGACTTGCCTGAGGCACTCCATCTCAAGACTCTAAAGCGTTTGAGATAAAATGGTTCTTTAGTAGACATTATTGTACGTCGTAAAAGTCATATTAATAAATTAGAAAAAGATATTCTTGGATGCCTTTTGGTAGTTTTTAGTGGGATAAAGTTAACTAATTAGGTCATTGGGCTCGAATTTATTTATTTCGGTGTTGAACCATTTTTAACCGACTTCTAAAAGCAAGAAGTACTCAATAGTCTAGTGACTGCTGAGCATGAGGTCCTAGGTTCGAATCCCAGGTCAAGCAAAGTGTTATTGGATTTTTCCACCACATTTTTTTTCTGTAGCTGACTGGATTTGTGCCCGGTTGATGGCAATACGCTCGCCCCCTATTACACAGGACTTAAACATGACTAGCACAATATGGATATACTATTACGTATACTCTGCCTAATCTTTCAGGATTACAGGCATGACGTTACGTAATGGGCTAATTAGAACGGATACACGTGTAAATTTGTCTCTAAATGGGTGTAAATTTAGTACCGTTAGGGCTTGAGGGACTAGAAGGCTGCGGCCCCACACGCAAAGGGCTAAGAAGAAACATGGGTAGTTTTTAGTCAATAGAAGTCTGACACGCCTTTCCGCTCGGCCCAGAGCGGGAGGAGTCATGATTTCCCATCCACCAAAAAAAAAAGAAAAAGGTATTAGAAGCAAAGCCACATTATAGCAGAAAATATGGGCACACTAGAACATTAGGTGCAGCGGACGACATTATCGTTGCAGGCTTTAATTACGAGCCAACGTATGTAGACAGTCGTTTGTTTTATTAGCACTGGACTAGGTGTATTAATTGGAACATAGTGCTTGTTCTTTTGAAGTAAACACGAAATGTAGACGTATGTCTGAATAGTGTCTATTTGTTAAATAATTAGAAGATGCATACATAGTATACATAGTGTTCCGTATGGTGTCGGACGTAAAGAATAGCACCATCCCATATCATCCCGTGGCTGTCGTAAGAGGCGACTAAGGGACTTACCAGAGAATGGACAGCAGCGTTCTCTGTGCCTTCGTAGCAACCATACTGCGATCGCCAACCCGCCTGCCAAGCGTGGGGATTATGGCAATTCCCCCCCTTTTGGGGGAGGCCTATGTCCAGTAGTGGACGTCTTATGGCTGAAATGATGACATAGTATACATACCTATTTTTGGTGAAAATGCGTCAGTTTTAAAATAATAGTTTTCGTCTGCTTATTCTTTTCCCAAATATTTTGGGAACGACTTCGAGTGTAACAGAATGCAATTAAACACCTATATTTTACATGGAGCGCCTATCTGAGCTCCACAACCCACTTTCGGGCCACTGCCTACCTGTAGAGACTCTCAAGGAACTAAAAATGACACTCGACGAACGGAAACGAATGACACGGGACTCACGGCTTAATGTGTTTTGAACGGAGGAAATAATTTGAATTATTATCTATAGGATGTAAAAGTACCCTTAACGCAAACGAAGGGCACTTGTTCTCCCCACCACTGCGATCATTTTTTTGTTCTAGACTATACCTGGGAACCTCCTAGTTACAGAGATATTGGGTGTCAAAGTTCCAAATTTTTCACAGCTATTTTTGTGAATACTTACTAGTTATTCAGGTTATCATCATCTCATCATCTGCCTAGCCTTTTCCCAACTATGTTGGGGTCGGCTTCCAGTCTAACCGGATGCAACTGAGTACCAGTATTTTACATGGAGCGACTGCCTATCTGACCTCCACAACCCAGTTAATACTAGGTAATACGGTAATAGGTTTATTCAGGTTATAACTTTACTTAAATAACCTCCATGATCCGTTTACTATTCAAAGCAGCCATGTTTTAACAGTGCTACATTGAGTTTTACCGTAAAATGTAATTTTTGACCCAAAAAAAAAAGTAATTTCCCAGCAATTTTTTTTTGCGTAGGCGTACTTAGTTTGATGTATAGAATGCTTGGTTGACGGCTGTGTGATGGGTTGATTTACACCCTGTATAACCATTTGCAGCACTAATCAATTGTTTCCACCATGTTTCTAGTATCATTTTACTCCACTGGCTACCGAAATCATAATTATCACACTATTATATTGACCAAAATCAGCTCTATTGTTTCGAACCCATTCGCTTGTTTCACGTTAATATACATACATGAATAATATGTCGTCTATATACCTACTGAAGCCGTGTACGGTATGTACATAACTCACTGTAGTGTGAACATGTACATATTATGTTTCGTGTTCCTAAGTTGTCTGTGGTTTTGTCCTAGTTTTGGACAGATATGAAGCGAGATAACATGGAATGGAACATGAATAGAATTATGCAAACTGCGTCTTTGTGTTAAAATTACTTGGACTGTGCTTTGCCGATAAACTTATTTTGTAATCAATATCAGCTAAAAATAAACTTAGTCTGTTTTAGAAAGTACAAATGCCTGAAGAAAATTGAAATGATGAACTCGTTTTAGGCAATATCATAAAATAAAATTGTTTGAAACGATTTCGATTCAAAATGGAATGTATTCCACCGAAATGATTTCGTTACATGTAGTCAATGACTTAACTGAATTATGAAGGTCAGATGGGCGTATACCAGTATTTTTTTATGGAGTCGCTCCATAAAAAAATACTGGTATTCAGTTGTATCCGATTTGATACTCGTTTGTTTCACGTAGGTACAAATTGACAATCATTTATACCTACATCCTTTAATGTTATTTGCAAAAAAAACTTTTTGGAACGAAGTTCCTTATCGCGCGTTGTGAAAGGGGGCTAGACGGAAAAAATTCTTACGAAAAGTTGTCACGACACTTTTTGCTATAGTAAGCTATTGTAAGCTGTGCGGCGTCGCATGTTTCTGTCTGTCTCTCTCTCTCTTATAGAAAGCAAGCCAGATATTTTCATTTCTACATTTCTTTTTTTTTTTTTTACTTAATTAAAAATAATAACAATAACTTCGTTCCATCCGGGTGTTCCTTAACACCTCTCAAGTTTTTTTTAGGATGGGAAATTACCATATTATGGCTCCTTCTGCTCTGGGCGGAGTAGAAGGGATTGTCAGATTCTTTCTGATAAAAGCCCATTAGTGTACCTCCTAATGCCCTTTGCGCTCCAGGGTGACTATATCGAACAAATTCCGCTACCCTGGCAGTTGCAAAACAACCTACTAGAACTATTCAGTAAAGCAACAATGTGTGCCAAATACCTGCGGTCAGCAGGACCCAAGGATGGGATAGCGTTGAGAATGCCTGCGGCTTGAGCCCATTTTATAAACTGTGAAGGACCTAATGTTGTCCATTTTGATGTAATTATGGTCCTGTAAACAAAGAAATTATATTGAACATTGAGATTATTTCCGGAAAAACGATAATTTAAATATTTTATTATAAGTAGTGGAACCATTTCAGTAAATGTTCCGATAAACCTTTACAGAAATAAACATTCGTCTTCTTTAATTTATTTTTCGATTATTCCCAATGCGAGTAAATGAAGTCGAGCGCCAGAATCGAATGGATCGGTTTGCTAATGAATTATTTGTTCACTTTTAATTCATATTGTGTACAGTTTTAACTGAATGAAAATGGCGAAATAAACTCAAATAAAAATAAAATATGAACTCGTCAATTTTATAATTGCTAGTGTGTAGTTCGTTAACGGTTTGTATTTCCGCGTTAATTAAAAGGTAAGTATTATATCCCAGATTATAAACTATCTGTGTCCCAAATTTCATCCAAATTCGTTTTGCAGTTTTTGCATGTAAGAGTAACACACATCCATCAACCCAATGACCCACCAATTCTCACAAAATTTTTCATATTTGTGATAGAAGTAAGAAGTATTATTTGTTTAACACTTCATGCACTAAATGCAGAGGCAGACTTGCCAATGCCATAGCCATTGTTCCAGTACTAAGCTTTGAATGGCTGAGACAAACAGACATCATCTTCCTGCCCTTGTCCTATTCTACCTGGGGTCGGAGCAACACATTAACTTCTTCCGTTCTACCTTGTCAGGCGTCACAGCACCATTAATCTTCTCTCGTATCATTTCTCAGGCAGTCAATCCATTGTTCGAGACTTTTCTTTAAACTTTCTCTTCCTAGCATTCTTTACACCACCTATCCACTGTTTTGGTCTTCCTCTCCCTCCTCATCCAACAACTGACGGCACGGTTGGTGCAGTAGCTGAGCGATTGGGCTGCTGCGCTGCGTGTCGCGGGTTCGATCCCCGCACAGAACAAATATTTGTATGGCCTACAGGTAGTTGTTTCGGGTCTGGGTATTTGTGTAGGTGAGTTTAAATGTATGTGAACGCACCCACGATACAGAAGAAATTCCTAGATTATAGAGGTTTCATATCCGTCACTCTTTTATTTATCTGCTATTCCACGCAGAGAAGCCATTGCGTCTCCGTCGAAGATGCGCACTTGACTCTTTGATATCTATCACTTTCGTGCCGTTTTGTGGGAATAAACTACCATAAATAAAATAAATAGGTAACATTGGTTAAAGGGTCAAACAGTTTTATCGGTTTAATCAAATCCCCTACAAAAACAACGGCTCCTCACCCGAGTAATGTCAACACAAACGAACAGACATACTTGTGGCTGCAACGCTAACACATCCTGAATTCCCGAACGCCTGTGGTCAGGACACCCTGTAATTCCGACATTTTCTGGGCAGTTACACGTAATGCCGCCATTTTCTGGATGGTTGACAGTGAATGCGGACTTTAGGAAGATGGGAATTGAATTTGTAAATAGTTGAGACGAAGTTTCGTGGAGGAAAGTTTTGGTAGGTTCGCTTTCAAGGTGATGCATAATTTATGAAGGCTTGTCTCGTGTTTCATAGAGAGATAATGGAACGTTATTTTAGAACGAAAACAATAATCTCACTTGCAAGTCAATCTGTCAATGTCAAGTATTTATGTCATTTTGAGTTTGAGATTTCCTCCTCTCTGCTAATGGCTGGTGTATTTGCACTCTCAGAGATTGAAATCATATGTAATCTTAGTACTTTGTTTAGTTTTTGCCCTAAATTCATTAGAAACATGATTGACTGTGCCTCAAGCCGTAGCTTCATCATCATCATCATTTCAGCCGAAAGACGTTCACTGCTGGACATAGGCCCCTTTGAGCTGCAGCTTGTCTAGACTTAATTCCTTGTTTGATCTTGTAGCTACAAGCGCGACTGTTCAGCGTGCGGTCTTCGGTTTGATTTCAGGTCTGCTAAATCGTCATTGAGTTCATTCATCAATATTTTTCAGTAGCTCAGAATCTAATTAGTGCCCGGTTTATGACAACAGACTCGTTCCCTTATAACATTGAAATAAAAAAATATTAATTTCCATTGAACGCATATAATGGTAATTCAACATAACTGCCACGCCCTTTTGAAAATTACAGGTGTGATTTCAGTTATATTGGTATGCCAAAAAAATACAAACAGATAAAGTCGTCACACATTATTTCGGTTATTTCGTCACGGCCATTATTCTTAAATAAACATGTATCAAAAAAATAACCTTAACACTTATAAAATATTGCACATCGTTTGATATTGCCGCCCTCCTGTCAAACCCACGCTTCAACCCTCGCGAACCCCTCAGTTTGACCCTGGCAAAAAACACCAATGCAAAATATGAATATTTATTTTATGAAAATGTTATATTTAACTTACACTTCTAATTCTTAAAAGGGTTTGTTGTGGTCGACTTTAAAATGGCTTTTACGAATCATTTTTTGTAATCTTTACTACGGAATTGATGTTATGTTATTAGACCGTTTTTAAAGTTGAAAATATTTGTTTCACGCATTATATTTACTTATCCTGAAGACTATTCAATTATTCATATTAAATTGCACAAACTTAAACCTAATTTAGGATAGTTGTATTGGATTTAATAAAAAAAACCTATAACGAAATTTGAAGTAAAATAATTATTATTGACATGCATATAATATTATGACATTAAAGTATTTTCATTTATCTGATTACGACTTAACTACATCACTAACTGAGTAGCGTGGAACTTCCAAAAACCAAATATTATATAGAACAACAATCGTTCCAAAACAAACTTTATTCAAATGAGGAGAAGTTGATTTTACGTGGCATAGACGAGGCATAACGCAATGACCACGTCTTACCACATTTAGCCACGGCGTACGAGTCTATTTTACCACCTTTTTCTTTTGGCGGGTGGAAAATCATCAAATAACCCCTCCCGCTCTGGGCAGAGCGAAAGGGAGTGTCAGACTTCTACTGACTATAAACCACCCATGTTCCTTCTTAGCCCTTCATGTCGAGGCCGCGGTATCTCTTGCGAACAACCCACAGCCCAGACGGGCGTCTATTTTACCACCTTGGCCCAAAAACAGATGTTTCACATACAAAATCAACACGAGAAATCTAGGCTACTCACACGGTTTCCTATCTTAGCAACTTCTTAGTTCGTTACAAGCTCCTCGACACCGCTGAGAGTGCTAGACTGAAGTGTCCGCTGGCTTTGTCAGCTGTACGTGAGGACTGACACGCCGATAGACACTCGCGACACTTGACACTAGGGAATAAATACTGTTTGTTGAGACAGCAGTTTTGCTAGGCGTTAGTTGGTTGGTGGTTTTGTGGTGAGGGAAATAACAGGTTACAAGTTGTTGTTCATAGGTGCCTTGTGTCTTATATTTTCTTTAATATAATTACGTTTGATTTGCTTGGCAGCTAATTTTTGTAATAAAAAACTCGAGGGGAATGGTGCTGATAGCCGAAATACAGGCTATGCCTAGTTCGGCTACAGACGCTAATCTCTTTACTTACTGTAATTGAAATTGTTGCCACACTTACATTGTTAAATAGTACTAAGTTATCTGAAAATAAACTACTATTATTATTATATTATTATTATTCGGCTTATTTTCAGTCTGTAATTGTGGAGTTCGTGGTTAGATAATAACAGCCACTCGGATCAATCTTCAAGTTAGCCGTTGCCTAGGTTGGTCTGTGGATGGGTGACAACCGAGTTTCCTCCGAGCCTTGGAAAGCACGTTAAATTATTTTAAATAGATGTTTGACAGAATAGATAGTCAGTGAGCCGAAACTCTGACAACCAGTCTGACTGAGGACCCAAGGGATACGCGGGTAGTTCGGAAGAGATACCGCGACCACGGCGCAAGGGCTAAGAAGGAATATGGGTGGTTTTTAGTCAGTAGAAGTCTGACACTCCCTTTCGCTCTGCCCAAGAGCGGGAGGGGTTATTTGCTGATTTTCCACCAGCTAAAAAAAGGGGTATCCAGTAAGATTGTTGCCCCAAAATGTTTGAGAAAGGCTAGACAGATGATGTTGATGAGTCGTACCTAGTCATAATGAAGTGCTTTCTAGGTATAAACCCATGTCGTCGAACCGACCACTATACAGGGTGTAAACGAACCCTTCACGCATCCGTCAACCAAGCATTCTGTACATCAAACTAAGTACCCCTATGCAAATTTTTTTGCTGGGAAATGCCTTTTTTTTTGGGGTCAAAAATCACATTTTACGATAAAACTCAAAGTAGCACTCCTAAAACATTGTGCTAGTGGATGGTTTAAATAGTAAACGGGTTATGGAGGTAATTTAAGTAAAGTTAAAACCTGAAATACTAGTATTTACAAAAACAGCTGTGAAAAATTTGGAACTTTGACCCCCAATATCTCCGTAACTAGGAGGTTCCCAGGTATGGTCTAGAACAAAAAGATGATCGCAGTGGTGGGGAGAACAAATGCCCTTCGTTTGCGTTAAGGGTACTTTTACACCCTATATAACGACGAATGGCAAAAATTATGATTACCTTATAATCATTGCCGAAGACTTGAAATTCATAAAGTTGTAGTAAGTAAACCTATTACATAACATTGCAGGTACATTGCTGTAAAAATCAGCCTCGCCTTTTACTGTGAGGGCACTGACCCGCCTCCCAGATCAAATTCCGAAATTATTTATGTTAGGGTTCCGTACGAAAAATTGCGTTTCTTGTATGAAAAAAATGTTGTATCTTTTTATGTTTATGTTTCCCAGCCTTTTTTATCGTAACATCTTGTAAAACATAAAACACACGTATCCAATATTTTTCGATAATCTAACTGACGGACTAAACAGAATCATATTTGTTTTAGTCAGTCAACTACAGATATACATAGGCATACAAATGGTTCAATGGTTCAACCTCAATTAACACATAAGATATTTTTGTATCCCGGTAGTATGATCCCGTGGAATAATCATCGAACTCCACGCAAGCGCAGCCGCAGGCACAAATAACAGCCAGGAGTATCGGTTTAACGTGTTTTCCGAGGCACGGAGGAAACTCGGTATGAAATTTTGCTCACCCACCCACGAACCAACCTCGGCAAGCACGGCTTAACCTTTAAGATCGACTCGTGTAGCTATTATAAATTAACCAAAAAATATTATTCATTTTATTCATACTATTTCGACATTTTTATCCATCACGTCTGCAGGTTTTCCTTACTTATTTGAATTTCTCCCTAAATATATTTGTATTTATTTGGTTTACACATAATTGAATACACCGCATCAAATGTATGTGATACAATAGTCATACATTAGAGTCACAGGCAAGTGTATCAACCTCTTACAGGTTAGCATATCATGCACTACTTATTTGTCGTTAAAAAAAAAATGAAACTATTATACATCATGCATTCATAGATTAAAAAATACAGTAACAATAACGCTCAATCTATCGTTCTAGATTATGTGCGCTATCGATTAAATATTAAATGAATTACTCGCTAACAGTGTTTGTCACGAAGTGGGTCTACACGTATGCCCTTCCCCTGTTTTATACATTCCAGCGGTGAAGTATGATTTTAATATATTTTTTATTTGTCGAGCCTTTTTGTTTTCTAGCTTGTTAGCTGTTTCCTTAGGCAAATCATTCAGTATACTTGGAAGAGCATACGTCCAGACCCTCCTCCCGTATTCGTTGTTTACTCTCGGCAGTTTATTCAAAGGCAAGTACGTTGAGTGCCTACTTAGAAACAGTTGAGTACACAATTACTCAAAATCACGAAACTGTCCTCAAAATCACAACATTCTTATCTGCTCCTTTCCTCATTGAGCAGACACCTGCATATATCAAGCTGCTACAATCTGCCAAATTTTCTTTAATAGAGTTGGACCTTTAGTGCTAAAGCATTAGGTTGAAGGTTGATTGGGACAATAGGTTCGGGTGAACCACTCCCACTAGCTTTGCCAAATTTTCTTTAATACAATTTCAACTTTGTCTCAAAAACATTAGGTTCAAAGTTGTACTACCACTAGCTAGAATAGTGTACAACTCAGTGCACATAGTGATGTGCAACCTGCAGAAATGCCTTTGTGCACAACAGCGACCGCGACCGTGTCCCAGCACAATTTAGCACCCCTTTGTTTTACGCTAGCCACGCTTGCAAGGTACATACTGGGGTTTTATAGTAGGATATTTTGAGATGGGGTTGTGTTTTGATAGGTATTTCTTTGAGTTTGAGACGTGTGGAGACTTTGCGTTTGTTAGGTCTTTTTTTATTTGGAATGGGCTTGCTCTTGACCTAAATCTTACCGTAAGGGAAAAGATGAGGTCGACGATGGAACGAGCTTACCCAGAAGAAGCCTATTTACTCGCGACTTAAATAGATTGGGGTTATATGAACTCGGGAAAACCGACGCAGGCAGGGAGTTCCACTCCTTGGCTGTGCGCATAATAAAGGACTTAGCAAAGCGCTTCGTTCGAATGTGTGGAACATCGACTAGGTATGGGTGATAACCTGCAGTATGCCTAGTCTCGCGATGGAAGAAGGGAGATGGTGGAATCAGCCCGTGGAGGTCCTGCGCACACTCGTTCGTCGTTGGTCGTTGCTTAATAATTATTATTTTAAGGTGAAGCCGAGCTTTTTTAAATTGTTCCGTGAATGGGTGACCACCCGTTACATACCGAGTTTCTTCCGTGCCTCAGAAAGCTGGTTGCCCCGATGGTCATTTATAGTTCTTTGATAGTAGTCAGTGGCCAGAAATCTGACAACCAGTCTCACTAAAGGGTTTCGTATTACCCGGTAATAACTGGGTGGTGTGGTCGGATTGGGTGTCGCTTCATATAAAATATTGTTATTCAGCAGCATCCGGCGAGACTGGAAGCCGACAAAAGTCGAAAGATTAATCATTAGGTTAGAAGTATATATAATTAACCAAAATATATAAAATATATGATTCTCCTTTGTTTAAACATTTCGTAAAAAATATTCGTAAATAAAACAAACTAGAAAATATTGTATAAAGAAGCATAACTCCGATTGTAAACTAAAGAAACGAAAAACTGCATTTGAAATTTTCACAAAAGCACTTATCCGGGAATCGGATTTCATCTTTTTATAAAAAGAAATATTTTTTTTTTTTTTTTTTTTTTTAATTATTATAAGAACGAAGTTCTTAATAACTAATTACAATCTAGCCTAAAAAGACTAATAAGTAATTTAAATCTGACTTATTATGTTACATTATAGATTATGTTAAAACTAAGAATAGTGTCCATATTTATGCACATATACACAAGTCCTTAGCACTTTCTTAGAGTCTGATATAATTATAAAAACACCATGTTCATGTGTTATATAAATAGCACAACATTGTTACTATTATTCACTCACTTTGCACTTATACTACACTAATTCAAATGGTTTAGTTCTCTTAAGTCTACGCACTATGTCTGTATTGTCTAGCAGCTGAATTGCCTCAACATTCACGTGTCGATGGAGTCTGTGTTCGTGGGCTTCAGCAAATTTTTGAATGATGGAGGTGACGACTTCGATGTCAAGGTCACGGTGGAGGTCATCGTTTCTTATGTACCAGGGTGCATTCACTGCAGCCCTGAGTACTTTATTTTGGAACTGTTGAATTATTTTGACGTTGGTTGGTTTAGTACAGCCCCAAAGTTGGATACCATACGTCCAAATTGGCATCAGAATATGCTTGTATATTATCAACTTATTATGTATTGATAGACAGGATTTCCTTCCAAGTAACCAATACATACGTTTATAACGTATTTCGAGTTCCTGTCTTTTCTTTTTGACATGAGCTTTCCAACGCAACTTAGCGTCGAGAGTTATGCCTAGGTATTTAGCTGTATTATTATAGGGTATTTGCATACCATTTATGTAGACTGGGTGGTAGTTACAGTGTTTGTTTGTGAAGTCAATGTGAACTGATTTTGACTCATTCAGTTTGATCTTCCACTTTTGTGTCCAGTCGTAAACTTTGTTCACGGCTAGTTGAACTTTTTCTACTGCTTCTCTGTGGCTTGACCCGGTAGCCATAATAGCAGTATCATCTGCGAAGGTCGCAATGGTGTTGTTTTCCAGCTCTGGAATGTCACAAGTGTATAACAAGCTCAGAATTGGGCCAAGCACACTTCCTTGAGGCACCCCAGCTTTTATAGTTTTTAGCTCGGAATATGCATCCTCTTGCCGTATTCTAAACATTCTATTAGATATGTACGACTCTAGGATATCTGAAAATTCTGGTAGCATGCGTCTGAGCTTAAATATAAGACCCTCATGCCATACTTTGTCAAAAGCTTGCGCGACGTCTAAAAACACGGTAGCACAAACTTCCTTATTTTCAAGAGTTTTTTCAATTATGTTGGTTATTCTATGTACCTGGTCTAACGTTGAGTGTTTTTCCCTGAAGCCAAATTGATGGTTTGGAATAAGGGATTTTTCTTCTATTATTGGTTTTAACCGTTTTAATAACAGTTTTTCAAATAGTTTTGATAAAACGGGCAACAGGGAAATGGGTCTGTACGATGATGCTTCATGGGGTGGTTTCCCAGGCTTCGTAATCATAATTACTTCAGCAACTTTCCACGGCCCAGGTACATGTTTTAATATAAATGCAGCATTGATCAGTTTGGTCAGCTTTACTATGGCTTTGCGCGGGAGGCGTTTCAGAACTTCCCCTGTAATGAGGTCGTAACCCGGAGACTTTTTTGAGCTAATATTATTTTGAATTTCTCTCATAACTTCTTTTGGAGTCACAAGCTTAATTCTTTGGTTTTGTGGTAAATTTTCACTCTCAGGTATTTCTACAGAGCTTTCATTGGGTTGAAAGGTTTCTTCCAAATGTTGAGCAAATCTTAATGCCTTTTGGTCATTGCTTATTGCCCATTTTCCGTTGCTATCTCTGATAGGTGGTATTTGTAAAATAGGCCTTTTTAAATTTCTTGTCGCTTTCCAAAGGGAGTAGTCCGTTGATTTGTCATTGGTAAGCTGAAGAAGATTGGCATTCAGAGAATCCTCCTCAAACTGTAAAATTTTCCTCTTTAATCGTTTAGTTAGATTATTAAGAGTTGTTTTATGACGCGGACAACGTGTTTGCTGCCAGAGCTTTCTTTGTTTTCTTTTCTCTGATAGTAAAAGTACAATTTCCTTTGGATAGATAAATCCCTTATATTTACGTCTTAAGTGAGGTGTATTGTTCCACGCACATTGTTGAATAATACCAATAAATTTGTTTACTTCTAAGTCAAGCTGATCTTGCGTTTTTATCGAAGTTTTAAGGTCAATTATATTATCTAGATCAAGAGCAAAACTGTGCCAATCTGTGGACTTGTTAACCAAGGTTAAGTGGTTTTCTTTTAGTAGGATTTTTTGACTTAGCATTAGCATAATCGGAGAGTGGTCAGAGTTCATATGAAAACTTTCCTCCAAACTGACGTAATTGGCGGATATATTTTTGCATATGAAGAAATCTATGAGATCCGGTATTTTTTGGTGGTCAGTGGGCCAGTACGTTGGTTTGCCTGTGCTCATAACTTCACAGTGTGTTTCTTTAACTGCACTTAAGAGTTGCCTTCCTTTAGTTGTAGTAAGTCTTGATCCCCAATGCGTATGCTTAGCATTAAAATCGCCGCCTAGGATAAATCGCTGGCCTAATAGTTCAAAAAGATGTACATACCGCTCTTTTCGTATCATGTGTCTTGGAGGAGAGTATAATTATGGCTGCAATGGACACTTGACAAAATTTAGTTTTAACAGATACTGCCACTGCTTGAATGTCTTCTTGTTCATATTTACACTGCATATAGTGACTAATGTTGTCTTTGATTATAACCGCGCTACCTCCCCTGGCAGAGTTGGCAGGGTGGAGGGAATTATATATCATGTATCCTCTAAATTTGACAAAAGATTGCTTAGTGAAATGCGTTTCAGAGATTAAACACACGTCTATATTTTCTGTGTCTAGGACCGCCTGCAACTCATTTTGATGTTTAAGGAGCCCATTGGAATTCCACGCCATTATTTTTAGTGTGTTATTCATTTTTGAATGTTTGAAACAGCTGTTTTAGTGCTGGATTCTAATTTCTCTAATCTCTTGTCAAATGAGGTAATGCACTTTAAGATCTGATTAATCTTGTCCTCTAAGTTCAAAGATTGTGATCCTTGTTTAGCAGCTTGTGCGTAGGAACCAATGTTGGTAACTTGCATGGGGTTTGCAGTTGACTGGATACTTGCTTTCTGACCCTGCTTGCCCGGGTTTTTTATGGGAGGAAACTGCTGGGCACTTGGGACCGTAGGCTTCTTTTTAATATTTTTGTTTTTCATCATTTGTATCTGTTTAGCTACTTCACACCCTCTATAATTGGCAGGGTGAGGTAGACCACAGTGGACGCATTTAGGTTTCTCTTGCGGAGATTTGGTACAGTTAGCTGTAAGATGCTTGCCAATGCATTTTACACACCTCGGCTCTTTTTTGCAGTATTTATGAGTATGCCCATATGCTTGGCACCTCTTGCATTGTGGAATCAGTTTTGGGTTTTTGAGAGGATGAATTTCAATTTTGCACCCCAAAATGTATTTTATGCCATAGATTTTATTGACATCTTCTTTGTTATTAAATGATAGAACGAACATGTTGAGTGGTTCTTTACTCTTCCAGCTCAATTTGTTATCTACTTTTTCTATATTGAATCCTTGGGTTGTTAAATCTTCCAAAATACGATCTGGTTGGCAAGAAGAATGTAATTTCTTTACCACAACTCTTATTGGTCTAGCCTGCTTGTTCTCGTATGAATGCCAGTGGTAGTCTTTTTCAGACAAAAACCTGGCAATTACTCTATAAGAGTCTTCGGTTTTGGCGTTAACCTTAACACAGTCCCCATTCATCATTTTTGCTGTAAATGATTCAGCTGGTTGAGTTTCAGTTAGCGAGTCGTAGAACGTTTGGTAGTTCTTGACTCCGTCTATTATGATTGGCGGTGGTGGAGGCACTTTTTTGACCGAAGTCTCTCTCTCATTTTTTTGTTTATTATCTTGTTGGGCGCTTGTTCCGGGTTGTTGTTTTGGAGAGAGGGAGGTGTTAAGCTTCCTCTTCTTCCTGCTCTTGGCCCTAATCCATTCAGTCTCTATAGCGAGTTCATCCTCGTCTGTGCAGTACTCAGCGTCACTTTTAGTACGCGGGGCAGGTACCGTGCTCTCTTTTTTTTCTTTGAGGCCGTGTAATTCCCCTTGTAGAGCCTGTACTTGTTCCTGCAGGGTGTTAATCTGTACGTTCAGTTTACGTACCATAACTTGCAGATTTTCTCTATCCGTTTTTTCCTGGATGTAGCAGTCATACAACTGCTTTTCCAGGTCAGTTTTTATCTTAATAGACTTTGTAGCCATTATTTAGTTGTAAGGTGAATTTATCACCAACACAATAAATTATTGAAAACACTTCATGATTTCCGCACTTGTAACTAGGTCATGACAGTGACCCCGATATATCGACGTAGGTACACCGCGAGCACGACGGTGTTGTGATGCGTTCGCAACTCTTAAGTAGAGCAAGCGCGCGCGCGATCGTACGTCCGTTCAATATACTAGGTAAACAACAACTGATGCTGGGAATCTAATCCGGCAAGTACAAAAAGAAAGGATGTTGTTATAAATATTATGAACCAAAGGAAATGTTTTCTTTTAACAGAGTTTTAGAAACATTATTTTATCTATTTTTTGGCAGTCAGACGATGGTGAAATCACCACTCGACAATTACTGCTATTATAAAATAAAGTATTCTCTATTTTTTTTTAATTTATTTGTATAGTTGTTACCTATCACTTGCTTCGGTGAAGAAAAACATTGAGGAAACAGCATACCTGAAAGATATTTCTGGACGTTATGTAAAGGCAAGTTAGATACACATGGGCGGAATAAAACTCTGAAACCAGGTTAGGCACTAACTATATTATGATAGACCCTATTTTTTTTTTGGCAGGTGGAAACTCATCAAATTACCCCTCCTGCTCTTGGGCGGAGCAAAAGGGAGTGTCAGACTTGTACTGACTAAAAACCATCCATGTTCCTTCTTAGCCCTTCATGTCGAGGCCGCGGTATCTCTTGCGAACAACCCGCAGCCCCGACGGGACCCCCCTTATTATCTTTATTTTTTTATGTTTGTATAAAAATCGTAAACCGGTTCACAGAATACATCTACCTACCAAGTTCCAACTATGTAGTCTTAAAAGTTTCGAATAAAGAGGCTGTGACATACGGACGGACAGACGAACAGAGGGACAGACGGACAGACAGACAGACATGACGAATCATATAAGGGTACCGTTTTTTGCCATTCGGCTACGGAACTCTAAAAAGAAGGGGGCTGTTCTTTTTTATCGTATAGTTATTGCCTAACCTGCCCTTCCTAACGCAAAATAAGCTATTCCTAACAAAACGTTCAAATAAAACAGGAACACAATCATATTGTCTATCAGACTATTACGCCGGCAATAATCCTTTTGTAACTCCATACCCCTGAAATTCAATATGCCAGTAATCTAACGAAGTAGACAACTGTTTGAAGTGGGATTTTATCTCAAACTAAACAGCATTAGGAAAATAAATACAAAAGGAAGCATCGTTCAAAGATTTGAATCGTTCGATTCACCCTACTGCGTCAAAACAAAACACATTTCTGTGATGACAATCATGACATTTTAACAGTTGTGCGGGGCGTGTGCGGGATTCTAACTTAAATCGTCTTGTTCTATGTATATATAATATAGAGAATGGATAACTTAATAAAAAAACCTGATTAGTTGTGTGGAAATCAGTTGTCGTGGTATGTGATGCGGAGGAATGAGGAAAATGTCGTGAGGAAGGTTTTGAATATGAATGTGGATGGGTATAAGAGTAGAGGAAGACCAAAGAAACGACGGATGGACTGTGTTAAGAATGATATGGTAAGAAAGGAGGTGTCTCATGAGATAACGAAAAACAGAGAGGTATGAAAGAGGAAGACATGCTGCGCCGACCCCCAATTAATTGGGATAAGAGAGTGATGATGGGTAACCTAATAAAATTACCTATTTATTACCTTATTACATAATAATTTACCGGCGCACAGCTCGTTTGGCATGAGACATAGTACATGTCCTGCCCAGTCCCATTTACGTTGGAAAGGCTTGCCACGTCAATAAATTGCATTTTGTAGCACAGTATGCAGTGTAGTGTTTCGAACACGATCTGTTAATTTAGCACCTGTGATGCTGAGCTCCATAACACGTAGGAATTTTAGATGTTAGACAAGTAACATCTAATGGTTTAAATATTTGTGGCCGTTACAGTTTTCCTTGAAAATATTAAATCGTTTCCTCGTATTTTTGTTCAAAAGAGATTTACTTTAATGAGTATCATTTTCGTGTGTGACTTTGGGTGATCTATTAAATATTATGGTGGCATTTTAGAATATTAAATGAATCTAGATGTTTTGAGGAGATTTGAATGAATCTTTAATATATTTTATTTTCGGTTTGTGAGTTGGTTTTGAAATGAGTTTTGAAACGATCTTATTTAGTCATTCTTGTTTTGTTATTTTTAGTCTTAACTTTCTGTTGGCTTTCGTTTTTACCCTCGGTTTTCAAAATAAGCATACCATTATCACCTTTTTTGAGAGCTCGTGGCTAGATAATAACAGCAATTCTGATCATTTCAAGCCCCGTTTGCTTGTGATAGACTGTGGATAGGTAACCATATTTCGAGTTACCTCTGTGTCTTAGATAGCACTCTAAACGGTAAGTCCCGACTATTTTGTAGACCTTTGCCAGTTGGGAAAAGGCTAGGCAGATGATGATTATCAACTTTCTCCGTGGCACTTTTACAAAATGATTTAGTCTTCCATTTTACTATATATTCTGTATTTTGTATTTATTTGCCATGTAGCTATAGCTAGTTTATTTTATTATAAATGTTACGATTATATCGTGAAGGCGACACAGGCTCTATGCTCAATCGTGACTTTTGTAGTCGGCCTTGTATTATTTTTACACATGGAACATTAAACTTTGCTGTCATAAAATACTACCGATATATCTGCATATTAAGAATATAAAGCTTGATTATACAGTAAAATGGAAACGTGAAATGGAATATAAAATGTTGAATTTACACTTTAGCGGCTTCCATTTTATTTTCGAGGCGTTAAACTTGTTCCACGTTTATTAACATTACTGTCATAAACGTACATGTAGAAACTAGTGCTCAAGAATTTCAGGTTAAAGTTAAAAACATTATTGCGTAAAAGAAAGAATTTCAGAAATTGCTTTTATTACAACAAACAGGGGGCTAGTCTCTAAAATCACCCAACAGATTTCAAGGTTTTTTTGTGAATTAAGACAATGACATGATTAGTTCCAGCTTGAACAATCCTACATGGATTGATGGTGGCTGACGGCTTCGTGATTGTGTTCACGCAAGATGTTGAGGGTGTGCTGACTGCTACCACAAAAAACCGTAGGCGCTCAATTCTTTGAGGAACCTACCTACATACACGTAATGTCTCAAAATTAGCTCATCATCTTCGGACAGCCAATGAGAGGACCTCTAAGGAAGTCGTCGAGGAAGCACCAATGGGAGCAGTCCAAGAAGATTCTCGAAATCCCTACGAGGAACGTTAGCTGTGCGGTTCTTCACCAAAAACTAACACATTCGCTTCTCAACCTTGCTCTGTATAGCTCCACTATAAACTCTTAAATTGTACCGTTCATTTTGTACCAAGTTACTAACTCTCTTGGGAATAAATCATTTTATATTGGAAAAACCAACGAGTCTAATTTCAAATTCAAATCCACAAACTGAGGAGGAACGCGCCTGACGCATAAACAGATTGTTTCATGTGTACTCTGTTTGTTTGTGTATAGTCGGAGTCTGGATTTGAGCACGGTTGATGGCAATAGGCTACCATATATGGATCTATACTATACCAATATAATTATGGATCTTACAATGATGTACACATCTACCAAACCTTTCTGGGCTTTCAAGCGTGAAGTTATGTTATGTATGTCTAAAACACCTTTTATAATAACATCGTTCTAAGAAAATCCTCCAAGAAAAATCCTTATAAAGAGCAATCCCACCACAAACTGAAACACCGTAATATCAAAAACAAACCAAATTCTTGGCAATTTATATTATTGCTTGTAATTAGAAACACAGACATGCCAACTACCCTGGCACGTTACGTTATTCGCTACATCGAGATTTCGCTCCAGTAATTTGTTTGGCATCTAATAATGTATTATTATATGGTTATTACTTTATTTATTTATTTATTTATTTATTTGGTTCACCAACAATTGTTTACACTGGTACATGGTAATGAAACAGAATGAACAAATCAGAATAAAATGTAACAATCACTTACAGGTAAACTCTGCGTGCACACAAAACGTTGTTGTAACTTACAAAGAAAAAAATAGAAACAAAAAGACTATACTAAGATAGATCTATCTAAGATATAACGTACCTAACTAAGTTGCACTGATTTAATCTTAATCAATAAATTAAACTAAATTAAACAATGTAAGGTAATTGAAAGCAAAAAATAGGTAATAACATTTAGCCTTAATTCACCAACACAGTGGGATAATGCCGGGCAAAAAACTCAATGTTCGGGGAGATACTTAAGGAAACTGGCTTTCAATTTGCCTAAACTGTCAAAATGAAGATCAATCCGATCACTACAACCGTTCACAACCTTGCAAAACCTTGCGTAGGGAGAATTTGCACCCAGAACGGTTCTTCTTTGCGGAGGGCAGAGTGGCGTTATAGGACTGCGAGGAATTCTTGAGGGGTTACCAACGAGATTTCTCGTTACCATTGTGGGAATGATAATAATGGAAGATTAATTCTTGGTTTATGCGGCTTGTAAGGTTGGAAGTAATAATGAGTGACGTAATTACGAGTATGATAGTTAATGTTGTTCTGTATCCTCATATGTCATGTTTTATGACATCACTATTAGGGCTATTAAGTGCCCCGATGTGTAACCTCAGTTCTTGATTTTCCTGGAGCTATTCCTAGATTTCACAGATTTCTGCTCAAAGTGTAGTTGGGTTTTTTCACTGGAAAAAAAATTGTAGTGGCCATGGAATCTGTATTTGCGGCCGGTTGATGGCAATGGGATTCGATTACGGCAATGAGACTTAAACGTTACTGGCAAAATGTGGCTATACAATTGGGTACACCACGCCTAACCCGACGTGAGTACGGTAGTTGACAAAAACAATCTAATAAGTCCGTATTGAAAACATTTTTTTTCTTTTTTCACGTTAACAATAAATGAAGACGATACAGTGCTCCGAAAAGTCGTGTGACGTCACAGTTTGGTACATGTTTACCAGAAAGTGGCGTCACAAGCCCCCAGTCACGATCTTTATACATATCCTATATCATAATACGTATTCTTTATTACAAATAAAGAATATTGATTGATTGATTGTATCGTATATTTTTCGTTAATCTAACAGACGGACTAAACAGAATCATATTTTTTTTAGTCACGAAATATCCCTATTACGGTTGTGAAATTATATTATGTTACTCCTAGATATTCGTCAAATCCCCAATTCTCTATCACCGTAAGGTCATTCAACTTTGTTTCAGCTATCTTTCAAAAGGGGTTTTAAAACTGAAACAAGAAAATGAAACCAACCAATCAACAGTGTACAAATAGAAATACAATACAGAATAGAATACAGTGTACAAATAAAGGGTAAAACAATCAAGGGTAGCGTGTGAAAGACTCATTAGGAACCGCCTATTTACTAGAGCATAATAACGGATGGCTGGATTTAGGATGCCTTGGTTGGTTTTAGGTTTTGTTGGTATATTTGTTAAGTTTATGTTAGACAAAGTTTTGTTCTGTTTTAGATTGAAGTTTGTTTTGTTTGTAAATACTTACCATGTTGTTCGGGTGGTAGGTACTAAGTTAGGTACGTATCATTATTTTTCAGGTAGGACCTAAACTGGTTTCAGATGTTTTAAGCCGCCCACAGGCTTCTATCTTGGCTTTACTTGCCGTCTAGAATTCTCTTTCAGACATGCTGGTTTGGTTTCCTAAAATCAATAATAATAGTAACCTGAGGAGTTCCTTATAACACCAGCTATCTGCCAATAAAAGTCCTGTTAAAATCGGTCCATTCGTTTAGGGCATTAGCCGGTACATACGTACAGAAAGACACATACATAAACTCACGCCCTTTTCCCATAGGGGTAGGCAGAAACCACAGAACGCCAGCAGCTACGATCCTTACATACTCCTTTTGACTCGTCAACCTTCATACTCGTACATCTGGTCATACACGCACGCTGGTTACGAGTACTACGCACCTGTCCTTTCTGAAGAACGTCACCAATAAGATCAGTGTATGTCTTTCTAGGGCGTCCCCTCCCGGCGTTGCCACTCACATCTGCCTTGTAAATACCTTTTGTTAATCGACTTTCATTAATTCCCTCCACATGGCCGAACAGAAAGCTTGAGCATTATTTGAGCACGTTTGCTAAAGTTACATGCTTGTGGCAATTTTATATGGCAGGAAATTCTTTCGTCAGGTAGTACATCCAGTCAGACAAAAATTTAATTAAAATATTTTTTATATGACTAGCGTATATTCTTTCATATGCATTCATTAAAAAGCTGTTTGAAACCATAAACAGACACTTCATTCAACTTCATTTATTTCTATAGATCAATCTCCCTGTTATTAATAATTCTTGGCAGTTAAATCATAGCTAAGTTAAAAATTAACTGCTCATACATCACGTGCGTTAAGGTAATAAAATGGAACGCTAGTTAAAATAATTTAACTGCTAACAACCTGCGATAACTGTCAACTGTGTGTTATTATTGTTAATTTATTTATTTTTATTGCTGTCAATTAGTTTGCTGTTTAATTTTTTGAGCTTAATTTTTTTATAATTAAACAGCAATTTTTGAACATACCAAAAGGATGCAAACCAAAGGACCAAAAGTTTATTTTATTTTTTTATTTATCCTCTTATATCCATTATTACGTAGTCAATCTATTATATATTAAAATGTAGTCAATCTATATATAATATATATATATTAAAATGACGGCACGGTTGGCGTAGTGGCTAAGCGATTGGACTGCTGCGCTGCGTGTCGCGGGTTCGATCCCCACACGGAACAAATATTTGTATGGCCTGCAGATAGTTGTTTCGGGTCTGGGTATTTGTGTATGTGACTTTATATGTATGTGAACGCACCCACGATACAGGAGAAATTCCTAGTGTGGGGCAACGTTTTAAAAAAAAAAAAAAAACTACAGGATCACTGACAACAGCTAGCACTGACTGGACAGGTCTGCTCAAATTTGTGTAGTTCTTTCTTCAAAATACCATATCAGACACTAATCTGTATGGTCCTCATGTTTTGTAAAACCAATTTACAGATATAAATATGATTTAAAAGAAAACCCAAAGAGAAAGGATCTGGTGAAGTGCTGAACTGAAGTTCTGAAATATAAACCTGTAATCCTTTTTGTGAAATGTTTCACAAACTGTCAGCTACTTGCCTATTTAGCAGTCGGTTGGTGTCAGTTTTTTTGGGTCGCGGGGTGGCGGTTGCGCGTTGCGGCGTGCATTCGTTGTTCCGTGATTTGGAGTCTCGTGCATTCGTTGTTGCGGTGTGCGTCGCTGCGTGCTTTCGTGCTCGCAGTGTTCGTTGTTGCGGGCATTCGGCGGCGTGTGGTTCGGCGTGGTGGCTTTTGGGATGACGTATTGCACTCGTAGTTTAGTTTTATGAATTGTTCTTCTGACATTCAAAAGTACCAGTAATGGTTTAATTGAAATAAATGCTTTGACTTTGACTTTTGGGACTAGCTCACCACACTATTCCCAAACCACTGCAAGTCCTGAAACCCAGAAACAATGCAGTTTGACGACACGGTTGGCGCAGTGGCGGAGCGATTCGACTGCTGCGCTGCGTGTCGAGGGTTCGATCCCCGCACGGTACAAATATTTGTATGGTCTACAGACAGAAGAGAGAAATTCCTATTGTGGGGCAACGTTTAAAAAAATATAGTAGCGACCACCAGAAAAGCGCCGCCGAGACTAAGTTCTACAGAGTCCCAAAGAGACAAAACTGGCTTGGATACCGCAAGGGCATTAATCAGAAAATAATAGAGCAGGAGTAAGAAAAACAAAACATAATATTCTACATTATTATGTTATCAGATTACCAAGAAATCTTCCTGACTTCCTTATTATTACAAAACTTTTTATACGGAACCACACGTAAAATAGTTAACAGAAGGTAGTAACACGAAGCGTAGCACGAAGTAAATACAATAATTAAAAATTTAAAAAACAAAAAAAGCCATGGAATTGACGAACTTCCACCCACTCTTTTACGACAATGCGCTGACGAATTAACCTTGCCGTTTTATATACTACTTAACCAATCTTTTGAACAAGGCGTTTTTCCCGATTTATTGAAAAAAGCTCTTATAAAACCGATCCACAAGAAAAATATAAAAACTGACCCAAATAATTACCGTCCCATTGCGCTCTTACCAACAGCCTCAAAAATATTTGAAAAAGCAATGTGTGATCGTGTTTATGCATTTTGTGAAAAGTTTAATATATTCAATGATAGTCAAAATGGGTTTCGCAAAAACCGATCTACCGTTTTGGCTGTTTATAAATATATACAAGAAGCCCTCAATATAATTAATAAGAAAAAATACGCTGTAGGATTGTTATTGGACATGACAAAAGCTTACGATAAGGTGCAATTTGATATATTATTAAATAAACACGAAGAAAAAGTCACGAATGGTTCACATCCTATCTAACAAACAGAGAACAAGTCGTAGAAATAGAACATTACAATCATAAATCAAAAGTAATAGAATTAATTCGATCCCAAAACATGCCCGTAAACGCTTCTATACCACAAGGAACTGTGATAGGGTGCCTGCTATTCCTTGTTTACATAAACGATCTTCCTAACCACATCAATGAGACATGCGTATTGTTCGCCGATGATATCTCTATCTTAACATCATGTGATAATAATATAAATTTAAACCAAAGATTGAGTTCTATACTTGACACTATTACACATTGGATGAACGAACACAACCTTGAAATTAACTACAATAAGACATAAATAATAACGTTCCACCCCCGACAAAAAATACCTTTAACTATAAATTTCAAATACAACGGATCAAAATTAGAAGCTGTAAATAAATTCACCCTTTTAGGCCTGGACATAGATTCACACATACATTGGAAATTACATATTCAAAAAGTAATAACAAAATTATCCAAGTTTTTATACGCTCTCCGAGAAATCACGAAAACAACAGACCTCAAAACAGCACTAGTATCATATTACGCGTACGCATTTGCATGGTTGAAATATGGAGTTATCTTATGGGGAAATAGTACAGACGCCCCTACATTATTCACTGTACAGAAAAAAATTATTAGAATTTTAATAAATATCAAAGATACGGACTCCTGTAAACCCCATTTTAAAGACCTAAAAATATTAACCCTGCCCTGCCTCTACATACTTGAAATTTGTAAGTTTGTACGAAAATACCCGCAATTCTATACAAAAAGAGGAGATATCCAATCAAAAATTGCACTTAGACACGAAAGCAGATTAAACATACCCACTTCACGATTAAAAATACACTCTTCTAGTACATTCGTTATGTCCATTAAAATTTACAATAAGTTACCGGAATACATCAAAAATATAAATAACCACAATGTCTTTATCAATAAATTAAAACAATTTCTAATAACCAAAAGCTACTACACTATTGACGAATATTTTAACGAGAAATTTCAACAATAATAAAAACTACTTTTAAACAATACGTAAAATACTTAAAATAGTATTTAGTTTATTAGCATTGCTAATTTAATAATATAATTCGTGCAATATATAATATAAAACACATAAAAATGACTTTAAACCAAATATATAAATTCAACTATTTTAAATATAACTATTTTCAATGATACTATTTCAAATTAATATTATTTATTTTATTATTCCATTAAAAAGACGCCTTCATCCTCTCTCCTAATGAAAATTAACTTTGCTGTGCCCGACAGGGTCCATAATTGATTCTATGTCTTAACATACCAACTGTTACATGTACACATTATGGAATGCAATAAAGTATTGAGTATTGAGTATTGAGTAACAGAACCCGATGTGTGTGTGTGAGAGAGAGAGTGTGTGTGCGTGTTTCAGTCGACGGTCATTACAATCAAAAACTTATAAAGAACTATTTCTTTCCCTAATAGTCCATTCGCTACCATATTATTATTTTGTATTCAGAAACTAATGTACGAATACAAAATACAATTTTGATACAAAATGATTGATTGAAAAATTATGAAGTTTTTCTATGAGTTTCCTGAATGTGTGTTGAAATTACTGTAATCATGGTAGAAGAAACGAAATTGTGATTATAGAAAGAAACCACGGCGGTTTTATTAAAACATTAAAAGTATTTCGGATCCGGTTGTTAGTATGGGCATAAATGAATCGCAAGCGTGCTGAAGTTTCGTCCTTCGGGGACTACAGGCGTGTTGATATGTTATATTATGAATAAGGACGTTCCCCTGGAACAGTTTCGACCTCCATGCGACTGGAACCTCATTCAAAAGCTAATTTAAAAGTGATTAATATTAAAAAAAAACTAAAGCAAACAAGACGTGAATTATTAAAGCGCTTTATTTACATTGATTTCTTTGCAAGCTGCTACTGCTGAGGAAAAGAAGTAATAAAATAGTTAATTGAATTTTGATCTGACTCGAGGAAAGCTTCCTTATTAATAAACCAGTTTATTTATAACTCGCAATTAAGGTAACATCGTAGCCAAGGACTTACGTAGAAGGAGGCTTTTGCCAAGGATACAGAAGATTATTCAAAACATTTAAAATATTATTATTTATTTCTTTGCTCACAAATTGGCAAAGGCTTCACCATGTCCTTCCTGTAATTATTTTCTTTAATCAGCGGGTTTATGGTATTAAAATAAGCTGTTTTCATATAAAAGTGGAATTCTTACCTATTTACGCAGTCTACATTGCATAGAACAGCAATTTTTATTATGTATAATTGATTAATTTCGACTCTGGAATTCATAATAACAGTAATTTGTTATGGCGTTCATTTTATGTCCATGTTATTATTTAAGGTTTTTAGTCGAAACAGGTTGGCAGTAACCCGAAAAAAAAATGTCACGTCTTAATAAAGGGTATTTAATTATTCAATATTAAATTGGTTATGGAGAAGTATGGAAGAAGAAGATATGCAGCGCCGACCCCAAGTGAATTGGGATAAGGGCAAGAGAATGATGATGATGAATAGGTAGTCGCTACATGCAAAATACTGGAATTAGACTGGAAGCCGACCCTAACATAGTTGGTAAAAGGCTAGGCAGATGATCATTTAAGGTTTTCAAAATAAGACATTATTAACTACAAAACTTGTTCCAATCAATATTTAACAGCCACAAGCCAACACAGACTTTACAATTTTCTCCACAAACATTCACATTTCGTTTCATTCCCTCCGATCACATAGTTCGTTACAAAATATCAAAGCGGAATGCAAATGGCTGCTGAAGTTCTTGGCTCAAACATTTTCTTTACGAAGTCGTAGTTTATTTATATAGTAGCTTTTACCACAACTTCACTTGTGTGGCATTCCCGTTCATAAATATTTAGACACAAGTCAGGCATTCGACCTAGATTCAATGAAGTCTGGTTCATCTAACTTTTTCTAGAATTATTTATATGAAACGTGCATTGACTGGTTTAAGTTGGGTGGAAAGACATTTTTGTTCTGGATAAGATGAAGTAGGTATGTTGTCTTGGTATTCCATTAATGTTGAACAATTTTTTAGTCACCTTTCTTGGGAAATTTAAATGGTGGACCCATTTGTATTTTGGATAGTAGTGAGTGAAATATTGGCCACCTGCGCATCAAATTGGATATTTTACGCGTTACCCATATTTAGGTATTTTATTTATTTCATAGGGATAATTTGAAAAGATAGAAAGTAACACAAAGATAGTGATAGATTGATTTTAACGGTTCATAGAATTGATTGAATTTTTGATTTGTGACTATTTTTAAACGAATAATATTGAAGTAATTGTTTTGGGTCACGGATAATAATACTTTTTTTAAATAAAGCAGTGGTGGCTCAGCAGCAGTGGTAGCTCAGTGATAGCGGCCCCGATTTACGAACAGTGAGTCGTGGGTTCGAACCCAGTCAGGCGCATTGCTTTGTGTAATTTATTTCATCACTACTGCTCTCAAAACGGTGAAGGAAAATATTGTGAGGAACCGACATTCTTAGAACCAAAAAATTCGAAGACATTTGACATCTACCAATCCACACTGGGCCCGCGTGGTGGATTATAGCCCATCCCTCTCCTAGAGAGGAAGCCTGAGTCCCTGCAGTAGGAACATTATAGGCTGATGATGAGTGGTTTTCTTAACAGAAACTGTACCTGACCTCACCTATTTTTACATAATGTTAGTTTGTAGTGTATGAAATAAGCATAAATCAATTTTAGTGCCCGTTTAGAATCGCGATTGACGACCAAGTGGTACTTGAACCACCAAGGTTATCATTATCAGAATAAAAATCACGTTAGGAACCATATATGACTTCTAAATGTGTCTGTTGTTTAGAAGCTTTAGTGTTCTATTTCTTATAGGGTGGAAGGAGCACCGTCGCATAAAATGTGTGTGTGGATGATTCTGTCTAAACATCCCCCGACATAGAAAACTGAATTTTAAATGTATAAATTTTCGTCCGTTATTAAAAAAAGAAACAGCTCTTTCCGTTATTACAAAAGAGCAATACCCGCTCAAAATATAGCAGCTTATCTATACTAATATTATAAAGCTGAAGAGTTTGTTTGTTTGTTTGTTTGTTTGTTTGAACAGGGTAAACTCTGGAACTACTGGTTGGAATTTAAAAATTCTTTTAGTGTTGGATAGTCCATTTATCGAGGAAGGCTATAGGCTATATAACATCACGCTACGATCAATAGGAGCGGAGCATAAATGAAAAATGTTGGAAAAACGGGAAAAGATATTCCTTTTTGAGAGCTTCCGTTGCGTGCGCTGCGAAAACGGTTTAAGTTACGTAAATACTATGTATGAAGAAATTGTTTCCCTTTAAAAGTTCTAAAAAAAAGTCCGCGATAGCATATGTTTATCTTTTAAGATTGACTCACTGTAACCATTTTTTAATAATTAAATGCTTGATTAAAAATAATGATATATTGCGAAGCTTATTTAACCCATATGGTATTAATCTATATCTATATAAATGTGTTTGTTAGCACGGAAATTTAATATAGAATAATTGTGCCTTTTACTCTATACAGTTTAAACAAATATCTTAGAAGATATCGCAATGTAAAAATATACGGGCGACAAAATAATTAAGCGCGTGGCAGTCATTCGATCCGGTGCGGTAGGTATGTACGTGGGGATTCTGGCCTCTGGGGGCTCCGGAGAATTTCAAATTCAAAATATTTACTGCACCATAATGTTTACAAGTACAAGGTGTTACTGTTTATTAAATAGTAAGAGATACCTATGGTAATTGTTACTTTAATAATATAATCGAAGCCAATCTAAACTAAAAGGTATTATAAAGAGGAAAGGTAAGATTTTTTGTTTGTTAAGAGTACGATTTAACTCAATTTAATATGTTGGATAGTCGATTTATCGAACCTTTATAAGCTATATTATGTGACGCGGACGAAGTTGCGTGGGTCAGCTAGTTTAAAATATATATGTCCCGTCGATGCTGCGGGTTTTTCGAAAGAGATACCGCGGCTTCGGCGCAAGGGCTAAGAAGGAACATGGGTGGTTTTTAGTCAGTAGAAGTCTGACACTCCCTTCCGCTCTGCCCAAGAGCGGGAGGGGTTATTTGATGATTTCCGACCCCCCCAAAAAAATTATGGTATCGATATGTGTTTGTCAGAATGATTTACTTACTGAATATTTGAGAACTGGTTATAGCGTATCTCCATCAGAAATTTCTCAGTATCAGCCAGGAAGTCTGGATTTATGCCCAGTTGATGGCAATGTGGTCGCCCCCTATTACATAAGACTTGAATCATAACTAGAGAAACACCTCTGCCAACCCCTAGGGGATTTTAGGCACGATGTTATGTTATCAAGGGTAGAATTAACGTTAGAAATACAGATTACATTATCATCAAATCACTCACAAACACTAAAACTCTTTTGATGTGCGACTAAAATGTCGCATGACGAGGGACCGACTAACATTTAACAACATTATAAAGGTTACATTTTAGTACCCCTACTATAAAACTTGGTCCGGTTTTTATCCCCTGCAAGAATTACTGAGCGAAGCATTATAAAAACAAAGGAATAAGGGCTCTTATAACCCGTTGACGTGCGGTTTTTAGACGCGGGTTGTCGCGATTTATATAAACGTCAGCGAAATGTAAATACTTATTTGTTTTGTTCTTTTTCTCCTCGTTGATAAAAATGTTTACCTTTTCGTTTTCAAGTGTCTTTGTAGCGCACTGATTCTTTGAAATTATTAATTCTCCTTATTTCGTAAAAAAAAATGTTTGTTTTCGTAAAAAGCTTACAAAATTTTCCAAATTCACATCTTTTTCCTGTAAATAGAGAGTCGAAAGTCACGTATAAAATTAGGAACCCGAAACCAAACTATACAATTTTTTTCCACGGGTGAAACCTTTTCCATTTCTTACTAGAATAGAGACCAGACGAAAAAACATAACACGTTAGCCAAAACTCGCTGTAATTTCGGCGCGCGTCTAATTTTCGCCCAAACAACAGTCTGCACAGGCCCTAAAATAAAAGAACCTCCTTTATTTTAAATTTCCACAAGCAAAGTGTCTGTGTCCTCACATTTCTGAATAATTCACCGTGTTAACGTTAGCCACTGAAAAATTCCTTTGTCTCTGTGAAAAATTCGGCTTTCGTGATTCTAGTCTAGACCTTTTTGTGGTTAAAATTACGTCACTTTTAATTTATTTGAGCTCTTTGTTTTTTTTTAATGTAGGCCAGTGGTAAGTGAGGTGGTGAGGCGTCACGGTAATTTAATGTTTTGAATTATGACTTCAGTCTGGATTTTTGGATAGGTTGGCTGTTTTAGCAGCTCTGATTATGATTATATTTTTCTTTACTACATGTACCTGCATCACATTTGAATAAAATATATAAATTAAACTAACGAAAAACTATAAAAGAGTATCAAAAAGCTTCTCCTAAATTCTGTCAGTTGGTAATGTGTCCAAAAGACTGGCGGTGTTGCCTCGTTGTATGGCAGTCTAATCATGAAATAGAAATAATGTAAACACTAAAATCAAGGAACATTTTCCTACACTAACGATGGCAAAATTTGATTTTAAAGGTACGTTTCGAAAAATACCTAACTGGCTAATGATAAAATCTAAGCTTTTATTCCATTGCTAGTCCACACTCCACTTTAGATATAAATCGAGTATTTTTACCCTATGTTTCTTCCAAGCCGCACAGAAAATGTAAATCAAAGAAGAATTATTCGACTTTCTTTCTTGACCTACATTCAAAATTTTGGCAAATTCACGCAAAATTACATCGACGATTCAGAAAAGTTCGGCTCAATTTTCTATAAAAGTGTTTGTTTGGCATCAAACCCAAGATACCAGATAAAACTACTTAAAAACTTCTTGACAGGTGACAAAAGTATGGCCACTATTCTTTTAGGTTTATCTTGTTCTGCATAAGGTTGAAAATCGCGCAGCAATTTAGGCCTTTCTTTTAGTGGAGAGCAGTAAAGGGCTATTTGAGAAAAAATAATTGCTTCGTGAAAACGTTGAAGTATTTTTTGGCAATAAATAAAAAAGATAGGAAAGTTTTTTGGCAGATATTGATGATACTTCGCGATTATTGGGTTTGAAAACTTTCTACCTACTGTGAGACAGAACTGAATCACTAGTCATTAATTACCATTAAAGCAGTAATGGCATAGTGGTACGATCGTCGGACTGCCAAGCCATGGGTCTCGAGGTTGAACCCAAAACACGCACCTCTAATTTTTCGGATCCATGTGCGTATTGGAATTAGCACTTGCTTTGTTAAAGGAAAATATCGTAAGAAAATCAGCAAGCCTCAAAGATATTTCTTGATGGCATGGACAGCCATGTCAGAGGCCAATGGGCGGCCTAAAACGGTAAATAAAGAAGACCATTACAAACCGATGAACGCAGTCATAATTAATAACAATAAGTTAACGATGACATTTTTGTGTTCCGCATGAAAAATAAGGCTTTTTTCATTGACTTATATATTACTGCGTAAGGACTGGGCGGACGGCATGTTAAAATGACGCCTCGAATGTGGTCCCAAAACGGTCTTTCCTAAGCCGAAGTGAACTAGTCCACGATCGGCTCTCTTCGGGTGCGGTCGTAAATTTATTTAAAATCTTTATTTATGTTCTTTATACCTCGAAAATACCACGCCGCTTATACAAGGTTACGTTAACGAGCAGACTACACCGATTCTCTGTATGGCGAACGCGTCGAGCAAATGTTCGGACGACCGTATCTTTAGTTTTTATATCAATGCTTTCTTTGTCACATTTTTCGTTTGCGAATTAGGTAAGCACCTAAGTCTTGAAACTTTTAAGTGTGAAACAAGTTGTTTTAAGTACCTAGTAGACATCCTTGTGAAGCACTTTAAACTTCTGATAACAAATTGAAGAACACAGCGAGATATTTAGGAGATTTTGTTATTTATTTCTTTGTAACTGGCGAAATGTGTGTGACTTCTTACTTGATAGGAACACCTCTGCCTTCCCTTTCATGGATTATAGGCATCATGTAACGTTATGTTAACACAACTCCTCTCCTCTTTCCCAGAAGAGAAGACAAAGAGCACAGAGCCAAAGCCAGAAGAAGAGGCAGCGACAAAGATCCAGGCAGCTTTCCGTGGGCACAGGACGAGGAAGTCAATGAGCATGAAGACCAGCAAGCCGCAGCAGCAGCCGCAGGTACCGCAGAAGCAGCAGGTGCCTCAGAAGCAACAGCAGCAGAAGCAGCAAGAGCCGGAGCCGATGCCGACCAAGGCTGAGCTGGAGGCGGAGTTCAGGGCTGACGATAAAGGTTGGTGGAATTTTGAACCTTACTGTAAGATAATACGTTATATTCTTTTGTGGATGTGGTGGTCGGTTTTAATTGGGATATGCAGACTTTACAACAGCATACCTACCTTGTGTTTTAGCTATACATATTTCAATACGTTACGTTTGAAAGAAAGGCTGACGATTCGAAATTATATAGGATGTTTTTTACCTTTATGATTGAAAGGAATAATCATTTGTGTTTTCCTTTTTACCCGACTGATGAGAAAAATGTGTGTTTTAGATGAAATAGTCTGATATACAGTTTAATCAATTTTCATAAACAATGTACAAGGTGTTTTTCATATCTCGTACAGGCGTCATTTTTGACGTCCCGACTGATTCTGTGACTGACTATAATAATTCCTAAATATAACAACAAAAGGATTTTATTAAGCGACTCCATTTCGAGGTTTATTCTTCAATATACTTACTTAATCGAGCAGCATCTTTGCGGCCTAGCTTAGATTGTTCTCCAAATCTTTCATTGTCATCAAGGCATTGACTGATTAAATTGCCTACGAGACTTGCAAAGATCTAGGATTCTAGAACTATCGCAAAAAGGTCAATACCTATGTCAAAGGTTTCTTTGGGAGGCTCATTTGAATATTTACTACAACTTGACATGGGCATAAGTTGGCAGATTAAAATAGTCTAGGTAGGATTTTCACTGATACTATTCGTTCATTAAACCAGTCATTTCTAAAACGTGGAGTGTTTGCTGATGACTGAAGAATTAAGTAGGTAAATTAAAAAAAACAAATTCATTAAAATAATGGCACCATATTTGTCTGTCTGTCTGTTCGGGATAAACTCAAAAACTACTGAACTGATTTTAATGCTGTTTTCACCAATGGATACAGTGGTTCCTGAAAAAGGCCTTAGTATAAAAATGTACAAGTTTTTAAAATCCAGCATCAGCTAGTATTTAATAAATAAAAGCTGGTTGTTATATATTAATAATACTAACATAACACGAATTAACAAATCCCAGCGAACCCTGTTTAACAATGATTGATGACGGTGCCTTTCATTGTGTTACGTTAGTGGTTTTCCTTTTCAATCTTAATTAATTATAATCATTGCTGAGATTATTAACTGTAATGCTGTGTAGGTATTTTCATATAAAACTACCAGACGTCATGCGGTTTCCGTAGTACCGTTCCCGTGGGAATACAGGGATAAAAAGTAGCCTATTTCACCCGGGAATAGTGAAGCTTTCCAACGGTGAAAGAATTTTTGAAATCGGTCCAGTAGTTTCGGAGCCTATTCGTTACAAACAAATCTTTCCTCTTTATAATATTAGTGTAGATATTGCGTTGTGTGAGGAATGATTTGAAAGAGAAAGGAGTAAGTCATGCCGTGACGTCTGACAAGAGAATGGAAGAAGAAAACAAGAGGCAAGAAGATATATAATTTCGCTTCTGTAATCCTCAAGGGTTATGCTGAAATGTACCTAATTGTACACCCAAATCTCACCAGTTCAATTTACATGAAATTAGCCTGTTGGCAAAAATCCAGACACCGTAAATGCTACTAAGAATTTCCTGACGAAAAACTCAATAACACTATGGCCGACCTGGGACTCGTACCCAAAACCTCATCCTCAGCAACCCAAAACAGACCCAGATAAAACTTAGCTTTATACATGCGAAAGTAACATTGGAACGTGTAAAATTTTCCTTAAATTTTATTCAGAGAGAGTGCCGCCCCAAGGCATAATAAATTGGAACTTTTTCTTGTAAATTTTATTGCGTAAAAGTTCGGAATTATTGCCTGAAAGTTTTGCTTTTATATACGAGGAAGTATATAAAGGCAGACATATCGATAGGACTAACTTGCTAGCTCGTGGGTTATTAATAATGGAAGCACGGGTCAACCTTCAAGGTTAAGCCGGGGTTGGTCCGTGGATGGGTGACCATGATAACATACCGAGTTTCCTACGAGCCTCGGAAAGCACGTTAAGTCGTAAGTCCCGGCTGCCATTTGTTGATCTTTAATACTAATAACTGGGTTGTGGAGGTCAGATAATAGTCGCTAGGTAAATGTAAATTTAAATTCAATTGCATTCGGTTACAGTGGAAACCAAGCCATATAAAAAAACTTGAGAGGTGTCAAGGAACACCCGGATGGAACGAAGTTATTGTTATTATTTTTTATTATGTAAAAAAAAAAAAAGAAAAAAAAAAAAAAAAAAAAAGAAATGTAGAAATGAAAATATCTGGCTTGCTTTCTATAAGAGAGAGAGAGACAGACAGAGAAACATGCGACGCCGCACAGCTTACAATAGCTTACTATAGCAAAAAGTGTCGTGACAACTTTTCGTAAGAATTTTTTCCGTCTAGTCCAAGGGGACTAGACGGAAAAAATTCTTACACAGGTGGTCGAAAGGTCACAACGCGCGATAAGGAACTTCGTTCCAATAAAATAACGATAATTATCTTGATTTCAAAGAGACAACACATCTGATCTGCATGTTTGCGAAAACCTCTAGGACACCTAAAATGGAGGACTATAAACACACGTCGAACATAAAAGTCGAATAGCCTAGATCGATAGATTTGTGTCTTGGAAA
Source organism: Diarsia brunnea (assembly GCA_949774965.1). Classification (NCBI taxonomy): domain Eukaryota; kingdom Metazoa; phylum Arthropoda; class Insecta; order Lepidoptera; family Noctuidae; genus Diarsia; species Diarsia brunnea. Next base: position 5,847,005 of record OX459022.1, read on the forward strand.
ATGAAGTAGATCTTGCGCAACAAACAATAATCATTCTAAAATCGTTACAATTAAGCCCAATCTAGGTTAAGTTGCAATTTTAAAACGCCAATTACTTCAAACAATACAATCTAGGAAAGCCAGAGTACTAAGTAGGGGTAATAAAATTTAATTTACAACATAATAGCTAAGCTTAAGGCTTTAGTCTTAATAGTCCATTTGAAACTAAATGGCATAATCTCCCTTATTCCTGAAGCCATTAGAGCTGTATTTCTATTACCTGTGCTTTGTTTAGATAGTTTATTAATATTGTTGAAAGTATCATCTCCAATTAATAAGTAACATTTTTTTTAAGTATGGGATGAACGAAACGAACATTCGTTCGTGAGACGCTTCTCGACAATTTGAATTCACGTACTCGCTTAACGTTCGGCCAAATTGACCAGACCACACTCTGGACTAGCTGCGGACACGCGGACTTTTACAAATACATTATCTGACTGAATTCAGTGACCGGAATTTGAACCGCAGTCTGGTCGTTTTAATTGCTTCTAATGTCATTGTTAGCGGATGAATTTTCGTCGCGTAACATAAAGCTTGCTCACCGAATATTCGTAAAAATAAATCGTAAAGCTCGTTTGCAACCTTACAGAAAAAGATTGCAATGTCTTACTTAATCAAATCAAATCAAATCAAATCAATTTATTTGCTAAAAGTATTGGTACAATTTCGGTCGTAACATAAATAACTTGGATCCATAATACTTAGTCATAATAATGTGACATGCAAACATTTGGCTATTATAATTGTATTAATGTCATAGGTAATTAAATTATTCATTAAAATAAAATTGAGTAATAATGTCGTTAGATACATTTGCATAATATTAGACGGTAAATGATAATTGTAATTATCTATTCTTATTAAGCGTGCAAATTATTTACAAGCTTACATTTTTAATCATAATACATCATAATTTATGTCGTTATTACCGTGCAATTACTATTATTACATTATCATAAAAATATGCAATTATTCATTACTATTATACATAACAAAACAATAATTAACTAATTTAACCTGTTGAACGTCCGCTAACATTGCTTGAATGTCTTATGATCCACCGGGTGCTCATAAGGACGCTCGAGGACTTAAAAAAGATTATTTATTAACATTATTCAAAAATTCATTAACAGAATAAAATTGTTTTTCCAGAAGCCATAATTTTAACTTAACAAAAAATAAATGATTAGTTAAGTCTTTTAAATTCTTTGGAATTTTGTTATAAATTAGCCCACACATATTAAAGGAGTTCTTTTTATATAGAGCAGTCTTCGGCGCTCTAGGCAGAACTATTCTACCTGGATCTCTTATTTTACGAGGGAAACGATCTTCAGCCTTTTTAAATAAATCAAAATGCTGCCGAACAAATTTAACGCATTCTAAAATGTACATACAGGGTAATGTAAGAAGCTTTAATTTTTGGAACAACGGTTTACACGATTCCCATGGTGGAATGCCACAAATGGCCCGGATGCATTTCTTTTGGACCCTGAATGCTTTATCCACATCCGTTGAGTTGCCCCATAGTATGAGGCCGTATTGTAGAGTGGAAGCAACACAGCCGTGATACGCAGTTAACATAGTACTCTGCGACGAGGTCTTTCGGAGTGTGTAGAGTACGTATACGAATTTGTTTAACTTGTTGCAAACCTTTTCTACGTGCGGTTTCCAGGAGAAGTACCCATCCAGTGCTACTCCCAGAAAAATGGTTTCTTCTGTCTCCAATAGAGGTTGTCCGTTATAAATAATGTCAAGTTTATCCCGCTTGCGACCATATGTCCTAAATTGAATAATTTTTGTTTTACTTATATTTACATGCAAATTATTATAACTTAACCATGAAATTATTGAGTCAATTGTATTATTAATGTCATTTCTGTAATTATTTATGTCAGTATTAATTGGTGATGTCATAATGATTGAAATGTCATCCGCAAATAATGTGCATGGATTGGGTGTGTGCTCAGGAAGATCATTAATATATAATAGGAATAAAGGGGGACCCAAAACGCTTCCTTGTGGTACACCTGAGTTGTTGTATTTGGGAAGAGATCTTATTCCCTGTAGTTCTTTGTTTCTAGTCATACTTAATACTTCAACACATTGCTTTCTGCCCACTAGGTAAGTTTCAAGCCAGCTAAGGGCCGGTCCTCGAATGCCGTATCGTTCTAACTTCGAAAGCAGTAATCTGTGGGACACAAAGTCAAAAGCCTTCGACATATCGAAAAATATTACCGATACTCTTTTCCCCATGTCTACTTCATCTATTATATTTTTTACCAGATTGAAGCATGCAAGAGTGGTCGATTTCCTTTTTTGAAACCCGTATTGTTCTCTCTTTAAAATCTGATGTTTCCCGATAAATTCCGTGAGACGGTTTTGCATAGCTTTTTCAAAAACTTTAGAAATTATTGGTATAAGGCTAATAGGTCTATAATTATCTACCTTCGAGCTGTCGCCTTTTTTATGAAGAGGCTTAACAATCACAGACTTTAACAACTCTGGGAAGCAGCCTTCTGAAAATGACAAATTAATTAAGTATGTCAACACAGGAGTTATTTCTCCTGAGCAGGCCTTTAGAATTTTAGTCGAGATCTCATCATACCCGACTGCTCCTGTGTTGTTTAGGGAAATTATAATTCTTTGGATGTCAATGTAGCCATATGGCCGAAGAAACAGACTTTCACACGTGCTAGCTTTGCATGTATTGCTTATATTATCGTTCTGTTGATTTGTTAAGTCTATCCAGTAGTTATTAAATGAGTCCGCAATTTTTTTTGGGTTGTCTTCTATTTTATTGTCTATGTTTAAATTCGTTATTAGTGATAATTTACTCGTATATTCTGATTCATGTTTTATAAGTGTCCATGCAGCTTTACTTTTATTTTTTGAATTCTTTAATATATTGTCATTTGATGTTTTTATAGAACTAGTGATACAGCATCTCAGTAATTTACTGTATTTTTTATATACCACTTTGTTGCGTTCTGACTTATGTCGATAATATATAAAACGTAATGAGCGTTTACGTTTACTGCTGATTCTTAGACCTTTAGTTATCCAGTTAGTTTTCTGACATTTATTTATCATTTTGATTTTAACTTTAGGAAAACATAACTTATAAAATAATAGGAATAATTCTTGAAAAGATTCATAAGCTGAGTTAATATTAATTTGACGATAAACTTCTGAAAAGGAAAGATTAGATAAACATTCTTTGAATTTGAGGATGTTCTCCAAACTGTAGTCCCTTTTAAAAACAAAATATTGTTTAAAAATTGCCTTATGTTTGACAGGAACGCTTAACATCTGTGCTGTATTGTGGTCAGATATATCCCAATGCAACAGCTCACCTTTGGCAAGTGGGATATTGCTTATGATATGATCGATGCAGGTGTTCTGCCGCGTTGGATCAGTTATATGAAAAATTAAATTGTAATTGGCAGCAAGATCCTCAAGATCTTTAGTTTTTTTATGTGGTTGTAACATGTTCACATTTATATCACCTAAAAGAACAATTTTTTTCCTTTTATATTTCTTTTTTATATAAAAAAGTACTGCATTGAGTTTTGTAATAAATAAAGAATAATCTGAATTTGGCGTTCTGTATAAACCTATTATGAAAATGTTATGTGAAGGTAATTCTAAACCACAACATTCAAAGTGCTTATCGGTACTGTAATCTTTCAAGAAGGCCAATTCTTTGTGGTTCATGCCGCGCTTAATGAGAACTGCAACACCTCCACGTTTTTGTTTAATTTTCCTACAATAAGAAGCTGCCAAATCGTATTCAGAAATTTTAATTAGACACTCATTACCCTTGTCAATAAATGTTTCGGTCAAGCATATAACGTCTGGCTCAGTATTTTGTACGGATAGGTTAGATAATTGTATTTCTAGGTTATATCGTTTGCTCAAGATACCTGCTACATTTTGATGAAGTACTCTTAAGTAGTTATTCACGAAAAAAATCGCCTGTATTCACACTAGTACTTGCATTATCATCTTTCAACACATTATGTTCTGTTTGTGTCGCACGATCAACCATGTTTATTTTAGAACGATTTAAATATTGATTTATTTGATTAGCCTGTATGTTTCTAGAAAATTCGGTATTGTTAAGCGTTAGATTATTGTTCCTAGTACACATAGAAATAGTCTTGTAATTAAGAAATTTAAGATTGTAGTCTACTTGATCCAGTGTAGAATTAATCTGCTTACAAATATCATGCATAGTCAACTGTAAATTGTCGTCAAAATTAATAAAATTGCAATTTTTGTTCTGGTTACTTATCATCATTAGCATTTCATTAAGTTTAAATTCATTTAAATGTACATTATTAAAAACTTTTAAAACAAATACTGGACATTGAATAGTCTTTAGAAATATACATAGTTCCGTCATTATTTTCAATACGTTTGAGTCATGTTGTCCAACACAAACAATTATTCGATCATCTGGAGTAACATCAAAAACTTTGGCACAATTGAGTATTTCTTCCGTGGATGCATAAGGTTTGATAAAAGATATCACTCGGTACTGTTTATATGGAGTACTTTGTCTTGTATTCTTTAGTATTTTAGACATTCTAAGGCATTGCTTACCACCAAACAAGAATATCCTGTTAGTTTCAATTTCCTTTAAGGATGCTTGTATTGATTTAGATGACAGTTTCGTTGTAACCCTTGGCACGTCGTTATTCGAATTGAGAAGAGTTGAGCTAATTGCACCGGTACAAGCAGTAATCTTCGTTCCAACACCTTTCTCTAGATTATTTGGGTTGTCATTCAAGCCGTCTGTAATATGCTGAGTTTGAATTGAGAATGCTGATATTTTGCATGCGTGTGTAATTTCCGCGGTCTGGTCATCCACTTTTGTCTCCGAGTCCGGAAGAGTCTGTGTTATTGGTTTAATTATGTCTGTACGATTTTTAGGACAAAGTGTCAGTGGGCTGTGGTGGAAATCATCCGTGAGCCGTCGCTTGACACTATTTTTCCTGCTCGATGATATATTGTTCTTCCACGTTGAGGTGGGACTTCTACATATTTGTTTCAGTATTGTTATTTCCTGGGAAAGCTGACTAACCTGTTTCTTTAACCCCCCATTTTCAAGAATCAAATTGTCCATTTCGTTCTGGGTACTTTGTAAGTTCGATTTTAAACTTGTTATTTCAGATTTCATCTCTTCAATAAAGCTAGATGGAAACCAGTTTGTTGATAAGTCTAAGCTTTTTCCCAATAGGTTAAAGGACGGAGAAGAGTCCAAAGAATGAACATTGTTTATGTTGTCCTCTAGTGATTTGCTTTTAACCACTTGATGTTTTCTCAGTGTTATGTTTGTCGTATCGTCCATTATTAGGCCGATATTCAACTACACTCAGGGGCACATTTAACCGGCCACCTATATTTTGTCGATTATTTCAAAATTCTATCGGATTTTAACTAATTTTGTTACAAAATTACTTTGGGTGAATCTTTGAGAACACAAATAAAACATGTGTAAGTTGTGAAATTGTTTAATCAAGATAAAAAAAATCAAAATGCGAATATGCAGTTTTCTGATCAAAAATCCATTTAGCAAAATTTTAATTAAAAAAAAAAGTATGCTCTAAGTTATCGCACTAATAACGTGTATATCCTCCTCTGGCCCTAATCACCTCTTGTAATCGATTTGTAAGCCCGTCCATTATGTCTTGGATGTCGCTTTGTGGAATTTTCCTCCACTCCTCAACAGCTGCAGTTTTCAGTTCACTGATGGTCGTAGGAGGTGGTGTTCGACTCCGAATTCGTCTTTTTAGGTTGTCCCATATATGCTCTATCGGGTTCAGGTCAGGACTCCGAGCTGGCCATGACAATCTCTGAATATTGATGGCGTCCAAGTACTCTATGACAATTCTCGCGGTGTGTGCACGAGCGTTGTCGTGCATTAAAACAAAATTATCGCCAATGAATGGAGCAAATGGCATCACATGTGGTTCTAGGACTTCTGTCACGTGCCTGTGAGCATTAACGCTGCCTCTATCGAAGACCACCAACTCTGTACGGGCCTCGTAACAAATGCCACCCCATACCATAATCGAGCCGCCCTCGTAGCCCACCGTTTCAACCACACCACATTCAGCAAACCTTTCACCACGGCGTCTATACACCCGCTGACGTCCATCAGGACCTCTTAAAGCGATTATTGATTCATCAGAGAAGAGAACTGCTTTCCATTGCTCTGACGTCCAATTTAAATGTTCTCGAGCAAAAGCAAGTCTCGCTGTTCTGTGAGTTGTCATTAGCTATGGTACTCGAGCTGGTCGAAATGATCCCAGATCCCTCTCTGCTAACCTTCTTCTTATTGTTCTTAGGCTCACACTTACATTTCGTACCTCAAATAAGCGGTTACGAGCCACAGAAGCCGTTGTGAACCGATTTCGAAGAACGTTCGAGGTGATGTAACGGTCATCTCTCTCTGATGTACACCGTCTACGACCTTGTCCTGGTCTCTTTGTGTAGGAACCGGTCTCTCTGAAACGCCGGATAGCATCTTGGATAGTGCTTCGTGGATATCCAAGCATTCGTCCAATCCGACGCTGGCTGAACCCAGCGTGTGCAAGTGCCACAGCCCTAGCTGCTCCAGCTGCGTCTAGTGGCATTTCTTTGGTGTAAATAAGGTCACAACACTTGAATACCTCGGTTTTATTCGAAACAATGGTAAGACAACCTTGTAAAACAAATTTATCCTTCACACAAAACGAAGGGAGAGACTGTCAAATTTCTACTGAACTGATTATTGTTGAATAAAAACCACAAAAGTAAAAAAAAACGCGTGTAAATGAGTTTTCTTTATTTCAGATATACCACTTATAAAGTTACGCCTAGTAGTCAAAGCGCAAGTTAACATAAACAAACGATATGGAATTTCGAATGAGTGGACGGTTAAATGTGCCCCTGAGTGTATAACTATTTTGATTTATTTCGTTGTAATCCAGTGATAGGTACGCCTCTGCTCACACAACCGAGAATCACTGGCGTGATGCTATTGGATATTAAGTAGATCACATTTCTTGTTTCGAGTTGTTTAGGTCAACATTGATGTGATTTTGTACTTTTCTATGAAATGCACAATATTTCTTTATCACAAAAAGACTCCTCGTCGCTGGAAGGATCGAACCAGCGACCAAGCACTGGTGACGGACGTCGAGAAGTGTACAGCTTTAAGTAACTCCGCCACCGTGTAGTTAATGAGCGGCGCTTAATTTGAGACGCCTTACGGAGTATTTAGTTTTTTAAATGTAGGGTCCGTCTGTTGGACACAGTTATGGTTTTTTGTTCATCTACCTAACATTTTATGTAGTGTTCACCAATATAATTTTAAGTTTATTTGTAGCTTTTGTTGATTATTTAACACTTTTTATCACTTTACGTAATGTTGGTTTGTATCGCTTAGGTAGTTTGCACTGTTTTAGTATTATGTTTCTGCACTTTGTTTGTTTGTTTATATTTTTACGATGATAGATGTTCACTATTATACTTATTTTTTAAAGTTTTATTGATATTTACATTGTGATAACACTTTCACTTAACTATTGGACTATTTAGCACTTATTACTAACGCGTTTTCTTAATTCTACAGCTTATAACTATTTTTACGATATTAAAATACTACGGAGACTTCTTTACAGCGTTATTGACATCTGTCAGAGGTAGGTACGCCAGTGACGGTTACCAAAAATATATTATTTAGGTACGCTCCAAACTTTAGCAGAAAATATTTTCGAGCCAACTCAATAAATTGTAAATATGGCATCGTTTATACATAATAAAATGGCCACCTATATTGAGCAGTTGGCAGTTTGGTCTCGAACTTAAATATTAATAGTACGGCACTGCCAAGGCGGAAAGTACCCAGAACTACCCTCCAAGCCATACTTACCAGTATACGTTGACCTTACTTTGTATAGACTTTCCACACAAAGAGAGATCAACTTGAAACTTGAAGTCGTACCATGACGCTTATAAAGCGAAAACTTCTTATTTTGCACGAAGAAAATAAAGTATGCAAATAAGTATCCTAAATGTTTAGAAAAGTAGGGAATTTGTAAGTCTCTGAAGGAATCTGTTTTTGGGTAAGAAAATCGAATTTGTTTTTTTATTTTGAATCGTAATGGCAAAGTTTTGGTTTTCAATTTGCTTATTCAGTAAAGGTCGGATTCGGTTATGATTTAAATGAGTCAATTAATGCCAACTTTTCTATTTTCTGTCAAAGATTTTAAAGGCGGTTCTATTGGCGTAAACACTCAGAAATCACAGTAAAAAATAATTGTGACTTGTGAATTTTCTCGAGAATATTCCAGAAGTATTTGTTTTTTGGTGTTAGCTATTCTGCCATCCTATAACTGGAAAGGCGTTAACCCATAAATGGTAATTTTTTACTTATTGATACAGCTTGATTAGAAAGCCGTTAACCCTTAATATAGCTTGATAGTGTTCAAAATTCTCTATCTTTATGTCTAAAAAACATGTTTAGAATATGAATAGTTCCAGAGAGATAAAAACATTTCAGGTCGTTAAATATTAGAATATATGATAATTCCAGCTCTTGAAAGCGTCTAACCCACCCTTCTTCTCTACATATACATTAAAATATCTAATAATTAAAATGACAAATAAGTTATCTGATTTTTTGAAACAACAATTCGCGCAATTTTTCCAAATGTCTCGATAACTACTTTTTGCACTCAACAGCTTTCTAGTGAAAGGACGGCAGAATGCTAACAACACAGATCATAATTTCAGTCCCGGTTTAATACATCACCATTCCCCACACCGACTTCAACAATAACAAACCAGCAATATAACCAAAATAGTCCGTGATTATACCGTCATTTCCAATCCGTCTACCTCCTGTCACCTACCTCCCACAAGTTGACGGATCGGTTCTATTCTTAGCTGAAATCACAGGGACTCCTTCCAAACATAACAATATATTATTTATGGTAAGGCTCATTTACGCAGGGGTGTGTTTGGTCTCGGAAGGCTGATTTTTGGAGGAATATGACGTGGAGAAGGTTGTAGCCAAATAATACCAGCCATATGACTCAATATTCAGGTTTTTTTTTTTTTTTCTCTTTTTTTTTTTTTTAAAAAACGTTGCCACACACTAGGAATTTCTCCTGTATCGTGGGTGCGTTTACAAACATTTAAACTCACATACACAAACACGCCCAGACCCGAAACAACTATCTGTAGGTCATACAAATATTTGTTCCGTGCGGGAATCGAACCCGCGACACGCAGCGCAGCAGTCCAATCGCTCAGCCACTGCGCCAACCGTGTCGTCTAAGCCACGTTTACCTAAGTTGGTCCGTGGATGGGTGACATACCGAGTTTCCTCAACGTTAACTCGTCGATGCGGGCTGGCCCGACAGCCTGTACAGTCACGATCAACAATCTGTATACACTTGGCAAAATTCAAACGCGAATCATCACTACATAGTATAAAACAAAGTCACTTTTTCTGTCCCTATATCCCTATGTATGCTTAAATCTTTAAAACTACGCAATGGATTTTGAAGCGGTTTTTTTTAATAGATAGAGTGATTCAAGAGGAAGGTTTTAGTATATAATTTGATCGACATCCACACGGGTGAAGCCGCGGGCTTCAGCTAGTTTCTTATTAAATAACGATTGCAACTAGGACATTTTGACCTACTTTATGATAACCTGGGTTCCAAAATATTATTTTTTTTGAAAATAAAATAAATACAATAGGCGAGAATTGCTTCTAAACGTTGCCAAGTGTTTATATATGGTGCTGCTGACTGTACAGTGTAAAACCAGTCTTACCAGGGGTATTGTATTACCCTGTACTAATCGGGTTAAGGAGTCCGACGTAGGACGTAGACGGCGCGGTTGGCGTTGTGGCTAAGCGATTGGACTGCTGCGCTGCGTATCGCGGGTTCGATCCCCGCACGGAACAAATATTTGTATGGCCTGCAGGTAGTTGTTTCGGGTCTGGGTATTTGTGTATGTGACTTAAATGTTTGTGAACGCACCCACGATACAGGAGAAATTCCTAGTGTGGGGCAACGTTTTATAAAAAAAAAAAAAAAAGAAAAGTCCAGATGGTCGCCTCATGTACAATACTGATATTCAGCTGCATCTGGTGAGACTGGAAGTCGACCCCAACATGGTAAGGACAAAGCTCTGCAGATGATGAACAGCTTAGTGTTTTCAGAAGCACGACGGAAACTTGGTATGTTATACACAGACCTAGGCAAGCGCGGTTTAACCTAAGGATCGACCCAAGCGGCTGATATTGTTTAGCCACGAGGTCATACAACACCGACTCATAATAAAACATTGAAATATGAGCTTTATTTCGTGTTCCAGGCATAAGCTTTTTGACAAATCTTATGCCATTTACCTGAAAAATGGTCATAACTGTAAATGATGGTATTAGTGGAGACTGTCGAGTCCGTATAATGCGCTGAGACTTTAAGCTCTTTTTAAACCCGTTGAGCTTATTTATTGTGTATTAAGTAATTCTTCTAACTACTAATTATACATGTGAAAGATTGTGAGGATAGACGTATGTATGTACGGATTTTTGTTACTTTTTCACGTCAGAAGTACTAAAATTAGACACACAGATAGTTTATAACCTTTTTTTTTTCTTGTGGGTAGAAAACCATTAAATCACTCCTCCCGCTCTAGATGGAGTGGAAGGGAGTGTCAGACTTCTACTGACTAAAAACCACCATCGTTCCTTCTTAGCCCTTTGTGTTCCGGGGCCGCGGTACACTAATATTATAAAGAGGAAAGATTTGTTTGTTTGTAACAAATAGGCTCCGAAACTACTGGACCGATTTCAAATTCTTTCACCACTACACTATCCCCGGGTGACATAGGCTACTTATTATCCCCTTATTCCCACGGGAACGGGAACTACGCGGGTGAAACCGCGTGACGTCCGCTAGTAGTTTATAATTATATAACCTGAAGTAACACATAGGATACCGAATGGCCTTCTCCATATAAACGAGGTTTCGCCCCCACTAACATTCATAATTCAGCTAGTGAAGCCCACGTAGACAAAGTTGGTCGCTTTCCGGTATTAAAAGTAAGTTGTGATGATTTAGGACACAACTTTGTCCCCCGGTGACAATCATAATACAATGATAAGTTGGCACGTTCAAGGTGGACGTGAGATACGAGGTAAGCAGGGTTAATGAAAAAAGGTGAGAATGGAGTCGGTTTTGTAACTTTATCAAATTAAAACGAAAACTTTATGATTTTGCTAGAGTTGTTTAGAGCTCAGTCTAATATAGATTTGAACTCATCGTTTGAAGGTACGAGGAAATCTTGATCTTTTGTAAAATTGTAAATAGCGTGAGAAGCACAAGCACACAGTATGCAAAGGGGTGTACCAAAAAAAAAAAACGATAAATTCAAACCATTTTACTTCGGTACGACATTTTTATTTTAAACGTTGGCCCACACTAAGAATTTCTCCTGTATCGTGGATGCATTCACAAACATATAAAGTCACATACACAAACACACCCAGACCCGAAACAACTATCTGTAGGCCATATAAATATTTGTTCCGTGCGGGGATCGACACGCAGCGCAGCAGTCCAATCTCTCAGCCACTGCGCCAACCGTGCCATCAATAATAGAATTATTCTTGAATTTACAGTCTAGAAGTCGGTCAGTCTGTCAGAATTTGAAGGTATTATATTACCTTCACTTAAAGAACTTTTGTTTCACCGATCTCATCAAAGCATGTTCCACTTGCAGGATTGTCCTAATTGGGCGTTAATTTGACCTAATTAATACCACTGAGGCCGCAATTAACCTGTCCACTTATTGGTCTCACTCAAACAATTTCATCATCATCATCATCATTTCAGCCGAAAGACGTCCACTGGTGGACATAGGCCTCCCCTAAGTGTCGCCACATTGACCGGTCCCGTGCATCTCGCATCCAGCGGATCCCCGCAACCTTCACCAGGTCATCGGTCCACCTAGTGGGAGGCCTTCCAACGCAACGTCTTCCGGTTCGCGGTCGCCACTCCAGAACTTTCCGGCCCCATCGGCCATCCGTTCTGCGAGCAATGTGCCCTGCCCACTGCCACTTAAGTTTGGCAATTCTTCGGGCTATGTCGGTAACCTTGGTTCTCATGCGGATGTCCTCATTTCTAAGTCGATCACACAAGGAAACTCCGAGCACAGCTCTCTCCATTGCCCTTTAGGTGACTTTCAGTTTTCTGATGAGGCCCATTGTGAGCGACCACGTTTCGGTCCCGTATGTAATCACTGGCAACACACACTGGTCATAGACTTTCGTCTTGAGACACTGTGGTAAGTTAGACGAGAAGATACTACTCAGCTTCCCAAACGCTGCCCAGCCGAGTCGGATTCGACGATTGACCTCTTTCTCAAAGTTAGACCTACCAAACAATTTAGTCTAACCCTAATGCTCGACTATATTGTGGTTCAGAGCTATTGCAGCAGAATTTTTAATACGTGGTGTCTTGTTATTTTTTTTTCTGATTGGCAAGCCTTCCTTTCATCAAAAGCGGCTGGTAGCCAGTCGGGTCATGACTTAATAATAATCACTGCACAGATCGATTCAAGGGTAAGCTACGCTTGTCGAGGTCAGCTCGTACCTTGGCAGGGACGTTAAGTTGTTGATCCTGGCTGTCATTTTGTCAATACTCAATACTTAAAAAACTTACTACGACTACTACACACCACACACACACACACACACACACACACACACTCTACACTTCTACTACTTACTTTACTTTACTTTTGTAAATCTTTGATAGGCTCTATGGGTATCCAGAAAGTCTAAAAGCTAGATAACCAGACATGAATGATGTAATCAAGGTTTTGTAAAAATGTTTAGATTTAAAAGTGTTCTTCTCCATCATCATCATCATTTCATCCTGGAATCACCCACTGTTGGGTATAGGCCTCCCCTTTTTTCTGCCACTCCTTTCTGATCTGTGCGTCCCTCATCCATCCGCTTCTTCTTCTCCATAGAAATCTACATTTAATAATGGACAACTACAGTACCTGCACAGTTTTTATGCCTTATGATCACTCACTCATCATCATCATCTGCCTAGCCTTTGCCTAACTACGTTAGGGTCGTATTTTAGTAGGTAATAACGACATAAATTATGATGTATTATGATTAAAAATGTAAGCTTGTAAATAATTTGCACGCTTAATAAGAATACATAATTACAATTATCATTTACCGTCTAATATTATGCAAATGTATCTAACCACATTATTACTCAATTTTAATTTTAATGAATAAATACTTTAATACAATTATAACAGCCAAATGTTTGCATGTCACATTATTATGACTAAGTATTATGGATCTAAGTTATTTATTTATGTTACGACCGAAATTGTACCAATACTTTTAGCAAATAAATTGATTTAATTTGATTTGATTTGTGTATAACCGGATACAGCTGAACAGCATTATTTTACATAGTGCGAGTGTTTATGTTACCTCCACTACCTAGTGAGTACGATGGTCACTCACTACGACACAAAATCAAATCAAGACTTTTCAGTCCAAGTATACTATCATCTCATGACGTAATCCAAAAATAAACTACAATTCTTTTAAAATTCAAAATAGTAGGTACGGTCAGCAACAGAAGTACCTTAACATTGCTCATAGTCTCAAAGCAGTTTTTTTATAAAAACTTCTTAGACATTACACGTTACCAACAAGTTATTGAAAAGTAAAAAATATTTTAACGAATAATCTTCTGAAACTTTAAAAATAATAGCTGGAGTCCTGTACATAAAATAATTAAAATTCCGAAATGTTAAGCTACTTTTGTTGCTGACCGTACTATCTCATAAACAACTGTATTTACCTTTCCACAAAATAAAGTCTCGAGTGTCACATAATTCTTTCCAAAATATCAATTTACCTTCGCTCCAAAATATAATTTTCAGTCAAAATATCTCCCAGTTTCAGGCGAATCTCCACTAAATTCATTTACAATTTAGAGAAACATCTGCTGAAATAAATCCCCTTTGAGTTGGGATTCGGACACTTATTAGTAAAATGTTTACCTATTTTCAACGAAGATTTGTATATTTTATTCTAATTTCTGGGATACGGAAATAACTGGTGTTTTGTTGTAACGAGATTTAAGGTTTGTTATTTTGTTGAATGGTACTGTTTTTGTGAAGTTCTGCCATCGTTATTGGCTTTAAATAATTGGGGTTATCATTTCATCTGAGAAGAAGAATTTTGGATGGACTAGATAACATCTCTGTTTCAGAGTGATTACAAGAATTAATTGTTATTGTAGAATGTTGATACCCGGTTATCACTTGGTGGATATTGATCTACATCAAAATTCATCAAAATTAAGAATTTATTGTAGTCTTGGCTAAAATTCGGCAAGGCGGGTCATCCTGGTAAATACTACATTGATACGTCTTAACGGCTCAAAGTTTTCGCACGAGCGTCTATATTCTAGATAGTACACTTCAGCATCTCGCCGTGCGCTTCACAGCCAACAAAATCCTCGCCGCCTTTGTCTGATCGCGCGGAGTATGAGAATCGCCTTAGCACAAAGTCTCCGCTTTAAATTGGATACGTCTACATTCTCACTTACGATATATTACCTTGCGGTGTATCAAACAGAAACACTAATGTGGGTTATTTGGCAAGGGATACGTGTTTGAAACATATAATTATTATTATTAAGTTTCAACGGTGTGGGTTTGGAGGAAACCTGTTACAAAATGAATATTAATGGTATAGAATAATCACCCGTATATATAATCTTACTAATACATACCGAGTTTCCTCCGTGCCTCGGAAAGCACGTTAAGCTGTTGGTCCCGGCTGCCATATATAGATCTTTGGCAGTCGTTACAGGGTGACCTGAAATTCTGACATACAGTCTTACCAAAGAGTATCGTATTACCTAGTATTAACTGGGTTGTGGAGGTCAGATAGGCAGTCGCTCCATGGAAAATATTGGTATTCAGCTGCATCCGGTTAGACTGGAAACCGACCCCAAACATAGTTGGGAAAAGGCTAGGCAGATGATATTATATAATCTTACTAATAATCTTAATAATATTATAAACGTGAAAGTTTGTTTGGTTTGATGAATGTCTGTTACTCTTGCACGCAAATACTATTCAACGGATTTGGATAAAATTTTGGTACACAGATAGTTTATAACCTGGATTAACACATAGGATAGTTTTTATCCCAGTTTTATCTTTTCGTGGGATAATTTTCGAGTTGTAGCGGACGAAGCCGCTGGCAACTGCTAGTAGTTCATGCTGCTGAGAAGCCTCCTTTCTATGGAGGAGTAGGTCCTAATCCAACACGTGAGCCCAGTGTAGGTTAGTAGATGTTCAATGTGTTCAAGCTGATATGGAGTTCCTCAAAATGTTTTCTTTCTAGATTGCTGTTTGAGGAGTGATGGTAAAATTCTTAAAGTACTGAAATAATTGCCTTCCTGGATTGGAAATCATGATTTATGGCGCTCAAGTCAGGGCATTTATCATTGTTCTATATGAGGGTGGAACCGCCTGTGTAGCCCTCGAAATTCAAAGGACAATTAAGAGGGTTGTATTGATGATTTTAATGACAATCATTCTGAAAAACCATGCTTGTTACCATCGCTAATCATATTTTAATCAACATACAATCTAACACTGATTGGCAAATTGCAATTGTTTTAATGCCATTTGTGAACTTATTCCTTACTATAAACTATTTGATAGCATCTATAAAAGATCGCTTTAAGCGATAAGACCGCCCATTGTGTCACCCCTTGCAAAATGTTTTTACTATTGTATTTTTTGTAATTTTTATGGTGTACATAATAAAGAGTATTCTATCTATCTATCTATTCTTTCCTTTGAATTGTCTAAAATAAGTCTGCAGCTTAATATGTAATTTACAACGCAAGCTTTCTTTATTCCTCTTCACCACTTTGGCTATTTGCCAGAAGTCTTACATTTTCACCAATTTTAAAATCGACTCTAGAAAACGTTAGCGCTCACTTGAAAGAACGAATTAAATCTTAATTCAAGTTTAAATGTAGAAAGGCTAGACAGTAACCTATTTTAAACTAGCTAATACCCGCGGCAAAATAGCGAGATTAATTATAGAAGAGTGGATAGCTAAAAAGAAAATAATGCTTGGGTGCCATATGCTGCTAAGCTGTGCTTCTATGCCATAGATTTTTTTCAAAGTAGTAGTAATAAAAAACTACTGTGGAGCTCGTGGCCTAATAAGAACTCCCACTCAGGTCGATCATTAGGTAAAGCTGTGCTTGCCTGGGTCGGTCTGTGGATGGGTGACCGCCCGACATACCGAGTTTCCTCCGTGCCTCGGAAAGCACGTTAAGCTGTTGGTCCCGGCTGCTATATATGGATCTTTGGCAATCGTTACAGGAAGTCAGTGACCTGAAATTCTGACATCCAGTCTTACCAAAGAGAATCGTATTACCTAGTATTAACTGGGTTGTGGAGGTCAGATAGGCAGTCGTTCCATGTAAAATACTGGTACAGCTGCATCCGGTTAGACTGGAAGCCGACCCTAACATAGTTGGGAAAAGGCTAGGCAGATGATGAGTAATAAAAAACTATTCAGACATCCATACATCCATACAAACTTTCACAATTGTAATATTAGTAGGATTAAACGAAATCAGTCTTTATCTCAAAATGTACATACGGCACAGGAAAAATCCTTGTGTGAGATGAAGATCATCACCGAATTTTGGAGTTTATTTATTTATTTATTATCACAATATGTTTTCTATGCCATTACAGATAAAATAGATCTAATGCGACAAAGAAACTTAAATTAAAATAAAATTATCTATACCTTACATGCTACACAGTTCGCCACATTTGCAGTGGGCAGACAATTGATGGCTACTTGTATTGTAATTAGGTCTGAGTCCCAGCGGTGGGAACATTAAGGTTGATCATGTTGTTGTTGTTGTGAGGTTGTGTGTTGTGTGTGTGGTTGTTGTGTTGTTGTTGTTGTGTTGTATTTTTTTATATTTTTTTAAATTACCTCTCAGAGAGGTTTAATGATTATTAAGCCATCACTTAGTAAAGATTTTGTCAATTTCGTGAAGGTTTTGTTTGTCAAATATTTACTAAGGGACGGCTTAAGTAATCATTAAATATCTCTGAGTACGGCAAAAAGACACCAATACCTGGGCGTTGTCTCAATTTGAAAGAGTTCTTTAGCAAACAATGAAATAGCCAAAGTCGATTTAGGCATGACAAAAATATTGTCAATACAGCGACATAGATACCCACTTGCTGAATCTCACACACGGTAAATTGGACCTAAGCAGTAGGCTTACAAGAAACATAATCATAAATACACAGTAATATTCGCAATACACACAATACTGTGCCGAGTTAAGGGGATTAAGGTAACGTTCGCATTGGGTGAGTAAGCGACTACTAGTACAGTTGGTGCCCAGCATTACCTGACCCCTCATATAAAGAAAAAGACGGCTTAGTGGTGTGAGCAGAGGGGTCAAGTAATCCTGGACGCTGGCTGTACAATAAATAATGGTACAATATCTAGTTGGATAGATAGTAATACTCAGATCGATATGATTGATTAATTATGATTAAGGTTTCGCTTTACACCCTTTTTTTCTTTAAATAAATGAATGAAAATCATCAAATAACCCCTCCCGCTCTTGGGCAGAGCAAAAGGGAGTGTCAGACTTCTACTGACTAAAAACTACCCATGTTCCTTCACCCTTGCGCCGAGGCCGCGGTATCTCTTGCGAACAACCCGCAGCCCCGACGGGCTTCGCTTTACCCCTTGGAGAGACTGGTTGCCAGGGTATATACTTTCGGGCCACTGACTACCTATAACGACTGTCAAAGATCTATAAAGACTGCCTAACGTTAAAAATAAAGAAATAACCTTTTCGATAATATTTTACAATATAGCATCAAAAATTCCTCTCCTCCAAAATATACAAAATCCAATAAAAAACAATGAGACGTGCCATCAAAAACGATGTTACCAGTTATTATTAAAACTCCAAACGAGGTCGAAATGTACCCGAAAAGTTGTGGAATTAACTGCCGGCAGCCAACAGTGCTATATTTTATTCAGTGGCCAGGGTCACGAAGATCTGTCGTTAAAGTAGTGGGTAAGAACCTTCTGAAACTTTAAGAAGGAAATAACGACTTTGAGGATACTCGGTTTATTAGTAATGTTAGTTTTGTATCTTTTATTTATGATAGTTTGGACTTTTATTAGAATAAGGTGGAGATGAAATAAATTTGTTTATTAATGTTGTATTGTTCACGTGCTAATTTAGGAATTTAAATTTTACTAGCTGACGTCACGCGGTTTCACCCGCGTAGTTCCCGTTCCCGTGGGAATACAGAGATAAAAAGTAGCCTATGTCACCCGGGGATAGTGTAGCTTCCCAACGGTGCAAGAATTTTTAAAATCGGTTCAGTAGATCCCGAGGTTACCCCTTACAATTTAACAAATATACAAACACACAAACTTTACTTCTTTATAATATTAGTATAGATATAGATAAGTAACTACCAAATACTGCAATGTGTATGATTGTGGTCGACCAAATGAACTAATGAGTTTGTTTCAATTATGATCCATTGAAGCTGCATTAATTGCTTCAGTGATTTGCGTGCATCAAATAGATCGTGAGATCGTTATCCGATCCGAGATTAATTCGTACATCGTGCTATTAAAGTAGTTAGTTAAGTTTTATTTAAGAATTACTGGACGATTTCAAAAATTCTTTCACTAATGGGCTACTACATTATCCCCAAGTATTAATAGAATGATATAGGCGACATGTAAAACGTTCCAGTAGCACAAATTCCGTACGTCATAAGTGCTCAACCATTGTGACTACTATAAAGAAATTAACAAATGAACATCGTGATCGAAAGCGTTAGAGAAGTTTGCAAGAAGAAGACATGCTGCGCCAACCTCAAATAAATTGGAATAAGGGTAGGAGAATTATGGCTGCGGGTTGTTCGCAAGAGATACCGCGGCCTCGACATGAAGGGCTAAGAAGGAACATGGGTGGTTTTTAGTCAGTACAAGTCTGACACTCCCTTTCGCTTTGCCCAAGAGCGGGAGGGGTTATTTGATCATTTTCCACCCGCCTAAAAAAAAATAAAAAAAGGATTGGTGAATGATGATTCACATATTCATGCACGAAACCAACGAAACCGTACGTAAACTCAATCTTGTTTCATAAGAAACATCCTAAAAATAAAACACCGCTGGAAGACGAAATAATGTTTCTAGAATATTTATTTTCTAAAAACTTTCCTGAATTTTTGTCGAGCGTCGCAAACTTAGCATTTAGAATGTGTCTCAAAGGAATTCTAGATAATATTCATTGTACGAAAAATAGCCTCTTTTTACACTAACGACGGCTAAGGAAATTGTTAGTTACTTCAGGGTTTTTTGTTGGTGAATTGGTACTAGTGTGTCTTGAACAAATATTTTTGTGTATGTCTTTGAAACTGTTGGTTCTTGCCAAGCTGTAAATAGCCAGTTCTACACTCAAGCAATACGCGAATTTGTTTCTTTTTGGGGCTGACCTCGAAGTTTTTGAATAGACTTCGGACCCAGGTTGGTCGCAGCAAGGAAAACATGCTAAGGTGGAGATTTATCAATGAGTCTGCCCTTTTTTTGTGGGTGGGAAATCATTCGATGACCGCTCCCACTCTAGGTCCACTCCGCGCAGATTGTTAGCATTTTACTGACTAAAACCTACCCATGTTCCTTCTTGAGGGCCACGGTATCTAATGACTCCGCCCGGAGTGTAATATGAAAGAAAGAAAGAAACAAAAGAAAAAGTATTTATTGGTTTCACACAGGACAAAACAAATTGACAAAAAAAATAAATGCTATTTCACTTAATATGGTGCTATTTCACAAACAATGGTGCATTTAATATCGTGTCCTGCATGTCTCGATGTTTTGTCACTACAGGAACTTTTGAACGCAACTGAAAATTCCAAACTAGCTCAATGCTGGCCACCACAATTTAGATTGCCATCGACACGCTTAGAATAATGTTTTTAAACGCACCCACGATACAGAAGAAATTTTTAGAGTCCCCACACAAAGAAATGGCAATGTTTTTATATATTTTTTTTAAATAACCACTTTTTCCATTTATTTCTGTTGCAAGATGTATTAATGTCGTTGAGCGTGTGTGTCTATTTTCTGAACCGCCTGCCGTTAGGTCTTGTCCTAACGGTGCGGTGGTTCAGAACATTGTAAGTTACTTCAGTGTATTTTCAAAGACTCGTTGGTGACTTAACACTAGTCTTTCCTGAACAAATCTTTCTCTATATTTTCTGGGCCTTTTGCCAAGAATTGCAAAGAGCTGAGAGTGAGGCTTATAAGCTCTGATTGTTTGTTGAAAAAGGATTATGTCTCTTGGATGTCTGTTAGATATTTATGTCAAAACGATTTTTGTTTTGTGAGGTTTTGCTTTAGCAGTTTCTTGGTGTACTAAAAGTATATAGTGTAAATTTCTTAGGATTTCAAGGTTAAGAATTTTTAGTATTTTAAGGTTAAAAAAAGAAAGAAAGAAACCAAGGTGAGATAATTAGAAATGACATGATGAATTATACATAAAAAAGACGCTGAATAAAAATTTGTTGGTATTATACGTGTAGAAGAAAGGTATCTCTAAACATACGAATATAGATCCACATGCTTAGTAACACCTGCGACCTATCAGGCCGACGAGACATTTGTTGAAAGACATGTCATAGCCTACGTATACGAACATGTTTTGTTATAATTCCTTAACATTACCTCGTTCCATTGCCAAGATTGCGGATCTGCTGTAAAGAACTAGCCATGCGCTCATTATGAGCAAACACGTTAGTTGTTTATGCAAAATTTTGGCAAATTCTTGTATACAAAGGAGTTTATCAAGCTGCCAGTAATACGAAAGTCTGACAACCAGAATTACCACAGCTAATTATATTACCCAATACTAAGTCGGTTCTGGAGATCCGACAGGCATTAGCTCGATGTAAAATACTAATATTCAAATGCACTCGGATAGACTGAAAGCCGACCCCAAAATAGTTGAGGAAAAGGTTAGGGAGACACATGAAGCAATCCACGTTAAAATACTTGATATTTTCGACAGGAATCAAAGCCAATATGATCAAAACAAAACAATATATCAACCCTCAATTTGTTTGTGAACAGATTACTGTCACTACCACTCAAAGTATCTCGAACTAAAAAGATTACGTAGCAAAATATACCAAATATTGGCTCTCATCCCTTAACCGCTGGATAGTCGCAAACAAAGGATAAGGGTTCATAGAAGTACACAGGGTGAGTTTTTGAACAAGAATCTCAGTATGGTAGCTTTGACAGACATTTGTATGGAAAGAAGACTCAGTGATAAACGAAAATCACAATAGGGATGTTTCCTGACTAAAAACAATAAGATTCTAATTAGTCCGTCTGTTACATTATCGAAAAATATTGGATACATATTTTTTGTTTTATCAAATCAATGAAAATTAACGAAGATAAAACACGTCAAAGATTTCAGTGGGGATTTGTCACGTCACTCACCGGTAAAAAATGTCATAGAATATGACGTCACACCAGTTTTCAAAGCACTGTATCATCTTCATTGTTTGTTTACGTGAAAAAAGAAAAAATACGTGTCCAATATTTTTTGGAAATCTATCTGACGTACGTATTAGATTTTTTTTGTTAACTACCTTTACGAGTAGTTTAGATTTTCTTAAAAACAGTAAATTTTGCATTCACATATTTTTCTTCTTCTTCTTCTTCAACCTTTGGCCACCTAATGCCGAGCATAGGTCTCTTTCAAACCTTTCCTCTTTTGACGGATTTTTTTTCTTGGCTATCAAATATTTTTAATTGTAAGTAAAAATCTGGTCTGGTTTTTGCACTTGTTTGTGAAGTCAGATAGGCAGTCTTTAGGCAGACTTCATATAAAATACTAGGTACATTCGGTTAGACCGTAATCCTACCTCAGCAAAGCTGTGAAAGGCTTGGCCTAAAATGACAAAACGACATCCAAAAATAAACTTAATCGCAACCACATAAACTTTCTCGATTCATTTCAAATCACCTGACTCATTGATAACTTCATAGCAATTTATGTACCACTATCATATCCACAACTCGTTTATGAACATAAAGTCCATTTTAAGAATTTTAAATTTTGAATGTCATTCATAAAAAGTATTTTCTTCATACCAAAAGAAAAAAAAGTCTAAAATAGATGCAATCTTCTTACAATGAGCCACCGAAATTACGATACTTGGCTCTAACCCTAAGAAGTGCTTGAGCAAAACTTGGTATATTGGATAATTATCTAAGTAGTATCTAAGTAGTTATTTGGGCGGCTCTTTTATTATTGTTTCTAGGAAAATATAATTTGATTGCTTTTGATTGCTTTTGCAGATAGAATTTTGTCTTCGTCAAAGTGTAATTTGATTTCGTTAAGCTTCGTTTATAACAAAGTTAGCAGTATTGTTGACTGTCCAGTAGTATGGACACAAATAGTCTAATATTACTTTTGACGTGACAACGTCTTATAAATTGGTTTGCCGGGTGACACTTCAAGAAACTGCGTTACGCTCCGCTCACGTTATGCGCTCACAATGAGAGCGAGTGAGAGGCACGCGTCCAGAGCGAGAGAGAGAGAGTGAGAGAGATAGGCATACACACCGGTTCATGTCTTGCGCTTCTATTTTCGTTGTCACGTAAAACTTTCGCCCGTATACCGACTTTACAGGCAACCAATTTTTTTTTCTTTAACTTATATATAGGCACAATATACTAGTAAGAGTACTGCAGTTCTCGACTCCATAACAACCTCGGCTCGGGTGTGAATTCCGTTTTGAATGCAATAACAAAGTTTCCCC
The DNA here is from genome assembly GCA_949774965.1 of Diarsia brunnea. NCBI lineage: Eukaryota > Metazoa > Arthropoda > Insecta > Lepidoptera > Noctuidae > Diarsia > Diarsia brunnea. Next base: position 5,870,036 of record OX459022.1, read on the forward strand.
ACTCATTTATCAAAATGCTCGCCTTTAGTACAACCTGGTATGTGAACTATCATTTTTAGGGTTCCGTAGACAACAAGGAACCCTTATAGTTTCGCCATGTCAGTCTGTCAGTCTGTCAGTCTGTCAGTCTGTCAGTCTGTTTGTTTTTGTTTTATTTTTTTTTTTGGCGGGTGGAAAATCATAAAATAACCCCTCCCGCTCTTGGCCAGAGCGAAAGGGAGTGTCAGACTTCTACTGACTGTGGCTACCTAAAACCACCTACACAAGTTGTGTTTGGGCGTGTGAAAAAATTCATGGTAGTAGTAAATATAACGAAATGAAAAAGTATCACAGCTAAGTAGGCGTCACAAGTTTACGAGTAATAGTCGACCAACTTATAAAATATACCTGTATAAAATATTTTCCTGTACATAATGTATGGGAGCACAGGTCTTAAAACTGCAAATGTGAGTTTGTTTCATTTTTACAATAAAAATCATCGTTTGGAGGCACCTGCCTCCAAACAATGATTTTTATTGTAAAAATCTGCCTACCTAGGCAGGGTGGTTAATCAGTTTAGTAAGTTCACATATTTTGATGGGCAACTACGGAATCCTACATTGTGCGTGGTCCGACATGCACTTGGCTGGTTTTTTTTTAATTAAAAGTGTTACAAAGGCTTGCCACGAATAAATTAACCATCTTGAAATATTTCTCCCTAAAAAAATTGGTATTACACCTGAAGCTAAGTTTCGGATTTATTGTCTTAATACAAGTTAATAATTTCCATTGCCTCAATTTTATTTCAATATGTTTTTTTTTTAACAAAAATTACATAAAATCCATTTAACATACCTTCTTCCACTTTTGTTCTTTCATTTCATGATATTGTAAAATGTAGGTCCATGCTCTCCAAATTCAACCAACTCGTTAAATATTATGAATTCAATTGTTAATGAAGAATGTTAACGGACATAATTTCAGTGGTTTTTATTCCATTTATATTGAAAATTCGTGTTCTCGTTTCAGCCGGAAATCCCTTCGTTATTTTCAGAATGTTGAATTTTTCATGCATTTTTGTGTTTCCTTTGGTAAAAAGTTTTACGGCACGCGTTGTATATCGTTATACTCGTATTATAATTATGCTATTAAAGTGAAGAAGGAAATAGTCTTTGCATATAAATACTGCTAGTATTGGATAGAAATTATTGCTGAATTTATGAATTATTATTTCCTATATTTATTTCATAGAAACTTATTACATTTTAAAATATTCTGTATAAAAAAATTAAAAAAAACATTTAAAAATATAAAAATTGTAGCTTAAAAATTGAACAGAGTCCAAGCTACAGTCAGTCAGGGCTCCAGAGAAAGGAACCTCCTAACAATACGAGCCGTGTCCAGGAGTACCGCTTTCTAAATCAACTCTTTGATCAAGCTGCCTAACGAGAGCCTCGTCAGGTGTTGTTGGTCGAGGCTCTTGGTCATTAACCCATTGACTGTAACGACTATCGGCACAATGATCCACACCCCACATGTCGACAACCTCGCGAGCCAAGCCAAGATACTTGATTTGCTTATCTTTCTCGGTTTTCACGAGGTTCTCGTCATGCGGGACCGTCATGTCAACAATCATTGCGCGCCGCTCTGATCGATCCACCACCACTATATCAGGCTTATTAGCTATAATAGTCCTGTCAGTGATGATGGATTGATCCCAGTGCAGTGTGATATTGCCATTTTCGAGAACTTTATTATTATTTAAGAATTTTTGGCTGATTGGATCGTTATGAAATAAACCCTTCCTGGAGAAGGACATAGGCTACTTTAATCCCTGAAAACCAATAATTTCTACGCGAACAAAATTGTGGAGCAGCTATGTGGTACCTACTCATATCTGGTCCACATCCCTAAATCATATGAGAAATTCCTAACTCCCTTGCATTAATCCTTTAATGCATCACTATACATTTAAATCTCAGACCCACATAAACCAGTGGTCAGCAAAAACAATTCAACCGTCCCCATTAGATTTAAGGCTCATTTTCCTCTGACAATTCCGTCCCCTAATGCACCGTTCTGCGGCCTAACGCTCCTAAATACTGTTCTCAAATACATGGAGAGGCATTCACATGAGCTCATTACTAGGATAGCCACTCCGACTTCCCCTTAAATTCTAGCCAGCTAACGAGAGCGTTTAATGAACGGGCACATTTTGAGCAAGCGCAACTATTGTCTCATGTGGTGGGTTAGTAATTGGATCATTGTGTTATGACAGCGCAATGTATGTTGTGCATTACGGGTTTATCGTTTTTGATATTCATGGTTATTGGGAGTTTAGTGGTCTTCGTTTATTTACTGCTTGACCATAAGCTAGAACATGTTTCGAAGAAGGTCAATGAATTGATTAAACAAAAAAGATGATTAATGAACTACAAAAGAAACTTAAAAGTTTATAATCAGATAAGTTGAAAATAATAATATTATTAAGAAATAATCTGGTTTCGAAATAATAAAGGTACAAATAATTTATTGGAGCGAAAGTGCTTATCTAAGAAAACTTTTTGTTGACGTCAACGTAACTTTTAAGTACTTCCCAATGTATTTACTTACGATGAAACATTTTCCTGTTTACCGTTAGAGACAAACAAAAAACAACTTTTAGACCGAAGTATAAAGATCGAATTCGACTAAAGTTCCGGTCAAACCGATTGGACTAAACTGTGAAAGATCTCGAGAGAGATCTCTGAGACTCGGACACCAATATTTCCCGTCGGGGCTGCGGGTTGTTCGCAAGGGATACCGCGGCCTCGACATAAAGGGCTAAGAAGGAACATGGGTGGTTTTTAGTTAGTAGAAGTCTGACACTTCCTTTCGCTCTGCCCAAGAGCAGGAGGGGTTATTTGCTAATTTCCAACACTCCAAAAAAAAATAATAACCAAGGGAAGGAGACTAGGAGGAAGGAGACTGTACTGCAGGTTATCACCCATACCTAGTCGATGTTCCACACATTCGAACGAAGCGCTTTGCTAAGTCCTTTACTATGCGCACAGCCAAGGAGTGGAACTCCCTGCCTGCTTTGGTTTTCCCGAGTTCATATAACCCTATTCTATTTAAGTCGCGAGTAAATAGGCTTCTTCTGGGTAAGCTCGTTCCATCGTCGACCTCATCTCTGCCCTTAGGGCAAGATTGAGGTCAAGAGCAAGCCCATTTCAAATAAAAATAAAAAATAAAAATAAAAAAAGATTTTGTCAGATATTCCTCACAAATTATCTATGTACTGTATTTATTTACTACCTCGTTGGTCGAGTGGTCGCATGTGTGACTGCTGAGCACGAGGTCCTGGGTTCGATTCCCGGTCCGGGCAAAGTGTTTTTCCATCAGGTTTTTTTTTCAGTAACAGCCACAGAGTCTGGATTTGTTGATAACAAAAGGTTCGGCCCCTTATTACATGGGACTTAAACATAACTGGCGGCGATTATTGGATGCGTACTATAATTAATTGGTACACCTCCGCCGCCTAATCCTTTGCGGCGTACGGAGGGCTTTTAAAGCCAGTCACATAATCATAATAGGATAAAAATAATAACAATTGTAACAAATCGTAAACAAACTTCATAAAAAATCGTAAACACAGGGAAAAACTAAGAAAACTGGCCAAGTTCGAGTCGGACTCGCACATGAAGGGTTCCGTACCAAAACGGCAAAAAATTCGCGTTTGTTGTATGGGAGCCCCCTTTACATATTTATTTATTTTAAGTTTAGTATTAGTAGTTATAGCGGCAACAGAAATACATAATTTGTTAAAAATTTCAACTGTCTAGCTATCGCGGTTCTTGAGAAACAGCCTGGTGACAGACAGACGGACAGACATCGAAGTCTTAATAAGGGTCCCGTTTTTACCCTTTGGGTACCTTAAAAAGTTAGGTTTTTGTAAGGCGTTGATTCCTCGATCGATTTGACCTCTATCTTTGTGACTTATCATACACTGATATTGGCCATCAATTCTTGCCCAAAAGATTAAGTGACATCATTATCTTATGGCACCCGGGCATAATCGGTAGATATCGATAACTACAGATTACTGCTGAAAATGTGGACCTACTTTCTTGGACAACAAACTGTGTCTACCTACACCAGCTTTTGTCTGATAAAATGTCACACTCTTTCATTTATTAACTTACCAGCTAATGCCTGAGGCTTCGTTTGGATGGAGTTCGGTTATTGTCACACTAGATCGTACATTCGAAACAAAAATATTGTACCTACGGTGCAACCGCAGATTCTGCAATTCAGCCATTTACGTTACGTTCAATTCAACTCATTATACTCAGCCAGGCGTTCTCGTTACAGCCAACAACTATCGTTGTGTCAGACACTTCATTTCCTCACCATCATTTCATTAAGCTCATTTTACTTTTAATACCTTTCGGACAATACAGTAGTGATTCAGTACTTTACTTTATTTTATTCTATTCATCCATCATCTAAAACCAATGTATGGTCTAGCAAGGGATCATACAAATATCTTATTAGAAGTATCTTACTCGTATGTGTTAATCCGCTGGATACGAGACGCATAGCACCGGTCAATGTGGTGACACTTACGGGAGGGCTATGTCCAGCAGTAGACGTCTTTCGGCTGAAATGATGATGATGATGATGTGTTAATCCAGGATATAAACTACCTGTGTGCCAAATTTCGTACAGTGGGCCAACGTATTAAGTATACATCTTGTATGTGTGGGTGAAGTCATAGTTATAGGCACACACACTAAGTAAAACGAGCGAGTTCTGTTTTTATTAGTGTGCGTTATGTGCGTATAACTCAAAACCGGCCTACCGCTACGCGCCGGCCGACTTTACATCACGCACACATCGGTAATTGCCATTCATATTGTGTGAGTAAACATTCATTAAACTGGTTCACAGTGAAGGAATATCACCAACATTTTATACGCATCAGACAAACCATCCGTGGCAGAGTGGTGTAAGCGTGCGATATCATCTAATCCACGTTTGATGCCCGTGAGTTCGATCCCCACTGAGGATTTTAGATTTCTGTTTTTTACTTTTTGTTTTTTAATTTTTTTTTGTTTGTCTCCAATAAAGTCACTCAAGCAAAAAAGTAGAAAGGTAATTAAATAAAACAATGAAATCATTTGTTTTATGTTTATTTATTAGTTAGACAATTTTTTTGTTGGTTAAGGATGGACGTAAATAATTTGTTAAAGTAGGTTGGTGGTGTCTAAATTGAATCGAAAATAAAATTAGACGGGAAGTGAATCAACATGTTAGATAGTAAGAAATTATGGCAATTTCTATCTGCATAACAATAACATCACTTCACCAGACTTTTAATAATACGAATTGTTGTTTAAGACAGAGGAATACAGCAAGATGTAGGTATAACAAATAATAAAAATATTGCTAAGTTTTACATTTGTTCACACAAACATGAACATTATGAATATAACAATAAGGTTCATAATCGTTTGACATCCAACCCCAATACCCGCATCCAACGCCAATGCCACTAGTCCTACAAGCCAGAAGGTTACATTCATTATACCTTTCACCACCTTTTGTCCATAATATTTTACGCCCATCCTTATCCGACTTAAATGTTTTTTCGTCGCTAAAAATCACCACGTTGTTCTTCCAATCAAAATTAAAATATGACCTAGCGAACTGTAGTCGGCTTTATCGATGCGCAGTGGACAGTAATATCTTCCGTGCTGGCTTGCTGCAGCGTAAATCAGCAGAACGCAGGTGATTTCTCACCGTTTGCAAGCACACATCGTGTGCTAAAGCTGTGACGCGGGTTGGCAAAAATGAATTAGCTCTGTGCCTTGCCACGATGTCATGGTGTCGAGCTGACGTATTCGCTTTGGTTTTGGAGCACGTCGAAGATTTTCCACGTCTCCAGAATCTGCATATCGGCGGACCCATAACTGCACGGTTCTTCTCTGTGAATACAAAACAAAACAGTATTTAAAATACATACTACTGCTAAAATACTTATCATAATAGTTATTACATAATAAATAATAATATATACATTATGCTTAAAAATATAAAATTATATTTATGCTTTCATATATACCTAATTAATATTATTTATATGCCTACAATAATTATATACATATACATTTATACAAGCTAAAATACTTTTAAATATTTATATTAGCAAACATAAAAGGGGCTCTTATAACAATGGTTAATGCACTTAATTTACATACCTAAATGTATACCTATGTAATAAATAATAAAATAATATTAATTTGGTTTATATATAGGTAAGTTATAAACCTATATATAAACTATGATACATACATACTTATATATAAACCAAATTAATATTATTTATTTTCAATAATCATATATGTATTATACAAGTTAAAATACTTTTAGATATGGTTTAAATAAACATGAGCAAACAAAAATGGGCTAATATAACAATGGTTAATGCACTTAATTTACATACCTATATGTATACCTATATAATAAATGATAAAATAATATTAATTTGGTTTATATATAGGTAAGTATATAAACCTTTATATAAACTACGAGTATGATACATACATACTTATATATAAACAAAATTAATATTATTTATCTTCAATAATCATATACGTATAATATAATACAAGTTAAAATACTTTTAGTAGTTCAAAAAACATTAGCAAACAAAAATGGGCTAATACTATAACAATGGTTAATGCACTAAGGTTACGTTAATTTTATTTATTCCTAGGTAAACAGAAAGGTGAGATGAGTTAGTTAAGTTGAAGTAGGTATAGTATCTGTTACTTACCGGTATCATTAAGCGCCTTGCAATCACTTATAGATACGTTTTGCTCATGCAAAACAACGATTTCTATCTTTTTTAATGTTATTAAATGTTGCATGTTTGGATGCACAGAAATAAATTACAAACGAATATATTTAGAGTAATTCTGTGCTAGCAATAGACTAAGTAATGCAAATAATCATAGATTGACCACTAAGAATGCTCATTTTTTATAAATGAAGGTGTTCGAAAACAATATTATTTTCAAATTGTCGGTAGTTAGTTTATAAGCAGCCAAAATAAAATGGACTGAGAGTGCCGTGGTTCTCAAACGTTGCAAACTTCATAACTCATCCATGAACAGGATTGAATCGTTATAGATTCTACTTTAAATAATGTTTTAACATGAATTCGGTTAAAAATAATGAATACAAAAAGAAAAGCCGCACCCGAGGTTTGATCTTACGCCTCCTCGTTCGGTAACTAAAGGTGATAACTATTGTGCCAAGATTGCTATAGTTACACTTGCGAAATATTACATCTGATTCATTGTCAAATGAATGATTACTATATATTGGTATAACATAACATAACATAACATCACGCCTGTAATCCCCGAAGGGTTAGGCAGAGGTGTACCTAATAGAACACCCACATTTCGCCAGTTATGTTTAAGTCCCATGTAATAGGGGGCGAGCCTATTGCCATCAACCAGGCACAAATCCAGACTCCGTGGCTGTTACTGATAAATTCCTGATGGAAAAAGCCAATAACACTTTGCCCGACCCGGGAATCGAACCCAGGACCTCATGCTCAGCAGTCGCGCTTGCAACCACTAGACCAACGAGGCAGTATATTGGTATACTTATGGTATTATAGATGTGCCGCACGCACACTAATAAAAACCGAGCTCGCTCGCTTTATTTAGCGTTTGTGTGGCATAACTATGACTTCACACATGCAAAGTGTTAACTCAATAGCTTGTGTGCGTGATGTATACTTAATACGTTTGCTTTGTGTACAAACCCCCTTTTTTTGGTGCGTGGGAAATCATCAAATTGCTCTGGGCAGAGCGGAAGGGAGTGTCAGACTTCTACTGACTGAAAACCACCCATGTTCCTTTTTAGCCCTTTGTGACGAGGCCGCGGTATCTCTTTCGAACAACCTGCAGTCCTGACGGGAGGCTTAAGTGACCTCACAAGTCATATCGCTTGATGTCGTGGACGGCGCCTAATATCGGTCACAAGTAAAAGTTTCCCTCCAGTTATTTTCGTCTTGATCTTAGTAATTGTTTGATTGATTGCCTATTGTTTTCTGCACAATGTCGGAGAATTCTTTTGTTTTCTTTTAGAAAAGAATTGAAAGGCTAGTAATTAATACAGGCAATAAGTCTTGGAGTCTAACGGTTACTGGATTTCGGTTAGTGATATTCTTTCTTTCGGCTCTTGAACTGTGGATAACAGTGATTTCTTGTGTTTTTTTTCTCATTAAATCGCATGTCTATTTAGTTTAGGTGAATAGGGGATCGGACAAAAAAAACTAATTAGTCCGTCAGATAGATTTCCAAAAAATATTGAACACACATTTTTTCTTTTTTTCATAAACAAAAAATTAAGACGATACAGTGCTTCGAAAACTCGTGAAATCGTCGAAAACGTTACATGTCAGTACATTTTTTACTTACAAGTGACGTCACATGATCTTTGACGCGTTTTATCTTCGTCAATTTTTATTAATTTGAAATAACAAAAAACACGTATTCAATATTTTTTGATAATCTAACAGACGGACTAAACAGAATCATATTCTTTTTTACTCAGTCCGATCCCCTATTGTATGTTGCTCACATCGCATTTATCATTATACTAGCTGATGATAATTTGACCGACATCCACGCGGGTGAAGCCGCGGGGGCTTCACCCGCGTGGATGTCGGTCAAATTATATACTACACCCTTCCTCTTGAATCACTATATCTATTAAAAAAAGCCGCATCAAAATCCGTTGCGTAGTTTTAAAGATTTAAGGATACGTAGGGATATAGGGACAGAGAAAGCGACTTTGTTTTATACTATGTAGTGATGTGTGGTCACCCATCTATGGACCAAGAGACTACGAAGCAGGCGTGGTTTATCACAAAAATCCACAATCAACCAGCCACAATTCATCTTTCCAACAATAAATTAATCAACTTAATTGGTGCTGTCTGACTACTTCATAATTAATTTTTAAAATGGGTAATATCCGTCCAGTATAGTGCGGTTTCATGTTCCACTTCCAATTTTAAATCAAATTATTAACTGTTATTATTTCAGCTGTAAGTACGTGTATTACCTACTCATAGTATTTAGCTAAGCAGTGGTGGCCCAGTGGTGGTGGCCCCGACTTACGAACAGTGAGTCGTGAGTTCGAACCCAGTTAGGCGCATTACTTTATGTAATTTATTTCATCACCACTGCTCTCAAAACGGTGAAGGAAAACATCGTGAGGAAACCGGCATGTCTTAGAAACAAAAAATTCGAGGACATGTGACATCTACCAACCTGCACTGGGCCCGCGTGGTGGATTATAGCCCATCCCTCTTTTAGAGAGGAGACCTGAGTCCCTGCAGTGGGAACATTATAGGCTGATTATGATGATGGTATTTAGCTACAACTCTTTTGACTGGAAGACAACCAGAACATAGTAAAGCGTTACTTAGTTTAGTGAGCATAGTTAGGAAAAGGAAAATGGCGGAAAACAGATGATGATGATGATTAAAGTTGTCTCTCTTCATTTGTAACGTGTTAAAAAAATTGGATAAAATTTGGCACACGATAGACCATCCACCTCAATAGTACGTTCTCCCACTCACTACTTACCACCGCGCAAGCATCTGTCTTCTGGGCATTCCATGGTCCACTAGAAAGTCCTTGAACCGTCTCCGAACTCAGTGGGGCTACTTCAATGGAACAGCAGTGGGTTGTGGTTGTGAAGCTATGTCGTAAACCATGCTCCAGATCCTATCCTGCCGTTTAACCCAAAAAAACGTGACCATGGTGACCTCTGCGCTGGCACCGATGACGCAGTGGAAGTGGCGAAATTCTGGGCTAACAAAACTTAAAAAAAAGTGCCGTCGACACAAAGAAGAAGAGGTACTTCCACCCCAAATTAAATACGGGCACACAGTCGAAATCATCATCTGCCTAGCCCATTTCCAACTATGTTGAGGTCGGTTTCCATTCGAAGTGCATACGGCCGAAGAACTACTTATATATTCTCACCCCTCAGGCATTCAATAAGACCAGAGCTCATTGAATTTCAGGGACAGTTATATTTAGATTTTCATTACATCTTCACAAGATGCGGGTTGATTCACAACTTTGTTCTCAACTCCTCAAACGTAAGAGATTAGTTCGGGAGATAACGTCTCTTGAAACTTTAGCTTATTGTCACAGAAAATTACAGAAGGTCGACTCCATACAAGCGAAAACAGAGGCAAGCAAGAGGAACACCTTAGACGCGCACGTGCGGAGATCTTAAATAAATGACATTTGCGAATTCACTGTATCGTATGTGAAGCGTGTCTATGCATGCGTGGAGATCTCAAACAAATAACAACCGCCAGTGCGCTTCCACTCGCTCTATGTGTGCGTGAAGATCACAAACAAGTGGCCGTCGCGGGTGCGCTTGCACTCGCTGTACGTGAAGCGTGTCTATGTGTGTGTGGAGATCTCAAACAAGTGACAGTCGCAAGTGCGCTTGTACTCGCTGTACGTGAAGCGTGTCTATGTGTGCGTGGAGATCTCAAACAAATGACAGTCGCGAGTGCGCTTGCACTCGCTGTACGTGAAGCGTGTCTATGTGTGTGTGGAGATCTCTAACAAATGACAGACGCGAGTGCGCTTGCACTCGCTGTACGTGAAGCGTGTCTATGTGTGTGTGGAGATCTCTAACAAATGACAGTAGCGAGTGCGCTTGCACTCGCTGTACGTGAAGCGTGTCTATGTGTGTGTGGAGATCTCTAACAAATGACAGTAGCGAGTGCGCTTGCACTCGCTGTACGTGAAGCGTGTCTATGTGTGCATAAAGATCTCTAACAAAAAACAGTGGCGAGTGCGCTTGCTCTCGCTGTACGTGAAGTGTGTCTATGCGTGCGCCCGATTTTCTAGTTATGCGGAGTTGTACTATACCTATATTATTTACAATTGTGGAGGGTAGTCAAGTATTTTTCTGAACAAAAATAAGATAATATGTTTTATAAAATAAGTTCAAGGCTCGCTTTGTGTTCGTAATTTATTAGGGAAGTTCTTCGAAGAAAGAAGGGAATTTCGCTAAGTTGGTAGGTAAAGTAAATTTTATTTAATTTCTTGATTAAATGATATTGTGAGTATTTAATAAATAAACATTATACGTTTATCTTACGTTTAGAATTTTGAAATGTAATGTAAATATTTTCATCTTTGTAACTCTTCTGTATGTACTAATTTTATTTTTGGTAGAGGCAAAGTCGCGCACATAAGCCAGTATCGTATAAATTCTCTTGACAACAGCTCTCCAATACCAAGAATTTCAAGTGAAATTCGTAATACTACTCAAACAAAATGAATAACAAACGAGGAACCGATCCCTTGCGGATCGTTATGGAGTTGCTAACTATTCTATAAGTAGATTACAAATATTTCTGTTCTGACATAGAGTAAGGAATGTGTAGAAGTGAATATTTTTACACAAACACGTTAATGCCTACAAACGGAGTTTCCTCTGTTAAGCATGTTAAGGCAATGTTTTTTGTAAAGCTTAACGTTACAGATAGTCAGTGGCTTGAAAGTCTGACAACTAGTCTTTTCAGGGAGTATCGTGGCACCCAGTACTAACTGGGTTGTAGACGTCAGATAGGCAGTCGCTCAATTTAAAATGCTGGGATTTAGCTGCATTCGGTTAGACTGGACCCCAACATATTTAGGAAAAGGCTAGGCAAATGATGATGATGACGTAGATGCCTACAAAGTTAGATTATTGTATGTATAAATACAGATAAGCTTTCCACTGAATGACTCAAGTACCTAATGTGATTTCTGCCGCCACTGGCTGCCACCTGCAAACATTGTCACTACTCGTACGCCTCTCGTCACAACACTTCGTCTGTGAGTGACAGGTAACGTTGACGTTTGACGATTTGCGGTCTCCACTAATTGGTCGGTAATTGGTTCTATGATTTCCACTTCAGCTTGATTATTATGTGAGCTATATCGACCAATTTGGTTGTCTATCGGATCATATAATTCTGGATTTGATACCTCACAGAAACTTGAAATATGTATCCCGATATACCTAGAGATATTTCTCGATAACATGTTAAGCCAAGTCAGAGGTCCATGGGTGACATAAAAACTTTGAAACTAGGTTAGACACCAACCACTCGATAAAGTAGATTAAAACTAACAGGGGACGAATTTTCCCGTCGGGGCTGCGGGTTGTTCGCTAGAGATACCGCGGCCTCGACATGAAAGGCTAAGAAGGAACATGGGTGGTTTTTAGTCAGTAGAAGTCTGACACTCCCTTTTGCTCTGCCCAAGAGCGGGAGGGGTTATTCGATGATTTTCCACCCGCCAAAAAAAGGGAGATGAATTTTAATTTGTAAAAATCACATGCCACTATGTTCAAACGTTATACGTGTTATTGAAGACTTTAATAAAAATAGATGAAGGTAGGATTCAGACTGAGGTCCTTACTCCACAGGACCAGGTCCTTACTCTACATAGTATAAAACAAAGTCGCTTTCTCTGTCCCTATGGACATGGCTATGTATGCTTAAATCTTTAAAACTGCGCAACGGATTTTGAACCGATTTTTTTAATAGATAAAGTGATTCAAGAGGAAGGTTTTAGTATATAGTTTGACCGACATCCACGCGGGTGAAGCCGCGGGCATCAGTTAGTAGTCTATAAGCTTCACCCTGGGGCTGGAGGCCTTATACTCAAGACATCCACAGGATTGTCTGGTTAAGCAGAAGCCAGTCTCATACGCTGACCTGCGAGAGGCTAAGCAAAAAAAAAGGCATCGGGCTCAAAATGTGGCTACTCACTTTGTTCACTTCTGTACTAATTTCATATTCTATGTCCTCGGTTCGTTATCGAGTTACTAACTAGTCGATAAGCAGATTCCGCATATTTCCGCTGCGGAAACAATATGGCGGAAATTGGATACTAATATTGTTATTAGTTAATATTAGTTTACGACTTATTAGTCGGGTTTGTTTATTTGTTTTTGTATTTTAGTTTGAGTGGGCGAGTATATATGGAATAACCCAATTGGAAATTCAATATTGGCTTATGATTTATCTGTTTATATAACATAACAATTATTATTCGTTGCAATCTCCAAAGGCTTAGGCAGGTATGTAATATATAATAAGTGTAATATTAACCACATTTCAGCCATATTTAAGCTCCATGTTATAAGGAGCGAGCCTTATCTACACTAATATTATAAAGAGGAAAGATTTGTTTGTTTGTTTGTTTGTAACAAATTGGTTCCGAAACTACTGGACCGATTTCAAAACTTCTTTCACCGTTGGGAAGCTACTCTATTCCCGGGTGACATAGGCTACTTTTTATCCCCGTATTCCCACGGGAACGGGAACTACGCGGGTGAAACCGCGTGACGTCCGCTAGTGTTATGTAATATTACTGCAGCATATTTGATACTAGTTCATTATATTACTGTTGTATTGTGGGCTGGTGTCCGCAACTCCACAAAACGCGTATTTTTGGTACGGAAAAAAACATAATTATAGTGATCTGATATTACTAACTGATATATAGAACTCCCAAATTCCTGTAACAATTTGGCTTAGTCATGGCGACAATATAACACTGCTTAGCACAATCCCTTTTTTTATACAAAAGAAGCAAAATAAAAGTATGAGTAAGTACAAGAATACATTGTTATAGATGATATTATAAGGAAATATACAGAAGCATACAATCTCATATAATTTTATTTGCCTTGGCAACAAAACTCTAGCAGAGAATATCGCACATAGACATTAGTATTTATATCTCAAGAATATAAAATAAGAATATAGAAAACAACTAATACCATATCTCGTTTATTTTCAATAAAATTCTATTTGTTTCTGAAAATGGTTATCTGCTTCTTGGTTTAGTATAAACAGCTTCACATAAGAATCTTTTGTATTTTCTAATCGTATTCTGGAAGCCATTTTAGGACAAAAAATAAGACAATGAAGAGCAGAAAGAGCAGTGGTGGCCTTGACTTACGAACAGGAAGTCGTGGGTTCGAACCCAGGCAGGCGCATTACTTTGTGTAATTTTGTATTTCATCACCACTGCTCTCAAAATGGTAAAGGAAAACATCGTGAGGAAACCGGCATGTCCTAGAACTAAAAAATCGAAGACATGTGACATCTACCAATCTGCACTGAACCCGCCGCGTGGTGGAGGAGGCCTGAGTCCCTGCAGTGAGAACATTACTGTCTGATGATGATGATGAATAACAATGTTGTCCTGTATTTTTTTTGATGATTTTGATTCAATAACCAGATAATTTATAACCAGAGCACTTTTAAACAGGCTTCTTGAAATCCTACTTCTACTTTAACGCAAGCGTAGCTAACACAATGAGTGCTACGGCGTAGCTGACCGTCAGAAAGCGCTACGGCGTAGCCGACCAAATGATATTGCTACGACGGCGTAGGTGAGTCGATATTCTCGCTACGAATAATTTATAAATGCTTCACCAGCTACGCTTTCGTAGGGTGTAACCGAAATAGGTACGCCTCGAAACTCTTAGTTGTACGTATAACTAGGTTATAAGACGTAGTACCACAAGTGATAATGTTTTTACAATATTATCGTGGCTTAATAATAACTGCCACTCGGGACGATCTTTGGTTTAAGCCGCGCTTGCTTGGGTTGGTCTGTGGATGGGTGAACGCCCATTACATACCGAGTTTCCTCCGTGCCTCAGAAAGCACGTTAAGCTGTTGGTCCCGGCTGCCATATTTAGATCTATGGCAGTCATTACAGGTAGTCAGTGACCTGTAAGTCTGACAACTAGTCTTACCAAAGGGTATAGTATTACCCAGTAGGATGTGTAGACCAGAAGACCCAGACAGAAGGATGTGTCCAGATTTTCAGGTGTTTTAAATCATCATAAATGACTAGCCTTTTCCCAACTATGTTGGGGTCGGCTTCCAGTGTACCCAGATGGAGCTGAATACCAGCATTTTACATGAATCGGCTGCCTATCTGACCTTCACAACCCAGTTAGTACTGGGCTAATCGATACCCCTTGGTAAGATTGGTTGTAAGATTTTCAGGCCACTGACTACCTTTATCAAATGTCAAAAATCTACAAATGACCACCGGGACCAATGATTTAACGTGGTTTTCGAGGTAAAGCGGAAACTCGGTATGTTACGCGTAGTCACCCATTTTTTTTTTTTTGGCGTGTGGAAAATCACCAAATAACCCCTCCCGCTCTTGGGCAGAGCGAAAGGGAGTGTCAGACTTCTACTGACTAAAAACCACCCATGTTCCTTCTTAGCCCTTCATGTCGATGCCACGGTATCTCTTACGAACAACCCGCAGCTCCGACGGGATAGTCACCCATCTACGGATCAACCTAGGTTAGCGCGACTTAACCTTAAGATCGACCCGAGTGACAGTTGTTATTAAGCCACAACCTTCTCACACCTCTCACAAACAGACATTTCTATTTAATTTATTTTTATAGATCGAATAACACTACTTTTTTTCCTAAAATACCGATTTTTTTTTTTTTTTTTATGTTGGGTGGAAAATCATCAAATGACCCCTCCCGCTCTTGGGCAGAGCGAAAGGGAGTGTCAGACTTCCACTGACTAAAAACCACCCATGTTCCTTCTTAGCCCTTCATGTCGAGGCCACGGTATCTGCGAACAACCCGCAGCCCCGACATACCGAATTATCTAAAAAGCCAACTCCACCTTATCATACACGACCACTTTTATCTAAGTACCAAACAAAACAAAAAACAATGACATCGGCCATGTTTCGATACATAGTCCCTACTAAACCTAATCCTACAATATTGTTAGGCACAGAGCCAGCATTACCTGACCTCTCTTCTTATAACACTTACCCTCTTCTTCTTTATATGAGGGGTCAGGTTATACTGGGTTAAGACTGTACTTTTCCTAAGCGAAATTATCCTAATTTTGTTGACTCTGCTGACCGTCTAGGGGTTTGTTAGGATGTTTAGTCTAGGCTAGGGTTCCTAGACTAAACATCCTAACAAACCCGTGACGGTCTAGATGGGTCTAGGTTTTAGGGTCGATAAAAGGCCTAAAAAGGTAAGTGACGAAGTGACAACAGTTGTTTGTAGTTTGATCTTATTTGTGTGTTTTAACTTAACATAAAATCACGAAGTTACGGCAGAGGTGTATCATATAGTACACCCATATTTCGCTTTTTGACTAAGTCCCATGTAATAAAGGGCGAGCCAATTGGCATCAACTGCGCCCAAATTCAGACTCCATGACTGCTACTAAGAGATTCCCGATGGAAAAATCCAATAAAACTTTGTCCAAGCTAGAAATTGAACTAATATACCTACAAAATTCTGAAATAAAAATGAAATAATTTCAGCATTTAAATACATTTCGTTGTTAATTATAACGAACGATGTTCAGAAAATTCCATTATCTACCTTTACGGCCAATTCTTGTTACATTTGTTCCCAATTAAAACTTCCACTAAGATACAATCAAAGAGCGTTATTACAACATTTATGTTTACAAGTAAATAAACTTCAGTTCAAAATTGAAATTTGCATACAGTTCCGTGACTGTTCGCAGTATAGTAAAACACAGCTTATTTACAACTCTATCACGATTTAGATAAAGCACTACTTTGCATAACAAGCTATTTTGCTAGTCGGTGTACGGGTAAATTCATGGTGTATCCGTCGTTGAAACAATTGAACGTCGCAGAGTAATGATGGTGTGTTTAAACTGAGAATATTAAACAGGGTCGCCTCACTGGTCTAGTGGTCACGGGACGCGACTGCGATCCTGGATTCGATTCCCGGGTCGGGCAAAGTGTTATTGGGTTTTATAGTCGGGGTGGGTCAGTTCTCAAAGTAAAGTTTTTGTTAACGACTTAAACTTTAATTAAACTCAATAGGAACATACAAAATACACAAATGAATCCTCCCCCATCTAAAAGTCTCTCTCTCTACATGCTACCAACACCAAAACATTCAAATATTACCAAGATAATGAAAACAACTTAAAACTACAGAACTACGAAGGCTAATCAGCGGCCCAGTAGCGGCGCGACGACAAATCTGTGATTGGTCGAGCCGGAGCGTACATGCTAGCGCGTTGGCGAATATCTGTCGGGCGCTTTACCTCTAATTGGCCCTCTTATGGCCAGGGAAATGGGAGCGTGCGGAAACGTCTTCCGCTATAGTTTTTTCATCAGGAATTAGTGAGTAGCAGCCACGGAGACTTGATCTTGGCTTTGAGCCCGGATGCCCTATTTCGTGGGATTTTAAACATAACTGGCAAAATGTGGGTGAAATAATCCTCACCTCACCCTTCACCGCTGCCTAACCCATCGGGGATTACCGGCGTAATATTATGTTATGTATTTAATTTTGGATGCAGTTGCGGGCAAAGTTAGGTTTTCATTTTGAGTATGGGTTTGCCTGCATGGCATGTTAATTAGTATTCCTTTTCCTGCTATTCCTAACATTTTCAGATCAAGGTTTTCCACAAAATAACGCCTTATGTTATAACTTAGGTTATTATTTTCGAAGTTCGGATGATACTCATTTTATTTTACACCCTGTTATTAAATTCCATTTATATAAAAGAGCTTCGAAATATAAAATTGATGATAAAACGTGAAAATCGTAAAAATAGTTCCATTTCAGAGTCCAGTAAAATATCAGTAAAATATTCCTCCTCTATCCGTGTAACATTTCAGTCAGTTGTCAGTTTGTGGGATAAAGGGGAGAGACGGGATATATCGGGTTACAACGTTCGTGATAACTGACACTGAGTGACTGGGCTGAGAGCATGCACAGAGGAGATTTGTTAGGGGAAAATTGACACTTTGCATTTTGGTCTACTCTGCAATGCCGTATTGTACTTTTTAAAACCTATTTACCTATGTGATATGGGTAGGTAACTTAATTATGTCCTGATTCATCATCTTCCTGCCCTTATCCCATGTTATTTGGGGTCGGCGCAACACGTTTTTGGAACGAAGTTTTGGAACGAAGTTCCTTATCGCGCGTTGTGAAAGGGGGTTAGACGGAAAAAAATCTTACGAAAAGTTGTCACGACACTTTTTGCTATAGTAAGCTATTGTAAGCTGTGCGGCGCCGCATGTTTCTCTGTCTGTCTCTCTCTCTTATAGAAAGCAAGCCAGATATTTTCATTTCTACATTTCTTTTTTTTTTTTTTTTTTTACATAATAAAAAATAATAACAATAACTTCGTTCCATCCGGGTGTTCCTTGACACCTCTCAAGTTTTTGTTTTTTCTTCCATTCTGCCCTGTCAGTCGACACGCTATCATTTATTCTTTTTTCCTTTATATGACTGCCTCGTTGGTCTAGTAGTTGCAAGCTCGACTGCTGAGCATGAGGTCCTGGGTTCGATTCCCGGGTCGGGCAAAGTGTTATTGGCTTTTTCCATCAGGAATTTATCAGTAACAGCCACGGAATCTGGATTTGTGCCCGGTTGATGGCAATAGGCTCGCCCCCTATTACATGGGACTTAAACATAACTGGCGAAATGTGGGGGTACTATTAGGTGCACCTCTGCCTAACCCATCGGGGATTACAGGCGTGATGTTATGTTATGTCCCTTATATCACTCCTCACACACTCCATACTTCATTTCTTTGGTCTTCCTCTCCCTCTCCATTCATCCACATTTATATTCATCACTTTTTTAGTCACGTGCAATTCATCTCTCCTCATCACATGCCTGTTATGTCCTGATTGTGATTTCTTTGTCTGTATGGACATACAAACTGACATACTTCGCAAAAATGGGTCATGTTGAAATTCCAATACGTGATTGTAGTATGTAAGTCAGATAAAGTGGTATCAAGTTACTCTACTAACTCGGTTGTGAAAGTCAAATAGTCAGTCGCTCCATGTAAAATACAGGTTTACAGATTGATCCAAGTCCAACAATGTTGGGAATAAGTTAGCACATGCGTACAAGGTGTAAACGAACCCTTTACAAATTGTAATATTTGCCCTTTTGCACCCTTTACAATTTGTAATGTTTCAATCATGTTTAATCAAACTAAGGAACTCCTACGCAAATTATTGCTGTTAAACAAATTTACTGATATGGTAGAACAGGGGTCACCAAATGGCGGACCGCGGTCCGGATCCGGACCGCCGATCTATTTTGTGCGTATCTTGTAACAGTAACTTTTATTACTGAGTACGTAAGTTAATACAGTGTATCCTGCGCATTATGTTTGCTGCCGTCAATTCGACAACAGACAAATAATTTAAGGCAAAAATGTCAGTTTTCACATTGATATAAAAAAAATCCTTGTTATTCATATACATTACATTTGCTCATTTAATAAACTCAAGTACCGCGATGGTAATTTATTTAAAATACTGGACCCCTTTTTTTTTTTTTAGGGGGTGGGAAATCATCAAATAACCCCTCCCGCTTTTGGGCAGAGCGGAAGGGAGTGTCAGACTTCTACTGACTAAAAATCACCCATGTTCCTTCTTAGCCCTTCATGCCGAGGCCGCGGTATCTCTTGCGAACAACCCGAAGCCCCGACGGGCCCCTGAAGAAACTAATTGGTGATCCCTGGTCTAGAACATAAAAATGATCGGAATGACGAGGAGGACAATAACTGTCTTTCAGGTTCCAACGCAAATCATAGTTCTATAATAACCTCCAGTTTACAACCCCTAAAAACCCTAACCTACATAGAACATCCCAATAAATTCAAAGCCCACTGACCTCAAACCTTGGGCAACCTTCAAGAAGCATCCAAAACGGGGCAAAAACACAGAACTTTCGCCAGACTCCGTGACGCCATGGCAGATAAAAGGGGGAACAGGGTTTATAGACAGTAGTTTTGTTATGTTGGCTACATTTCAACTTTCCTAGTCGTTATTTTGTTTGTTGGGATTTCTTGTGACGTAGACTCAGGACGGGATCGGTTTTATTGAAGAAATTATTGTTTTTTAAAGGACTTTAGTCGCGGTATATTTGAGTGTTAAAAGAAAAAAATTGTTGATTTTTATTCGAATTTGTATGATTTTTTCTGAACTGAAAACTTCTTCTCACTATTGTTGATACCCAGAAAATATTCAATTTCGACTTTGAGCCGAGTAAGTGCAAAACCGATTTTCTCGTAAAATAACGGTTTTTTCTTTCAGATTACACTTATTTCCTAATAGTATGTCGTTCAAAATACTACGAGTATGTTCGTGATAACGTGAAACGTTAATCAAAAGAGGAGGAGAAAATTACTTTAAATAGTTGCTGCGTGAATACATATTAAATAAATGAATAAATAAATAAAATAAATAATGCAGCTGTTAACCGAGACAATTTGAGAGATATATATCAAGAAATAAATACCGATGTTTGTCGATCTTAAATACCGATTTAAAACCAAATCTTCATTAAAATATCATCAATTTGAAAGCATTGTCTTTGCGTGTTGGAACCAGTGCAATTAGGAATCGATACAACAATACAATAAGCGTGTGAAAATGTAGTTTGGTGCAAATCGATGATATTGCTGTAAATTGTTGCAAATTCTGAGGAAGACCATTTGAAATTCTTCTTGACATGCACTTTTGTTGTTGTTTTTGAAGCAAATGAATGTAGATGTACATCCAACACTCTTTAGGCAAGTAGGTCCTTAAATCTTTTAGCCTTGTCTCTCGCTAGTTTGTTAAAATATATTTGCAAAATAAACAACATTCATCATGTATCAATAAACACAAATATATATCTGGGTCAATAATTACAAAGTTAACACTGAAATCAATGTAAATACTGTTACAATACATACATGCGAACATGCTCAGTGTAATAAACAAAACAATGGCACAGTTGACATCAGAATAGAAATTAATTCAACATTTCCAGCTAATCCGACTCTCAATGCTCTGAATGAACAATTATTGGCTCACACCGCACCATCGCACCTTATGTGTGTGTACACACACATGAACTAACACGATCTAGCTATGACAAACACACACACACAATGGGCACATTGAATACCTGCCAATTATATTGTCCTACCCCAAGACAAAGGCTGCTTCTAATACAGAGAAATCTTGAGTATTGATCACGAAACCTACTCAAGTAGTATTGGCGATGCCCGTCGGGGCTGCGGGTTGTTCGAAAGAGATACCACGGCCTCGGCACAAGGGCTAAGAAGGAACATGGGTGGTTTTTAGTCAGTAGAAGTCTGTCACTCCCTTCCGCTCTGCCGAAGAGCGGGAGGGGTTATTTGATGATTTTCCACCCACCAAAAACCCCTTTTTTTGGCTATTATAATTCAACATTATGCCTGTAATCCCTGAAGGGTTAGGCAGAGGTGTACTTTATGGCACACCCACATCTCACCGGACCAGCGTGTCTCTCCTAAAATATTTCTCAATTATTCAACTCCTCTCTTGCCGTACGATCTTTCACACAGTCCAACCTTTGGTTTTTGTCTTCTTTTACTCTTACATTCATCCACAGTCATAATTATGTACTATGGATTAAGTTAGTAAGTAAGTTGGTAAGGTACCGAAATGCCACTAACAAATTGTGTGGAAAATCGTTGTGAAATACAAAACGACTCGAAGAAGAACTCGGAGATATCTCGTAACACATAACGAGAAAATTAAAAAAAAAAATGTATCGATACTGTATTCTTGGACTCGCGAAAAGTGGGTCCCTGCTCTGTGCCATCCCAACACTCACCCACATATACAATAAAACCTTATTACAGATAAATAAGAACTTAATTGGCCCGCGCTGCCACCCTCCTCCCTCATATTACTATTAATATGACGCAAATAGGAATGTTATTTGGCTTTCGCTGTTTTCCTACAGGATATTAACAGTAAGTCAATAAACTTTGTCTAATTAGAAGTAAAAGGCAATATTTGTACACTGTGCCAAATATGAACGGAATTATATTCAATATTAAAGAAGTGTTGTTTGAAAAAGTTCCTGAAAAACAATCAAGAACTTTTTATGTTTTTTCCCCTCTTATATACAAACCCAAACTCAAAGCATTTATTTCAATTAAACCATTACAGGCACTTTTTAATGTCAAAAGAACAATTCATAAAACAAAACTAAACTACGAGTGCAATACGTCATCCCGAAAGCCACCACGCCGAACCACGCGCCGCCGAATGCCCGCAACAACGAACACTGCGAGCACGAAAGCACGCAGCGACGCACACCGCAACAACGAATGTACGACCATGAGAAGACACCGTGATAAGACTGGTTGTCAGACTTTCGGGCCACTGTGCACTGACTTGATACGACTGCCAAAGATCAACAAATTAATGACAGCTGGGACCAACAGATTGCTTATCATGCTTTCTGAGGCACGGACCGTAACGTTACTTTTTCGATAACCAACTCTTTAATATTAAATATTTTTAGGTCTTAAAAAGGGCACTTTTTTCACACTTCTAAAATATTGTCATTTCTTTCAGCTACCAAGTTTGTTCCTCAGTTTTTTGTTAGAGGGAAATTGATGTCAGAATTTTTCAGCAGGCGATAAATAAAATGTGCCGTATTTAAGTGCACATGAATATTAACCAGTAACCTGATTCTCTATTCAAATATGGTCAGATATTGGTTAATATGGAGATGAACCGTGTCTCGGAAACCCCGTTAAGTTGTTGGTCCCGGCTGCCATATATAGATCTTTGGCAGTCGCCACAGGTATCGTATTGCCTAGTATTAACTGGGTTGTGGAGGTCAGATAGCCAGTTGCTCCATGTAAAATACTGGTATTCAACAGCATCCATTTAGACTGGAAGCCGATCCCAACATAGTTAGAAAACTGCTAGGCAGATGATAGTTAATATGGAGATATTCATGTAGACCGTACAGACATCAAGCTCTCGCAGAATCTGTCAACTTTTTTAAATACAATTTCAACTTTATCGCTGAAGTATTAGGTTCAAGGTTGATTTGTATAATTTAGGAGTTTCGGGTAGATTGATAAGCTGCAATCTGTACTTTACAGTATGCCTGTGACTATAATACTGTAGGTAGTTTATTTTTGATTATTTAAAAGCGTTTGTCACGGGTCTATTTGACATAAATGCTTTAAGTGTTAGATAGATAGTACCCAATTCATTCTCGGATATTATTATATTTCATCACCGCCGCTCCCAAAACGGTGAAGGAAAACATCGAGAGGGAACCAGAAAATTCGAAGACATGTGACATCTACTAATCCGCACTGAGACCGCGTGGTGGATTATAGCCCATCTCTCTCCAAGAGAGAGGAGGCCTGAGTCCCTGCAGTGGGAACGTTATAGGCTGATGATGATGACCCAATTCATTCTCGAAAATTGTTATTTTGTTAACATAAAATAAGACACCGCATCTCTGATTCAAATCATGCCTCTGTCTTCACTTCTGACAAAAGTATAGCACTTAAACAAAAGAAAACTAAAAAATAAACAAACTACAACTGCGGAAAAGTAGGTCTTGTTTGACATTTTACTTAGCAAAGACTTTTGTTTGAAAATAAAACAACAGATCGTACCCACGACGAAAGTAACTGTTGTAAAGACTGAAATGAAATTCTGACGCCATTTTTAGGGTTCCGTAGAGTTTGGAACGAAATGTTGTAATTGTGGCGACGCTGTCAACAGCACGTCAGGGAAAACGCTAATCAATAAGTTACTTATACTATGTTTTGATTTAAAAGAGTGTCGCTGGAGCCTCTTGCCTATTCTTCTCCATAAAGATATACGCTTTGGCGTGGAGATCTTCAGTACTTAGTAAAGTTATTAAGCCTTGTTACTGTCACTGTTCATTTAAAACTGCTTGTAATGGTCTAATGGAAAAAAAACGCTTTTACTTTTAGTTTACGTACCGATGCCACCAGTACCTACCTACTTGGAATAACAAGACTCAGAATTAATACATGGAAAGTGAAAATGTAAGAAAAGGGTTAAACTGGATTTGTCGTTTTTGTAGTCATAAAGTTTTCACAGCGTCCATAGAATCATTGGAACTGTTAATACTTTACTAACATGCTTAGGAATATAGAAGATCAAGCAGACATTACACGCGTCCCCTTTGCAAGATGGCGGCGTCAATAACTCCTCTTTGGTACGGAACCGGCGGCGTTCACATTACTATCGTACTTGACCAGTTTTATTTTTTCTCGACCAAAATATAATCTTATTTTTTTCGTTACAAGAATCAGATTAAGTGCCGTTGAGGAAGATTTATTTTATTAACATGTTTTCATGTTATTGACCTACTTTTCTAAAGACCTTGGTCTACATGTATTATGTATGTGTAAATGCAGCTGTATAATAAACTAAATCTTTGTACTTTGAAAGGGAGGAAGTTAAGACGTATTAGACGAGGATTTGTGTATTTCGTTTCTGTAGTCATGTATTTACAGCAGAGCTTCATACATTCATAAATAAAGGAGATTCCTCGATATGCCTTGGGAAACACGTTAAGACGTTGGTTCTTGCTGTAAACTAAAAATCTTTGAGAGACGTTAAGGTCAGTGGCCTGATAGTCTCAAAAGCCAGTCATAGCAAGGATATTGTATTCCCATATGATATTGTACTCACCTCCCAGCCATATCATCCTTCACACAGTCCTTTCATCGTTTCATTGGTCTTCTTCTACTTAATATTACAAACTTAAAAAAAAAAAAATACTGTCTATTATAAAAGCCACCATAATTCGCAAAAACAGCTGCTGTTTCTTCCCTAAACAGCTTCCAAAAAGGTCCAATTCATCATCAATAAAAATACATCTACTGACACAAGTACCAGGGATACATACTCGTAAGTAACAAGTATGTCTTCCGAACACGTTCATTTCATTGAGTAGTCATTACTCTGATGGAAACCATATGGAATTAACTTACCCGTAGGTAAGTAGAAACGGAATGCAGTAAATGTAACGAAATTACTTTATAACACTACGTAGAAGCACTCGGTCCTAAATGCGATTGAATTTTATTCTAGTTTTGGTGGATTTTTAAAATGAGTTTTTATACCAATTCCATTTTTTGGGAGTGTTACTTTGTGTGATAAAAATATTGTTTTCAAATATAAAGCCGTGTTGTTTAGATCCAAAGCAAAAATATTTAAATAGTATTGGATGCTGTGCTTTGTATTTTTGTAGTATATATCCAAAGAGTGTTTGGGGGATTTTCTTTACTCACGATTGAAATAGAACACAGCTAAATACATCGACATTCGGATTGCATGTTTTAGATTGATACTGTATAGGCCTTGTTGGCCTAGTGTTCGCAATCGCGACTTCTGAGCATTGGATACTGGGTTCGATTCCCTGATCGGGCAAATTATTATTGGGTTTTTCATCACGAATTTCTCAGTAGATGGCAGCGAGTCTGAATTTGTACCGAGCTAATTGCAATAGAATCGCCCCCTATTACATGGGACTTAAACATAACTACATTAAACATAACGGAGTTTCCTTGCGTGATCGAATAAGGAATGAGGACATCCGCATGAGAACCAAGGTTACAGACATAGCCCGAAGAATTGCCAAACTTAAGTGGCAGTGGACAGGGCACATTACTCGCAGAACGGATGGCCGATGGGGCCGGAAAGTTCTAGAGTGGCGACCGCGAACCGGAAGACGTTGCGTTGGAAGGCCTCCCACTAGGTGTACTGATGACCTGGTGAAGGTTGCGAGGACCCGCTGCATGCGAGACGCACGGGACCAGTCAATGTGGCGACACCTGGGGGAGGCCGATGTCCAACAGTGGACGTCTTTTGGCTGAAATGATGATGATGATGATGAAACATAACTGGCGAAATGTGTACGTACTATTAGGTACACCTTGCTTAACCATTCGGGGATTACAGGCGTGATGTTATGTTATGTAATTTATTCTTACATTGTATCTGATTTAAAATTACTTTAACAAATAAATAAAACA
Source organism: Diarsia brunnea (assembly GCA_949774965.1). NCBI lineage: Eukaryota > Metazoa > Arthropoda > Insecta > Lepidoptera > Noctuidae > Diarsia > Diarsia brunnea. The sequence goes on from OX459022.1 coordinate 5,896,002, forward strand.
AGCGAATCCGAAGTAGATCATTACTTTTTGCCCGCGGTCGTCACGGATTGTTAACTGAGTACCGTCAGCACAAAAGGCCTTGTTTCATCCTTTTACAAAAATGTCCGTTATTTTTTCCTCATTTCTGGGGAATAAAGGGTTATGTTATGAAGTTATTTTTTTCATACGTATGGATTAGTATAAAGTGGCAGTGTGTTTTTCTTTTGGTGTTTTTTGGTGTTATTAAGTCATTAAACACCCGTCTTAAAATAATTCCACGTTAAGTAAAATATAAAGTGATAATACAAATATTTACTGTTTGTTCTCCTTTTGTTTCAGGTAATCTTTAAACTGACTTTTCTCGGAAACTTGAACAGGTATCAACGAACTGAATAAGTATCTCCAGGTAAGGGTAATCCATATCCGCCGGGCTGCGGGTTGTTTGAAAAAGATACCGTGGCTGCGAGACAAAGGGCTAAGAAGGAACATGGGTGGTTCTTAGTCCGTTAAAGTCTGACATTCCCTGCCGCTCTAGAGTGGGAGGAGTCATTTGATGATGTTTCCACCCTCCAAAAAAAATAAAAAGTGTAATGTTTATAACGATAAATATTGTGCATTTAACGTTATAAACATTACAAAATAAAAAATAACGTAGAAAACAAAAAAACCGTCAGACAACGGCTGGATTCGCTCCCAAAAAAGCTTTAAAAAAAACATAAAGACGCCACGCAAGTATTGTATCAGCAATCAACTTAATCTACATATTGTAAGCCATTACCTCTAAAAGGCATTGTAAGTATTCCGAAATTAATCTGCCATTTTGTCGAAAATGGCCTCTCCTTTAAAACGCTCGGTCACCTAATGACTCACCGTTTTTTGCTGACGCTACGGAATCCAGGTACAACCCAAAATGAGTTTAGTTTTAAATAATGTATAGTACGGAATTGAATACCATTAATTGAAATTCTCTGGCTGAACTGGGAGGTAACATTAGCATGCTAAAAACGTTCCTGAATTAAGTCTGTTTTAAATAGTCTTTGTGGAAAAATAGCCTTGAACGAAATATGTTTTCTTTTAATTCAGGACGGAAAGTATTCTAGATTGCGTAACATTATATTGTATTGTACGGAATAGTACCTGTATTTGTCGAGTCACAATTCATCTGCCTAGCCTTTTCCCAACTATGTTGGGGTCGGCTTCCAGTCTAACCGGATGCAGCTGAATACCAATATTTTTACATGGAGCGACTGCCTATCTGACCTCCACAACCCAGTTAATACTAGGTAATACGATACTCTTTGGTAAGACTGGATGTCAGAATTTCAGGTCACTGACTACCTGTAACGACTGCAGCCGGGACCAACAGCTTAACGTGCTTTCCGAGGCATGGAGGAAACTCGGTAAGTCGGGCGGTCACCCATCCACAGACCGACCTAGGTAAGCACAGCTTTACCTAAAGATCGACCCAAGTGGCAGTTCTTATTGCAGTGGTAAAAAAAATTGCCTTGTGTTCCACATTTTTTTGGCTTTACAAACAATAGCAAATTACTTTTAAAATTACTCAGCAGTCGTTCGACTTCTAAACATGGCGGTCAGGGGTTCGATTTGCAGTTCGGCCAAAGTGTTATTGAAATTATTCATGTAGTTATCTAGAATTTCTTGGTAGCACCCGCGAAGTGTCGATTTGCGCCCGGAACATGGCGTAGGCTTTTTAAGTCCCATGTGATGGGTTCATTTCATGGTTGTTAGTAGGCGAAATGACGTCACGGTCGGCGCAGTGGCTCAAGCAGTTGACTGCTGCGGTACGTGTCGTGGGTTCGAGCCCCGTACGGAACAAATATTTGTAATGCCTACAGATAGTTGTTTCAGGTCTGGGTATTTGTGTATGTGAGTTTAAATGTCTGTGAACGCACCCACGATACAGGAAAAATTCCTAGTGTGGGACAACGTTTTAAAAAAAATGTGGATGTACTATTACGTACACTTCTGCCTAACCCCACGGGAATTGCAGACGTGATGATACGTTATGTAATAAAGTCTAGACCAAAATAATACCTTTACGACCTGTAATGTTACCTTTACAAGCTTGTTTGGGCTTTTACTGACTGTGTAACTTTTCACACAAAATGGAGGTGATCGTAAACTTTAACTGCACGTGCGGTTTCATAATCACTTTAGCGCTGTTATAATTTGACGTTGTGAACGAAACTTTTGTGAATTTTTCGTCACATTTTCCTGAAAATTTTCTTAAATGTACAAATTTGTAAGGGTCTAGGAATTTTTTGTGGAAGTAATTTAAAGAAAACGAGGATAAAAGTTTGGAAATTAGTGATTTGTAAAGATATTCAATACAATCATGATGTTTGAATTGTTTTTATTGGTTTTTGATTGAGGATCCGCGTATTGAAAATGATTTTAACCGACTTCAAAAAAAGGTGGAGGTTCTCAGCTGGCATTTATGAGCCGATTTCTTAAATTATTTTTATGTGAAAGAATACACAAAAGAGAAATTTCATCAAAACTGGTTCAGTAGTTTGATTCATGACAGTTCTTCATAACTTCTAGTTAAATGAAAATTGATTCATGACAAGAATTACTGTGATAACAATACCTTTGAACGGTAAAATATAAATCTTTTTTTCCAAAAAATCAACCAACTTTCAAAAAATACTAAAAACGTCTAAAATAACTTTGCTTTCGGAAGATTTTATAACTTTATTGTGTTTTTTTCACCCTTAAAACGATTTGTACCAGCATCATATTTGCAACTGTGCTACGTTCGAGAGCCAATTTCACAACCACCACACGTTTGCAATAAATATAATTATGAAATTCAAAGGAAGAAATGAGGCTACTGTGTCACACACATGAGACCTTTCCAAGTTTCAATTTGTGCCCAGTTCCACACCTGCAAAGTGGCACTCTATTCTGCTCCATATCGTATTCGTAGGAAATAGGTTTTTGAAAAAGCACTTCAATGCTCTTTGACATAAATGTGAACGTAGATATTATCCTTTCTTTTTGGAGTGTGGGAAATCATCAAATGACTCCTTCCGCTCTGGGAGGAGCAAAACGGAGTGTCAGACTTCTACTGACTAAAAAACACCCATATTCCTTCTTAGCCCTTTTTGTACGAGGCCGCGATATCTCTTTCGAACAACCCGCAGCCCCGACAGGACGTAGATATAATCCTTCGGAGGGGTTACAGGGTTTAAATTATAACAGCCACACAGATTAAGCTTCTCGGTTAAGCAACGTTTGCCAAGGTCATTCCGTAGATGGGTGACTATCATAACATACCTAGTTTATCCATGCTTCGGACAGCACGTGGAGCTTTAGGTCCCGGCTGTCAGTTGTAGATATCTGACAGTAGTTCCAGATAGTCAGTGGTTCGAAAGTCTGACAACCAGTTACAAAGGGTGTTATGCTCCCCGTCGGGGCTGCGGGTTGTTCGAAAGAGATACCGCGGCCTCGGCGCAAGGGCTAAGAAGGAACATGGGTGGTTTTTAGTTAGTAGAAGTCTGACACTCCCTTCCGCTCTGCCCAAGAGCGGAAGGGGTTATTTGATGATTTCCCACCCCACAAAAACAACAAAAAAGGGTATTATGCTCCCCAGGACCTGGGTTGTGGCATACTTATAATCACCTGTATCCAATCACACTTGTAACTGACTCCAACATCAAGGCAGATGATAATATGCCACAGAAAATTTTATTACAGGTGATCTTAATCACCTGTATATTTTTAGTCTTATAATAATAATTGTATAAAAAAGATTTTCGTGCCCTTTAAAAACAAACAGTACAAAAACCCCAAATATATTTTTATGCTAAAAAAAAACAAACAATCCTAAAATATTTGTAATCTCTTTGGAAACAAAATTATACGGCTCCACGAATAGACGAAACAATTATTTTTAATAGGATCGCCCATAAAAACAAAGGTCATTAAAAACTTGTGAAAAACATACCGATCGAATTAAGAACCTCCTCCTTTTTGGGGAGTCGGTTAATAAAATATACTAGTTATTGATATTTTTTATATTTGTGATCTGCCTCGTTGGTCGTTGGTGTAAGTGGTACTATAACTGAGTACAAATTCTTGGATTACATTCTGAGGTGGAACTAACAGGGCTGCGGGTTGTTCGAACGAGATACCGCGGCCTCGACACAAAGGGCTAGGGAACATCGGTGGTTTTTAGTCAGTGGAAGTCTGACACTTGGTTAACCGGTTGACTGCTGCGCTAAGTGTCGCGGGTTCAACCCTCGTATGGAACAAATATTTGTATGGTCAACAAATTAATAGTAGTTTCAGGTCGGGGTGTTCGCATATATTGTGAGTTAAAATGTTTGCAAACGTTCCCATGATACAGGGATGAATCCTAGTGTGGAGTAAAAAAATAAATTTTAAAAAGAAATCTGCTGAAAATTGGAGTTTACTTTCTGTAAACCTCTCAATAACCCTTAAGGTATTTAAGACGAAGTATTATAACTTACATTGTTCTAAAAAAACATACGCCTTTAAAAAAGGGCATTTATTTCATGTATCATTACCCATATAAGAAACATGCCTAACACATTGGATGCAGTAACACAAAATAAATACAATTTCAATATAATACATAACTTTTGGGCACTCGCTTAGAGGTTTCATTTCATCACATTCAAAATATTTCACCGTCGAATACGATCCGTGACGTAATCCCCTTTATTTTAAGTAAAGTAAGATGTTCTAATTTGTACACGTCTCCCGTCTCCCTGAAGCACCATGTGTGTGCTTTCAACGAGTAAGCATTTACTGGATTTTACACTGGGTTAAATGTAGCGATTTTCGTGAAATAAATGCAGGATTTAAGTTAAAAGTACTGCAGAAATACTGTGTGTAAAGCTGGGTTTTCTAAGCTGATTACTTTGTAGAAAGAAGCGGTTTTTAGTTAGTTTTGTTTTTAGTTCATGCTTTTCTCTCTGTATAAAAATAATGTTATAGCGAAAATCGTGGTCATATTTTATACTAAAATTTTTTGGCTCGTTGCCAAAAAGAGCTTTTTTCGTTTGTAATCTACAACTTGTTCTCCATAATCTGAATAGTCTCGTAATAAATTATGACCAAATTAGGTTTCATAAAAATCTTAGTATTAATACCGTTAAGTGCTAAAAACAAAGTCAAACAGGTCGTAATTTATGTTTGTTTGTCGTGATGTTCCTTCTCTCAGTCTTCGATGAAAAATATATTCTACGTTCCCTTCCTCAGCTTCTAGAAATTATACCTAAACTCCAGCTGTTTTTAAAAGACACATCACTTTTTGATCGCTAAAAACATATAACAATTCCCCTTTTTCTCAACACGCCCTAACCATTCCTATTGAAGCGTATAATCTGTTTTTGCAGACTCCTCAAATTGCTACAAAAAATGGCCAAATCGATGCGAAACCTCATCTCCGCGCAGTTCCGCTGCCGGTCCTAAAAAATGCAAGAGTGCAATAAATTTTAAATTCGAATTATAAATTAATCTCTCAATTCGGCCTTCAAGGCCCAACTCGGCTTTTTTAACGGCTCTAATAAACGTTGATATAATTTTTATAGCAGTACTTAATCGACGGATCGGATAGGCTTTGTAAAAAGAACTGTGTTAAAATAAAATGCGAATAAAAAAAAGAAAGCGACAAGGACCATAATGTTTTGACGCCATGATCTTGATCTGCCTAGCCTTTTCCCAACAAGGCAGTTGAGATATGCTAAAAGTCTAACCGGCTGAATAACATTATTTGCCATGGAGCGACTGCCTTATCTGATCTCCAACACCCAGTTAGTTCTGGGTAATACGATACCCTTTGGTAAGGCTGCCATGGTCGACAGACTTTCAGGCCACTGATTGCCTGTAACGACGTGCCAAAGATTTATATATAGCAGCCGGGACCAACGGTTTAACGTGTTTTCCGTGATACGGAGGAAACTTGGTGTATAATGTGGTGGTCACCCATCCACGGACCAACCTAGGCAGGCCAATTTGACGGCACGGTTGGCGCAGTGGCTGAGCGATTGGACTTGCGCGTTGCGTGTCGCGGGTTCGATCCCCGCACGAAACAAATATTTATACGGTTTCTCCTGCGAGAATGATGATTCTTATCATCTATCTCCCTTCATAATAACCTGAAAACCTAAAATAACTCGACCGTCTTTCACACAAGTTTTTAATGTCTTTAATATAACATCACGCCTGTAATCCCCAAAGGGTGAGGCAGAGGTTTACCTAATAGTACACTCACATTTCGTATAAATAAGAGTTTATTGCCATCAACCGGGCACAAATCCAGACTCCGTGGCTGCTGAAAAATCGACAACACTATTTATAGTATTCGTTTTTGTCAATTGCACTCTTTTATTGCAAATACAATCCACTATTTAAAACCCAGACGAAGGAACAACAAAAGAAAAATTCTTATGCAATTCATAACTTTTTTTTATCAAATAATTCAGTCCGTACATCCTTGGGTAAATTGGGCAGCGTACAAATGGAGGACGCCCCTATTGTAAATTGTCTGGGTAATTGGAAGAGAATCCATCAAGGCAGGGGTTGGGGGGTAATGGGGATCAGTGTAAGATAACAATGTTTGGAGTGGGATAAAATTATCTTTAGAAATTTCGAGTTTTACTGAATTATTTTAAGGTATCTGTAACCTGGTGCTTCACTTTTGATCAGATGTCTTTTGTTCCGGCATATTTCACTAGAAGTAAAACGTCTGAGTACAAAATGAATCAGAATTTAAAAAAAAATTGGTTTAGTGCAGTGTGATGTTTGATTTTGGTATTTAAGGGTACTCTCTCGAAAAAGCTTAAAAATAGCGTGCAGATGAAGCAGCTTTTCACCGGCACTTACAGAGAAATTACAACTGAGAAAAATTGTTAGTATTCTACATGATATGACACGTAATTTGGTTTAGCCATAATTTTACTATCGGTATCACATAATAAGAAAAAAATCCACAAAATCACCTCCAAATCGTTGATTTAAACCATTTTACTCCTTCATTTTTTAACAAAACAATATAAAAAAAATATCTACTGCTTTGCAATACAAAGGAAAATAATTTGGTTTTGTTACTTTTTAAAAACATTCATTATTTTAATTATAATAAATTAAAATGCGTCCGTTTGAAGTCCGTGTATACGATCGAGCGGGGTAGTTGGCGTGAATACAAGCCTTAACATCGATCTATAACGCTTCAAATAAACCAAAAAAAAATAATGTAATTTACAGAAAAACTAATAAACTGACTGCAATGTAAACAAAAAGTTTGGCAATACTGTGTGAAAATACCGTATTATACGTAGTATTACAGAATGGATAGAATTTTAAAGAATGTAGTAAATTAGGACCTACTGTGGCAGGTGGTTTAATCATATAAAAGCTTCGGGAAATTACGGAGAGAAAAAATTAAGAGTGGTTTGGGATCCTCAGGATTCTGTTCGAGATTTAATTGGATTCTAGCTAATGTGCTCCGTCGGGCGTACCTAATTAAAAAGGTATTTTCCATTATCTTCGGCCATATTTCACATTCCAAGAATATAGAATATAGTACATGTTTTATTTATTGTGAAATGTGGTTATACTTTTAGGTACACCTCTGCCTAACCCTAGAGTGATTACAGACGTGATGTTATGTTATGTGTAAAATCGCTTAGACCGACCCAGAATTATTAGAGCCAAGAAATTACCTGTAATTTTGATCTTTGAAATTCTGATTTTCTGTTTCACACAACCTACATTTTCTTTTTTTTGCCAGTTTTCGTATTACGTAAGTACTAATGTAACCTTCACTAACGTTAAAGAATGAGCGCTAACCTTCTAGGCAGGGTGTGGCTTCCTATCGGAAGTTTCAGCCTTAGTGTACACTCCCAAAGAATTAACTTCGCTGAAGTAGGGCAACGATAACACTAGATGGACGAACTATTTTCATAATATTTTTAACATAACATAACATCACGCCTGTAATCCCCGAAGGGTTAGGCAGAGGTGTACCTAATAGTACACCGACATTTCGGCAGTTAGTCCCATGTAATAGTGGGCGAGCCTATTGCCATCAACCGGGCACAAATCCAGACTCCATAGCTGTTACTGATAAATTCCTAATGGAACAAGCCAATAACACTTTGCCCAAGGGAATCGAACCCAGGACCTCATGCTCAGCAGTCGAGCTTGCGACCACTAGACCAACGACTCAGTTAATATTTTTCTGTAACGTAAAAATTATGTTTATGATTTTTTACCGATAATCTTTAAAGATATGTCATCATCAGACTATAAATGTTCTCACTGCTCATACACAGGCCTCTTCTCTGTAAGAATGGGCTATAATGCAACACGTGGGCACAGTACGCGTTGTTAGATGTCACATGTCGTCGAATTTGTGGTTCTAGGACATGCCGGTTTCCTTACGATGTTTTCCATCACCGATTGAAATGAGTTCATTTTGTTTTAAACTTTTTTTTATTTTTTATGATTTGTATCGAGTCTGAATCTTTTAACCTAACTGACAGATGTGTTGCTGGGGAGTTTGTTCCGACACTTCTTCCTTCCAGCTAAAACACTAGGAAGTATCGAAGAGTGGGCGTTTTGGGGGACTGTTTCATGTAAATAAGTAAAGTAAATTTTGACGTTCGAAAAGGGCTGATTATCAGCCTAGTTTGAATAATGACTTTTGATTTTGATTTCATCTCTCTTTTTTTTCTCATCTACGGCCTGATATCACCTAGTACGCCTACACACCCACGCGTACGTGTATACGCCTTTCATTGCTTGAAAGAAATTTTTATTGCATATGCATTATTACTATTATCTATTTATTTTTATTTTATATTATTATTATTATTTGTTTTTTTTATTCATATTGACTTAGCAATTTAAATTTCTCTACATTTTTATTAATAATCTTCAACTTTATTGTGTGATGTGTTATTTTGTGAATGTTTTAAGCTTTTAATTTAATTTTTGTATTGTGTTGAATTTTGTATCTGTCAATGAGCTGACTATTCTATTCTTTGTAACTATGCCTATGGATTGTGTTGTCCGAAATAAACGTATTATTATTATTATTAGGGTACAACCAGCGTGGAGGTCGTTGCTGACATAATTAGTTGCTTTGGCATATTTATGAATATGCAGTAAAATAAAAAAATAAAAAATGAACACAAAATGAGTTTTAAAACTGACATGGTCACTAACATTATTATTAATACTGGAAAACGGGAACCATGTTTAATCATTTCAGCGCTGGGATCATTATCTATCCAATTATTTTTGGGGTCACCGCAGCATGTCTTCTTCTTCCTTATTTCTCTATTATTCACCATCTCCTTCACCTCATTTTTTTTTTTTTTTTTTTTTTTAAATAACGTTGCCCCACACTAGGAATTTCTCCTGTATCGTGGGTGCGTTCACAAACATATAAAGTCACATACACAAATACCCAGACCCGAAACAACTATCTGCAGGCCATACAAATATTTGTTCCGTGCGGGGATCGCAGCGCAGCAGTCCAATCGCTTAGCCACTGCGCCAACCGTGCTGTCAAACATCATCATTTCTAGCCATCCTTCTCACATACATTACTAGAAAAACAATATCCACCTCCAACATGACATCAGAGACATTTTGATGACAACAACTCACGCACTCGCTTCATTTATCTAGATCTAAGAAAAGATTTCAGGTCAAGGACCTTTTAGACGTAACATCAGATAGACTGGAAATTTATTACAGACTGGATTACGGGTAGCTACGTTTTGATAGGGTTTTATCATATTTTAGGGAAGGTTGCTTGTGAAGTGGAGTTTATTTGGCAATTTATTTTGATTATTTATGATTGCTAGCGATTTGTGTTATTATTTAGGTTTTTAGTCGTATGCCTTGTGAAGCCACGGGAAGCATACTTTGTAAAGTTGTATCCAGTTTGGCTAAAACATTGCAGGCTGATTGTCTGACAAAAAGATGATTCCGTGCTTCGGAAGGCACGTATAAGCCGGTGGTCCCGGCCGCCAAATGGCGGTCGTCAAACCATGTCAGAGGCTCTGACACTAGGGTGTGTGGGGTCGTTAGACCTTACTGCCCACACGATAAGAAGAAGAAGAAGAATGTAAAAATAAGGAGTCTATTTATATCACGTAGAATTTTAACAAGTAAATGATTGATGAAAAATTATAAATATTATATTAATAGCGTGAGTGTCCATGGAGTTTCTTAACCATTCTTCTCCATAGAGATCAACGCTTTGGAATGGGCAACCACAATGCTCTCCGTTGTTATCCCTTGTATCTGGGAATCTAGCTTCATTTTATTGTTGTTTACATTTCGGCAATTCAAAAGTGCCTGTAAGTGGCCAACTTGAATACTTTAATATTGATTCTTTTTTTTATTGCAAAGCAAAAACCGATTCGGAGACAGAGATTACTCTCTACAAACAAACAAATATGACCTCTTTATAATATTAGTATAGATGTGAAATTAATTGAGAGGAACCTAAAACAAATGTCGTATTCAAAATACAAAACCGGCCTATTTTACACAAATCGTCGGGTCAGCCAGTAATGTTTTACAATAGGACCCGGTCCGGTCAGGCAGTGATGAATGGTCACCCTAGCCCTGACAATCTATGAGCCGATCGATCTTTGGGACAAAAAGGGATCTTTTTGATAGAAATAAAGTCTTTTTGGATCTTTGTTTGATTCGATTCGATGAAGTCAATTTGTATGTGGTTTGGAGTTATGTTGTATTAGGAAGGATGGACGGAGAAAGTAATAATACAATACATCCTGTATTGTTGGGAAGAAAATTGAATTGGTGTGGTTTGGAATAAGTGATCCCTGTTAAGGTAAGGTAGAGGCCTTGCTTTAGCTGTGTTCAAACTTTATGGTGACTCGGACTCTTTGGTGAAAAGGAGTTTTCTGTGACGCTTTCTTCCTATTCAAAAACAAATGTTTTTTTCATAATAAATGTGAATATGAAAAAAACATTTTATTGAAAAGGAGCGAGTGAATCTACTTATCGTTGTACTTACTAATGAAAAACACCACCTTATCGATAATTAATTAATAAAGATATTTAATGATAACTTAAGATGTCACTTAGTAAAGATTTGACATACTTTTGTATGACAAAGCTGTCAAAACCTTTTCAAGTGATGGCCTAAGTAATCATTAAATCTCCCTGAGTGCGGCAGTGGGTACTATTGTTTAACTGCGCCGTTGGACTCATGGTGGCAAGTGCAACTGCTGAGCATGGGGTCCACGGCTCGATTCTCGACTCGGGTAGAAAGCGCAGTTGGGATTTGTATTAGAAATTCGACTGTATATGCTATCGTTTAGTAGGTATCTAATATTTCAGTAGCAAAATATTTCCCGGATCGCCAAACACTGCACATATAGTACTCGAAAGTCAATTTAATCGTTTTCAAACTTTAATATCTACTGAGCCACGTTATAAACACTGCGTTTTATGATTGGTAGCAGTTGCATGGCTCGTAAACTTGACCAATAACGACCGATAAAATATAAGAACACGGACTTGCGAAGCTCTAAATCATAAGAGGGTTCAAATAACAATTTTATTTGGTTTCTGATACAAATATTTGGTCCGCGGCAGATATAAGACGTAGCAGGTAGGGTTATGTGGTTTCTGCCTACCCTTATGGAAAAGGCGTGAGTTTTTTTAAAGGCTACCCCACACTTGTAATATCTCCTGTCATCGTAGATTCGTTTACAAACATTTAAACTTACATACAAATCGCCAATGATTAGCGTACAAATATTAAAACATGTTGAACATAAAATTTAATTACTAGACATGAATTTATTCTTTCGTTCTTTTATTCTTTTCTTTTTTTAAAAAACGTTGCCCCACAATTAAAACTTAAGTATTAATAACATTGTTATTAACTGAATACAAATCCAATCCATTTTCATTTATTTTCTGAAAGAAGGATTCTCCATCGTTATAGCAAGCTGTTTTCACCATCAAAATATTTACATACAAACAACCCCCATCAACTTTGTACATAATAAATGTATCTACGTAAAAACTGTCCAACGTGTGATACCAAAAAGTTGTATGTTTACACTTTTTTGTTTCATTCGTGAACACAGGTTTCTCTGATAAAAACGTGTGACATTTTACAGTATTAAAAGTTTTTAAACTGGCATGATTACTAACATTATTATTAACACTGAAAACGGAATAGTGCTAGATACATAAAGAGTGTAAAAGTACGCTTAACGCAAATGAAGGATACTTGTTCTCCCCACCACTGTGATATTGTTTTTGTTCTAGCCATACCTGGGAACCCCCTAGTTACGTAGATATTGGGGGTCAAAGTTTGAAATTTTTCACAGCTGTGTTTGTAAAAACTAGTTATTCAGTTTATTACTTTACTTAAATTATCTCCATGACCCGTTTACTATTCAAAGTATTCACTAGCACAATGTTTTAAGAGTGCCACATTGAGTATTACCCCCAAAAAAAAGTCGTTTCCCAGCAAAAAAAATTGCGTAGGGGTACTTAGTTTGATGTACAGAATGTTTGGTTGACGGCTGTGTGAAGGGTTAATTTACACCCTGTATTTGCTGTATGCTCATATCATCATCATTCTCTTGCCCTTATCCCAATTCATTTAGGGTCGGCGCAGCATGTCTTCTTCTTCCATACTTCTCTGTTTCTTCTCTTTCTTTCTGCCTTATGCGTATGCATTTAGTAAAAAGATTTCATAAGCATACACAAGTTTATCCAGTAACTAATATCAATTAAATACATTTTGGACTATACCGTCATCGTCATTGTCAATACATTATCACTTTGTTTGGCCTTTTCAACGCTGAGTTTACTCTGCCCGTCATAGAGAAGCAAAGTGTGGTAATTAATCAATTTGCGCTAAGTATACTTACCCACCTACAGGCTCTATGCAAAGTCAACTTTGCCGGAAGCGGTCCCGGTCGGTAACGTACCGTAGATACCTTATTATCAACTTCCGTTTATAGTTAACTAGCTGATGCCCGCGGCTTCACACGCGTGGATGTCGGTCGAATTATATACTAAAACCTTCCTCTTCAATCACTCTATCTACTAAAAAAACCGCATCAAAATCCGTTGCGTAGTTTTCAAGATTTAAGCATACATAGGGATATAGGGACAGAGAAAGCGACTTTGTTTTATACTATGTAGTGATAGTGAATTATCTCTTGGTAGAAAAAATTAAGTTTTTAAAGGGAACTGTTTGTTCGCTTTAAAAACTTAATTATTTAACAGCCTTTATATAAGGCTGTTAAGGAGTAATTTGCTGATAGTAATCATCTGTTATAGTTGGGAAAAGGCTAGTTTCCAGACTATGTTGTAATCAGTTTCCTGTCTAACTATACCTAGTTGAATAACAGTATTTAACCGACTTCAAAAAGAAAGAAGGTTCACAATTCGCGGGAATTTTTTTTTACATGAAGCGACTACCTTTCTGATCTCTAATGGGTAATATTATACTTCATGGTAAGACTAGTCGTCAGAATTCTGGGCCCGTGACTACTTTAAATAACAACTGCCAAAGATCTTCAGTTGAAAGGCGGGACACCCAATAACTTAGGCAAACACAGCTTCATCTGAAGATCGACGAGTTATTATTTAGCCACGAGCTCTTGACCGTATTAGTTCTAGTAAAATTGTTAGGCCCATAAGTATCTAATGATCAGAACATATAATTATACGAGTATGATATATCCTTTCAGTACCCGTGTCAAAAGTTTAGGGATATATGTTTCGTGTATTGTTCCTTACTTATACATTTTTTTTTAATTTTTTTCTGACGTTGATACGTCAAAAAACACGCGTCCAAGTTCATGAGTGGGGGCTAAAAACGTCACTTGTAGGTAAAAAATGTACTAACATGTGACGTCACACGAGTTTTCGAAGCACTGTATCGTCTTAATTTTTTGATTACGTGAAAAAAGAAAAAATATGTGTTCAATATTTTTTGAAAATCTATCCGACGGACTTTTTTTTGTACGATCACAAACAACAACATTCACTGGATATAATGAAATAAACCGCCAGCAACTAAAACACAACTGGTAAAATTTCCCGTGAGGAAAATCTTCGGAGTTATGAAACTCCCCGCTGCGATCAATAAGTTGACAAACGACGCAGGTGTCAACAATCTATCATTGTATAAAATAACGATGTTGCCAACCTTCTGGCTAAAGATAGAATATTTATTTGTCATTTACTCGTCCAAGATGGCAACAAAAAACGTGAACCGTTTATTGTGATTTTACAAATATTGTAATCGTTATATTCGCCCTTCCGTGTTACAGAAATAGTCAGGTTTTTGTTTAAATTAAAAATGTTTATCGAAAACTTGTTTTCCAGATATAAGAATGGAATATTTTTTTTTTCTTGGTGGTTAAAGGTACTGAAAAATACACAAAATGGGCAAGTAAAATTAGCTACAGTTTTAAGCCGTTGGGAGTCGAAACGCCCGGGTCATGGGGCTCTTTTTTGTGCGTGGGAAATCATCAAATCAGCTCTAGGCAGACTGTCAGACTTCTTCTGACTAAAAATCACCCATGTTCCTTCTTAGCCCTTTGAGTCCAGAGCCGCGGTATCTTTTTCGAATAACCCGCAGCGGGTCCTGGGGCCCGAGACCACGTTTCATTTTTAGGAGAACCTCTCGTGGGCCTCCCCTTTTTCGTTGGCCAAAGAATTTGCATTGCCAATTTTGCTACCAGTCTTCTGGCCAGAAACTTGCTGCAATTTACTAAAGTTATATTTATTTTTGTTACAGGTAATTAGTGTATCACTAGTGGCTGTGTAGAATGGACCTTGTGAGTTATTAATTCCACTACTCTGTAAGCAGTAATGTTTTTGTACGATAACGGTCGGTAGTTATCTGCGATCGTTTAAACAGTCACAGCGACAAGGTGCTTTATCTTCATCATCATCATTTCAGCCAAAAGACGTCCACTGCTGGACATAGGCTTCCATAGGACATAGCTGCTTTATCTTGGTATGAAAAAACTAGCTTTTGCCCGCAGCTTCGCCCACGTGGTAATGTCGTTTTTAACTCCCTTAGGGACTTCCCGTATTCCTTGTCTACATTAAAAAAGGATACTTTGTGCAAAAATTCAGCTTTCTAGGTCTTAGGGTTTGGTTTTGACATTTATAAGTCTGTCAGTCAGTCAGTCACGTCTCCTCTTTTTATTTATATAAATATAGATAAGAAAGCATTTATTCACTGACCAAAATACAGCACTTAATGTAGTCTCTTTCTAATTAAAAAAACTGGCTATTCAAGAAATATAAGTAACTTAATTCTATTAGGTAAATAATAATTTTATCATCTTCAGCAACCAGTTTGTTGGTCATGACTGTGGTCCTTCAACATAGACCTCCGCTAGTTTCTTCCACTCAAGTCTGTCACCAATTTTCACCACCCTTCGGGTATCTTTAGCTTTTGTATCTTTCCATCTCTATTTCAATTTCATTACGTATCTTGTTTACGAATAAAAAAACATTCCCTTGTTTTTCGAGTGCTTGTTTGTGTAAAGTTCTCCAACTGTAAATGGAGTTAGCCTAAAAGCTTGGTTTTGATCGGTGAAAATGACTGAATAATTAAAAAAGAAAGTTTGAAAATGTTCCCGAACTTTCCAATCCTTTTTCGGGAACGAGCCAACGACTTTTTGGGTGGCAGCGTTGCGTGATCCGAAAACTGGGTATTGACCCCAATTTATACCCTACTCAATCCAATTTTTTCGTTTCACTGATCCTTAAATACCAAACATATATACACTGAATAACTTATTTAGCAAAAACGTTACAGAATAATTATGTTTTTCAAACTCCTTCGCTATTCTATTGCGATTAATTTCGTAGCGGGACCCAAAGACGGTTAAATTGTTTCGCTGGGACTTCATCGAGCTTCCTTGTCGAGGTTGTCCCAAAAATAAAAATGTTATAGAATAATGCTAACTTATTTATGTCTAGTGGTTGAACGCACTACGGCTGAGTATGAGGTTCTGGGTTCGATGTTAGTGCCGTTAACACTGCCTGACCTAGAAATCGCACCTAAGGTGTTTAAAATGGCCACTTTAGCGTATCATAATAAAGAAAGAAAGTTTACTGTCTAAAAAAATATGATTCTAATTAGTCCGTCTGTTAGATTATCGAAAAATATTAGATACGTATTTTTTGTTTTAACAAATCTATAAAAATTGACGAAGATAAAACGCGTCAAAGATTTGAGGGGGGGGTTGTGACGTCACTCACCGTTAAAAAATGTCATACTAATGTCTTAGAATATGACGTCACACGAGTTTTCAAAGCACTGTATCGTCTTCATTGTTTGTTTACGTGAAAAAATAAAAAAATACGTGTCCAATATTTTATGTAAATCTATCTGACGGACTAATTAGATTTTTTTAGTTAATTACCCTATTCATATGATTTTTTTTTTTGATCTGCTAAAGTGGCCATTTTAAACCCCTTGGACCTCATACCTCACATATTCCAATACCCACGTATGTAATAAATATCAGAAGTAGAACTTTTCACCCCAAAAGCAAACTCTAACGTAACACAGAAGTTGAAAACAAACTTCAACAAAGATATCATTGTGATAGAAAGCAGGCCTTCCATCACATTCCATCCCTCACTAACACCCCAAGAGTGAAAGAGACACATACACCGCGAATTCACCAAATGGATTAACGCACGGAGGGAAGGAATTATACATGATGTTCTCATCCGTCACGTTTACTGGCGGCCATTTTGTTTTATTTATACATGGTGTAGCGTGTCGTGAAAGCTGTACTTCACTTTGAAGGGTGTAACGCAGGTGGAATGAGTGTAATATTTTGTTTGTAGATTAAGAAGTAATCTGTCATTCGTCGTAAGGAACGTTTTTTGACCCTTGTGTTTGAAAAAAGGTTTCTTGTTGGAAATTTGAGTGCTAGATTTAAAAAACATACAAAATTATTTTATGGATGGAAAATCATCAAAATAATTATCTCTCCCTCCTTGGGTGGAGTAAAAGAGAGTGTAAGACTTCTAATGGCTAAAACCCACCCATCATCAGCCTATCATGTTCCCACTGTAGGGACTCAGACCTCCTCCCAAGGAGAGGGATGAGCTATAATCCACCACGCGTGGCCAGTGCGGGTTGGTAGATGTCATCTCTTTGAATTTTTTTGTTCTAAGACATGCCGGTTTCGTCACGAGGTTTTCTTTCTTTGTTTTGAGTGCAGTGGTGATGAAATAAAATACACAAAGTAATGTGCCTGGCTGGGTTCGAACCCACGAGTCACGGTTCGTAAGTCGGAGCCGCCATCACTGGGCCACCATTACTCTCCCATCCACCCATGTTCCTTCTTACCCCTTTATGTTCCGAGGCCGCGGTATCTCTTAACGTATAACTTGAGGTCGTGAACAGTGCGTGAGTAAAGTAATGGCTTGCCCGCACTTAAGTAATTCACCAGGAGTTAAGTACTTCGCTAATGGCCTGACGTTTGCTCCTGATCTTATCTTGATGTATTGTCTTGATACTTCAACACTCATTATGGGCATTGTATCGAAAGTGCTTGAAGTAAGAGCAAGCTTGAAGTACCGCGTTTTTGATTGAGTCCTTACTTACCTTGAGAGATTATTTTACTTTTGTTTTTTTTTTTTTAAACGTTGCCCCACACTAAAAATTTCTCCTGTAACGTGGGTGCTTTTACAAAAAATTTAAACTCACATACACAAACCAAACACCCAGACCAGAAACAACTATCTGTAGGCCATACAAATATTTGTTCCGTGCGGGGGGTTCGGAGTCCAATCGCTCAACCACTGCGCCAACAGCCACTCACCCAACAGATGCCACTTATATGTATTGAGTGGCATGAATCTGTACAGATATGAACGCTAAGATGATACCAAGATTCGAAAACTATTTTCTTGTAGAATAACAACTGCAATTTTGATAAAAATCCTGTTTCAAAATAGGGATGTCGCGTCCAAGATCATGAGTGGAAGCTTGTGACGTGACTTTCCCGTAAAAAAATGTACAGCAATGTGACGTCACACGAGTTTTTGAAGCACTGTATCGTCTTCATTTTTTGTTTACGTGAAAAAAGAATAACTATGTGTTCAATATATTTTGGAAATCTATCTGACAGACTAATAAGATATTTTTTGTCAAATTTTGTATGGGATCCAAAATAGTATCGTCGTTACCCAGCAATCATAATTGTGTAGAGTTAGCTACTTAGTTTGATGTACAGAATTCTTGATTGACAGTTTCGTGAAGGATCTGTCTACCTACACCCTGTCGGGATAGTGAAATAATTACTTCAGATGAGCTTTGCTAAGGTGGAAGCACAGCTCTAGAGTAACCCGCAAAATACGAATTTTCTTAATTTTTTTGCAATTTGCC
Organism: Diarsia brunnea; assembly: GCA_949774965.1. Taxonomy (NCBI): domain Eukaryota; kingdom Metazoa; phylum Arthropoda; class Insecta; order Lepidoptera; family Noctuidae; genus Diarsia; species Diarsia brunnea. The sequence continues at coordinate 5,914,423 of OX459022.1, forward strand.
CGTCAGTGTCAGGTTGTGTGTTAAATAAAATAGGATTCCAGTAGGGCGACGACAGGATAAAATAGTCACTCAATGGAATTAAATCAACTTAAGGGGATTGTATTCATGGTTTTAATAATCATATCTCTATGAACACATAATAATATTATTATGCAATAAGTGCGGGGTTTTTTTTAACGTTTTGTCACTAGGAATTTCTCCTGTATCGTGGGTGCGTTCATAAACATTTAAACTCACATACACAAATACCCAGACCCAAAACAACTAGGCCATACAAATATTTGATCCGTGCGGGGATCGAACCCGCGACACGTAGCGCAGCAGTCAACTGCTTGAGCCCCTGCGCCAACCGTATCGTCAAATCATATTTTAGTCAACATAAAACCTGTCCTAAAATTGAATTTCGCGGACTACCTTAGCGCATGTACCTTAATCAACAAAATTACTGCAACCAATGTACAAATATGAACCAGTCTGTAGCATTCCTGTTAAGCAGTTTTACTCAACTCAGCAAAATCAAAAAGGCATTTTGAAGTCACTTTTATTGCATTTTTATAACACAGTATCACCCTCCTAGCTTTCTCGCTGTTTCTTTGACGAAAATGTAGCGGAATAGCAAATTATTTAATGTTGAAAGCAAGATGGTTTGGTTAAGGAATTTTAAGGAAAGTTGAAGTAATTTTTAATAAAAAATTCTCTATTTTTGTGTAAGAACGTTTCTGCAGTTTGTCTCTTTTTAGATCCTCTCACATTCACACACTTTACATTGATAACATAACACCGGTAATGCGTGAAAGGTTCGGCAGAGGCATACCTAATACCCCATGTGTGTGGTCGAGCCTATTATTGCCACCAACAGGCCACAAATTCAATCTGCATGGCTACTATTGAATAATTTCTAATTGAAAAACTTTGCCCGACCCGGGAATCGAAACGAGGACCTCATGCTCAGTAGTATTTTAGTACTATTATTCCCTTATCTCTCACAAACGTTTCATTGATAAATGATAACAAAAAGTTACGAAAGTTTTTTCTATCACATAACAAATACTCGTACATTGGTACAAAAATCAAATATTAACTTCACACACAATTTTAACTAAATTGACTGCACAAGCTAACAAATCGAGTGTTTCCAATACATTAAATTTTAACAAACGTTTTTTAAAGCGTTGAAAACAAACAACAAGTATATTCAAAGCCGTTTAATCAAATAGATTGGCTTTAAAATAACTATTTGTTTCGGATACACAAAGTACTGAATGAAAACAGTCAACATGTTTATGTAGAACTAGGTTTTGCCCGCGACTTTGCTCGCGTGGATGTCGAAAAATATCCCAATAAACTTTCATCCCTATAAAATTCCCTCAGGGGTTGAATATCACAAAAAAATAGAAAGAAAAAGAAAAGAATGAAAAAATATATATATACATACAAAAAAAAAATACTCATACAACGAATAACAGATATTAAACAGTCGGGTAAAAATACAACAAGCAGGGATAATATAAAGATAGTTGCACGTCGTGACTGCGACAAGTAGGTTAAAACCTTCCTCGAGAACCATTTTATTCGCTGGTGAAAACAACATGAAAATCGATGCAGTAGTTTTTGAGTTTACCGCGAACAGACAGACAGACAGACGCGGCGGAGGACTTTGTATTATAAAATGTAGTGATGATACGAGAAATGTATAGCTTAATGTGACGCCATGTGTCTTAGGTACGATTAGTTTGATAAAATTATGTTATTTTTTAGGTTAGTGAAAACTTGGCTGTAACTACAGCAAAAGTAGTGTTCATGATGTACGGTCGTCGGTCACGAGCAATAAAATTTACAAAGCACTGGTGCAATGGTTTTGGTACAAAATTCAAAAGCGGGTATAAGTATTTGTGCTCAGTTGATGGCAATAGGCTTGCCCCCCATTTCATGAGACTTAATAACATAACTGACAAAATGTGGGTGTACTATTAGGTACACCTCTGCCTAACGTGGGTTACTGGTGTGATGATGTTCCAGTCGGGGCTGCGGGTTGTTCGCAAGAGATACCACGGTCTCGACATAAAGGGCTAAGAAGGAACATGTGTGGTTTTTAGTCAGTAGAAGTCTGACACTCCCTTTCACTCTGCCCAAGAGCGGGAGGGGTTATTTGATGATATCCCACCCGCCCAAAAAAAAAAAAAGGTGTGATGGTGTTATGCAATTTTCTAAAAATAACAGTACTAAACGCAAACCCAAGTAATCAAATAGATCTCTAACCTAGACACCTTTACCGCTATCCAGACAGACTGGACGAATGGGTCATTCATCCAGTAAGTACGGTTTCGTTGTGCGTTGCCTAGCAATCAACACTAGACCTTTTCACACACTTAGCTACCTGAATGTAGCCTTTAAAAAAGGGTGTTTTAAGCTTTTACTGTTTAAATCTAAACTTATACTTACTTATACTCGTGGCTTAATAAGAACTGCCACTCGGGTCGATCTTTACGTAAAGCTGTGCTTGCCTAGGTAGGTCTGTGGATGGGTGACCGCCGGTCATACCGAGTTTCCTCCGTGCCTCGGAAAGCACGTTAAGCTGTTGGTCCCGGCTGCCATATGCGCTGTTATGCATATGTGCATATGTATATGATACTAGCTATGCTAGCTATGCGTTGCAATGCCCTTTTTCCTACCTACTACCTATCTACTAACCTACTACCTAACTACCTACCTAACTACCTACCTACCTACTACCTACCTACTACCTACCTACCTACTACCTACCTACCTTAAAAATGAAGATATGTGATAAATCAGTGAGTATCCTTTTCTGGTATCCTCGATCCATCCCAAACAAATTGTCAGTGTGGAGCCCTTCTGCAGGATATGCGCCATCTCCTATCCTGTCCATCCTGCACAACCACTTGCACCTTTCAGAATTTACTCCAAGCAAAAGATAGAGCTGTGCAGGTGGCTATATACTGCTATAACACGATTTTAGATCATCGACAAATGAATCTAGGACGAATCCAGTGTACACTAAGCTATATCAACATTTCGAAAAACTCGTTTTAAAAGTAAACTTGCGAGCACATTTATTTATTAGTAACATTTTTTTTCAATAGATGTCGCTGCATATTTCTTCTGTAATGATGGTAATTTCTTCTATAACACTTTTAATATCAGCATCTTCTATTTATATTGTATCTTTATTGTGGAACAGATTAAATATATTTAAAAAAATGGGAAAAAGAAATGTAAAGAGCATCAAAAAAATATTCAAACAAATCACAAAAAGTATGTCCCGTAGTGGGGATCGAGCCTGCGACTATCTGAATGAAGAGCGGTCGCACAACCGCCAGACTGTTTCCTCCGTTACAATGCTTCTAAATAGCCGTTCCAATGCTCGTCATGACTGAAAGTTAAAACTACCAGCCTACCTACTGCTGTCAACTTTCTTCTTTTTTTCTTTCATTAGAACCTTCTCCTGACAATTACAAACACAACAAAAAAAGAATTAGCGAAATCGGTCCAGCCGTTCAGGCGTGATGCGATGACCAAGGAAATATGGATTCATTTTTATGTATAGAGATGTATATGTGCTGGGTTTGGCAGTCGTTACAGGTAGTCAGTGATCTGAAATTCTGACATCCAGTCTTACCAAAGAGTATCATAATATTACCTAGTATTAACTGGGTTGTGGAGGTCAGATAGGCAGTCGCTCCATGTAAAATACAGGTATTCAGCTGCATCCAGTTGCAACCAGATGCAACTGAATACCAGTTTTTAAAAAACCTGCTATAAACATTAGGTACATCATCACTACTACATAGTATAAAATCATTATGCTTAAATCATTAAAACTACGTTACGGATTTTCATGCGGTTTTTTTAATAGATAGAGTGATTCAAGAGGAAGGTTTTAGTATATAATTTGACCGACATCCACGCAGGCGAAACCGCGGGCATCAGCTAGTATAATAATAATATACAACGACATTGACAGGACAATTAGGCGTCAATCTTCTTCTCCACAACGTTGATACTGTTAGCCTGTGCCATCCCATTGCTGGGCAAAGACCTCCTCCAATGACCTCCAAACTTTCAGTCCAAGACCAATGTGGACCACTAGTCGATGCTTCTCCTACGAGGTCTACCGCGTGAGAAAAAATACTGACCTTGCCCAAAAAGCCACTAAGCTGAAGTGAGGCTTGGTTACCACCTGTCGGGGCTGCGGGTTGTTCGAAAGAGATACCGCGGCCTCGGCACAAAGGGCTAAGAAGGAACATGGGTGGTTTTTAGTCCGTAGAAGTCTGACACTTCCTACCGAGCGGGTGAGTCATTTGATGATTTCACATCCCCCTTAAAAAAAAAAAAGGTTTGGTTAGCCATGTACGCAGTATGCCCGATGAGCATCGTTGATTATGGCTTTTTATTAAGTTTTTCATAAAAGTTACTTATTCGTTACCTATATCTCAAGTTAGGGTCCGACCCGTTTCTTAATTAACCGCTGAGCCGATATTGGGGCCAATAAAACGCCCCTTACACTGTGTAACGAATCGATGAATTTAATTTAGGTGTAACGATGGCCTGTTTATATTCCTCGTCTGTCAAGCTTTGTATCTGTTGCAGGGGTCAATTTCTTTCAAGTCTTACATTATTATAGCGATGATTTTCAAGCCATAACTTAAGCATAATTGGTTCACAGTTTCCCACAGCTGGGACACAAGCCTTCTCCCTGTGGGAATGATGGGGTAACACTGCGCGATGCAAGCCCAGTAAGGGTTGTTAGAACAACCAAAGTTCTGTGAAAATCAGAAACTGAAAAAAAAAAAAAATGATTCACCAAGTGATTGTGTAAGCCAGTCTCATAGGCCATAAGGATAGCCATATGTTGCTATTGTATGAATAATAATTATTAGTAAACATCAAAAGATTCAACGTTATTTTCTTTAAAATATTACATTTTCTCAGCCGGCTCGTTGAACTAATGGTCACAAGCGCGACTACGGAGCATGAAGCACTACTGAGGATTCGATTCCCGTGTCGGCTAAAGCGTTAATTGAGTTTTTTCCATGCGGATTTTCTCAGTAGCATACACGGAGTCTGGATTTGTGCCCGTTTGATGGCAATAGAATCGCCCCTATTACATGGAACTTAAATATAACTGTTGAAACGTGGTTCTACTATTAAATACGCCTCTGCCTAAGCCTTCAGGAGTTACAGGTTCCATGTTATATTATCTGGAGATTGACATCACCAAAATAATTTGTCGTAATTTTATTTAAAACACGACATTTTCCCACACTGTTGAAAATCTCCTACAATTCTACGTTCCCTCTGTTCATACAAGCTCGTCTTATGTATCTTCAAACGGTAGTAAAACACAAGAACTCATAATATTCAAAACGGTACGTCGTAAACCGCGCATGCATCTCACGAAATATACCGCAGTGTTACAACACGATATAACTAAGAGGTTACATCAACGATGTCCTTCAAACTGTGTAACTTGAATTTAAATAACGTTAAGCAAGAAAAAGGGAAAGAAAGGAAAGGAGTATGTAAGGATCGTAGTGGAAGGTGGCGTTCTGTAGATTCTACCTAACCCCGTGGGTAAACGGCGTGACTTTATGTTTGTATGTATGTATAAATTAGGAAAATAAAAATTATGATACTACTGCAGAACGAAATCAAATTCGGTTGTTTGGTTAGGAAATGATGGTTCAGTTTAAATCGTAATTGATTAATGATTTAAAGTGTTTTACAAACAATACACATAATAAATATGATTTCAAACCATGCACCATTTTATTTTCTGAGTGTTTTATTTTCTGCTAACACTATCAATTCCGATTACAAAACATAATTTAAAAAGATGATTTGATTGGTTCGCATTTTTCAGTCGCAATCAGATAGTCACGCGGCGGTTAGACTGAATCTAAAAAGACAGCAGATGACGATGACATCCCGTCGGGGCTGCGGGTCACGTCGGGGCTGCCAGTTGTTCGAAAGAGATACCGCGACCTCGGCACAAAGGCTAAGAAAGAACATGGGTAGTTTTTAGTCAGTAGAAGTCTGACACTCCCTACCCAGAGCAGGAGGAGTCATTTGATGATTTCCCACCCCCAAAAAAAGAAGATGACGATGACATTTTGCCTGCTATGCCGGAAAAATAAGTATTTTACAAACCTTTTTGTTCTGCTACTGTACATTATAATACGTCAGCATATTAAGCTACCCGAAACTGTTTAGTTTTCCCAAAATTGCTTTAGCGATAAAGATGAAAATCTATACAAGAATACTAGCTTGATATACGAAGATGTAACCTTTATATCGTGTCATACTTTACTCTCTGTACACCGAATTTTATTTGGAATACGTCTTATTGAATTGTGTTGCTTTCAATGTAGATGGGTTCTGTCGTCGAATTTTATTGTTTTACTGGATATGTCATTAGGTTCTTGGGTAGACATTTTGTGGGATATAAGGTTTTAGTGGCTAATAATTTTATTTATATTTTTATTGGCAGTTATTGGTAAAGGGTTTATTGCGTCATGTCTTGAAGAGTATGATGTTGTCAAGGAAACTCTCAAATAACATAAAAGTAAGCTTAGGTAGATTTTTGCTTTGCACACCGACAAGAAGGTAGAGTATTGATTTCCAAGTAGTTAGCAGAACTATAGAAATAAAACTTATTTCGTTACTATACTAAAATTATGTTTGACGGCACGGTTGGCGCAGTGGCTAAGCGATTGGACTGCTGCGCTGCGAGTCGCGGGTTCGATCCCCGCACGGAACAAATATTTGTATGGCCTACAGATAGTTGTTTCGGGTCTGGGTATTTGTGTATGTGACTTTGTGAACGCACCCACGATACAGGAGAAATTCCTAGTGTGGGGTATCATTTTTTCAAAAAAAAAAAATTTTTAAAAAGAATTCATTCATTTCATTTTTCGACATTATTTATCATTGGTTAATTATTCTAACTCTTTCTAGTCTTTATCTTTCCCTGTACTTCTAATACCAATTTATTGGAACATACTCGTACGTCTATATTAGAAGTGGTCTCAGTATTTAAGCGAATTCCCTTTCCAGCCATAACACCCTTTTTTTTTGGGGCTTGTAAATCATCAAATAACCCCTCCCGCTCTTGGGCAGAGCGAAAGGGAGTGTCAGACTTCTACTGACTAAAAACCACCCATGTTTCTTCTTAGTCCTTTATGTCGAGGCCGCGGTATCTCTTGCGAACAACCCGCAGCCCCAACGGGAGCCATAAACACCCTTCACACACAATTCAAACCCTTACAAATATTCTAGACTTAAACGAATCTAGTTTTAAAAACCTTCTATTTCATATCCGTTTGTTCCACATAAAGTGAAGTAAAACAAACATAATCTTGTGCCAACAAAGAAAGAAATTAAAACACAATTAGTAACAAACAGCACTCGCTGTACTTAATGCTTCGATTTCCGGCAGGCGGGGTTGCACGCGACCTGGCACTTTGGAAAATAAAATCTAAGACTTTGTGTGTTGTTTGGGGCACTTAAAGACAAAATTGTGTTTCAAAATGATGCTGAAAATATAACATCACGCCTGTAATCCCTGAAGGGTTAGGCAGGGTTGTTCGAAAGAGATACCGCGACCCCGGACACAAAGGGCTAAGAAAGAACATGAGCGGTTTTTAGTCACTAGAAGTCTGACACTCCTTTCCGCTCCGTCCAGAGCGGGAGGAGTCATTTGATGATTTCCCACACTCAAAAAAAAGGGGTGTACCTATTATTACACCCACATTTCGCCAGTAGGTAATGTTTCAAGGCCCTTCTAATAGGAGGTGAGAGTATTCCATCAACCGGGTACAAATCCAGACTCCGTGGCTCCGACTGAGAGATTTCTTAAGGATAAACCAAACAACACTTCCCGACCCTGAAATCGAACCCAGGACCTCATGCTTAGCAGTCGCACAGTCACGCACAAGCACCCATACACCACACACGCCCACATAGTCACTTCCGAACTCGAAAACGTCGATAAACGACACTTTTCGGCCAAAAATCCTCTTTCAAGCAGATCTGGATTATAATACGTCAGCGCAAAGGCAAAAACAAAAAACGCGTACGTGAAGGCAAAAAATATATAGAATTTTAAGTTGAAAATTTAAGATATTCCGTGTGTGTAGCTTTTTCATATGTTCCCAGACTCCAAGAACATTATGCTGTGTACATATTTCTTCTGCTTAGTAAATGCAGCGTGTTAGTTAACATAATAAAAGTTTATGCATGCACCATTACATACTGCGGTATGCGGGTCGTGGTTCTCAAATTAGGTTAAAGAATAACTACAGACCGCGGGCTATGTTTGTTAGTGCACGGAATTACTGGATTTACTGGAATAACTGGAAGTCTTACCTATTCTAGTTGCGTTTCGTTTTATTTCTACGTATAGTTGCGTTTTATTTTATTTCTTGGTGTATTTACGTGTGTACAGAATGTTAGTGGAAAAAAAAAAGGCATGCTTACATGATACTAATAAAAACAAAAAAAACACAAATAAAAATAACAGACAGAACCATACTAAATATTTCGGAAGGGTCTCGTGCTTATCACAGAGAATATGCGCGGGTCAATGACTTTTAGACATAATCCATATTCCCTTCATATTTTAAAACTGGCGCAATACAATGGCGAAAAAGGAACGTCTATTATAGTGAAATCTGGAGAGCGTGCGGGGGGACCATGGCACATTTACGTCACAAATTAAAGTTATAGTGTTTTTACATACTTGGGACGAGACGATTCTCGTACTACGTACTACATACTGAATACCGTCCTTCGATATGTCTCTCGTTTAACTTAACACACAATATTATTTTAAAAAAACGTACATTTACGTAACTCCCTCTTTGGTGTAGTGGTTGCAATCTCAACAGCCGAGCATGAGGTTATGTTTTCCGGGTCGGGCAAAGGTTTTTCCAATAAAAATTCCTTAGCAGCAGCCGCGGAGGCTGGATTTGTACCCAGTTGATGGCAATAGGCTCGCCCCTTATTACATGGGACTTAAACATAACTGGCGATGTGGGTGTTCTATTAGGTACACCTCTGCCTAACCCTTCGCAGATGATAGGCGTGATGTTTTGTAATCTTAAACGATAATTTAACATGGTTAATTATAAGTCATCTGCAATAATGATAAATTGATGTTAAAGCTATTTTGGAATATAATTTTGTTTTGTGTTTTCGCAAAATGAATTATGAGTAAACTGTGTTATTATTTTCGCTAATAAATAAAATAATATATAATGGTATAATATATTTTGAGGTGTAATTTGTTACAATTTATTCTGTGGAGAATCTTTTGTGTAACAAATAAAATTAAAACCAAATCAGGTATTTTCTGAACAGAGGAGATTTTAAATAGAATAAAATGAGACTGGTCGGCACACTTACGAATAAAATGAGACTGGTCATATTTCCAGGATGGGTCAAGACAGATGGACCGGGATCGTAATACGGTGGTCGCCACAAGACGGTCGTCGACACCGAGGCAGGCCCAAGAAACGCTGGCGTGACGATTTGGACACGTTTCTGACTGATTGACCAGAAAAGGCAAAACATTGGGAGAGTTGGAAAGAACTTAGGGAGGCCTTTGCCCAGCAGTGGGACAGAACAGACATTTTTTTTTTGGGAAAACTGTAACATAAAACTACAAAAACAGTACATCTGTTATTTTCCTTTTTTGTTTTTTTTATGAGTGTGAGAAATCACCGAATGACTTCTCCCGCTCTGGGCGGAGAGGAAGGGAGTGTCAGACTTCTACTGACTAAAAACCACACATGATCCTACTTAGCCCTTTGTGTCCGGGGCCGCCGTACCTCTTTTGAATAACCCGCAGTCCCGGATCTGTTAGTAACCTAATAACCCACTTCTAGCTCTTTTCTAGCTTAGAAAAATATAAAGTTTTAAAGAACAGTGCTTAAAAGATACTTCGCGAAACATACACAGAATGTGTTTTTTATACAACATTTATACACTGAGTAAAAAATGAACAAAACATTATTTGAGCGCGTGCCTTTAAAACATACTCGACAAAATGTTTTGCAGAAAACATGAGCGCCTGCTTCTATTTAACCATTAGTTTTTCACGTAGTAGGTTTTGCTGGTCGTAGAAAATAGATATACAGAAGCAAATTTTAAATTAGTTTGTACTACTCGTAGCTCTTGCCTGCGTCTACGTGAAATTGTTATACAAATATTACTTCTCTCGATAATAATTTCATGGGTTTTCATCCTCCTTGCACGGAAGCTTAATATGGATTAGACTTTCGTGCAAGATATGGATCTTCCAGTAAAAGTCCCGTCATATTCAGTCCAGTCGTTTCGAAGATTTTCCGTAACAAACAGACGGACAGACTGTATATTTTCGTTATAAGAATTTAATTTTCATAAGCATTCATTCATTTTAAGCTGTTTTTGTGCTGCTGTGTACATAATTTTATAAATAACATATTTAATAATACATTAAATAGAGTTTGCCAGTGTTTTGTAAGAAATATTTTAAAATGTAATTTATACGTATATAGCTGAATAAAGGAAATCAAATAGCCTTAAAAATCCCAACTCTGAAGAAAAGAAAAAACCTTGAAAGCCTAAAGAAAATACCTCGTTCAGTTCAAGGCATTTCCTTTATCCTATCTGTAATCACCTTAGCGAGAATGTATGGCTGGCTTAGCTATCACATATCTTTATCTCCACCTGTAATCGTGGCACATTTGTCACACAGTCGAAGCTAAGGGATTTTTGGGTTTTTCGCTCACTGAAACTCGGCCATTATCGACCTAGCCTTCTCCAACTATATGTATGATGCAAGATCGAAAGACTTTCCAGTCTTACCGGATTCAGCTGAATACTAGTATTTTACATGGAGCGGCTGCATGTCTGACCTCCACAAGTCAGTTAGTACGATACCCCTTTTTTGGTGGTTGTAAAATCATCAAATAGGGGTTGTTTGATGATCCCGCTCTTGGGCAGAGCGAAAGAGAGTGTCAGACTTCTACTGACAAAAAACCACCCATGTTCCGTCTTAGCCCTTGTACCGAGCTCCGACGGGCCGCAGGAATAATCATCAACTTGAAGATCAACCTGAGCCGCTGTTTTTACTTAGAACTCGACGACATAATTTATACCTATCTTGCTGAAAATTACGCGACGGAAATCCTCCATGCTTTGATTTTACCATTAGAATGTTATTATAGCGGAAAGGTGTTTTAGGAAGTCAGTTAGTACAACCACCAAAAAAGACAAAAAAAGGGGTATTTTTTTGTCTTTCTTGGTGGTTGTAAAATCATCAAATAGGGGTTATTTGATGATCCCGCTCTTGGGCAGAGTCAAAGGGAGTGTCAGACTTCTAGTGACAAAAAACCACCCATGTTCCGTCTTAGCCCTTGTACCGAGCTCCGACGGGCCGCAGCTCCGACGGGAATAATCATCAACTTGAAGATCGACCTGAGCCGCTGTTTTTACTTAGCCACGAACTCGACGACATAATATATACCTATCTTGCTGAAAATTACGCGTCAGAAATCCTCCATGCTTTGATTTTACCATTAGAATGTTTTTATAGCGGAAAGGTGTTTTAGGAAGTCTCATTGGTACAGTGGTCACAAGCGCCACTGCTGAGCATGAGGTCCTAGATTCGATTCTCAAGTCGGGGAAAGTATTATTATGAATTTCTATTATTACTTGGAAAATTGACATAACTTGCGAAAAGTAGGTGTACTGTTAAGGTACACCTACTTTTCTTCGGGGGTACAGCCCAACCCAATAACACTTTGCCGACCCGGGAATCAAACCCAGAGCCTCTGGCTCAGCAGTTGCGGTAGCGGCCACAAGACCAACAAGAAAGCTTAAATAGGTCAATGGAGTGTATTGAGAAGGAATTAATTGTATTTATTTTTGTTTTATTTTCTTTATGATACTATTATAATTGAGTCAATCAAATAAAACAGTATAATAAAAAATTATATGGCTATTATACAGGGTGTAAATCAACCCATCACACAGCCGTCAACCAAGCATTCTGTACATCAAACTAAGTCCCCTACGCAAAAAATTTTGCTGGGAAACAACTTTTTTTGGGTCAAAAATCACATTTTACGGTAAAACTCAATGTAGCACTGTTAAAACTTTGTACTAGTGGATGATTTGAATAGTAAACGGATCATGGAGGTAATTTAAGTAAAGTTATAACCTGAAAATGTAGTATTTACAAAAACAGCTGTGAAAAATTTGGAACTTTGACCCCCAATATCTCCGTAACTAGGAGGTCCCCAGGTATGGTCTAGAACAAAAAAAATATCGCAGTGGTGGGGAGAACAAGTGCCCTTCGTTTGCGTTAAGGGTACTTTTACACCCTTTATATATTAATTCCTTCCCAATACTCTCTCTGTTTAAAGTATTTTTCAAAGCAAAATACCTTTGATACCTGACCGTTGAACAAATTGGGCTTTTAAACAAAGTTTTTCGTTGAATCCTTGATTGGTGAAGTGGCCTTTTATCCGAACCAATTATCGGAAAATGTGTACAATGAAATTTTCCTTTGAAACGTATTTTGTTCAACAATTTTCATTAAAACATTAAGCTCTATCTTCCATGAATTTATAAACAATTTAAGGTGAAAGCAGTTATGTTTTCCACAAATTCATTGGTTTATTGACAGACAGTTTCCTGAAATCTTGATATCGTTTCAATGTTAATGTATTGTTGAAGGATTTCACAAAGCTGTCAATCAATCATATTATTATAATAAATACATCAAATTAACTGAATCTACCTAAAAATGTATTATTATTACTGAAAACTGAAACATTATTTTTTATGATTCAAAGTAACGCAACTCAAAGCATTAGTCAAAGGTACAATTAAGGTACTTATAAATAAATTGAAGGTTTTTAAAGTGAGAGCAGTGGTGGCCCAGTCGTGGCGACCAGTCAGGCGCATTACTTTGTGTAATTTATTTCGACACCACTGCTCTCAAAACGGTGAAGAAAAACATCATGAGGAAACCGGCATGTCTTAGAACCAAAAAATTCGAAGACATGTGACATCTACTTATCCGCACTGAGCCCGCGTGGTGGATTATAGCCCATCCCTCTCCTAGAGAGGAGGCCTCAGTCCCTGCAGTGGGAACATTATAGGCTGATGATGGTGATTTAAAGTAAATTTATACAAAACTAGTGAAAATATTAGAAGTTTGACCACCAACATCTCCGTAACTAGAAGATATGGTCTAGAACAAAAAATATATTGCAATGACTGACAAGTGCCAAAGTAAAAAAATTGTGGTTTTTGAAAATACCACCATTTTTTTACTTTGCTCTTTCTTAACTTCCAAGACCTATTTAGTACCAAAAAACGTCCATCTACCTTCTACCTTCTGTCACCAACGTGAGGTTCACAAAACAACGAAAACTCCCGTCTTCTATACCCACAGAAGTTTTATTAAAATTTTGAATGAAAGATTAATTAAGTCCTGCATGACATTCATTTTATCCTCTTTGTTGGAACCTTTTGATGTTAAACAAATTAATGACCTCCGTGCGCCTCTCTTTTAGAACCTTTGTATGGCTAAAAGCATTTTATTGTGAGCTTTAATGTGTGTGATGTTTTTATGATAAAACTGCTTTATTTGGGTCCAAACTGTAGTAATTTTCCCATAAAGAAAATTAGACTGATGACTGAAAATTAGCTAACAGTATGACAACCAGTTTTACCAAAGAGCATCGTATGAACCAGTACTAACTGTGTTGTGGAGGTCATCTATGAGGTGCGTGAGGTGTTATTCAACTGCCTTTGGTTAGACTGGAAGCTAACCCCAACATAGTTCTGTCATTCGTTCCTGTAGAACTGACAAACAGTACCCCAAGGAGTATCGTACCCAGTAACTACTGGAATTCGGTAAGACTAATACACCTCTTCAAAATACTTTAAAAGGGCTATGTAGACTTAAATTCGAAGGTTGTTTAGTTTACGAGAATAATTATTTTAAAAACAAATGATTTCACATTCGAAATCTATTCATTCACTTGAATGAGTTTTGATGTGAGCTTTACACAATAACCTTGCAACACGCAAAATATTTTTACTTGAAAGTAGAACATAATAAAATCGATAAGTAAGCTTTGAGGCAGACATACACCGGGATTATTAATTATTCATTCTACCTGCACGGCATTATGAGCAGTGCATACTTTTCTCTGCGAGTTTTTCAACCGTAATTTGCTACCCACACAAACGTATTCATAACATTTTAATTAACCACTCGGCTTGCTTTATTGTACCGGAATATTGTATTAATTTTACACTAACAGTATAAAGCAAATAGTTCTAGTTAATTTGATGTTTCATTAACTGCAAGTTTATTTTCCGTAATTAAAAACATTAATATTAATAACACGTGATTCGCTGCAACCTTATGTTGACGGCATTTAAATATAGGTAGGTAAATGCTAAACAATTTTTGACACATTAACACTGAAACAAGATTGTTATTGTTGTTTACACTAAAGAATTAACCCCTTTGAGCCTTTCAGGATAATAGTACATGTACAGTCAAAAAACGTTGATAATACCTATCAAAAACTATTACCATTACTACGACCAAAAAAGAATACCAATCGTGCCTAAATCTAAGCAACTTCAATTAAAAAAACATTAAGTAGGCACCTGAAAACAATCAAACAAAAAAATCTTCGCAAAAAAACAGAACCAGTTCAAAAACAGAGCCCATTTATAACCTTTTTTACATTTAAAAGGAAAGGTTATCGATTCGCCCCCAAAAGGTTTCCGGTTTCGACCCCTCTGTCCAAGGTTGTGCGTGTCAAGGTCATTACTCAGTATAACCACACCCCTTAAGTGATCACCTTGAATGATAGATAGAAGAATGACCTTGAATATGTAATATTTATTCAGGGGTTGTAATTTTAATCGGTGAGATACGGTCTGTTTTATTTCTGACACGAAGTTTTGCATCTACCTAGTTAGTTATATATTTAATCTTCTGTTCTGTTTCTGAAAACATAGGCTCACCCCCATACTACATGGGACTTAAACATACCTGGTGACATGTGGGTGTTCTATAAGGTACAACTCTCTTTTCTCTCTCTCTCTCAACTCTCTTTTCTCTTCTCTCTCTTTTCTCTCTATATTTAAACATTGACTTTACGTTATAATAATTCATCAATGTCACTTTTCCCTCTGAACCTAGTGACAATTTGACTTTCAAGCCTTGGTTTCCCATCTTGTTATTTTTCCACCATAAGTCCATGGTGTTCTAGAAAGTCAATTCGTTATAACGCGGTGAGTGCGTGGGAGTGGCAATGACATCCTGAAGGTCATTAGTGAAAAGTCGTGCTGCAGCATTTTGGCGCATTGGGTACGTGTCCACACATACCTGGTGCGTCAGATGAATGCGGCCGGTATATGAACTAAATACCTAATGTCGTTTATTCCATTCCATTTGTTACTAACATAGTTTGAGGAACTCGTGGCTTAATAAGAACTGCCACTCGGATCGATCTTTAGGTTAAGCTGCGCTTGCCTAGGGTGGTCTGTGAATGGGTGACCGCCCATTACATACCGAGTTTCCTCCGTGTCTCGGAAACCACGTTAAGCTGTTGGTCCCGGCAGTCATATATAGATCTTTGACAGTCGTTACAGGTAGTCAGTGCCCTGAAAGTCTAACATCCAGGCGTTCAAAAGTTTAAGAAAGTAAATTAAAATCACTTAAATATTAAACAGCATAAAAGTAACACTGATCGTTATTTAGCAAGATAAAAATAGAGCTTGTTGTTAAATTAATGAAAAAACCGTACTTCAATTTGCAATAAAAGCAATTCGTAACAACCATTTTTGCCAATAACACTTTGACCCCCCCATAAAAGGTAATTGCCGCGAACTTACCTAACCCTAAAACGCTGTATACACCTTTATACAGTCTGTATCAGAAATGTGTTGCCATTAAGGGTAGGTATAGAAAGCAAGAAAGAAAAGTATTTTTTGGTTGCATACAGGACAAAACAAATTGACAAAAAATTAAACGTAAGAGAAACACTTAAAATTAGGACATACTTAGATTAAATTAAAATTAGTCCCGTACGAAGCCAAAAGGCCACTATCTCAGCATGGTGCTGTAACATTTATGACAAATGTCACAGCGCTGGTATTCTGATAGGGCCCAACCAACTATGTTGGGGTCGTCTTCCAGTCTAACCGGAGGCAGCTGAATACCAGTTTTTTACATCGACTGCCTATCTGATCTCCACAACACAATCACACTGCACACTGACTTCCTAAAACGACTGTCAAAGATCTACACATGACAGCGGTTAAAATGTATTGAAATTTTGTGTGGCAAAATATTCCATTACAGGTCAGGGTCAGGTCAGGCAAAGTGTTATTGAGTTTTTCCATCATAAGTTTCTCAGTAGCAGCTACGGAGTCGGGATTTGCGCCAAGCTGGTGGCAATAGGCTCGCCCCCTATTACATGGGACTTAAATATAACAGCTGGCGAAATGTACACCTACATTTCGCTTTGGTCTAACCTTTCAGTAATTACAGGCGTGGCGTTATGTTCAGTTTGATCGGATGTGCCAAACTCGTTTTTTTTTCTTTTTTGGAGGGTGAGATATCATCAATTGACTTCTCTCACTCAGCAACAAATATTTGAGCGATTTATTCTGATTTTACAAATATTCTAATTGTTAAATTCACCCTTCCGTGTCATAGAAACAGTCATGTTTCTGTTAAATCAAAACAACGCAATGAAATATGCGCAAATAAAATTGGCCCTGGGGTCCTTTTCTTTTGGAGCGTGGGAATTGACTCCTCCCGCTCTGGGCGGAGCAGTAGGTAGTGTCAGACTTCTACTGACTAAAAACCACCCATGACCGCGGTATCTCTTTTAAACAACAACAACTTTCGCAGCCATATGCCACACCCCTAATGCGACTACTCATTTCTAACACACGCTGTGTAAACCAACCCAGAAAGGCTTTTAACGTAACTCAGATAGGGTTAACTACAGTTAACGTAATCAACGTGATGCATCCACGATGTACTGTTCGCGTCAAATAACTGTGCCCCTCTGAAGTTGGCTACGAGTGGCTCAAAATTACGAACAAAACTGCAACTGCGCATGCGCGAGTCATGGGGGCGGGCATTATGGCATTATAAAACTATGTTTTCTTTTAAAAATATGTATTTATTTTGTTCAAATAATTTTCTACGTGACTGCACTTGCGCGATCTTTGCAAATGGCTAACTTCAGAGGGCCAAAGATATTTGACGTGAACTATACTTAGTAGTTTATAGTGGTTTCTGATTAATGTATTGGTAGTAGTTGTAGCTATATCGATAGCTGTTTTAGATAGGTTAGTGGTGTTTTATAGTACAGTATCCGGCGATAAATATTGTACATCGACCTTTGCAAAGAGGTGTATTTTATACAAAGAATAAAAAGAATTATCAAAAGAAGCAAATCTTAAATTGTTTAAACAGCTCCTAATAGATACCGGACTGCCTGTATTTCGTGCGACAGACATAACGCTCTACGAAGCCGAAATAAGCCGACTGTCTCTTTCCAAAGGTCGATGTGCAATATTTAACCCCGGGTACTGTAATAGTAGTTAGCCAGTGGTGGCGGCACCGGCTTACGAGCAGTACAGCATTACTTTGCAAACTTTATTTCATCACTTCTGGTCTCAAAAACGGTGAATGAAAACATCGTGAGGAAACGGCTTTAGTCTGTGGCGCCAACACATAAGTTTAAAGAAAAAAGTTTATCTGTGCTAGCTTCCTGTCACCTGCTTCTGTAAATATCTTCATTAAGTTCATAGCAATTTATTGGTTTTACAACATAGGGTTCATGCTCATATGAATAAATAGCATGGAGATTCTGGGTCGGGTGGGACCAATCATCTTCGGACAATGCAACAAAGTATAATTACCGTCGAACTTCACTTACAGGTAAGTTCGTTTGACTATTAAATTATACTTTGTTGCATTGTCCTCGATGATTAGGATTACTAATGTAGATGTTTAAAGACTAGTTGTAAAATCAATAAACATTTATATAAAATCAATAAAAAAATTAAAAAAAAATATCCAAGAATTAAATATTCGAAGACATGTCACATCTCCCAAGTCCCAACCCACACTGGGCCTGCATGGTGGATTATAGGCCATTCCCTCTTATATAGAGGCCTGTCTCCAAGTAGTGGGAACATTATAGGCTGATGAGTAGTAAAGTGCTAGTCCCGTTGGAGCTGCGGGTTGTTCGCAAGAGATACCGGGGCTTCGACATGAAGGGCTAAGAAGGAACATGGGTGGTTTTTAGTCAGTAGAAGTCTGAAACTCCCTTTCGTTCTGCCCAAGAGCGGGAGGGGTAATTTGATTTTCCGCCCGCCAAAAAAAAAAAAGTGCTAGTGTGTTGACTGCCCTGATGGTTAAGTGGACGCTAGCGTGACTGCTGAGCAGGAGGTCGTGGGTTAAATTCCCGGGTCGGGCAACGTGTTATTCCCTCAGGATTTTTTCAGTAAGGTTGATGGCAATAGACACGCTTCCTATTACATGGCAGGTAAACATTACTAGCAAATGTGGGTGTACTATTTGGTACTCCTCTGCCTTTTCCTTCGGGAACAACAGCATGATGTTATGATCGACCATTTTAACAGCATTCGACTTGGTCTCCCAAGAGTTTTGAGTTATTTTAAATTCATTGAGAATTTCAGTTTAAATCTTAAGAATCCAGTCTTTTAGATCGAGGCATTTTCTCAGTTTAATGGCAAATTCTCTCGGGTCATGTTCTATTTTCAAGCTATTTAAATCTTGAATGAACGAGGCCAATCTAGAACGAGCTTTGGGGAAAGAGCCATTTCAGTTTTAGAATTCCTGCGCTTAAAGAAAATATCAAATTTATTTTCTAGCACGTCGTCGTTGGTGGTAACAAACGCGATATAAGCTGGCCTAGCATTCATTTGAAAATCAACGGTGGCCTTCGTTTTCTGCCGAACTGGCCGTATTTGACGCTATTGTAAATTCGTGAGACACAATCATCATCATTAAACATTGAAGCAGTGATAGCCTTCTGTTGTGACCGACAGACTGCCTAGTCTTAGGTCTCATATTTGAACCCAAGACACATAGCTCTCTCGTCGGGGCTGCGGGTTGTTCGCAAGAGATACCACGGCCTCGACATAAAGGGCTAAGAAGGAACATGGGTGGTTTTTAGTCAGTAGAAGTCTGACACTCCCCTTCGCTCTGCCCAAGAGCCGGAGGGGTTATTTGATGATTTTCCATCCACCAAAAAAAAAGAAAAAAAAGGGTGTGGCATATGGCTGTGAAAGTTGTTGTTGTTCGAAAGAGATACGGCATGTACCTATAGCCAAGTCAGAGGCCCAAGGGTGAGACAAAAACCTTGACACCAGTACGATATGATAAAGAAAATGAGAAGAAGAATTTACCAGACTATGTTTAACCCCACACAATATTTCAATGATTATTAAATGATAAAAATGATGTTTATTTTGCTAATAGGTTTTTACAAGCGTCACTTTTTTTAAAAACTAGATGAGGCCGGTGTTTTATACCTGACTACTCCGAGAAGAAACATCCGAAACAAACTCAGAGGTCTCGTTTAAGGTCCAGACATAATCTTGGTATACAGACATGAAAACTATGCAGATTAGTGTCTGAGATGGTCTTTTGAAGAAAGCACCACACAGATGTGAGTGGACCCGTCCAGTCAGTGCAAGCATTTGTCAGTAATCATGGAGCTCGACTTGTAACTCAAGGAGCTCAACGTTACAACGAACAATAGCAAAGAAAGGACATTTTGAGTGGGTCGCTTATAGTACTCAAACTGCCAGACAATCGTTAAAACTAAAGAAAGAATTGTCCGAGGATAGTCAGCACTTCGGTGTTCTGTCTATCTTATTTGTCAGCCAGCATTACAATAACCATCATGTCATATTCCATATGTCCACACACCCAGCTCCTAACTCTTTACTTATTTTCACTTGCATACAAGCAACACACCCCAAAAGCGGTTTCTCTGGCGAGAATATCCGCCGGGAATTCACTAAAAGCGATCGGCGACAAACCACAGCCAAGCTTCCGCTATGTCATCGTATGTGCTTGGCTTAAGATGTCGTCGGGTTGTATGTACATTGTACAAGTCAGGAGGGAAATATGGTGTTTGCATTTTGACCTTCGCTAGGGATTCACGGTTAAACTTGTTTCGTAAGTTCAACAAACTTGTGATTTATTTTATTTTATTTATTAAGGGATAACAAACAACTACAACATAATAATAAAAAAAATATATACATGTCGCCGCGAGAGTGTCTATCTGCTGGGATCATTAGGCAATCTAATTAATAACCAGCTTATAATAATAGCTTAGCTTAGTTTTTTTATAATCATTAATGAACCTGCCATCTCTGAGATATTTGTACAGTAATTATTACGGGATCGATATTGAAAGACATGAGCGACAGTGCCATCTGTTAGCTTTTGTGTTAACTACTACAGAGATGGTTTGTAATTGAATGGTCGATGGCTCGAATAATGATTTATTAAACAGAGGTCTTTAACTAGAACTATAGTTAAAATTAAGATAAGCTAATTGATTATGAATATTGGGATTTTAATGATTGCTCACTTGAAATTAGGCTGTTTAAGAGACGTCATTGCACATTGTTGTGAAGATGGCGGCGAATACGATTTTAATGATCAATAACTCAATTTATAATCTGAAACCACGACTAAATCAGTTTCTTTATGTAATTATAAACTAAAAAGTCATAAGATTATTTTGTAGAGCAATTTATTAGTAGAAAACCTGTTCTTTGTATTAAATCCTTTAATTAGCCGGAAATGGCGTAAGTAACATTCTGTTGTAAAAAGTAATGAACCTATTAATTAGACATTAACTTAATAACACCTTCGCATTAATATTGGTATTGTTTTATTGTTAAATAATTATTACAATCAATTGTGAACTATTTTAGTATTGTTTATTAGTTTTAACTGATTAAAAGTAATTAATAACAATACTGAGTACGTGGTACTTCCGCTAGACGGACTAGACAAGTAGACACGCGTGTGACAAAAGATGCACATTATCTCGCGTTTAGCAAATAATGAAAATGAAAGTGGTTTTTGATGTGATTAACATTAATTAGTGCAAACGAGAATTGTAACATGATTTAAATGGAGTTTCTTCAACCCATTCTTCTCCATAGTAACAATGATTCATGTGAATGGGTCTCAACCCCTGAAAAGTTTTTATGTGCCTGTAAATGGACTATTGTAAATAAACGTTTGGTGTTTGAGTCAAGTATTGTGTGTGATTTCAACTACCCATATACCCATCTACCACGAAGAGGAATCTAAGGCGAAGACATTATGGCGGAGGCCATTGATGTTTAGGAGCAGCGTTCCTCAAGTGGTTTTCCCGCCGTAACATCAGAAGTGGGATTTTATCTGCGCTTTGCTCATGAATATGCGCCGGAACATCCAAATAATGACATACAGGAAAATATTGAACTGAAGACTATGACGTCTAAGATTTGGCTGTATTTTCATCCTAGTGGTTGACAGATACCAACATGATAAATAAGGCTTATTTCAACTTGAACACACATGACCCAGTCAGACAATAAGTTGACACATGGGAAAACAAACAATGAAGTTTTATGTGACAGAAAACTTCATAGTCCAATCAAAATGACAAACATACAGTACAGCACAGAATGACCGAAGCAGCAAAATAAAAGAAACATGAACACTTGGAAAGCATATCAATAAAAATGAACCTACGGGATGAAACATCAAACCCGGGAAGTATTTTATTTTATTCATTTTAGTAACTGTAGTGCAGTTAACAATATTTTAACTTATCACATTACACACTGGCTAGGTTAATGCCACCTTAAATTGACACCTGTGGGATTAAAATATTAAGACATCTTTAATCACTTACGGAGTGATAAGGTCATTACCCGTTCAAAGTTATGATTAAAATATAAATCAGTACTTAATGTGTCACAAACTGAACTCATGAATCAAATGATAGTTAGTTACTTGCATTCACACATTAATTAATTAACCAAGTATTAAATCTTGTTGTGTTTTGAAATGTCATTCAGAATAAAACATTTAATAGAAATAATTCTTATTAGAAATCCCTCCTAATTGACATTCAAGTGAGGAATTACAATTAAATACTTTATACAAACTTGTAAACATTTGTATTGGATAACATGTTTCAAGATTCATTAAAAACAAACAAAGTTGTCCGTCACTGGACACCCGGCAGATGTGAATCTTTGTATTGTAATGACACAATATGTCATGATAAATAGTACAATAATTATTTATTTATTCAATATCTATCAATCGAATCTACATCATCACCTTACTACATCTCTAATTGATTAGCTTAAAGTTTAAAAAAAAATAAATAAATAGATAAACAATTGATCCACAATAAACATTATTTTAATGGGAAAACGCAATGATAACATCATACTATTTCCCATTATAGCATATGAGTTGGATTCAATGCACATGTTTTACATTAGTAATGCTTTGTTATGTAACTGGTACTTATGTGTGTTTTATAACAAAACAATTAACGAAACATCAACGTTGTTCAACAAATTGTGACAATGAAATTCAGTGCGATAATTCAACAGAAAGCAAAGCTTTAAAGAAGTTAAATTGTGAATGTTTCACTAGTACAGTAACACAACCAATAGTGTTTTTAAAGTAGTTTTAATCAGATTAACTTTCCCATCTTAGTTTAATTACCATCTAAGTATGATAACTATTTAAAAACAATTGATTACCAAATTTTCATTACTAATTTAAACATTTAGTCAGACTACTTTGAGGGCCTAGTAGTAATGCACCATACAATTAAAGCGTGTGTGCCTGGATTCAATTCACGAGTCTAACAATGTTGTTGAGTTTCTCCATCAGGAATTTCTCAGTAGCAGTCCAGACAATAATATTAATGGCAAACAGTCTTGCCCATTAACAAGAGCCTTAAGCATTACTGGCAAAGTGATGATGTACTTCTGCCTAACCCTTCTGGGATAGCAGGTGTGATGTTTACATAACATCTTTTCTTGTTCTATTATTTACCTGCATGACTTTTACATTCCAGATTCGAGGCAATTATCTTATAAAAGAGGAAATGATAGTAGAGCAAATTCACTACAAATATAAACAACATCAAGTACTACAGCCTGGTGAACAAATGACCGTGTCGCCGGCTATGAAGCTAACAAATGAGAAACAGCATGAGGACAGCCAACCCAAAATGACTGTTTCAGTGTTTACACACCATAAGTTAACATAAAAGGTGAGAAGTTTTCAAACTACTTCAAACACTTCACCACTGATATCAAACAGTGTTGCATTAAAAGGCTCAATACAATCGCCAATCAACCTACCTACCTACATGATGCTCATGTGTGATGAGTATCAGGTATTCTATTTTCATTATTTTAATGTTTTTGCAATCCTGCCAGTTGTAAGCAACAACTATTAACAAAAACAAAGTATTAGTACTAACAGTAACTAATGAAGTATAAAATAATAATACTCACAAAAAGCTAATGGTATCCGTGGAGGAAACAACTAGCGCAATAAGTAATACTCACAATGAATCACACAAATAATCTATCAGCAGCCGTGGAGGTGACTGGTAATGAACCAACACAACAAATGATCTATCAGCAGCCGTGGAGGGAACTGATAAAATAATACTCTCATGTTATCCTGCTGGGTCCACGGCGTATTAAACGCCCAGAGCCTGGTTCCTTATATCCTGTCAAATCAAAGACTTCGTGCCTGTCACGGAGCAATGGTCCTAAACTCCTTATCCTTTAATCCTGTCAAATCAAAGACTTTGTGTCTATCACAGAGCGGTGTTCCTGATCCTATCCTTTTATCCTGTCAAATCCAAGACTTTGTGTCTATCACAGAGCATTACCTTCCCGTGAGAATGAACAAATAAAAACATACTACTCACACTACATTTACCAAATACAAATCACAATGTCTAAAGCTATCAATAATTTTATTTAAAACAAATCTAGTAGACAGTAGACCTATTATACAAGGTTGCAAAGTCAAGTCATAGTAAGCAACAATATTATCTGTTTGCTAAAAAAGCAAACAGCTTATCAAACAATATCAATGAAATCAATAAAATCAATGATGTTCGATAATTTTGTCAAAAATATTCTATTTAGCTAGTAGCTAATCAAACAATATTTTATTCAACTAGTAGCTGATCAAACAATATCAATAAATTCAACTAATGTCGTTGATAATTTTGCCAACAATGTTCTATTTAGCTAGTAGCTTATCAAACAATATTCTATTCAGCTAGTAGCTGATCAAACAACATCAATAAATTCAATTAATGTTGTTGAATAATTTTGCCAACAATATTCTATTAAGCTAGTAGCTAATCAAACAATATTCTATTCAGCTAGTAGCTGATCAAACAATATAAAATAATTCAATTAATGTTGTTGAATAATTTTTCCAACAATATTCTATTTAGCTAGTAGCTAATCAAACAATATTCTATTCAGCTAGTAGCTGATCAAACTATCAATGAATTCAATTAATGCTGTTGAATAATTTTGCCAACAAAATTCTTGTGAGCTAGAAGTTGATCAAACAATATCAATAAACTCAATTCAATTAATGTAATTGAATCATTCAGGCACCAATTGTTTTATTAAGCTAACAGCTTAGCATCTAATAACTTGAATAAAAATTCCAAACAGCTATAAATGTCTGTAACTGTGCATGTGTGTCTAGCAAGGTGATACAAAAATGCATTGAATGTCAGATCTATTACAAGGTTTCTATGTTGAATAAACCAATGAATGAATGTTACTAAATCCTACAATTGAATAAACATTGTAGGATAATAAAAGCAACAATAATCTGCCGACAAAATTTATCTCCACTATTTCAGATAACAACCACGAGACTACACTTAGGACAACGGACGGACGAGCGGACGGCAACGGCAAGTGCAGAGCGCGCACCGCCGATCAGAATGGCCGTGTCGCCGCGAGAGTGTCTATCTGCTGGGATCATTAGGCAATCTAATTAATAACCAGCTTATAATAATAGCTTAGCTTAGTTTTTTTATAATCATTAATGAACCTGCCATCTCTGAGATATTTGTACAGTAATTATTACGGGATCGATATTGAAAGACATGAGCGACAGTGCCATCTGTTAGCTTTTGTGTTAACTACTACAGAGATGGTTTGTAATTGAATGGTCGATGGCTCGAATAATGATTTATTAAACAGAGGTCTTTAACTAGAACTATAGTTAAAATTAAGATAAGCTAATTGATTATGAATATTGGGATTTTAATGATTGCTCACTTGAAATTAGGCTGTTTAAGAGACGTCATTGCACATTGTTGTGAAGATGGCGGCGAATACGATTTTAATGATCAATAACTCAATTTATAATCTGAAACCACGACTAAATCAGTTTCTTTATGTAATTATAAACTAAAAAGTCATAAGATTATTTTGTAGAGCAATTTATTAGTAGAAAACCTGTTCTTTGTATTAAATCCTTTAATTAGCCGGAAATGGCGTAAGTAACATTCTGTTGTAAAAAGTAATGAACCTATTAATTAGACATTAACTTAATAACACCTTCGCATTAATATTGGTATTGTTTTATTGTTAAATAATTATTACAATCAATTGTGAACTATTTTAGTATTGTTTATTAGTTTTAACTGATTAAAAGTAATTAATAACAATACTGAGTACGTGGTACTTCCGCTAGACGGACTAGACAAGTAGACACGCGTGTGACAAAAGATGCACATTATCTCGCGTTTAGCAAATAATGAAAATGAAAGTGGTTTTTGATGTGATTAACATTAATTAGTGCAAACGAGAATTGTAACATGATTTAAATGGAGTTTCTTCAACCCATTCTTCTCCATAGTAACAATGATTCATGTGAATGGGTCTCAACCCCTGAAAAGTTTTTATGTGCCTGTAAATGGACTATTGTAAATAAACGTTTGGTGTTTGAGTCAAGTATTGTGTGTGATTTCAACTACCCATATACCCATCTACCACGAAGAGGAATCTAAGGCGAAGACATTATGGCGGAGGCCATTGATGTTTAGGAGCAGCGTTCCTCAAGTGGTTTTCCCGCCGTAACATACATATTATAAATAATATTATAAAGAAGAAAGATTTGTATTTTTGTGTGTGTGTGTATGTTTGTAATGAATAAACTTAAAAACTACTGAACCGATTTGAAAAATCCTTTCACCGTTGAGAAGCTACACTATTCCCGGGTGACATAGGCTACTTTTTATCCCTGTATTTCCACGGAAACGGGAAATAGGCGGGTGAAGCCGCGTGGCGTCCGCTAGTATTTAATGTATAAAGTTAACAATGTTCGAGTAATAATGTTGCAGTCAACTGCATTATCCGCAGATAGACATAATTAAACATCAGTGGTAACCACTAGACGACATTACCAAGATTAACAATTAGACAAATTCAAATAAAAATAAAAAAATAAGAGAGATTTCACAGCACATACATACATTGCTGGAACTCTTTTATATGGGATCAGAATCACGTTTCATCAATCGGGGGGGACGGGAAAATGTGCTTTTTGGCGTTGAGCGTACTTTTACACACATTATAATTACTGCCTCTTTGGTCTAGTGGTCGCAATCGCGACTGCTACACATGAGGTCCTGGGTTCTGGATTCCCAGATCGGGCAAAATTTTATTTGATTTTTCGATCAGGATTCAAAATCAAAATCAAAAGTCATTTATTCAAACTAGGCTGATAATCAGCACTTTTCGAAGGTCAAAATTTACATAATTACAAGAGACAGTCCCCAAAAACGCCCACCCTTCGACACTTCCTAGTGTTTTAGTTGGAATGAAGAAGTGGCGGAATAAACTCTCCAGCATTGTTTTTAATTGCAATGATTTGTAATAGCAGCCACGGAGTCTGGATTTGTGCCTGGTTGTTGGCAATTAGACTTGCCCCCTATCACATGGGACTTAAACATAACTCGTGAAATGTGGGTTTTTTTTTAGTTGGTGGGAAATCATCAAATAACCCCTCCCGCTCTCCCAGCAGAGCGAAAGGGAGTGTCAGACTTCTACTGACTAAAAACTACCCATGATCCTTCTTAGCCCTAGGGCCGAGGCTGCGGTATCTCTTTCGAACAACCCGCAGCCCCGACGCGAATGACTCTGCCCTGGAGTGTATGGTACACCTCTGCCTAATATTTCGGGAATTGCAGGCGTGATGTTATGTATCGCTGCCCATCTGTTCCTCGTTTACTCAAAACAGAGTGTAAAATTACATTATATTTTACAAGAAAAACCCGAAAGGCAATATTTTAACATGGACTAATAACCGTTTATAGTGATTTTCCGCACATTGTGGATATTTCGAACATAAATTCATTACTTAACAATAAGCTGTGTGAGCACAACCCAACTGTCCTACTCGTGTAGGGTGACCAAGATAAATGGAGGACAAAGCGGAATTAGAATACAGGCTGACGTTTTGCATCCACATCAAATTCATGGACAGGTAGCTATGCTAATGATTTTCGACTCGAATCAATATTAAATTGGGAAGGTATTTTTTTCTTATAAACGGTAATCGGTAAGTGTGAAGAACTCGTGTTACAACAATATTTGGGTATTTGTTCCATTTGGAACCAAATTCGTAAAACTAATGAATTGAATTAAACAAGAAACCAGGTATTGTTAATTCGTATTCAAAAACTGGAGCAATACCAATGCAGTAAGTTAATGTATACAACGCGCTCTATAAATACTTGCTTTGCCGCTACTGAAAAATAAACTAAATCCTATAAAATCTCAAATCACGGTAACCACAAAACTCCCTATAAGCAGGACACAGCATCGACAGCTCATAACTCACAGATAGGCTCGCGATTAAACAACAGTGATTTATAACCTCAACCTGTACACCCGGCTCTCAAAATAAATACACCCTGTGGGCACAGAAGAAAATCATTTTTCATACCTACTTTTCAGTCTATTGGGCAATGAGGAAAGAATTTTTGTAAGAAATAAGATTGAAGCGAATTTGAATTGATGTTTTTATTAGTTCCATAGGAAAATTGGTATTTTTATTTTACTGGGAAGGTATCATTTATCATGAGAAATTGAATAAAACTGAAATTAATACATTGCTTACAGAAGGAGGCTCATGTAAAAACTGTTTTTTTTTTTAAATATGATATGATTTTTTTAGGTTGGACCAACAACTTTGTAATTAAAAAATTATTTAAAAAAACTACAGATTAAATAAGTTTTAGACAGCATCTCGGATTTTTTTTTATATTATTATTTTTAAACCGTGAGTAAACCGACAGTTTGTCAATTTCAATGTCGATTTTCCAGAAAAAAAAATGTATCTTTGAAAGGCCATAATCTTGGTTGCTTCATGATTTATAGAGCTGCAGTCGGGCTAAAATTGCTATAAGTTAAATTTTGTTTGTATGAATACCGAATTTTATTAGTTTAAATCGCATAGTTTTTGAGTTTTAGAGCAAAAAGTGAAAAACCTCTCAAAATTGCAGATATGAAGAACTACATCATGCTTTGCGATTTTAATATTAATTCCCACTGGGCTATAAGTTCAATCTACATTTACGCCAACTTCTAATCCAGTAAATTAGTATTAGGTATGCATATAATAGCTATAAATTCGAAACTGTCGTAAACTTTAACTACCTAATGCGATACTTGGACTCAAGCCATCGCTGTGAGAAAACTAAGGTTTATAACGCACTGAACGATTAAACTGCGGCGTTTTATACGTCGAGTTTATGCAAGTTCTAAAATATAATGCGACTAAGAGCAGGGGCCATACAATGGCTGCTTTAGCAGAATTATAGTATTACGATTCTGCAAAATTTTAATGCAATTCATATTATTACTTAATAATTATGATCTGCGTTAAAATTCGTAAAATGGTCATAGACGCAGTTACTATTATGAATTGCCTCTTTGTGACCATTTAACGATTTTCAGCGCAATTCATGTTAATATCCTATTGTGATTCTGCTAAAGTTGCCATTTTAGATCCCCTGATTTTTTTTTTATAAACAGTCATAATAAATTTATTCAACTGTCAAGTGTGTTGCGGTCGTTGGAGCTCTTGGCTAAACAATAATAGCTGCTCTGGTCGATTGTTAGGGACTGGACAGTATAGTATTTATTGAGATTTATACTTACACTTTTACTAATCATCCTCATCTTTCATAAAATGTCCTTTTTACGTCTCATTTCGCGCCTTGGCGACAACTATTTTTGTTGGCAGTCTTATAATTGATCTTATTCGATTTATTAACGTTGTTTTTACTGTTTTAAAATATTAAATCTTATAATTTTTCATTGTTTACTTTTCGTGTGACATAACGTCAGTTGTCAATATGTCATTTACTTTTTCTTTTAATTTGTGTCATAGTTTTTCTTAGTGGTTAGAACTATGAAGGTTACATTTGATTTATATAATTTAATTTATTTTTATTAATATATTAGCTCAAATAATGTAATTTATTGATAATTTCTATTTACTGTAACTTATCTCACGCTTATAAAATTAATTAACACGCTCACAGAAATTCTTTGAGGAAGTTTTTGACTGAATAATACAGGCCGTTTTAAATACAGGCAACTCACAATTTTTGATTTCAAGAACTTAAATTCTGGAAAGAATTAAAAGACAATTGGGTGGAAAAAAACGGAGAGATGGTTTTATAAAAAAGGGATTTCTGAAGGATGCCCTTCAGTTGAGATCTGGTTTCTGAAGAAGAATGATCACGTCTACAAGTGGTTATCTGAGTTCTTAAGAAGAACCATCGCGAAGTACCTCCAACGTATCCTCCGGGCCTCCCTAAAGGACTCGCCCGTGATCCTCGCGACGCGAAGTACCTCCAACGTATCCTCCGGGCCTCCCTAAAGGACTCGCCCGTGATCCTCGCGACGCAAAGTACCTCCAACGTATTCTCCGGGCCTCCCTAAAGGACTCGCCCGTAATCTGCTGGCCTGGCTTCGAGATTGACCTGTCCTGGAGCTGTTCTATTCTGTGTAAAGCGTGAGTTAGGAAGGTTCGTGTTTTTATAGATTTCTTTGTATTTTTTACCTCTTACCTCTATATTAAATTCAATTGTTAAATTACTTACCCTCTTTTACTTGTTAGGGGTAAGTAACACGACAACAGCTGGTCCGAGAATTACCGCGAATCCATTACATACCAAGTTTCCTCAGTGCCTCGGAAAGGACGTCAACTGTTCGCCCCCTCGTCATTTGTAGGTCTTTGACAGACCGTTACAGGTAGTCACAAATGTGATGAAAGAAAAATCAATTCCTGCTGATAACGTTGTCATTCATTATCAACTTGACAATGATAACATAGCCAATTCAGTCACGTGTACGTGTTGACGGTGACTGTGTAAAAGCTAAGTCTACTTTGCTTTTTCTCTACCGCCAATTTGAGCAGTTTAAACGCCCAGTGCGTTAAATGCCTAACGTACTGCAAACGACACAGAATTAATATCAATAAATCACAGTTTCTATTCCATTAAGTTTTCACTATTTTCCACTGAAACGGCTTTTCTTTGGATATATACCTATGCCATAATGATTTATTATTTTAATAATTGTTTTAATCTTCTTAAAACTTTAGTTTAGACTAAAATTCAATCTCCAAAGAAAAACTGAAAAAAAAACAGTTGGCAACACAACTATTTCTAAAATCAAAATATTAAACTTCGAACTTTTTTAATCAACGGAGACGTGAAATCAAAATATCTAACCAACTAAAATTGTCTATTAGTCCGAATTAACGTCAAAACAGGCTCAAAACTATTGGCGAAATTAAATTACGGCAAAATAAATTCGTAACAAGCCAAACATTTGAGCATTACGAAAGTGCCAAAGTTTCAAACTTTCCATGAAGGATAAAAATTAAGGCAATTAATTTTTAAGGGGAGGACTAATTTTGGGGTAGCTATGAATTATAATAGCGTACTTTATGAACAAGCCTAATGGGCTTAGATTGGTTCTACTGGACATTTCTTTTGAATAATTAAAAGCAATTAATTACTCAGGTTTACTTTAATTATAAAAACGATGGATGGACTATTTGAAGGATGATATGACTAAAAAGGAGGTGACTGCTGAGATGGCGAGTTATAGAAAAGTTTCAAAGAAGAAGACATCTTAGACCGATCCCAAATACATTGGTTTGATGAGTTTGAGGAAAGGAACATGATTATATATATATATATATTTATATATATATATATATATATATATAATCATGTTCCTTTTATATATATATATTATTTTAATTTTTTCCCGTGTTTCCATGTTTCTTTACCCGTACAGATATGGTAAGAAGCTTATGGTTTAGCAAACATTGTCCATCGACATAATCACATTTCATCCTTATCGTGATTCTCCAGGACTTGATCCGCCTTTATCTAAGGAAAAAAAATGTTTTCAATATTTATTTTTCATAATTATTTCAATATAACGAGAATGCTTGTGATATCTTAATAATATAACACCACAACAGATTATATCTAAATAACGTTATTTTATAAAATACTAATCAAATATTAAACAGATCTTTGACTACACTTTCCGTAAACATCTCATTCAAAAATGAACTGTATGAATAAAAGCATAGTATTAATTTTTTAATTAGACACTTGCTCGCATTCGCTGAACATTAATGATTTAATTAAAATTATGGCATATAAAACACTGTACTTAGACATTTTTCTTATAATGTTACAGCACCATGGTATGGAAAGTACTACATTAAAACCACGAGAATAAGGTTAATTTTTGTATTAACCGCTCTCTTTCAAAGTGCAATCTGTGAAATTTGCCCTAAGCGCCCAAACATCGTTGGAATAAAAGTGTTCCGTTAAACGAAAGCAATCAATACGAAGCAGTAACGTTTTATTTCAATGAGGGAGACTCGTAAAACAGGAATAAACTTTAACAATAATGAGCTTTGGTGAAATGAGCTTTAGTTTGCGAAGGAAATCAATCAGTAGGTTCTTTTTCTTTAACTTTTCAGCAGGCTTTTTGGTCGTAGAACACATCATATTAAATTAGTAGTAAGCTGTTATTTTGTTATTCCAAACATAAACTTAAATTTTATTTATTTGTCTATTTTATTTACTATAAAGTTTGTAAGTTTAACTGCCGCACTCAGAGAGCTTTAATGATTACTTAGGCCATCACTTAGTAAAGGTTTTGACAGTTTTGTCATACAAAAGTATATCAAATCTTTACTAAGTGACGGCTTAAGTAGTCATTAAATATCTCTGAGTACCGCAGTAAGTGTTCCTATTCTATTGCTGAGTGTCATAGAATGCGTATTTGCGGGCGAAGTCGTCTCACCAAAATATAGGTCAGGTAACATCTGCCACCTGACCTACATTGCTATAACAAACCTCACACGATCGACCAAACCAAACGACCTACAAATTACATTGCCAACTCTGCCTTGGCGTCACGTCACAACTCTTTGCAAGGCGGGTCATAATGACTCGCGATGATTCCCAATGTCCACCACAGGATTGGCCACCAGTAGTGGACAGTGATACAATCTTTAAAATAGTTCTCACTAGTGACATAACCTTTACAAAATTTTACCCTTAAACTTCAGTAATGGACAGTAATACCGTATTTTATAAATATTTCCGTTACCACCCCGCTGGAGGACAGCAACATAATTTTATACATGAGTATTGATTTTGTCTACTAATGGCGGACAGTGACAGACCATTTGTTTTACTTCGCTTTCCGGCACTAGTGGACAAGCCGGTGGTTGACATCGGCAAACATCTCCCTCATTTTTTCTCCACAATTGCTGTCAGGCGCGTGATATATGGCGACTTTTTGCAACCATGAAAACGCGAAACGTCCTCTATGCTCCCGCTGTAACTTTGCCCACCTAATCACAATTCTATATATCACGATACTACTTTCGCGGTGCCGCGTATTAGTTGTAATGCAGTCGCTATAGCCATAGGCAAATCAATATCTATACAGAAATGCATCCGTTGTCCACCTTTTATTCATCCGAAATCATCAGAAATAGTCGCGATTCTATATTGATGCAGAACCACGTTTATGAAACGCGTGACAGCATGGCTATAAGGGTTAAAAGTTTATTCCCATCAGATGGTAATAAACTTTTTCACTGGGAACAAACCGGTGGTGGCTTGTTCTCAGTGATAGTAGTTGCCACTACTTGTCGCATCTGCCACCACTAAAAGTTGTAAAGGGCCAAAGACGTGTTCAAGACGTTACACGATCGACCGAAGCAAACGACCTAAAAATTACATTGGTACAACCAGGATCGATTGTCAACCAGACATTTATTGCCTCGGCACCGTGCCTCGAATAATAAGCAGATCCTTACTCATTCTATATCGCAGGAAAAAGATCGTATTATTGATGGCAGGGAAAGAAAGGCACATTTTTATGCGTCTCTTATTTATTTTATATTTGACATACTGCGGCAGAAATGTAGGAACAAAATGACACGAAATAAGTGCAAAGATTCCATCATCATCTGCTTTGCCTTTTCTCGTATCGTCCTTTTTCTTTGTACCGCTCTGGCAAGACATTCTTTTAATGTTGTGAACCTAAAGATTAACCACTTTAGTAAGGTGGAGGTCGGTTTACAGTCTTTCAGTATTTCACACGAAGCGACTACCTTTTTAACCTCCACAAACCATTTATTAAAGAACCCGATACCCTTGGTAAGAATAGTCGAATGCATGTTTTATCCTGCTCTAAATCAATGTTCCCTTCCTTACAAATAGTAAGGAATAAAAACAGTTAGAATTAGCCTTTGAAACCAATAAACATAACATCATGCCTGTGACAGGGGCAGTGACGGTGGCAGTATAGACAAAATATAATTATATTACATACCCCCAGGGGTATGTAATATAATTATACGAAAAGACGATTAGACGAAAAGATTTGATAATTTATTAGAGCCTCCAGAGGCTCTAATAAATTATCAAATCTTTTCGTCTCTTATTTTTGTAAGCCGAGAATAAGCGAAAATGCTATTTTTTTTCAGGTGAAATACAGCCGAACGGCGCGAACGATTCTACGTATTTCACTGCGCCAATTATATCACGAAAAATATGCCTGTAGAATAAAGTTGCTGCAAATATTTCAGCTTGAATTTCTTCCGAAGAGTCGTGTAATATTTCAGGGACCGTTAAAATTACGTTGACTTTTAGTTATATAAGAAAATGAAGTAAAAATGTGGAGCACACTTTGTTATAAT
Organism: Diarsia brunnea; assembly: GCA_949774965.1. Taxonomy (NCBI): domain Eukaryota; kingdom Metazoa; phylum Arthropoda; class Insecta; order Lepidoptera; family Noctuidae; genus Diarsia; species Diarsia brunnea. The sequence goes on from OX459022.1 coordinate 5,948,876, forward strand.
TAGGCTTTATTAAGGAGTGGAAAGTTTTAATTTTATATTTTATTAGTTACATTTTGTGCTAGTATTCAAAGTGAGCAATATTTCGTTTGAAGGTTGTAAATCATAATGTATTTGAGACCGACTTTGATTAAATCCCTATTGTGAAAAACGTTTTCTTTTGATCTTAGCCTTTCCTTTAGAAATGCTGTTATTGTATGTTTCTTATTTCACGACCAACCAAAGACGCTGGATTATGAAAAGCAAAAAGGTATTTATGCTTTTTATAAAGCGTGTACAGCACACAGATTTATAACTAAAGGTACGGGTGGCAACCTACGCGAAAACAGTTACAATGTTTTCAGTACGTCTTTCCCCCCATTTAGAAACTTTTCACGTAAAAAACACTGTTTCAAACTAAAGTAACCTACACGGTCAAAATGTATAGAACAGCTGAATTTTTCAGAAAAGGCTGCGGGTTGTATGAAAGAGATACAGCGGCCTCGACACAAAGGGCTAAGAAGGAACATGGGTGGTTTTTAGTCTGCAGAAGTCTGACACTCGCTACCGCTCTGCCCAGAGCGGGAGGAGTCATTTGATGATTTCCTACCAACCAAGAAAAAGGGAGCTCACAAAACTGCGACTCGAGAACATTAACCACGTATTCTACAGGAACGTGATATTCGTTTTCGCGTCGGTTTTTCTTTCTCTTCCACCCCGAATTTGTTTTAGTTTTCATTTCATATCCCCGGATCGTGTACATAATCTACTAAGCTGAGTCAAAACTGATGAGTAAAGGTATCTTAGAAGATTTATAAGCAGAAGCAAATAATTGTGTAGCTGCACGTTGGCTACTTAGGGTGATTGAGATCGGTGAAATGATGACGACGATTTTGTTGTACCAATAAACTCAGTATATTACATAAAATTAAAAGTTTTACAAATGCATGTGCGCACTGGATAAGGTGGTAAATTGTAGTGTGTAAAGATGGCGCACGGGGTTCTCACGTCGGCCGCCCTGATTTCCTCTGATTGGCTCGTTGGACATCGTGTCATCGCAATGTAGCCAATTGCTGCGGTTGTCTAGTGATGGCCGCTTTTAGTAAGTTTTATAGTGTTGTGCGGCAACAGTTTAATTTCATCGCTAAATCATCTTTTAACCATAACTTACTAAGAGGTGCTGAAATAGGCAATTAGTTCGAAGAAATAACTTCTGACCTCAAGCCCCTTTAGAATTCAAACGAGCAAAAACCTGTAAGGGGCTCATAATTCATGTAAAGTGGTTCGTAGGAAGGTTGCGTGGTGGAAACCATTACACAAATAGCTGCGACCAACCCTAACTTTAATGAGGAGGTAATGGGGAAACTTGGACGGATTTAGGAAACTTACGATTAAATAAAAACTTTTTGGTGACTTACATAGAGTCACGGTTTTTTCTCATGGGAGTAGGCTGAAAACATAGAAATTGGATTTACATTCGGAGTTGCTGTGTCAATATATATTTTTTTATTGGCCTATATTGTCCCACTGCTGGGCAAAGGCCTCCTCCATACTCTCCCACTCTTCTCTCCGTGTGACTTTCTCCGGCCAATCTCGCACAAAAGCCTCTAAGTCTCTCTTACACGGTTAACAAAAAAAAACTGATTAGTCAGTCAGATAGATTTAAAAAAAATATTGAACAGAATTTTTTCTTTTTTCACGTAAACAAACAATAAAGACGATAAAGTGCTTTGAAAAATCGTGTGTCGTTAGATATATTACATATGTATAAAAGAAAGACGGGTTTGTTACAACACTTATAACTCGAGATCTGCTGAACCAATTTTCATGGTTATTGATTCGTTGGATTTGTCTCCGCCCCGAATAGCATAATACATCTTAAAAACAATGAAAACTAGATATGTGTAATGAATACTTAATCATTTCAATAAATGCTGATTTGTCATGTCATGTCAAACTGTTGTCCAATCCTGTCAAATACTGTAACAACTATTCATGACATGTGTGCGTTCAGAAATTTATTTTTATGCCGGGAACAGCTAGTTCTATATATATTCTAAGACATTAGTATGACATTTTTTACCAGTGAGTGACGTCACAACCTCAAAACTTTGATACGTTTTATCTTCGTCAATTTTATTACTGATTTTATTTATTGATAAAACAAAAAATACGTATCCAATATTTTTCGACAATCTAACAGACAGACTAATTAGAATCATAATTATTGTTTTAGTCAGGTAACATCCCTATTATATGTTCCAAATAATAATCGCTCTAGATAGCATCAATTGCTTACTGCCCCATTTTGTCGCAGTGTAGTTCGATCCACATCCCCTGGGCGGAAGGGAGTGTCAGACTTCTAATGACTAAAACCTACCCATGTTAATTCTTAGCCCTTTGTATGTTGGAGCTGCAGTATCTCTTGCAAATAGTCATATTAGTAATATTAAACTTGTATGCTGATGAGTGGAAGACGATTATGCTAGAATGCTTTGGAGAAAAAGGGTTATAAAACAAAATCAGCCAGTTAGCTTTACCTATACAATAATTTTTTAGAGATAGATAGATTTTTTAACTTTATGACTATTTTCATCCCATAAAACTTTCATGTGCAACCGTAAAGCAGACCACATACATATTATTACGATAAATAAACATGCTAAAAACTCATTCATTCAAATCGATCCCATACACATAGCCATACATAATCCCCAATACTATTTCTAAGTTATATCACCCGCAGTTAAAATAAGTTTCTCATAAGTTTTACGAGTTCAAACATTTTGACGAATCACAATCCTTTTGGTATAGCAGTTACACGCGAATAAATCATAAGGGTAATTTAGATTTGTATCGTTCATAAAGAAGTTGTATGACCTTTGTATGGTTGTAAGTAATTCGTTTTGAGTATTTGGTAAGGTTATTTGTGGTTTGAAACTCTTTGCAGTTGTAGAAATGAGTCGTTGCTATGACATACCCATAACTTTTTGACGTAAAGAAGTTTTTCTGAAGGGTTAGAAGGTACCCGTCGGGGCTGCGGGTTGTTCGCAAGAGATACGCCTCGATATGAAGGGCTAAAAAAGAACATGGGTGGTTTTTAGTCAGTAGAAGTCTGACACTCCCTTTTGCTCTGCCCAAGAGCGGGAGTGGTTATTTGATGATTTACCACCCGAAAAAAAAAAAAAAAGTATTAGAAGGTAGTTAGAGGCGTACCTAATTGTACACCCATATTTTGCCAGTTATAGTTTTAGTCCGATGTAAGGCGAGGGAAGGGCGAGCCTATTGCCATCAACCGGGAACAAATCCCGCGTCCGTGGCTGCTACTGAGAAATTCCTGATACCTGAACCCAATAGCGCTTTGCCCGACCAGGGAATCGAACCCAAGACCTCATGCACAACAGTCGTGCTTGCGACCACTACGCCAAAGAAGCAGTTAAAAGATATTTGACCTGTCTTTGATAGATATTTACATCTTCATATATGGTATGTATTCTCGCATGAATGATTCTTTACATAAAACGATATTAAAATTGGCGTACGTGTATGAAAGGACGTGTGACCTTTGTTAAAACCAGCTGTAAAGCTCTTTTGAATATTCATAAATAGCTGCATTCTCCATAATATAAAAAAAGTATTTTTGATGGAAAATAATACCTTCTTCTAAAAAGCATTGTCTTCCATCGTCTACCGCGCCTTTTTCCAAGTCTGTTGGGGTCGGCTTCCAGTCTAACTGGATGCAGCTGAATACCAGTATTTTACACAAAGCCACTGCTATCTTAAATTCGTATAATAAAATTTTATAAATATAAGCACGAATTTGTGTATTTGTTTATAAGTATAATTTTTTTGCATGCCAAATAGTAGAATGTACCAGGAACAAAACTACTACTGTAACACCTTAAATTTATATACCTACATTAAATAAATTCTATTCTATTCTATTATATGGGACAAACACTTAGATACACTTTCCACGCGAACAATGCGACTTATATCTATATTTAAATCACTCAGGGGGTCAGCCGACCATAATATTCTTAAAATGGTATATTTTGCCTTGGCCCAATCAGTGTTAGGGTACTGCATCAATGTGTGGGGTGGGGCCGGAAAGACAGGTCTCTTGAGGGTTGAGAGGGCACAGAGAGCGGTCCTTAAAGTAATGACAAAGAAGCCACGCAGATATCCAACAGCGCAACTTTACGAGGACTGTAAAGTTCTTACTATACGACAGCTATTTGTGCTTCAATCGATCCTTAGGACGCATGGCGGTTTGGCCCCTCCCGACCCAAAAAGACGTAAGCATATAATCCCCAGTATCCAACATAAAACTAAGTTTGCTAGGCACCAATTTTACGTAATAAGTAGGCACATTTATAGTGAAGTTCATAAAAAAGTAAATATTCTCGGTCTTCCAAAGTTTAAACTGAAACGTACAGTAATTGAATGGCTACTAAAACAGGACTACCATAAAACGGAATCACTTCTTACCTACATAACCTAACAAACATCCACTCTTAAACTGTTATTCACCTATTTCTCGCACACACTACAAACACACACTCACTTCACTTACTCCTCTCACGAGAAGCAACAAATACCCTACACACGCACTCATCAAACACTCGCACTCACATCATTCACTCTACACTTCTCACCCTCACACTTTCAAAGTATATCACAAGATCAAAAAATGCACCCACTTGACACAGTCCACTGGCACGTCTGCCGAAATAAAATTATATAAGCATACCCAATAGCAGGACACTGCCCCCTAAGATACAGGCCTAGCCTAGTTTAGGGGACAGGGTTGAACTTATTGTACTTATTTACCTAATGTATTAAATCCTAAAATAAAGAGAACTTTAATCTGTATATAGTGCAATGTACTTAAATCTTGTGACAATAAATATATTATTATTATTATTATTATTATATCTGACCTCCACAACCACAGTTAGTAAGCTGGTCTCGATATTTCAACAGTGTGGTGTCGCCAGTCTTGAAGTAAAATGACTGTGGTAAACGGACGAACTGGCAGGTGGATAGGACGAATCAATAAGGGTTCTGTTTTTGCCATTCAGCAACGGAATCCTAAAAATTAATTGAATCAAATCGACCTTATGATTTAAGAGAAATTATCAGTAATTTTTTTTTAATCGGTATCTCGTTGAGAATTCAAATAATTATTTATTTTTAATTAATGTAGACATAATATTATAAAACCGACTTCTAAAACACAAAAAGTGAAAAATAAACTTTAGAAGAAAAATCAGCTTCTGAAGTCGGGTCAAAAAAACAAAATTTCAGTAATCCCAGTCTATTTGTTATCATTTATTGAGGATGTCCGTTGCTTATCTCCGAAGATCTTCATCAGATCTTCACCAAATTGGAATGAGACACCGAGAAAGTACTCTTCCAAAAAACTACCCAAATCGGAAGAGTTTTCTCTATTTATCCAGGATCCCATCATCGAATCCTGACTTGATGATCATGGGACCACCTGCCTATTACACAAAAAAAAGCCAGATCGGTCCAGCCATCTTCGAATAATCGGGGAACATACCTACCTACATAAAAAAAATTAAAAAGAATGTTCCGACGAATCGAAAACATCCTCCTTTTTAAAGTCGGTTTAAAATTTGAACTTCTGCCTCCGGCATCTTGTGTTTTAGTAGACAATGTTCTTTCAAATATTAGCACACTAATGGAATTGTCATAATATATGAATTGACTTTCGAATTGTCTACGTTCACTCGAGTGAAATTCTAAGTGAACTTTACAGAATAGTCCTACATTTCTTTACCTTTTTAACTTGGATAATATCATGCAAAGTGAAGGTATAAAAACTAACTTTTCTTATGACCTAATTTCCTGTGAATTCTTTTAATATGCATTGAAAAAAGCCAGCTGCTGGCCCCGTTTTCAATCTGGATATTACCATAGAAACTTCAACAAGATTACTGCGAATGGTGAAATTAGGTCAAAGTCCTTTATGAATAGGGAATGTGGTTCTGAATATTGAAGACTAAGGTCTATTATGATTATAATAAGGTTTATTTAACTTCTTCTGACTGCTTCGTTGCCCATCCGCACTAGCCATTTTGTTTTTGTTTTTTTCGGAGGGTGGTAAATCATCAAATGACTCCTCACGCTCTGGGTGGAGTGGACGGGACTGTTAGACTTCTAATGAATTCCATGTTCCTTCTTAGCCCTTTGTCTCCGGAGCCGTGGTATATCTTTCGAACAATCCGCAGCCCCATTATAGCCTATTCCGTCTCAAAGAGAGGTGGTGGTCCCAGGCGTGGGAACATTATAGGCTGATTATGTTATGACTGGCTCGTTGGTAGAGTGGTTGCAAGCGCGACTGGTGAGTGTGAGGTCCTGGGTTCGATTCCCAGGTAGGGCAAAGTGTTATTGGGTTTTTCCATCAGGAATTTCTCAGTAGCAGCCACGGAGTCTGTACTTGTGCTCGTTTAAAGGTAATAGGCGCGCCCCTTATTACATGGGCCTTAACATAACTGGCGAAATGAGGGTGTACTATTTAGGTACACCTCCGCCTAACCCTTTGGGGATTACAGGCATGATGGTTGTAATGTTATTAAACTTCTTTAGAATACCATTTTAATACTACAAAACCATTTTTATTTATTTTTTAGGATTATAATACTCGTACCGGGCGTAAAGACTCCGTTAACTCTTAAGTATAAATTAAGTTTCACTAGACGAGAGGATATAAATTAAACCTTTTACTTAAGTTAGTTAATTTAGTAAGTTTACTGTTCGTTTAAATCAGTTTGAAAGTTTTATGTAAAAGACATTCTAAGTATTTAGGCACTAAGTTATCGTTGAACTTAATTCAATCGGGGCTGTTTCTTACACCCGTTTGTTGTTAGGTTGCCTTCAATAACTTTATTTTAGATAAAATTGTATTTTATCATAAAATTATATAATATTTTGTCATAAAATTATATTTCTTTTGGATTTATGTTGTGTGTTAATCTATCGAGCTGTTGGTCTCCGACTGAGGATCTAGGTATTGTTAGGTACAGCACTGGGACAGTGCAGGCTAAATAAGTAACAAAAATGTATTTTTTGTTCATCATCATAATTATTTATAATGTTTCCACTGCAGGGACTACCGTAAAAAGTAGTATTTTTTAGTAGTAGTAGGGATGGGTTGTATACAGGGTGTAAATCAACCCATCACACAGCCGTCAACCAAGCATTCTGTACATCAAACTAAGTACCCCTAAGCAAAAATTTTTGTTGGGAAACGATATTTTTTTTTTGAGGTCAAAAATCTCATTTTACGGTAAAACTCAATGTAGCACTCTTAAAACATTGTGCCATTGGATGCTTTGAATAGTACACGGGTCATGGAGGTAATTTAAGTAAAGTTATAACCTGAAAAACTAATATTTACAAAAACAGCTGTGAAAAATTTGGAACTCCAATATCTCCGTAACTGGGGGGTTCCCAGGTATGGTCTAGAACAAAAAAATGATCGCAGTGGCGGGGAGAACAAGTGCAAGGAAACCTTAGTTTGCGTAAAGGGTACTTTTACACCCTATATTATTATAATCCACCTCGCAATCCCAGTGCGGGTTGGTACCATAAGATGTCACAATAATATATCTTCAAATTTTTTGGTTCTAAAACATGCCGTTTTTCTCACGATGTGGTGCATCAGCGGTGATGAAATAAATTACACAAAGTAAAAAGCACCTGCCTGGGTTCGTAAGTCGGGGTCGGGATCGGGGATTTTTGTTATTGAATGCCAAATAAACACAATTTTCTTTCTTTCGTTATTTATTTAAAAATAGAAATGTATCGTTATGAAATTTCCCCTTACATAAAGATCACTTAAATATAATCTTCAGTAAGCTAACAACTCAAATTATATCTTCAGTGGCTTCTTGCCGTATTAAACAAATAATTGCCTTATAATATTAATAGGCTTGTTGATTGTTTAGGATTTCCGTGGTCTTGTTGTGTTAGTAACGTTTAGATAGAGGCCTCTGTTGTTTTGGGACGTTCTCTCTTGTGTATACAAGAATATTGTTATACCGACAAGGCTTGCTTGCCGTGAAAAGGCTCCACGAAATGATCATGTTTCTTACAAATCTTTATCCCCTATTTAAAGTCTTTCTCACCATCTGCTTAGCCTTTTTCCAACTATGTGCCACAACAGCTTCCAGTCTAATCGGATGCAGCGGAATACCAGTATTTTGCAGGAGAGCAGCGGTGGCCCAGTGGTGGCGGCCCCGACATACGAACAGTAAGTCGTGGTTTCGAACCCAGGCAGGCGCATTACTTTGTGTAATTTATTTCACCACCGCTGCTCTCCAAACGGTGAAGGACAACATCGTGAGGAAACCGGCATGTCTTAGAACTAAAACATTCGAAGACATGTGACATCTACCAATCCGCACTGGGCACGCGTGGTGGATTATAGCCCATACTTCTCCTAGAGAGGAGGCCTGAGTCCCTGCAGTGGGAACATTATAGGCTGTTGATGATGATGATGACATGGAGCGACTGAGTATCTGACCACCACAACCCACAGTTTTGGACTTCTGACCATCTGTAACGACACTCAGTGTGTAATGGGTTGTCACTCATCCATGAATTAACCAAGGCAAGCGCAACTTACCCTGAAAATTGACCCGAGCACCTTAACCCCTTTATAGAGTGAATAGTTTTAAAGGTAACCAAAAAAGTAGCAAGAAAGAAGAATAATTAACAAAAAACAATGAATAGCAAAAGCAAAAAAAAATATTCTTAAAAATAATCACATTCATAGAAATCATGAATTGTATGATAGTATGGTGGTTTTTGTGTCAGATTGTGTGTGAAATTTATCAAACAAATTCTCCCTTACTTTAACCACATTAAACTCTCTAACACCCTTACTACGGTACTCAGAGATATTTAATGATTACTTAAGCCGTCCCTTAGTAAAGATTTGACATACTTTTGTATGACAAAACTGTCAAAACCTTTACTAAGTAATGGCCTAAGTAATCATTAAAGCTCTCTGAGTGCGGCAGTTTGACTTTGCGGCCAATATGAGTAAACTTTATATAAAACTCTTTTGCCACAAACCGTCGGGAAAGGCTCAAAGATTCACAAACTGGCTAGAACTAAGATTGATAGAGCGGAGTTAACCTTTTGGACGTTAATATGAACGAGGCTGTGAGAAGCCAAAACGATCTATCATCATTGTTAAAGCTGCTATTATATTAGGTTTTTGACTTGTAGAATACTAGCTGATGCACACGGCTTCGGTTGCGTGGATGTCGATCAAATTATATACTTAAACCTTCTTCGAGAACCACTCTACCCATTGGTGAAAACAGTATCAAAATCAGTGCAGCAGTTTTTGAGTTTATCGTGATCAGACAGACAGACGCGGCAGAGCACATTGTTCTAAAATATGTTGATTGATATGTGGTGATGATTTTGGACTTGGTTTCCAGAACTACTAATTACAGCACGCCTGTAATCCTGTATACCTAATAGTACACCCACATTTCACCAGTTATATTTAAGTGGCATGGCGAGCCTATTTGCGTCAACCGGGCATAAACCCATACTCCGTGGCAGCTACTGAGAAATTCCTGTTGGAAAATCCCAAAAACAATTTACCTAACTCAGGAATCGAACCCAAGGACTCATGCTCAGCAGTCGTGCTTGCGACTTTCCGTCATTTTTTAATTGATTCTTTTATTATTATTTTTCTTAGACTTGAACGTGACAATGATCGTGAAACGTGACTACGATCTTTTACTTTTCTCTCTCTTCTCTTCTTCTTTTTTTTCTCTTTTTCTTTTATCTTTTCTTTTGCTGTCGAATGTTCCGGTCACAAAAGTGATTACAAGTAAACTTTACACAAAAATACTTACAGATGCGATTTAATATCTTCTTGTCACCACCTAAATCAAGCCATTTGACTGTAGAAACCTGATTACCGGAGGAAATCGATTTCATGATGCTAATCCATTCAACTTTTCCGGCTATCATACGGCAGTGTGGAAACGCTCTTTTCAGAATTTAAACAAGAGTAATTTCAGATGCTTTATATAATATTGAAAAATTTTGCATGATTTAACTCCTGTACAACCAAATCTGTCCTTAACTTATCTTACTTATCTAACTTAAGTATTGTATTAAGTATACGCGACGCAAGACTTTTGCAGAGTCTCGTCACAATAGACAATTAATTTTATTAAACACACAGTATACTGACGTAGTAGGAGTTTGTGGCTTAATAATAACTGCGACTCAGACATACTCACTAAAATACTGGTATCCGAAAATATGATGCCGACCCCAACATAGTTGGGAAAAGGTTAGGCAGATGATACCGACTTAAAGCAGATCTCTTTATATAAGAACTTTCATTTAGTACCTGCACTCATCTATGTTTCTCTCGATCGTGTTTAGATCGTGGCTAGATTATAACAGCCGTTCGGATCTGTCTTAACTGGGTTGTAGTTATCAGATAGGCAGTCAATCCGAGTAAAATACAGGTATTCAACTGCATCCAATTAGACTGGAAGCCGTCCCAACATAGTTGGGAAAACGTTAAGCAGATGATAACTCATCATTAGTTGGAAAATAATTTATTTCAGTTTAAGATAATTAAAGGTAAATAAAAGCATTTCCTCTTATTTCTTCTCCAAATAAATAATTAAATCTCAAACAATTAAACCGTTCCGGTCTACGAGACTCCGGCTACCTCCATTATTTACGAAAGTTTAGAACTTTTCACTTTGTATACAGGGTGCTCCCGTTTCTGTAACCGCCGTATTTTAGTTACGAGCTCGTTAACGGCTGTATAAACTCGTGTGTTCTTGAGGGTAAGCAGAGATCAAAGTAAAGTGTTTACGATGTATTTTAATGGTATACTTTGGTGTTTTAGTGATGGATTTTGACATGTTATTTAAGGGGCAGGCTTGTGCGGAATTTCTAGTGAAATGATCTTGTAATTTGGCTGATATTGAATGGTAGTTTTCGTAGAATGATAATGATACGGATTAACCGGTAACTATTAAAACCGTTAACAGTTCAGATTGTCTGCTGTTGTTGACTACCTTTTTAGAAAAATAAAAACGAATTTTGAAATTAAATCTTAGAATATGATTCTATTATAAGAATTAAATTAACAACAATTCAGAAACAAAATAAACCATGGCAACTTAGAGATGACCAGTCTCTACTGACAGCGCCTGTTCACGAACATGACGCATGAATTAGCATAACTCAGCTCAACCATTATGAAGGGTACTAAATGATCCGACACACGCATCACCGGTGAGGGTCATAATCTACCAAACAGGCCAGTTTGGGTTGTTGGAGGTCACATAATTATTTTAGAATGTTTTTGTATAAGTAATGATTGTATTCTATCACAAGGATCCTTGAATAAAATGCATGTTTTTCCGGGCCGTTACATATGAGCAACTACTTTTCACTACAAACTGCGTACTAAAAACTTTTTCGAACAACAAAAAACCTCTCTTGTATCTTAAACAATGTTTTACACTGTATTTCACACTCCACACACTTAAATTAAAGTGGTTAGGAAACTCGGCAACTCTCTTAGTTTAGAATACAGCTATTCCGGCGTAGATAAAAACATGGAGAGAGATGGTTGAGTAATCTGGCACTCTGCCATGGTCGATGCATCTAATAACTGTCACAATAAATTGGTTTGCTTCTCTGTGGGTCTTGTATGGTTAGACAAACGGGATACTTGAGATACAATTGTGGTTTTGGTACAGAGTGCCTAGTGCGAGTTATTTTTACTTAGCGTTAGCACGTTTAGCCCTCTGATTGGTTGGTTAACTTGGAGCAGGCCAATCAGAGTGCCTAGTGAGAATTTGTTTTATGTTAACGCGATCGACACGTTTATGACGTTCGCTCTGATTGACCTGCTCCAAGTTAACCAACCAATCAGAGGGCTAAACGTGCTAACGTTGCGATCGCGTTAAAGTAAAAATAACTCGCACTAGGCACACTGATGTACGGTTTTTGTGTGAATGAAGGGGAGCCGAAGACTCCTAATGAAATTGTGTTAGAATGGCTTGCATTGACGACGTATGAATGGTTGATTTTGAAAGATTTGGTTATGTTAAGACTGGTTTTCATATGATTTTCATTGTTATTTTTAGATGGCATGCTACTGATAAGTCAGTGGTCTGTCATAGGCATGATTTTCTGTATTGAAATACTATCATGTTGTAATAATTAATTTTGTAGACTCCGAATATGTACGAAATACCTAAATACATTTGCCCATTCCACAGGACTGTTTTGTTTTGTACTGGGAAAATAATTGGTTCTACTCGTAGACTATATATCTATTTTGATACATATTGTTCTGTATTCTCTAATTCAATTACTATTTAACCACTTTTACACAGGATATCTACTAGTATTTCACGATTTTTGTTCGATGTTTCCTCAATATTATGGATTCGTTATTGAAAATCCACGACTTTGTGTTTTAAAGTATTCAATTACTTAACGTTAAAAAGAACTGGAACTCCAGGATACAGCGGCATTCAATTATATTTCGCTAAAGAAATAAAAAATACAACTCTTCAACACAAAAGTTTTTACACAGTAACCATCATTCTATTTTCAACTCTATCTCAATTATCCTTAAGTGCAATACGGACTAAATGATACTCCATTTCAACATTGGTTCCTTTTACTCATTCCAGTACATCATTTATCATTGCAAGGAGAACAAAGTGAGAAGCCCCACGCTCTATTTGTCATGAGTCAGCGAGTAATCAAGTAGCGAAACTTATCGGTGGTAGGGCTAATAAACGGAGAGAATAATTTTGTTTCTGGGCCGTAGATACAACAGATATGGGTACTGTGATGTAGTAGTTAAGTGTGTAGTAGTAGTTATTTTACTTCTGTGTGTGTCTGTAAGTGCATATAACCTATGATTACACCAAATATACTTACTGCCGTACTCAGAGATATTTAGTGAAAGCCGTCATTTAGTAAAGATTTGACATAATTTTGTATGACAAAACTGTCAAAACCTTTACTAAGTGATGGCCTAAGTAATCATTTAAGCTCTCTGAGTACGGCAGTCAGTGTTCACTCGGCATTATTTGGCACTGCTCGGCACTGTTTTGTTTTACGAAAACCTCTTCATTTTTCACTTTTGACTGGCACATGATTTTATTTCAATGCACTTTTTACTCGATGATACTCCCACTGGGAAAAATTTACATTAAATGCGCACATGATTGCCTGATGTTCGCTCAAGTGGCAGGGTCGCCATATAAGGACGGGGCTTTAAGGAGAATGAAACATCATAGATGCCTGAACACTGAGTATATTTGGTGTAATCATAGGTCTTATATGCACTTACAGACACACACAGAAGTAGAATATAATGTACTTAACTACTACATCACAGTACTGTTATTGACTAACCTGATTATAATAATTCGAAGCATATATTTCAATTAGACCATTACAGACAGGCACTTCTGAGTGTCAGAAAAACAAGAAAACGAAGTTACAGTCACAGTCACAAGGCATTGAAAAGACTTGTGAAACTACTGTAGTTGCCCATTCCAAAGCGTAGATCTCTATGGAGAAGAATGGGCAAGAAACTTCATTTTTTTACAAAAAATCACAAACAATAAGTCGTGGTTTCGAACCCAACCAGACGCATTACTTTGTGTAATTTATTTCATCACCGCTGCTCTCAAAACGGTGAAGGAAAACATCGTGAGGAATCTCAGAACCAAAAAATTCGAAAACATGTTGACATCTACAAACCCGCTCTGGGCCCGCGTGGTAGATTATAGCCCATCCCTCTCCTAGAGAGGAGGCCTGAGACTATGCAGTAGGAACATTATAGGCTGATGATAAACATTATAGGCGGAGTTGATACACGAAATGATATAGGTAACAAATGTCTTCACAATGGCGGTTTCAGCGGTTCAACACGATACTCTATGCTAACACTAGTTACCTACCTGATAACAATCTAAGATCTACAAATGATAACCGGGACCAACGCGTTCACGTCAAACAATCAAAGTAATTAGCATTCATCCGTTCATCTCAATCTAAACGTACCTATTCCAAAGAGATGATCAGTCATTAAACACGATTCAGAATTAGATTTGATTTGAATATAGATTAGAATTTAATTTGTTCCAGAATACGGAGCAAGAATTTTGATCGTAAAAGGAAATGAAACTCGATTTTCCCATTAAAAGCATGGGGTATGGAACAAAATTCTCTTGAAACAAAGAACAAACTTCGTAATATTTATCGCATGGACAGCTTTCAAATGGAAATTAGATTGTGAGGCCGTCTGTCTCCCAATTCATATGCGGAGTTTGAATTGATGGGAACTTCAGAATTTTATTCAAATTCATATAGGTACTAATATTATAAAGAGGTAAAATTTATTTGTAAGCTACACATATAGACTTATTTATATTAAAATTTAATACAGCATAAGCCATTAACACTAAATTAATTAATCCTTTTACTCAGTCTGCTCCAGAACCACAAAAATTCCAACATTATTGTCTTCCATTCATCAGCAAACAAGTTCAATTCAAGGTTGATCTCCACGAGCGCGTTGAGCATCATAAGCATACGCCGAAAAATTTGGAACTTTGACCCCAATATCTCCGTAACTATGGGCTTCCCAGGTCTAGAACAAAAAAAGTATCGCCGTGACAGGGAGAACAAATGCCTTTTGGCTTTATGAAGGGTTCGTTAACATCCTGTATTTGTCTGTTTCTGAAACGCGAGCCTAACAATCTACCAAACGGAATTAGTTTTTCGGGTGTGCTTAGTTTCGAAATTATGAGGACTACAGCTGTTGTGTGAAGCAAGCTGAAGTGGCAATGGACTCAGCCGTATATTAGCTGTACAACCGATGACGTTGAAGTAGACGTATTCTTGGTAAGCGTAGCTATGAATCTTGACCTTTTCTTAAAGATTTAAAAAAGAGGTCTATACTTATTTTATTAAGTTTGAAGGTAATCTAAGACGTCAATGGCCGACCTACTCTACAAAAAGATTATAAAATTCCATTCACATTATTCAAAAAACTTCTCGGGAATCTAAGAATGGCTTTACAAAAAAGGTACAAACTAAACTAATAAAATGGTATCAAAGGTTGCCCGGGCAACCCCAGGCAAATCGGGTAGGGGAAAGCCGGGCAGGGGCATAGCGGGCAAGCTCGAATTGTGTGCTTTATTAAATTTTCATTTAATCTGTTGAAGATTCGATGTTCTCGAGTTTTCGGATAAAAAAATCATAATGCTCTGGATGATGACTATCTTGGCGAAGTTAATTTTGTATCACTTCTTGAATTTTTAAGCTGCAATGAGAGGTTGATTGGATAAAAGAATTATTATGTGAGTTATAATGATTTTTGTAGCTGTAGATGCGAATTGTTGTTCTTGGCGTGCCATGACGATGTCAATCAAATTTAACGTAACCCATCATTGTAACGAGCAAAATAATTTAACTTTAATAAAAAATATAGAAAGGCAAACACTTGAGGTACAGTCTTCCTCTATCCCCTATACATCGTGGAGACCAACCCTGGATTGACCTTGGCTAATGAATGAAAGACAATAATGTTAAAATGTTTGTTATTCTGTAAGAAGACAGCATAAAAATTCAACTTAACTTAATTTAGTACAAATGACTTATATTGTACTGAATGTAATAAATAAATGGTATACAATTAAGTTAATTAATAACTATGTTCACTGAATTTAAACATCATTAAAAAAGAATCGTATAAATCGTACCGGTTTCACTAACATGCGAACCAACAACTCTAATCAAATTGATTGATGAAGTGGCAAAAAAAAAATAACAAACATGAATAACCGAATCAAATCAAATTCCATAAAATATTTTATAAAGAATACTAGCTGACCCACGCAACTACGTCTGCGTCACATAATATAGCTTTTAGCCTTTCTCGATAAACCGACTATTCAACATTTATTAAATTGAGTTTAATCGTACTCGTATCAAACAAAAAATTTTACCTTTCCTCTTTATAATACCTATTAGTTTAGATTGGTTTCGATTATATTATTAAAGTGACAATTACTATAGGTATCTCTTACTGTTAAATATACAGTAACACCTTGTACACATTATGGTGCAGTAAATATTTTGAATTTGAATTTCTCCGGAGCCCCCGGAGGCCAGAACCCGCACTTACCTACCGCACCGGACCGAATGACTGCCGCGTGCGTAATTATTCTGTCGCGCGGATATTTTGATATTGCGATATCTTCTAAGATAATTGTTTAAACTGTATAGAGTAAAGGGCACAAATATTCTATATTAAATTTCCGTGCTAACAAACATATTTATTTAGATATAGATTAATATCATATGGGTTAAATAAGCATTGCAAAATATCTTTCTTTTTAATCTAACATTTTAATATTAAAAAATGGTTACAGTGAGTCAATCTTAAAAGATAGACATATGCTGTCGCGGACTTTATTTTAGAACATTTGAAGGGGAACAATTCTTTCATACATGATATTTGCGTAACCTAAACCGTTTTCGCAGCGCACGCAAAGGAAGCTCTCAAAAAGGAATTTCTTTTCCCGTTTTTGCAACATTTTTCATTTATGCTCCGCTCCTATTGGTCTTAGCGTGATGTTATATAGCCTAAAGCCTTCCTCGATAAATGGACTATCCAACACAATAAGAGTTTTTCTATTCCAACCAGTAGTCCCTGAGTTTACCGCGTTCAAACAAACAAACAAACAAACAAACAAACAAACAAACAAACTCTTCAGCTTTATAATATTAGTATAGATTAAAGCCAAATCTAATAATACTGTTCACAATTTTACACGCTATGTGGTTTCAGCAAAAATGAAATGTAATTATACGTATATTACATTTCATTTTTGTACTCTTGCCAAATATGGTTTGGCATTTCATGTTGTTATGATTAATCCGTCAAGGGAAATTAAATTGACGTGTTAAAATATTATTTATTATAATGTGCAGGAACCTTGTTAATTTTCACTGCTGAAAATTGTTTTACAAAATTAACTGTTAAAGAGGAAATTGCCGTAATGCTTGGCTGATTAATTGGTAATTATAGCATGAGTTATAATAAATCGGCTCACCATGAGGACCAGGGTTCAATTCGCCGGTCAGACAAAGTGCTATTGAGTGCCACGGAGTCTGGATACATCACGGTATCAAATACTCTTTTATCTTTCATATCATTCCTTACAATCTTATTTGGGCTTCTTCCAAACTGCGTCTAATAATTTGTTGTGTTTAAATAAAGCACTTAAAGTTTAAATCAAACTGTTTTATTATAATTAATTAAGCAATTAATATAGTTTTACAAATTAGTACGTGTCACGGAGCCGGTGAGAGAGAGAGGTCCGTTCAATTAGTACCGTGTAAAAAACCAAGCGTTGACCCACGGTCTTTATGCGTTCATTCCAACATTTATACTCATTCATTCGAATAACTCTTCTTTATATAATATATATTCTGGCTTATTATAACCAAACAGCACATACAGCTATTAACAAACCACATAATGACGAAACTAAGCTAATATTCTATACCACAGACCACACAATAACTAAGAACTTATTAGGTATAGCAGACAACACGTCTGTGGTAACACTTTGACCTTACGCTGACTTTGCTTGCATAGTTTCTGTAGTACAAGAAACCAGCTTAGTTAAACTGCTTTTGTTGCTACTGAGATGCTATTTACTGGTACACCACAAAATGGAAGTAAATAGGATGCATGAATTAAAGAAAAAAAAAATATTTATTTGTCGCAGAGACAAAATGACATAAAATAAACTAAATAAGATGTTGACTGCTTGCACGCCGTGACTGCAACAAGCAGCTTAGGTTACTCAGCATAATTCTGTGCTTTGGGGGGTCCAGAGTACAACGCAGGTTTCCAGTGGTCATTTAAGAAAAATCGTTCGAAAGCAGCAGTGTGAATGTGGACAAATGTGGAAAAAAACCCAAACAATTCCTCGACGCAGAATAGAAACTAAGGATCTCATGGTCTACCGCGATACCGCGGCCTCGACATGAAGGGCTAAGAAGGAACATGGGTGGTTTTTAGTCAGTAGAAGTCTGACACTCCCTTTCGCTCTGCCCAAGAGCGGGAGGGGGTTATTTGATGATTTTCCACACGCCCAAAAAAAAAATTATCTCATGGTCAGCAGTCGTGATTGCAATCACTAGACCAACAAGGCAGCCTAATGAATTAGGATGTTTTTAATTGAAACCATATCTGTTTCTATTAATTAACAACGAACGGAAGAAAAACCCGTTCGGTAACCGAATCTAGAGAACATTTAAAAATCTTAAAATTTTTCAAAACAAAAAAAAAACAAAAATATTTACGTTCTAAGTCCATCAAAAGAAAACAAAAACCTTTCAGCTGAAATAACAAAAATTCTATTAAAAATAAATTCCTAAATACCCTCGCGAAAATTGCTATCATTTTCAGCGAACTTAGTTGATTGACAGCACAGAATAGCTTAGTACAGAAAGACAGCTCCGTACAACCAGCGAAAACGCTCGTAGGTACACATAGACACGCTTCACGTACAACGAGTGCGACTGTCATTTTGTTTGAGATTTCCACGCACACATAGTCACGTATCACGTACACCGAGTGTAAGCGCACTCGCGACTGTCTTTTGTTGTTAGTTCCGTCCATAAAAGTTTTATTAGGTCACAAACAAGGTTTTAGCATTCAGGCACTCATTTGCAACTATGTAGTTTGTAATAATGGTAAAGTTGTTAATTATTTTTCGCAATACGCCATAAGCTTAAAAGTGATTACAAATACATGTTTAATTCATATTGGCAGTGTGATTGGGTTCCAATGGAATTATCATTTGGCAAGCCTTTTTCCTGTCATTGTGGTAGGTACTTGAAAAAAGGCTAAGTAATTGTGATCAGTGTTGCGATAAGATGAATATTACGGTGATTTGTATGTGACTGCATGCGAATGTTTTACCATGGTTCTTTGCAAAATCAGTGTCCCAATTGTTGGTATATAGGTATCCTCTCTGTGGGAAGGAGCCACTTGGTATGGAGCTCCATTGTATGAACCTTCTGTAAACATAATATTCTATGTTCACGGTGTATACCAAGACATTTCAAGTTAGCTAGCTATAATATTACGTTCGTGGTGTGGGAACAAAGGGCTGTCGGTAAAAATGTGTACTTTGTCGATATTGTATCGATCGATAGTGTTGTATACGGCCATTTTGTTGACGTTTTGTTGTAGTGCTTTTATATTGGGTTCTATAAGTATTTTATTTGGAAAAAAGAGGCATTTTTGGGACTTTCAAGGAGTCAGCTTCAGCTTAAAACGTTAGTCTAAACGGCACAGCATTCTCTAGACACGTATGCTCTAAAAGAAACCGAATAGTAATATTAGGTCACGGTTTACGCGATTTTAGAGGGTAAATAATATTACATATACACACATAACATTACGCCCGTAATCCCCGAAGGGTTAGGCAGAGGTGTACCCATAAGAACGCTCACATTTCGCCAGTTAAGTTTAAATCCCATGTAATAGGGGCGAGCCTATTGCCATCTGGACATAAATCCAGGCTCCGTGGCTGCTACTGAGAAATTCCTAATAGAAAAACTTAAAACCAATAACACTTTGCCCGACCTGGCAATCGTACCCATTTCCTTCATACACAATAGTCGACTTACGAACAGTAAGTCGTGGGTTCGAACCCAGGTAGGCACATTACTTTGTGTAATTTATTTCATCACCGCTGCTCTCAAAACAGTGAAGGAAAACATCGTAAGGAAACCATGTTTTCCTTCACCGTTGTCTTACAACCAAAAAATTCGAAGACATTTGACATCTGCCAATTCGCACTGGGCACGCGTAGTAGATTATAACCCATCCCTCTCCTAGAGAGGAGGCCCTGAGTCCCTGCAGTGGGAACATTATGGGCTGATGATGACAGTAGTCGCGTTTGGGACCACAAAACCAACAAAGCAGCAAAAAAACAATCGAACTATGATCCTCCTCGTTTGTGGAAGTCGGTTAAAAAGTAATAATTATTGTCAAGAAATTACCGATAAAACATTATCATTTACTTAACCTACAGCCTAATTTCCAGAGATACATTCATCAAATCGTGACACATTTATTATACTAGCGCTGACATGTAATTTACCATCGTAATGTATAATATTTTGTGAAACATTATTGATGGATGAGCCTCAAATTTTATTTAGTCAATAACATCCAGTATAACATGGCCTCGTTTTGTATAGGTTTCTCGTATAATGAGAAGGCTATTTAAACTGGTTGTGTATAGCTTGATTGGTCGATGTACCATTCGGTGCCTATGCCTGTTATTTTAACTATCAAAGAGTTTAAATAGTGACCTCGGAGGTTTAGATCTGGTACTACGTTGTTCTGATAAGCTATTAACTACACTACTTCAAATAGTAGTTTTGGACATAGATAAGCCATGATTTGATGGAACAGCTTGTTTTGAAAGCGCTTACAAAACGAATTGATTTATTCATCAAAATTAAATACCACAAATACCTACGTGTATCACATACCAACATCATCATCATCATTCTCCTGCCCTTATCCCAATTTATTTGGGGTCGGCGCAACATGTCTTCTTCTTCCATACTTCTCTATTTCTCGTCATGTCAGCAGTCACCTCCTTTCTAGCCATATCATCCTTCACACAGTCCATCCATCGTTTCTTTGGTCTTCCTCTACTCTTATAGCCATCTACATTCATACTCAACATTTTTCTCACAACATTTTCTTCATTCCTTCGCATCACATGTCCACACCACGACAATCGATTACCGCACAACTTTTCATTTACCGGCGCCACTTTCAGACTTCCTCTTATGTACTCATTCCTTATTTACATACCAACAAAATATTTAAATTAAAATCACTTTATTAAATGTATATTAGAAAGGAGGCCTGATTACCTGCAGTGGGAACATTATAGGCATATGATGATGATATAAAATTAACAACAAACTCTTAAAGGAAATCGAAAAACGAATCATCAACACTGTCAGCTGATAATCTGTCCAAGAGACTGGCCTGGGCCACAAGCTTTAACAAGGTGTTTCAAAATTTCTTTAAAAAGTTTCAACCCCAAAATGGAGAAGAGAGTTTCAACCCCGGCATGCAAATATAGTTTCCACACAGGTCAAAATTTACGCCACTTAAGGTTCTCCGCAGCCGCAGCGAGCTGGTTTAACGAGTTTTCCAAAGCATGGAGTTATCTAGTCATGCATTGATCGGTCACCCATCCTCGGATTGATTCACAGAGGGTACAAACCGCTACCCTTTCGATTACCAATCGTGAATTAATCAAATAAATACATAAAAAAGCGAACAAACAGGTGTTCAGAAGTATTGCGGCCACGGTTTTATGTAAATATCTATTTACATAGAATTGTATAAATTGTTGCTGATTTCTATCTTCCATTTCTGTTTATTTTCGATACAAGAGAGGATTGACAATGATTTTTATAAACACAAATAGATGGCTATTTGTGTATTTCGTTAATAAAATTATACAATGTCACAAAAAGAGTTTTCCATTTTTTACGACTTCAAAAGAGGATCTCCTCATGTCGTCTATTTAGAATACAAAATTAACACATGAAAGGAATCATCATCTGCCTAGCCTTTTCCCAATTGTGTTGGGGTCAGCTTCCACTCTAACCGGATGCAGCTGAGTACCAGTATTTTACATGGAGCGACTGCCTATCTGACCTCCACAACCCAGTTAATACTAGGTAATACGACCCTTTGGTAAGACTGGTTGTCAGACTTTCAGGTCACTGACTACCTGTAACGACTACCAAAGATCTTAGATATATGGCAGCCGGGACCAACAGCTTAACGTGCTTTCGGAGGCACTGAGGAAACTCGGTATGTAATGGGCGGTCACCCATCCACAGACCAGCCTAGGCAAGCGCGGCTTAACCTAAAGATCGACCCGAATGGCAGTTATTATTAAACCACGAGCTCCTCCATACAACACATGAAAGGAATGTGTATGGAAAAGTTGAACTAAAAAGCATAAAATGAAAAAAATTTTTGCAAAAAAAAGACAACCTACTTAAAAAAAAATACTAAAAGGTGAAAAATAACTTCACGAAGACTTAATTCCGTATTTAGCTCAGTGCCATTATTATTGTTTACGTGTAACTCAACGATATCTTTTATTTTAAAACGAATTTATTTCTTCAGTTTCAGAAACAGATTCTTTCCTGTATGTGAAATTTTAACCAGATAACTCAATTTATAAATCTTTATATCCAGTCATCATCATTTCAGTCAAAAGACGTCCACAGCTATACATAGGCACCCCCCAGGTGTCACCATATTGACCAATCCTGTACGTCTCGCATCCAGCAAGTCCCCACACCTTCACCAGGTAATCGGTCCACCTAGTGGTAACGCTATCCAGTAGAAAATTAATAAAAATTCATCCAATTTTCCAAACAATGGCAATAAATGCCAATGATAATGCTTTACGATTTCATTTTATCGCCGCCAATCAATTCATGTTCCGTTTATGGCGGTCTATTTAATTGTTTTATCTCGTTTATCCTGATGTCCACCCCTTACCCTGATCAAAACCCTTACCCCTAGTTTATTGATCAAATCAAATCAAATCAGTTAATTGCTTACATGTTGTACATGAGTTAGAATAATTTTAGAAGTATCAAACGTGCACCCTGTAAGGGCACTGCAAAACAAAATACAAATCAAATTAATAGCATTACATTACATTTCATAATTAGTATCTCACATTTTACAAGATGAAGCAATAAAAGCCCAAACAAGGGTAATTTATTACCCGTCGGGGCTGCGGGTTGTTCGCAAGAGATACCGCGGCCTCGACATGAAGGGCTAAGAAGGAACATGGGTGGTTTTTAGTCAGTAGAAGTCTGACACTCCCTTTCGCTCTGCCCAAGAGCGGGAGGGGTTATTTGATGATTTCCCACCCCCCCCCCCAAAAAAAAAGGGTAATTTATTAACTATAATTATGTACTTACTGAGTTCGAAAGAATTTGACCGAATTATAATTGTATTTTTATGGTTTTTGTTTTATGTCCATTATTATAGTAGAATAAGTTATATGTAGTAATTAGCATATTTAAGGTACTTTAGTACCTAATTAGAGTAAGTGGTACTTATGGTATTTCAGTATAATAACCGTTTATCAGCGGTTTTAAAAATAACTTTACATCTCCGAGTTAAATTACCAAAATAACTGTATTTTATGTTTTATAAGGTAACTTACAAAACTGGGACTTGGGTTATAAAACCACTTAATTTAGGGTGGTTAAGTTTTAAGCAAAGACTTTTTGTCTGATGTAGGATAAGATAATCGGAAAAGATAATCCAGAGACTAACAATTCCTTCAATCTAGCTAAAGCATTTCATTCAGTTTTCCGTTTAACTGTGTACACACAACCGAACCAAACTACGTTATCGCAGCACAAAATAGGAACAGAAGGCCAGATGAACTGGAATACGTCATTCAATCAGAAGTGCAATAAGCCTTCGAAGTTTTAAATCAATCCTTTTAAACGCTTTGTAAAAATCAATTTTTTTTTTCTAAAACGCACTCACACAGTCACAATTCAAGTAAAGCGAGTGCAAGACGCATCCACGACCATCATTTATTTGTGATCTCCACGCACACATAGACACGTTTCACTTACACCACTGCAAGCACAATCGCGACACTCCTTTGTTACAAATCCCCATACTGTTCTCTCACAGTATGAATCAAACCTTCTGCCACTATATTTTCTGTAACACGGGCCTGTAGGGGAGAATCGAATAAATAGACGCGAAAATTGCAGATTTTTGCAAATAACAGAGAGGGTTGAAACAGTGTCTGCCTGTGGCTGTGTTTTGTTTAGGTTTGCGTGTTATGTCGACAGTGTTTTGTTTATAATAATATGGTGTGATTTTACGTGGTGTGGCTATAAATACAAAACCAAAGAATGTTGTGATGTATCTGTGTTTTGTAACATAATTATGAAATATAAAGATGAAAATCTACTTATAGTTTGTAATGATATCAAATCATCTTAGCCACACGATGGGAAAGAGAACGATAGTCGAAGTTCACAGGGGAACATTTTTTCCCAATAATGACGTTTGACGTATTTAAACAGTGCAGTCTTCATTTTAAGGATGTGTGTGTGAGAAAGACAGTAAAAAATGGCAATAATACAGCTACAAGAAGTGATCGTAAATCAGACAATCACTATTACATTTTCTCAAGTTTCGAGAAAAGAAGACATTTCACCGATTTCACGAGATGGCTTTCCCAGCGATCATCTAACCCCAAGCCTTTTAATCAAGCCTTATCTAAATCAAATCTCTATTTATAACACGGACTAATCTAGGGGCAGCAATTACCCAACACTTAACGCCCTGTTTACGAACTCTAGTAATGCGACTTGCGTTTTTGGAAACGTACGCGCGTACTCGGCCAGTCGGGTCGCGGCCTGTCGTGGAAAAATACTTCTTTCATTTGATTTCTCCGCAGTTGCTGTTGTTTGATCGCTTAATTCATGGCCACAAGCAGTGATATCCTAGTAGTGTGACCATCAGACTGCCAAGTCATAAGTCTTTTTTTTTTTTGGCGATTGGAAAATCATTGAATAACCCCTCCCGCTCTTGGGCAGAGCGAAAGGGAGTGCCAGACTTCTACTGACTAAAAACCACCCATGTTCCTTCTTAGCCCTTCATGTCGAGGCCGCGGTATCTCTTGCGAACAACCCGCAGCCCCGACGGGAAGTCATAAGTCTTGGGTTCGAATCCAAGACATTCGTCTCTGATTTTTCGGATCAATATTAATATTCTTGAGGCAATAGTATATATTAATTACCACTTGCTTCGGTCGGAAACCAAACCAGTTTACCTAAGAGATTCAAAAGAGCCAACACAGAGCCCCGTAGGCAGCATAAACACTCAACACTAGACTAGGCACTCAGCATTATCATCATTCTCCTGTTTTTATCCCAATTTATTTGGATTCTTCTATATCTCAATTACTCGCCATTTTATCAGAGACCTCCTTTCTTGTCATATCATCCAGGTTCTATATGCCAGAAAAGAAAGGAGATAGCCAGAGAATAATCTAGCCGCAATCACACAAAAAACAGTCGCCGAACGGACGATAAATCTTGGTAGCCACAATCGGTATCTATGAATAAACAAAAGGACGCTTGGCATTACCCTCTCTGCCCTACGTTCGATAATGGAGGTATTCCACGGGAGTTAGGGTTGACAGGTGACGTTAGTATTTTAGGTAACAAAATTAGGACTCCTTTTTATGTGTTAAGCTAGAAATGTATTCTATGTTTAGCTGCAAAAATTGGAAACCCTAACTGATTGCTTATTTTCGAACTTAAAAAAAGTAAAAGTTAGATCACTTTTCGTAAAGTAGTGCCAATTTTGATAATAACTATCAAACACTACTTTGAAAGTAGGAGAATTAATAAGGTAGTGGTTGTGGCAATATAATTTGAAGATCTCTGCCGTCTGCGATATACCTTCACAAGGATTACGATCAATATTGAAAAGCTATAAAAATAAAAGAAGCTTCACAGGTTATTCATAAGCAGGCCTATTCCTCGAAGACAGACAAGAATCGATCGATAGACGATGACACATGAAGTTTTGACACGCTCAAGAAAACTGCCACATCATGCCATTCAATTGCCCCAGTTACAGGTTGAGCAGCGATATGTATTCCATACGTGTGTTCAATTTATTTTCCAGTTCCACAAATGATTTGAGGAAATATCGCATCTATATGTTAGAGGAAATTGTACGAGTATTATCTGTGATTCCTGCCTACCTTCAGCTCCTTGTGTTTTTTTGATCATGAATATTATTGATTGGCAAACTTTTTAGGTTCATCAAAATTACTGGTTCATTTTATTTATTTGGCTCACAAACAATTGAATACACTGCATCAAAGAAAAGAGATACATACATTAGAGTCGCAGACAAGTGTATCAACCTCTTAAAGGTAAACACATTCTTCATGCTCATCATAATTCCATAGCCATTATCCCAATTTATTTGAGGTGCGCCATGTCTTCTTCTTCCATACTTCTCTATTACTCGTCATCTCAGCAGCCACCTACTTCGTAGCCATATCATCCTTCACACACTACATCCATCGTTTATTTGGACTTCCTCTACTCCAATAACCATCTTCATTCATACGCAATACTTTCCTCACTATATTTTCCTCATTCATCTGCATCACATGTCCATTCCACACATTATTTCAGTCACTGGTGCCACTTCCAGGCTTTATCGTATGTATCCATTCGTTATTTCATCAATTCGAATCACGATCCACGATCAGCCACATGCAAAAAAAGACAATCTATAAACCAAACAATTCTGAATTTGGAACGAGAATCTTGGCAATCAAGAAACTTCCATTCAGCCATATAAAACCTGCCAAGTTGGTAGTAAAATATCGTGCGACGTGCATGCATTGCGTGCCAAGTTTCCTACAAAACAAATGACTGCAGTTACCGAAGAACGGGCAAAAATTGAATGCTCACTCAATTTTGGAAATAGTCCTGTTTATTTTGTGTAAAGCGTCGAACATATTTTAAAATTTTGTTATTTGATCGCCCCGACTGTCCCGAACGTCCCGTTCGTTGGTCTCGTGGTTGCAAGTGCAACTAATGAGCGTGGGGTTCCCGAGTCGGGCCAATAATAGTCCTCATATATTTTTAGAAATTTCTCAGAATTTGATACCCCACGGGGGTCGGAAAGCACGTTAGGCTGTTGGCCCCTACTGATAATTGATAGTTGTTACAGGCAGTGGCAGTGTTCCGAAGTTTGAGAATCAGCATTATCAAACATATTGACCATCCACAACTTTATCCACAACCTTATTAAGGTTGTGGAGGTCGCTCTATGTAAAATACTTTTATTCAGCTGCATCCGCTTAGACAGCCGGCTAGAAAAGGCTAGGGAGATGTCGATGTCATCTGTGTGATAGAGAACTATAGAAGAAAAAGACATGCTACATCGACTCCTAATAAACTAGGATAGTATAAGTGCAGGGGATGACTTACATACCCCTGTATTTAAACCGCAACGCAAAATATCTCGTCAATGGAACCACAGCTTTATTTTTTGGGAGGGGTGGGAAATCATCAAATAACCCCTCCCGCTCTTGGGTAGAGCGAAAGGGAGTGTCAGACTTATACTGACTAAAAACCACCCATGTTCCTTCTTAGCCCTTCATGTCGAGGCCGCGGTAACCCGCAGCCCCGACGGGCGTCGGCCCTTGCGGGCCCCTTCCATGTTGCTGACATCTCTTTGAGGCGCGCGTGGAACACGAACGCGCCGTCGACACGGCCTGTCGTCGTCATAAGACGGACGGACGGCGAGCTTACCCATCACTCACCGTCCACAGGCCCGCGTCTACGGTGGCCGGAAGCCATCACGTGGCCCCCGACGCCCGGAACGCCTCCCGTGGCGGCTGGGACGAGAGGTTCTCTCCCTCTCACGTTCCGCCACCTCCTTCGCTAGCATTTCTTACATACCCCTGTATTTAAACCGCAACGCAAAATATCTTGTCAATACTTAGTCAATAGAACCACAGCTTTATAACAAAGTAACTAAACTCAGTTTTATAAATCAGCAATATCTCCTGCCAACCCTCGCCCTCGTCCTGCGACATTATGGATCAGCGTGCACCATCGCCACGCACTCCACCAATGTATGTACCATCTGCTGCCAGGGATGACACCAGCGCACTGATCACCCAAGACAACCTAATCCAGGCGCTCACCCAAGAATTCAATAGCAGTCTGCAGGGCTGGCGTTCTGACATGGATCGGACCCTTGAATCATTCAAGGCAGATATCAAAACAACCATGCAGGATTGGCGAGGCGAGATTGAGGCGAGCATGCTAAGTTTCCATGAAACTGTTAAATGCAGCCTGTTGGACATGAAGCAGGAGCTGGGCACTGTCCGCACGGTTCAAGCCGAATTTAAGCAGGAGGTGAAGCAAATGACCGAGGAAATATCTGGCCTCAAGGATTCGATGCAGTTCCATGCTAGTGAACAGGATGACCTAAAAAGGAGGGTTGAAAATATTGTTCGTCAGCAGGCTGAACAGTCAGCTACTTCGATCAGCTATCTGGAAACTAAGATAGATACGCTCGAGCAGCAGGCGAGAGCCTGTAACCTTGAAATTTGCAACGTTCCTGACAAGCGAGGTGAAAACCTGCTGCAGATCCTGGCCTCAATTGGGGAATCCATCGGCTTCAATTTTCCACAAAAAGAGGTCATATCCATCCATAGAGTACCGCATGCACATCAGCAAAACAATAGGCCGAAAAATATTATTGTCAAGTTCTCCACGCGCATACTACGAGACAATGTCCTTAGCGCATATCGAAAGGCTAAGTCACTTAAAAGTGATCAAATTGGTATTTCCGGGTCCTCTACAAATATATACGTACAATGTAGTGAATTGTAAGGGTAAAATACTTGACTTAGTTATATCTAACAGCCCCTGTATAGTTTCCCAATCCACAAGTACTCTGCTACCTATTGACATTTACCACCCTGCTTTGACCTGCGAGACATGCTTGGATATTAAAATTTCTCCTTTGACTAAGATTCCCCTACACAAATATAATTTTCATAAAGCTAATTTTGACAACATTAACTGTAACCTACTAGCAACGAATTGGTTAGATCTGCTCAGTTCTAAAAACTCCGAGGACGCACTGACTACTTTCTATACTGAGTTAGACAATATTATCAAGCAAGATGCTCCTTTGGCTCGTGCCAGATCAGGTTGTTATCCTATTTGGTTTTCAAGAAGTCTTATAACAATCTCGAATAAGAAACAGAAGGCGTGGATTAGGTGGAAGAAATTTGATAACATTTCGGATTACAATACATTTGCTAAATATAGAACACAATTCAAGGACACGTGCCTAAAATGTTTCAACTCTTATATTAGGTCTGTAGAGGATAGTTTGTCCAAAAACACTAAGCATTTCTGGACATATATTTCGAATCGGAGAGCGAAACCTGGGATACCAGCTAAGGTTCAATATAAAAACTCTGAATCTAATGATCCGATGTCCGTCTGCAATATGTTTTCAAATTTTTTCTACTCCGTTTTCGAACCTGCTTCACCGTCATTGCCACAATGGAAGCCCCCGCCTGAGAATGCACTACACGATGCTTCGATCTGCGACATATCTTTTAGTGAAGACAAAATATTGAAAGAGCTAAAATCACTAGATGCTTCGAAGGGACCTGGACCAGACGGACTTTCTCCTTATTTCTTAAAAAACACCGCAGACTCTATTTGCAAGCCTCTCTTCATTATCTACAATAAATGCATGTCGGAAGGTGTGATGCCCAAACAGTGGAAGGACGCCTTCATTGTGCCAGTCCACAAAGGCGGTTCGAGGCGTAATGTTGAACACTATCGTCCTATTTCTATGTTGTCTGCCTTGTCGAAGCTCTTTGAGAGGTTGGTGCATAATGAAATTTATCCTATTCTGCATAATATCATTGTTCAACAACAGCACGGATTTGTCAAACAACGGTCAACTATCACTAATCTCTTGCTGTTCACAAGTTATCTATTTGATAACATTGACAGCCGTGTACAGGTGGACGCTGTGTATACAGACTTCTGCAAGGCTTTCGACAAGGTAGACCATGAAATATTACTCAATAAACTAGCGTTTAATGGAATCCGTGGAAACTTACTGAGGTGGTTTGCTTCCTACATTACTAACCGTAGTCAGAAAGTTGTAGTGAATGGTCATTCATCTTGCATCGCGCAGGTCACCTCTGGTGTACCACAAGGTTCTATTATTGGGCCCCTTTTGTTTGTCTTGTATATTAACGATATCAGCCGGTGCTTTCTTAATACCAAATTTCTTTTATACGCCGACGACCTTAAGGTATACAGAACAATACGCGATGCAAATGACTGCCTTCTGCTTCAACAAGATTTGGATAGATTGTCAGACTATTGTCGTAGAAATAAGTTGCAGCTCAGTTTACCTAAATGTAATTTTCTAAACTTTACTAAGAACAAAAATATTGTAACACATAGATACACTTTGTGCGATGTTCCCCTAACAAAAGTGAACTTTGTCCGTGATCTCGGCATTATCCTAGACTCCAAGCTTTGCTTAGACTTGCACATCAGCAAAATAGTCAATAAAGCGTACCAACTTTATGGATTTGTTATGCGCTCGACATTAGATTTTAAGAAACCCTCTTCATTTATTCATCTATATAAATCTCTCGTACGCTCCCAACTGGAGTATGCCGTGTCCGTCTGGAGTCCATATTATAAAAAATACATTGAGGCGATTGAGAGTGTTCAACAAAAATTCCTACGTGCTATGCATTTTAGATGTTTTGGATACTACTTGCCATATCAGGATCTACTTAATAAATATAAACTCACAACACTTGAAAATAGACGTAAGTACTTGGAAGCCATGAATCTTTACGGTATTGTCAGTAATAAATTTAACTGTATTGAATTAACCAATATGTTATGCTATGTTGTCCCTAGGACAGTGTACAAGCGAAAGGTGCGCGCTGGCAGACTATTTTCTACGCGTACTTGCCATTCTAACACTGGTTTGCGCTCACCTGTTCGCAGAATGATAGATACATACAATGAGACCTTTGAACATATCGATATTTTTGCATGTTCTCCTAGTAAGTTCAAAGATCTTGTACTCAAGGAGCTCTTTTGATTTATGTACAATATGTAAAATTATAGATTATAAGCATGATAGTCAAGTAGGTTTTGTTTTCAATTTTGTAATGTATTAGTTATTGTTTTTATCCTAGCGTTTAATTATTATTTGTAAGTTTATATTCCACAGTTAATCTGTGAACAGCGTCGTGGGCTACGGTATTGTTCATGTTTCGTGTATCTCTTTTTTATACTTATATACTGTAGCTGTTTGCTGTTCCACTTGAATAAAATAAAAAAAAAATAAAAAAAAAAAAACCCTGTAACCACAATCTATCCGCTGTCAGCGTGGATTAGCGAGCTCTGATGAAATTCCGCGAGAGGTCGCGTCCGTTCGAAATGTTTGATATTGTCGACCCAAACACTTGGAGATGATACTGCTAGTTTGTTCGTTATTTGTTATAGCTGAAGGTCTTTTATTGCGTAACTTCTATAATTGGAAACTTATATTATGACTGCTTTGTTGGTCTAGTGGTAGCAAGCGCTGAGCGTGAGGTCCTGAGTTCGATTCCGGAGTCATGCAAAATGTTATTGGTAATATTTCCATCAGGAATTTCTCGGTAGAAGACACGGAGTCTGGAACACATGTGACATCTACCAACCCGCACTGGGCACGTGTGGTGGATTATAGTCCATCCCTCTCCTAGAGAGGAGGCCTGAGTCCCTGCAGTGGGAACATTATAGGCTGATGATGATGATGAATGATAAGAGCTTTGCCCCCTATTACATGGGACTTAATCATAACTGGTGAAATGTATTTATTAATGTATTATTAGGTACACCACTGGCGTTAGCAAAAAATAAACAAACAAAAAAACAAACAAATAATCAAAATAAACATTCCATTATTTTGATTTGTTTCAAATATTAAACTTATATTGATGTTGTTAGGCTCAATAATAACTGCCACTCGGGTCGATCTTTTGATCTTTGATCTCAAGTTTCCTCCGTGCCTCGGTAAGCACGTTAAGCTGTTGGTCCCGGCTGCCATATATAGATCTTTGGCAGTCGTTACAGGTAGCCAGTGACCTGAAAGTCTGACAACCAGTCTTACCAAAGATATCACCGTATTACCCAGTATTAACTGGGTTGTGGAGGTCAAATAGGGAGTCGCTCCATGTAAAATACTGATATTCAGCTGCATCCGGTTAGACTGGAAGCCGACCCCAACATAGTTGGGAAGAGGCTAGGCAGATGATGAGGTAACTAGGTTACTATCCTATACTAGTTTTAAATACCGACTATCTTCAATGAAATTTCTACAGCGTGCTAAAGTAAATGTGCCTAGCAAAGCTAGCACGTAGTCAAGAGAAATGTATGCTTCGTATCCGAATAAAACACACTGCAATAATAATAATTCGACCGCCAAGCACGATTCTTATGAGACTGTCTCCTTCGTTATCTTATGGAACCCATGTTTAGGAAAGGTACTGCAAGTTTATTATCACTATTTTACAAAGATGATTTTTATAAGAATAAGTTTTTACAAAAAAAAACGTGATCCACTAGGAATTTCTCCCGTATCGTGGGTTGCATCTACAAACAATTTAACTCACATAATAAACAGCTAGATCGGTAACAAGTTCTATATAACGTCTTATAGGATATCATTTTATTTTCTGCTAGATTTTATTCAACGGATCTAAAACCAAATCCAACCTCTGTGAGAATCGCATTAATTCCAAGCCAACTTCTAACAGCACCTTTTTCCTTGCTCACAGAGCTGTGCAGCGCTGCTACCAAGATCCAGGCGTCGTTCCGAGGCCACCAGGCTCGCAAGGAGAAGGAACAGGCTGAGGCTGAGCAGGCTGTGAAGGATCAAGAGCAGCAGGATAAGGTTCGTATAACATCGAATAAATGTCTTACGACAAATGAAAAAAATGATGAATGATGATGTCTTGTGTGTTGTCTTATGTCTTGTGTACTTTACTTTTGGGAGACCGAGTGAGAGGTTGAAAAGCTGTAGGCATGGGTTTTACGCATGAATTTAATGCTCTGCTCGGAGTTGCATACAATACCGGCCAAACTCGATTTCAGGCAAAACTGACCTGTCCTAGACTAAACTGAACCAATACATAAACAAACAAAGCACTGCACCCAACTCGGATGCAGAGCTCGCTGGTATCTGCTGCGGCACCACAGGCCTCAGCCGCGCACCGCTCGCTGCGCTCGCTCGGCTCGCGCGTTTATGGTCACAGTTCTAACCTAACCTAATCCATTTAAACGGTTTACTTTATGATTGTTATTTTGTGATTAGTGATAGTTTGGTCAAGGACATACTAGTT
The DNA here is from genome assembly GCA_949774965.1 of Diarsia brunnea. Taxonomy (NCBI): domain Eukaryota; kingdom Metazoa; phylum Arthropoda; class Insecta; order Lepidoptera; family Noctuidae; genus Diarsia; species Diarsia brunnea. The sequence goes on from OX459022.1 coordinate 5,982,028, forward strand.
TGGCCTGAAATCGAGTTTGGACGTTAACACAAACAAGTGTAGAAGAAAGAGTCGACAAAACACCACGACATACAAAAACATACGTCTCCATTTCGAGGCAAATAAACCACACTTCGGTTTCGGTGCCAGTAGAGCACGTATGCAGTTAAAACATGGATGCCGTAAATTGGTACGACTCATATCGTCATATATTTTCGTGTATACAATTCGTAACCAACTTTGCAGCCAGACTGGAATTTTGCAATAAATGTTGAACAAAAACTAGACCAAGTTAAATTCTAAGGAACAATCTTGAACTTAGCAATCGATCAATTAAGCCTATCGCGGTTAGCTTAGACGTTTGCCAGACGTAGGTCTTTCCAAACTTAGACATAACTTTCATTAATCACAAGACAGAGCGACATAATCGTTGCCATTAGCAAATAGATTAATTCTTAGAAGTTTGGTTTGTTTTTAGAAGTAGGTACTTAGGTTTAGTGGGCACAAGCGTGACTCCTGAGCTGGGTTTGATTCCAGTTTCGGGCAATGTGTTAATAAGTTTTTCCTTCAGAAATTTCTCAGTTTCAGCCACGGATTCTGGATTTGTGCCCAGTTGATGGCAATAGGCTAGCCCTCTATTCTACATGGTATTTAAACATAACTGGTGAAACGTAAGTGTCCCATTATTAGGATTACGAGCGTGATGTCATGTAACAAACTTATGGTCTTTTTGAAAAAACATAGAGTAACTGAAACTAATAAGCTGCTTACTGATTTAATGTTATCCGAAATCTGGTACCCTTATGATGTAATATCTTTTATAGATAGGTATAAGTTTTTAAACTGAGATGGTCACTAAGTATTATTTCAGTATTTATTCATACTAAAAACATGGTAAATATCCCGTTTTCAGTATTAATAATACTCTTTTAGAGATTCTATATATTTTTGGTGAAAACTCATATCTTCATTTTATTAATCGTTTCAACCACTACTTAGATCAACGCATCGGGCACTTGACTTGAAATTTTTTAAAGTAATTGTGAAGAATTCCTTTTTTTTTTTGGGGTGTGAGAAATCATCAAATAACCCCTCCCGCTCTTGGGCAGCGGGAGGGGTTATTTGATGATTTCCCACCCCCCAAAAAAAAAAAAAAGACTTCTACTGACTAAAAACCACCCATGTTCCTTCTTAGCCCTTCATGTCGAGGCCGCGGTATCTCTTGCGAACAACCCGCAGCCCCGACGGAACATATATTTTTTAAATTTGCTGCTACATTTCCCTCACAATTACTTTTAACAATTCAGTTAAGTTTTCAGGAGGGTAATCGCCCTCCTGAAAACTGAAACAGGGACAGTAGGTAACTAAAAAAGTGATAAAAAGAAGGAAAGTTTCGAGAGACAAAATTCCGGTAGTATATGCTTCAGAATAAGGAGCTGAATGTACCCTGTCAGTTAGCGGAGGGCTGTCCTTTACACCCTGTATAATATGTCTGGTGATAGAGTGACCATCCCCAACCAACTCAAAATCAAAACTACGAATCTGACATTGCCTTTTTTATCTTTACAGGAAGACATCGAAAAGATTGACCTCTCCGATCCCGGCCTCAACAAGGCCGCAACTAAGATCCAGGCCTCTTTCCGCGGCCACAAGGTGCGCAAGGACGTAAAATAAGGTGACCATGTGGTCTACACAGGGCAGGACCGTCTATGGCTTTGCAAACACGATATTTATTAATAACTTCCCCCTTCTTAATGATGCTTAAAGAACTATGTATTGGACTTCTCCACTGATTGTTTATTTTCGACTAAAAGCAGTTTTTAAGCCGTTTCCTCAACAAAAAAAAACATCTTGTATTTGTAAATGACTGTCAACTTTTAGTCGGGATTCAAATATCTTTCCAGATAATTTGAATAATTACTCTATAGTATTTTTCTTATCGTCTCAAATGGCAAAAATAACACAAAATTACACACAAAGTTTGAGGAAACATCTTAGAATATTTCGGGTGTGTAAATTGTTAACTATGTATATTATTATCAATGTGCGAATTGAACCGTTAACGATTGCTAACACATTGTCTATGGATAGATGGTTTGATCGTCCACCTATTCATTAGTCATCTGGCAAAGTGTTGCCAATTATTGCTGTTCTTCCGAGTGTATAGGTACGAATATCTATGGTAAATGTTTAGTCAATAAATGGTACATCTCTAGCATAATAGTGATGTACTTTTTAGTCTATGGTGATTGAAGAATTATGAATATAATATATATTGTTTTTCCAATTGCGATTTCGTGTTTGCGAAGTTCGTAGCGTTTGAAATGTTTACTAGTAAAGTAAAGTGAGTAATCGTGTAGAGTATGTCAATTCTCTACTGTATAATATTGTCAATTTATGTCTCGTACTTATTGTTATTAATATCCAAAGGGTTGTGTTGTTTTTGCAAAAGAGAAAAGGTTTCATTGTTAAAAATGTATGCAAATTGAAGCTACATTTTTTTATGTTTTTGTGAAGGTTTTTCTTTAAAAATTGAGCAACAGTATGATTTATGTAAAATGGTTTCCGTGACAAAAATATTTTTGCTTTTTTTGTTATTTAATCTTTTTTGCAAAAAGTATACATTATATCTTTTCATAACAATGTATTTGGCATTGGATTGACGTGTCTCATGAATACCAAAAAGTAGAAAATACTGAAAGGAGTGAATTGAACTATTTATAACATAATAAATATTTATCCCGTTTTTTCTATTATAAATTTTGATCACACTACTTCGTGTACCTATTTAAGTAATATATGGGCATTTTTTTATCATTTAATTAATTAAATAACATTCCATCTTCTTTCAATGTTTGTTGAGAAATTAATATTTTAATTTAGATTAATGTAGTTTTAAGATTAAATAGATTTAGTAGCAAACCAAAAAGCTTCGATTTAAATGTATTGTTTGAATTAATTTATTTTGTTAAAACCACGATAGCTTTCCAGTAATTTATTCGTTTATAAAGATATCATATATGTTTGTTTATTATTACACAATTTCGCTGGATTTTACTGTAAATTGCTGGTATAATTAGGGTTTATATTAAATAAAATATTTAATATTCGCCTATATTACTCGTTTGTTTTATTTATCACCAAGACAAGCACCTTTAGGACCTTTTTTTGTTACCTTTAGGTTGTTGTACAGATGCCAGCTGAATACTGAAACTGTCAAATTTCCTGATCAACCTTGAACCTAATGAAGTCCGATTATCTTTCTGTGAAAATATAAGATATAGACAGACAGACGGCCGAACGAATGCGGAAGGACGGACAGCGGATGCTTAGTACTAAGGTCGAGGTACTCGTATGCCTTAAAGCATTTCGTATGGTTGTGCTTCGTCTTAGTGTGCTTCGTTTGGGTGAACTTCATGGCATACCTCTAGGGTCTTGCTGGTTACCTTCTAAGTATAGGACCCATTAATATTAATGACAATAATATCCATGGTGCTAGGCAACTGGGCTGATCGCAGTTGTATACGTCCCTGTGTGCCTATTGGCCTTGTTCAGTTCTGTCTCCTGCTGATATGGAAGGAAGTGGAAATTTTGTTTTTCCTACTCCTCCGCTATTCTTTTCTGATTAATTTCGTTGCGGGATCCAAGACAGTTAAATCGTTTCTCTGGGACTTCGTCGAGCTTCATTGTCTCGGCGCTTTTCTTGTGGTCGCCACTGTTGATTCTGGATAACAGGAGTTACAGTGGTTTGGGAATAGTGTGGCGGGCTTGTCCCATAAAAAAAACCTTTTCAATATGGAACCCTAAAAAGCGTTTCTTCAACATAGGTAATCTTTGAGTGTACAATAATCGAAATAAAGAAATATGATTCTATGTCTACTGAGACATAAGATCACATTTCTTTGGAGCCACTGGCTTCAAAACATCATCTGCCTAGCCTTTATCCTGTTTTGCCCTATTGATGAGAATAGGACCATAACTGGAGAAATGTGGGATATACGTACATACTATTAAGTACACCGAGAGATGTACTGTTATCTTTGAAAGCTTAGGTAGACCTAACCTTTCAAATATTACAGGCATGATATAATTACGAGATGGCTTGAAAATGGTAATACAATAGATATCAAATAAAACAAACAACACGAATAATTGAACTCTCATACAATAATAATATCTGTCATTAACATTAAATGCTTAACATCATTTATCAAAGGGTGAATTTCCACCCATATCAATGTCAGTCCTACTATTGAATGTTTGCATTATATTTCCACTAATTGAAACTGAAAACCTCAAACGATTCTCTTGCTAAAGCAGTTAAACATAGAGCTGAAAATTGCGTAAATAATTCAAATTCAATAAATGTAAGATATGAGGCAATTTTTAATTATGGCATCCAATTGGTAGTGCTTTTGTTTGAATATGAAAAGGCATTGTTTGATGTGCGAATATTTCATTAGTGCTTTACGCAAGAGTAATTGAAACAGTTATTGTTCGTGGTTTATTTAATGCTGTTGAAATAATTTCACACCTTCAAACATTGCATACCTAAGGGTATTTATTTAATTTATTATTTATTTATTTTAAATAGAACGGCCGATGCCAATTACACTATTTAAACACTTATAATTTATTTAACACAGTCATGCAATCTTCTCACAAAAATTCAAACATTCCGACAGTATCATCTTCCATTCATCCCCAAATATATCAAGATCTTTGTTGAAGTCCAGGAGAGCGTTTATAGCGGATAATAGTACAGCAAGTTGGAACAGCCAGTAAGCGGTGTCTATGCACGACAGTAATTGTCAGGGACAAATAGTTTGCTGATTTCATTGTGCAGATCGCCCTAAGAGCTTGAAATATTAAAGTCATCTGGTCGCGCTACCGTCTTATTTCTTGCTAATTGAAACCTAAGCAACCCCACAGGAATTTAGAGAGAAACAAAAAAGGATACAATTTATTTAAAAAAATATAATTAAAATATATTTTGCTGAAGTTAACTGATACTGGTTCTTTCTGCAAAGGCATTCCATACGCACGCACTAGACTTAAGCTTGCTGCGGACTAATGCCCCAAAAACGAGCTTGATAACGTGGGGTTTATGGATGTCGCGACGGTTTCTCAAAACAAGCCAAGGCATTCAGACAAAAGTTCCTCCCAGACGTCAGTCTGTGGTTTGAGTAATCTAGCGATTTTAGCACGGTCACGTTACGTCAAAAAGTCTGCGTCCGCGGTCTCTCGTGCGCAGTAGTACATTGAAGCACAGCGCTGCACTTCAAGATCGACTGGAAGTACCCCAGCTAGTACCGGTAAGATTTCAGTACCCGTCCTATACGCTTTACACAAGAAAATCAAAGCCAAACGCTGGCTTTGCAGCAATTTACGTCATACCGCTCCAATGATGGCCCTATCGGCCCAAACTGGTGCCCCGTAGCACATACACCCCAAGTAAGTAGCCCCATAGATAGTCTTAAGAGTTGAAAATGACAAACCCCACGTAGATTAATTGGATATTCTCGTTAAGGCATAAAAGTTACTTTTTGCTTTTTCTAGTTCTTTAGTCTGTCAGTCTGTTAAGTGAGCAATGAAGAGTGTAATCGCGTGTTGTATCAAATTTTTTTGCTTTAGTTGGCTGATAATAAAATGATTTGATTTGAATAAAACAGAAACTCAAAAGTTAGACAAACATTAAACATATAATTCAAACTAATTGGTAAAACTAAGCTATATTTACCATAGCATTAACTATCAACGCATATATCGAAAACCTGGATAAACATATGGATACACTAATGCACCATTGATAGTTACTGGTAAAGACGAAGTTGCAAAAGGATTCACTGCTTTACCGATCACATCACCTTTATCTCCATCTTCTATGTCATCAGAAGTTCTTCTAATATCAATATCATCGATTTCCAACGGCTCGTCGGTATCACTAAGCCGGCCTTTCTTAATCTTTAGTTCCGCATCTTTCCAAGTTCTTAAAATTCTATTTAAAGTATTTTCTGGACGAATTTCTGAACCAAGTGTACAAGGCACGTTAGCAATTTCTGGTTGAGGTTCATAAGCAATGGGTGTGTAGGGATATTGACTTGAATCTGTGCTTGTAGGTGACTTTCCATTGGGATAGTAAGGCAGGATTATTTCAGACCCTGTTAGGCTTTGCTGGCCATAGTTATAGGGGCTGACTTGTATAGCACCATAGTTTCTCGAGTCTATCATTGCTTGCCCATGAAGATTTTGTCCTAGTCCATGGTTGTTTAGATATTGGTCATAAAGGGTTTGGTACGGATTTTGAAGGTAGTTCCAAGATTCTTGATTTCTTTCGTTAAGTGCCTGTGGGTTGGTAGGCAAAAGAGTTAGCGGAGGTGAAACTGGAGATGGTTCTTCATTTTCTGTATAATTATAATTTGTTATTATAATGCAGTCGTTTTTGTCTGAAACATAAAGTAATATTTATATTAGTTTATTTAATTCCATTTTTATAATTATATGTATTAGTATGTACCATTTATGTAGGTATATTGATTTATATTAACAAAATAGTATTCTCCTAATTTATTTATATTTGTACTCCCACAGTGCTGTCCTATTTGACCCTAAGGTTGACTGGTAGAGAATGTCTCGTGGCATTAAGTCCGCCTATGTACCACGTTTGTGCATGAAGTTTAAATAAATAATAAATAATTGAAATTTTCAATTAAACACATGTAATGAATGACCTAAGATGAAAATCAACATCAATCGCAGAGCAGTTTGCGATGATTTAGCTATTTGTTGTACCTATTCTCACGATTTTAGCACTTACAATTTTTACTTCTATCACTTGGCAATGCAATAAAACTAAACAACGTTAAAAATAAAGCCATCAAAGAAGAAATAAACAATGAGGTATCAGAGAAAGTTTAAAAGTTGCACCAGTTACAGAAAAGTTGAAAGAGAATCGACTGCCTGGATACTGGAAACGAATCGCATGAGACTAAAGAAACGATGAATAGATTGTACGAAGAAAGAAATCAAGAAGTAAATCATAGCGTGACGGTTGACAGAGAAGAATGAAAGAAAAAAAACGTATTGCACCGACCCCTCATAATATGGGCCGAGGTCAAGAAGATGATGAAAGATGAACTTACCGAAATGAAACTAGTCTTATTGAAAATATTCGCTACTAAAGATGGCTTCATCACAGGATGACTGTATGCAAGTGCTGACAACGGCATTGTCCTGAAAAGATAGGACAAGTATGAATAACTTAAATCGCGAAACAATTCGCGACTAGTTTCATTTCCGGTAGTATTATGACCATTTCTATTGCTTCCTCCATCGTCATCTGCCTAGCTTTTTCTCAACTATTTTGGAATCGGCTTCCAGAATAACCAACCAACCATGTAGTTGAATGTCGACTGCCTATGACCTTTTTTTTTTGAGGAGGGTGGGAAATCATCAAATAACCCCTCCCGCTCTTGGTTGGGCAAAGCGCAAGGGAGTGTCAGACTTCTACTGACTAAAAACCACCCATGTTCCTTCTTAGCCCTTCATGCCGAGGCCGCGGTATCTCTTGCGAACAACCCGCAGCCCCAACGGGACCCGCAGCCCCGACGAGATCTGACCTTAACAACCCAATTTATTGGTACTGGGTAAGGTTGTCAGTATGTTCCGATTTGAAGAGTGTTGGTACCGGTTTTGGGTCAGATTCCAGTCCTAACAACTAATGAAGTTTATTTTACATGGAATTCAAGTCTCTGACCGTCAGATTAGATTGGCATTCGCTGTAGCGGACAACTAAGGTCACTGAGTAAAAAGATACTAATACGAATGATATGATACGCAATAAAACATTTTCGGTTTATACCTGGAACACATTGTGTTGCCTCTCTTATAATGATTATTATTTATAGACCAGCAGTGATCACTTATATACGGGTGGATTTTGGACCTAAATAGTGGAATATCATATCAACTTAACTTTTTATGATAGAGTTATCATAAAAAGTTAAGTTTCATTTAAATAAGATCATTTATCTTTTTGCTTCTTGAGGGAGAGAATGATATGAAATAAAAAATTAAATCGTAACGGTTGACAGGAAGTAATGGGACAAAAAAAGTGTTATGTTGACCCCAAGTAACATGGTACAAGAGCAGGAAGATGACTCACCTTTTTCCTCCGTGCTCTTATTATCTTGAAACACTTGTCCAGTAAGGCCTACATTTTTGTCTTCCCCTGTATTAAATTTCTCAGTAATACTAGAATTAAGTTTCTCTGGTTCATCTGCTACAGGTTTTGATTTAGGTGGTTCTGATGGTGGTGGTGGATGATTAACGATCCTTTCTTCAGTTGGAACAGCGACTTCTTCTCCGTTGCGTGATACTAAAAGTTCAGTTTTAATATTATCAGGATTCTGAATCTTTTTAATACTTAACGTATGTGTTCCATTTGATATTCGTACAACGTCTGGGTCTTCATTATTTTCATGGATTTTTTTTCTAACATCGACTTTTTTAGGTTTTACTGTCCCCTTTTTAGCAATTGGAATTTCTTTCAGTTTATTTATTGTCACTCCTTTACTTTGGGGAGCCGTGTTTTCTAGCTTTTGTTGTCTTCTGGGTGATGATGGTAAAGTTTCAGGTTCGTCTACGAAGAAATGTTTAGTCTCAGTTACTATTTTTCCTGAATTTGCAGTGACTTGGTCATTTTTATCATCCTTTGGATAGTTATTATTATCATTACTTTCAGGAGTTTTCCCATCAACACCTAAAGTTCCGTTTCTTTCAAAATTTGAATTTTCGTTATCAATTGTGTTTGGACCTGAGCCAGTTTCTGTCCTGCGAGACATTTTATCTTCCATCAACACGCCATTTTGACACAAAGCCTTTTCGTTATTAGCATTCGATATTGTCTGATTAATTTTATTTTCTAACATCTTCATTCTACTGGCATGTGCTGGTCGTGGTACGACCTTCACAGTTTTGAGAACAACTGGAATTTTTGTTGGAATTAGTTGTGGTGTCGTGTCAATTCGTTTTGGTTGCACTTCTGGTTTTATGACTTGCTTAGGGGCTGTGTGGGCTTGTTGTGGAGGTGGCTGAATGCGTATATAATTTTTTCTTGAGTTTCCATTTGTATCTAGATTGTAATTATTTTTAACTTGAGTACTTTGACGTTCATCCCTTTTCTGTTCAGGGCCATCGTAAGGGTCATCTTCTATTAGATACTGCTTATCCCTCTTTTGAACTTTTAACTGTGGTTCTAATTTTGTCTGAAATCAACGAAGAAAGAACTCTATGGAATATGTGGATTTATAAATAACAATGCAGTAATTTATTCCTGTTTTGGATTGAGCCTTGTCACGTACCTAAAAATCTCTGTAGGTAAATTTTGAATATACGTTAATTATGGACATGATCTCAAAGACATTGGGAAAACAGTAAGAAAATTATGATGATATTTTCGACCAAATAAAATATTTTATTATGTTGAAATTGATACCTGGCTCAATGATAATTTATTGTACAGAAGCCAGTACACGAAGCTTCCCAAAACTGTAAAATTTTCGCAATCAACATTGAACCTAATGATTTAGCTATAAAATTGAAAATCGATTAAAGTTTGACAGATTGTAGTATTTTGATGTACTGGTGTCTGTACTACTGCAAATTTTTATAAAGAACAAGACTTACAGCTGTATTATTCTCCAGACCAAAACAAGTTGCCATTAAAAGCAAAGACACTAGAACCACAATCTTCATGATTAGCTTGATCTTCTTTTTACCCGACTGCAAGGGAATGGTTTATGTTTTCACTAAAACAGTTACAATTTAACGCACAGGGTATCGTTCCATCGCAGCTAAAAGAACAATGTCGAACAATACTGTAATCTTATGTTTTACTAATTTCCAATAACATCATTAATCGATTCTTCATGGTAACTAATATTTTAATTATTTTACGTGACACTAAGTAAATGCGTTTTAAACTAGAAATTACGTGTTTCTGTTTATATTACGGACCAAGAAGGTTACCCATCGTCGGGTTAGTTTTCATTGTAACACTAGAATGTATGTTAACCCGTGTTATGGGGTTAATAAACCTTAAGAACCGATTCATGCTAGAACAAAAGTTTTATAGATCATTCTTGTACATAAAACACTTTTTACAAATATGTAAGGCAAAAGCCGGAGTTACTTACGTATTTTGGTTAACCAGCAATATTGAAATGGTTTACCCATTTATTACATTTGAGGGTTTAAAAAATCCCCGTGGTATGTTTTCCGGCCGCGAGCGAAACCACAGGCAAAAACTTAATCCGACTAAAATAAAATCAGGCAATTGAGGAAGAAAGTTTAATTATGATTCGCATTCATAAAACTAACAATATTACAAACTAAGTCATGGAACGTTGGGTAGAACTCCAATATAGCTGCCACAAACAACACAGTGAGGGTGACTACTCTGTTGATGCTTCGGATTAATGTAAGGATTGTAGGTGCTGCGAAAGATCTTCTTAATGATGACGGCTCTAATTTCACTGCATCTTCGGGCGGTGTTACCTGAAAAAATTAAAAAAAATTGTGAGTAAAATATTGAATGCAATAGGTCTAAAAGGATAATACATAGTGGATGGAACAAGGTCAAGATGGACCCTTTTTTTTTTAAAAAAATCATCGATTAATAAAAAAAATCAGTTTCATACATTTTGACCGTGTAGTTGCACTTTAATTACCTTAAATCCTACGCCAGGCTCAATGTGTGATGGGCCACTACTTGGAGGACATGGCTGGAAATTATGAAATGCTATACAAGTGCTGTCTTTCTTGGTGTGACTGCTAAATCAGTGCTATACCACTTTGTCTATCAGATTTTTTCTTTCTTTCTCGAACACGGCAACGCAAAGGACAGGTTATGATTTTAGTAGTCTTTTATACATGTTTGTAACAATATTAAAAACTACTCCTCTAAACGTCAGCTGGTAAAGTGCCTAAGATACTGGCGGCGTTGTCACGTTGTATGGCAACATTAAAATTTTGCCTCTGGCCAAGGTAAAAACTATCCCTTGGGTCATGGCAATCATCAACTAGGCGTTTTCTTTAAACAGGCTTTGAGCACTTGGACCCCACGGCCCCAGAGATTCAACCCCAAACGGCTCGAAAATATAGTTTCTACTTATAATCAATTCAAAATCATTTACCTGTTCATGGACAATTTTCTCAAAGTTATCATTGATGGCTTCCGATTTGACGTCAGCGTGTATCGGTTGTGCATGATTCGTGACGATGCTCAGTGCACCTGAGGCTCCTCTTTTCGTTCGGGGCTGGAAACGCTGAAACAGAACAGGTTTTTTTAATGTCTATAATAAGTAGTCGTTGGTTTTGTCCAATTCGTCCAGCCATCTTCTAAGAGGTCTGCGTGACACCTTCTGGCTGTGCCAGCGCTCAAGAATCAGCCTTTGTCCAACAGTGCGATGACGTGGGTCAACAGTATTAATATCAGTATATAATAATTATGTAGTCATTCGCCTTAAATTTTGGTGCTGGTTTAATTATAAAACCTAATAAAGATGACCTTTTTGGTGTGGGAAATCTGAAGTTGTTCTATTACGTACAGCTAATTGTTTTAAGTTAAAAAAGGGTTAATGACAATCCTCGAGGAGCTCAGCAGAGGTGTAACTATATGTATGACACTTAGCAAAATTCAAAAGAGATTTTGTTGTGAAATGAAGGTTTCTACTTTTAAATAAGATTTGTCCGGTTTCTATGTCGTGTATACAAATTGGTGGTCGTGACTGTACTCCCTCATTTTGTCAATGAAAATGTTCGAGTTCCATGTAATAGCGAAGGGACCTATTGGCAGCAACTGGACACAAGTCCAGACTGCGGACTGCTGCCGAAACATTCCTGAATGCAGGACTTCATGCGCAGCAGTAACACCAGAACTACGGGGCAGTTCGGAGTGGTTATTGTTTAGTAGCTGAGTTTACATACACGTCGATGTTTTATATGGTGAATCATCATCAGCATAAATTGTTCCTACTGCAGGGACTCAAGCCTCCTCTCTAGGAGAAGGATGGGCTCTAATGCACCACGCGGGCCCAGTGCGGGTTGGTAGATGTCATATGTCTTGGATTGTTTTGGTTCTAAGTCCTGCCGGTTTCCTCACGATAATTCCTTTCACTGTTTTGAGAGCGGCGGTGGTGAAATAAATTACACAAAGTAAAGGTTCGAACCCATAAGTTACTGTTCGTAAGTCGGGGCCACCACCACAGGGCCACCGCTGCTCTTTTATTTTAACTCTTACCTGGTCATCCACATCAATATGTCCAAAAACAGATGAGAAAATTAAGAATAAAATAAGACCAAACGCCATACTTTTGTTCAATTTTTAGAAAATTGTTCTGAATTTTTATGTTAAACATAAAAAAATTGTTATACCATGTTGTTATCAAGACATTTCTTTTATTGTAGAATAATTTATTTGACACCTTTTTGTTTCCTGTTTTTTATTAGTCAATTGATTTCGGATTCTATTTTGGTTCATAAATAAAAATCAGATACTTACTATATTTTTCACTATACTGCCATGTTCAAACTTTTGTCTCTTTTCCTGCTTTTTGTAATATTATATGACGCCTGTGGACACAATTTTGTAAGTAATAAATTTTTAAATAAATAATTAACATCGTCTTGTTGGCGTTCTACCAGGTTAAAGAGGGACCGGGCGGGTCACGTTTCAAGGCTGAAACCAGACAGATGGGCGAAGATCGCCACACAGTGGGTGCCTGAAACCTAGGCAGGCCTAAGAAACGCTGGCGTGACGATCTGGACTCATTCTTAACGGATTGGTCGGAGAAGGCAAATTGTAAACTTGGAAATGGGAGAAAGGTTCTTTGCCCTGGGTTTTGGATATATGTAACTTGGATTTTCGTAAGTCGGATGCCAAAAAATAAATCGAACTCACCAAATTCACTGATTTCTAAAACTAAGGTTCTTTTATACTTTCTAAAATGTTTTTAGTAATCCGTTGTATATTTTTAAGTCTGACGTCGGTAAAAAACAAACATACAACTTATGATGATTTACGCGTTCGGGAGATAAACTAAGGTACCTACTCGTGTCCCGGTAAATTTAAAGTCCCCCCGGGAAATCAGTGGGCAGTAGGCTTATTATAGCGAAGCCGGGTTTAGAGAGGTGGCAACCACGATATTTATAGGCGGTGATGAAATACAAATACAACGCATTGGATTAACGATTTTGCGTTCATGATGGGTTTTAACAATCTAGATTATGTTACATCTATCAACGATAGCGATTACGGAAATGTCATAAAAGTTTATGACGTGAGCTATCGAAGCTGACCTTATGAGAATCCTGCAGAAATACAAAAACGATTTGAAAGCGTTTGAACATTTGTACCACTGTAGGGCCTCGGGCACAGAATAGCTTATGTAGAAAACAACTGTGCTATACCTAGCCTACCTATTTTTGCTGTGCAAGCAAAACAATTCAGACTCGCTTAAAGAAAAACTTTTCCGTAAGTAGGTACATACAATCGAAACTCAAATCCTCTTTCCAATTCTAAAAACGCGATTCAAGCTTAAAAACAGCCAACTCTCACTTTCTTATTCATAAAATTGGTCCCTAAAGGGAAAAACCCCCGAAACACAACATGAGAAACACTTGTGAAATCACACACCACGCTCACGTCATACACACATTCACAGTCTGTTGAGCATAGTCATCATCTGCCTAGCCATTTCCCAACTATGTTGGGGTCGGCTTCCAGTCTAACCGGATGCAGCTGAGTACCAGTATTTTACATGGAACGACTGCCTATCTGACCTCCACAACCCAGTTAATACTAGGTAATACGATACTCTTTGGTGAGACTGAATGTCAGAATTTCAGGTCACTGACTACCTGTAACGACTGCCAAAGCTCTATATATGGCAGCCGGGACCAACAGCTTAACGTGCTTTCCGAGGCACGGAGGAAACTCGGTATGTCGGGCGGTCACCCATCCACAGACCGACCTAGGCAAGCACAGCTTTACCTAAAGATCGACCCGAGTGGCAGTTCTTATTAAGCCACGAGCTCGCATAGTGCGGACATAATAAAACATTGTAGCATCATCATCTGCCTAGCCTTTTCTCAACAGTGTTTAGGTTGGCTTGCAGTCTTACCAGGTGCATCTGAATAGCGATATTTTACATGAAGTGACTGCCCGTCTGACCTCCATAACTGAGAATGTTGCGGGGATCCGCTGGATGCAAGACGCACGGAACTGGTCAATGTGACGCTACTTGGGGGAGGCCTATGCTCAGCAGTGGGCTTATTTCGGCTGAAGAGATGATGATGATGATGATGACAATGTGTTCTTCGGAAAATGGTAGACATTTTGATGTGAGATAGTATGTTTGGTTGGTATGTACGTTTTGGCAGAACTGCACTCAGTTTAACATGTGAAAGAAACGAGTGTGTGTTCACATTTGTATATTTTATGAAAGAGTTCTCAAGTGACCGTATGCACCCGGCAAGTTATCATTTATTCACTTACACGGCCGCCGGTGTGCACTTGGCGTTATTCTCACATGAAATGACGTGTATTTTTGCATAGTTTTAGGTTTTGTTATATAAATTATGTTAGAGTTTGTAGTCATGCTAAATGTACAAAATGGGTTTTGTTTTATATAAAATGCGGAAGACAATAATGGTGCACAAAAATATATTTTTTTTTTGGTACTGACTGACTATAGGCCATATAAAAACCAGCTACTCGAGTCGATCTACAGGTTAAGCTGCATTAACCTAGGTAGGTCCGTGGATGGGTGACCAAGCATTACATACAAGGTTTCTTTCGTGCCTTGAAAAGCATGTTTTAAGCCGTTGGTTCCGGCGGTCATTTGCAAATCTTTGACTGTTGTCACAGGTAGTCAGTGGCCCGAAAGTCTGACAACCAGTCTTACCTTGGTCTAATAACCAAATACAAATTGGGTCAGATAGGCAAGCGCTCATTACTACTACGTCTGTCTGTATGTCTGTTCGCGATTAACTCAACAACTACTGCACCGATTTTCATGCTGTTTTCACCAATGGATAGGGTGGTTTTTAAGGAAGGATTTTAAAATACAAAGAATTTGACCTACATCCACGCGGATGAAGCCGTGGGCATCAGCTAGTGTAATATAAAGGTATTCAGCTGCATCCGGGTAGACTGGAAGATGACCCCAAAATAGTTGGGAAAAAGGCTAAGTCGATGATGACTACACGCGTAGTCCACCACTCACAACACGCGTCTGATTGGAAGATGCTCCCTTTTCTAATGAGGAATCGAAGTACTTTACACCCGGTTCTTCATATCCCTTTTTTTTATCGTGTGGGCAGTAAGGTCTAACGACCACACACCCTAGTGTCAGAGTTTCTAAACCACTTCAAAGGCCTCTGACATGGTTTGACGACCGCCATTTAGCGGCCGGGTCCACCGGCTTATACATGCTTTCCGAAACATGGAATCATCTTTTTATCAGACAATCAGGTGATTCAAGCCTGCAATGTCCTAACCAAACTGGAAATAACTTTACAAAGTATGCTTCCCGTGGGAAGGGAACCCACTACCACCGAGTGACAAGGCAAACGCCTAAACCACTCGACGACGGAGGCAGTTTCATATCCCTAATACACCATCAAACAATAATTTAAAGCTCATTTTCCAACAGCACAAACATACAAGGCGATGCAAATAAAACCTTGGCTTAGTCTTTAATAATGTAGAAGCTAATCGATACCCGTCGGCCATAATTGGTGCATTAGTTCCCTTTGAAGGCCGATCCAATCCATCACTCCATATTATACCGTCAGAAACATGATAAATATACCTTTTTAGTTAAAAAAAATGAACACAAATATTGATAAAAAGGGAAAATTGTGTGCTTTAGTTGTGTTTTTGAATGACAATGGCGTTTAATTGAAGATAATTATAGTTAACTGCCTTGTTGTTCTAGTAGTCGCTGGTCTGGTAAGGAGTTATTGGGTTTTTCCATCCGGAATTTCACAGTAGCAGCCATTGAGTCTGGATTTGTGCCCGGATGATGGCAATAAGTTCCGTATGGTGTCGGAGTTCTGTATGGTGTCGGACGTAAAGAATAGCACCATCCCATATCTTCCCGTGGGTGTCGTAAGATGCGACTAAGGGACTTACCAGAGAATAGGCTGCAGCGTTCTCTGTGCCTTCGTAACAACCATATTGGGATCGCCAACCCGCCTGTCAAGCGTGGCGATTATGGCAAATCCCCTCCTTCTGGGGGAGGCCTTTGTCCAGCAGTGGACGTCTTACGGCTGAAATGATGATGGCAATAGGGTTGCCTCCTATTCCATGGGACTTAAACATAACTGGAGAAATGAAGGTGTACTTATAAGTATACATCTGCCCAACTCTTTGGGGATTACAGACTTGATGTTCATCATCATCCATCATTCACAGCCCGAATTCACCCACTGGTGGGTATAAGCCTCTCTTTTCTGGTGCCAATCGCCACGCTCTTGTGCCAGTCAGTCAGTCAGACTTGATGTTACGTTATGTTAATAATTTACCATCGTAAGAATTTTTTTTTTTAATAAAATCAAAGAAAAGCGATACGAAAGTATATTAGAGAAACACGTAAAAAGAGATCGAAGCCCTCTTACTCGTAGAAATTCAATACCGCAGGCAAATTTTATTTTTGTTTTATTTGTCGTATACAGGGTGTTAATCAACCCTTCACACATCCGTCAACCAAGCATTCTGTACATCAAACTAAGTACCCCTCCCCTACCCAAAAATTTTTGCTGGGAAGCGATTTTTTTTTTTGGGGTCAAAAAATCACTTTTTACGCTAAAACTCAATGTAACACTCTTAAAACATCGTGCTAGTGGATGCTTTGAATAGTAAACGAGTCATGGAGCTAATTTAAGTAAAGTTATAAAATGAAAAACTAGTATTTACAAAAACAGCTGTGAAAAATTTGGAACTTTGACCCCCAATATCTCCGTAACTAAGGGGTTTCCTTGTATGGTCTAGAACAAAAAAATGATCGCAGTGATGGGGAGAACAAGTGCCCTTCGTTTGCGTTAAGGGTACTTTTACACCCTATATAACATAATTCGCTGATGTGTGATCTGAGGATGTTACGGAGCTTCGACTCCAACTTCGATAAGTCGAAATTTCCGATTGATATTATATCCCCGGTTCCGACCTCAGATCCAATTATTTTAAGGCAGATGCTCTGACGGTCTGTTCATATGATACATTTTATAGAAATATGGTTTAGCTAGTTAGACTCAAGGAAGTGATTTATAACAAAAAAATAGAGCAAGAGCGTACGAACGGCCAGACCTTCGTTATTTTATAAAAGCTTAAAGTCTGTCTGTGCATGTCCCCTGTGCAGTTTGGGTTGTGGTTACTTTGGCAGGTAACAGGTAGTAAAGGTGTATAAAATAGTACCTTAAATTCGTTAAAGTATAAAGCTCGATTTTTTATATTGTCTACGGGATAACTTAAAAAATCTCGTCATTCATTGCTGGACACTTCTGACAGTTGCAACCCCCTGCCAGAAACATTTTACCACTTCGTAAGTGTCTATCTTTCAAACTAGCTAACCGTGTAAAAAACTCGACTTAAACTGAAACTTAACTCGTTTCTAATGATGACTTACTTTTAAAATGATTCTAGAACAAAATACTAAGCGATGCAGATCTCCAGTCAGCGTTAATGCCTCAAGAGTTGAATCCAGCCATCACTTTTGATAAGGTATCGTAGAATAATTTAAAGTATTTTTTATCTATTAGCCCCATGTACATATAAGGTGTAGATGAACCCTTCACGAAACAGTCAACCGAGTATTATGTACATCACTAAGTAATTCTGCGACAAAAAAAATATTTCTGGGAATCAGTTTTTTTGGGGTGAAATTATGTATTTTTCGGTAAGACTCCATGTAACGCACTCAAAACACTGTGTTACTGGTTGCAGTGAATATTAAGCGGGCAAAGAGATATTTTAGTAACATTAAAAACCTGTACTACACGGAAAAAAATGGGGTCTGGCAAAGTTTTCATTCAAGAATAAAATTATTCTCAAGTATATTGTTTAATCTCAAGCATATATTTACTCAAGGTAACAATAATATCTTGAATAAAATAAAATGGAATTCTTCTAGATATATAATATTATTCTTCATTTATTTATTTACATCAAGAATATTTTTTTGGATCAAGACGACATTTACTATTGACTGTAAAAAACATTTGCATTTTGAAACAAGTCATTAAGAATTCTTACTCTGAATATAAAAGGATTTAGCTTAAGAAGCTCAGAGATTAGGGCCAAGAATAAAAATAAATTATTGGTTCAAGAAAATGTGTAAATTCGTTCAACAATAATATTATTGAGACAAAAGTTTTATACTCTTCATAGAAGTATTGACAATTCTCTTAATCAGAAAGCAGGAACGTTTTCGATGGAGAAAAATATTTTTTGTTCTAAGAAGAAAACAGTTAATGTGAGAAAATAACGGATTTGAAAGAAAAATCTGAAATGATTCGAAATAAGAAAGACTTACATTTTATAATAATACAATAAATGTTTGGTTTAAGAAGAGTTTGTGTTTTGGGTAAGTATATAGTTGCATTGACGTAAGAATCTAAATTATTCAAGTAAAGGTAGTCAAATGTTTTCGAACAAGACATTTTTGTTTTGTGGAAATAAGTTATGGTGTTGAACTAAGAATCTAAATTGTTTCAAAATAAGATATACTAACGTGTTTTAGTAAGAAAAGAATACATTTAATGTGAGAAAATAACGGATTTGAAAGAAGAATCTAAAATGATTCTAATTAAGAAAGACTTACATTTTATAATAATACAATAAATGTTTAGTTTAAGAAGAGTTTGTGTTTTGGGTAAGTAAATAGTTGTGTTGACGTAAGAATCTAAATTATTCAAGTAAAGGTAGTCAAATGTTTTCGAACAAGACATTTTTGTTTTGTGGAAATAAGTTATGGTGTTGAACTAGGAATATAAATTGTTTCAAAATAAGATATACTAACGTGTTTTAGTAAGAAAATATCTGTTTGGTTTCAGAAGAGTTTGTTTTGGGGTAAGTAAATAGTTGCATTGGCATAAGAATCCAAATTATTCAAGTAAAGGTAGTCAAATGTTTTCGAACAAGACATTCTTGTTTTGTGGAAATAAGTTATGGTGTTGAACTAGGAATGTAAATTGTTTCAAAGTAAGATATACTAACGTGTTTTAGTAAGAACATACATGCTTGGTTTAAGAAAACATTGTTTTTGGGTAAGTAAATAGTTGTATTGACGTAAGAATCTAAATTATTCAAGTAAAGATAGTCAAATGTTTTCGAACAAGACATTCTTGTTTTGTGGAAATAAGTTACGGTGTTGAACTAGGAATCTAAATTGTTTTAAAATAAGATATTCTAACGTTTTTTGGTAAGAAAATATATGTTTAGTATAAGAAAGGTTTGTTTCTGGTTAAGTAAATAGTTGCATTGACCTAAGAATCATTGTATAAAACACATTGAGTCGAAAAGCGCTATACAGCCTATCGAATGACGTTGTCGCGAACAGACTGATTCGAAAAACTATTTGACAAAGTCAGACAAATTCAGATTGGAATTATCCTATTCGCAACAGTGGATTTCGATACCAAGATTTTCGAACTACTTAGCGTAGTTTTTCGAATCAGCGTGTTCGCGACAACGTCATTCGATAGGCTGTATAGCGGTTTTCGACTTAATGTGTTTTCGAGCTGGGCGTACCACTCGTATTTTTATTCGAAATAGCGTGGGTCGCAAAAACGTCATTTGATTGAATCTTCATATCACTCCCAATCCAGAGGGCAGCTGTTGCGGTAAGAGTCACCGCGGCCTTGGAACGTCAAGGGCACTTGAAGGAACACGGATGGGTTTTAGTCAGTACCTAAAGGTACATGCTTACATATTTTTATATAAAAATAATATTTTTACAATAACGTGCAAGTACCTACCTATATCTATAAATATCCTATATAGAACTATTACACTGCCTATCTACATAATGCCGGGCGGAACTTTTTTCGTCAGACGTAGTCGGGCTGACCGTATTATCGACATAGCGCGCTTCATATTGATTTCAAATAATTACCTATTTTTAGAGAGTAACATTTGTGACAAATGGACGCACCGAAAAACCCTAATAGGATAGGTAGGTAGGTATTCCCTTCCCTATTTCAAAAAGAATTAGGTACCTACCAGCTAGGCCTACTTATGTACCTACATCTGAAATTATGTACAGCCTACGTACTTAATATTTATTGTATGGCAGTGCTACCTAAGGTATGTTGGTCTACCTACCTACCTACCTATTTAATTTTATAACATTTAAAAATGATTATCAAATGTGAAGGCTGATTGCTGACCAAAACTTAATTATAAAGGTACATAAGGAGACAAAGGAAATAGGTATTAAAGTTTCTAATAAACCCTCATTTTATTCCCTGTAATATTATCGAAATTTTATAGGTACCTCCTAGGTACAAGTCGTAGGAAAGACAACAAACTCCTATAAGAATTCTAATCTATAAATACGTGAAGCAAAAGATTTGCTTAGGTACCACCTTATACCTACCACTTTTTACAAAAATTGCGCGGACGGGGGAGTATGAATTTCGCACACAAGTTTTTAAAGAGAAGGAGTGCAAAATGCTAACATTTTTTAAAAGTTATGTTATACCTACTTATAAAAAAATCGAAAAGCGAAATCTGTGACAATAGAACCATGTTCAAACTTATCATTTAAATTAAATTAATTATTACCTACATCTTTTAAGAATCACGAATTTGATTTAAGACTCGTTATTCTTATACCAAATTCGCGTTTTTTGAAAATGTGCTACCTACCTACGTCACAACCGTCGTCAACGAAAAGGAACGAGTGTTGCAATTTCACAAATTGTTTCCCCAATTTTTGGGAGTATGTCTATACCAATCTGTTTTTAAAGGCACGATGTTCGATTCATTAGTAGTGTATGAAATAAAGTAGGTACAAAAGCCATTCGTTCCGTTTGGTCGTTTGTTATTTGTATGATCTACAGATAATTGTTTCGGGTCTGGGTGTTTGGTTGTGTATGTGAGTTTAAATGTTTGTGAACGCACCCACGATACAGGAGAAATACCTAGTGTGGGGCAACGTTTTTTTAAAAAATAAATAAATAAATAAATAATAATAATGTACTTAAATAATATAAAAACTATTTGATTTGATTTCCATTATGTTTGTTCTACTTACAAAAAAAAATTTGTGAGTCTTATAAGATATTGAAAAATGTGTCAATACTCATAAATCATCGTACCCACTGTCATAAAAGCACTTTTGTGGTAATAAGCAACTAAACGACCTATTTATTACAATCTTTGGTATTTTCTTAAAAAAAAAAACATTTTTTGTAACTTTAGAACATTACTGTAAAAAAAATTACCATCAAAAAATTATCCTGATAACCCCAACTGTTCGTTTGATCCACGATTTCTTACCCACCCTGTATAGTATAGAAGTCTTTGGACACGTTTCTTTTTCAACTTTTGTCCTTTCTGTCCGTCAATAAAAAAATAATTATCCTTCTCTATTTGAGACATGCAAACATAAAGTGAGAGTATGATTAACGTTACTGACACCGTGAAATAGGTTTTATGTATGCATAATGATTATTAATAATAAATTTCGTAGTAGTTAGGTCAATGTCAGGAAAAATAGTCATTATTTTTGGTAAATAACATTTCGTAGCAGGCAACACCCTTTTTGTCTTGGACTTGGATGTGCCGGCGCAGTAGTGCACACCGCATTACGTATTACGTCTTCTGCAAGTGTCAGTTCGTGGTGATTCTGTCGAGTGATTCTTTTGCGTTGTTGGAGATTGTGTTGTGTTGTGTGTACTAAGGTAAGTGTTTAATTATTGGAATATACATCTAATTAAGTTATTGCATTTTAAAGATCGACTAACACACGATGAATGACGGCACCGGGGTCGGCTAGGCGCCATGTGAGCAAAAATCATCTTACTGGTTTTACCTACCTACCCTATAATTATAACTCCATGTACCTACCTATTCGATTCGATTATGGGTTCACTTGTGAAATGATAGGCTGGTAGTAGGTAGATATGCGAAGCGGTAGACATTTCGCGTTTGCCTTACGAATTCTGCTCAAAAAAATGCTTTGCGCTTCAATGTTCAAATTTACCGGTAGGTACCTATCACGCAACCGCATTCTCGGCATTCTCTTCTCACTGTGATAGGAAGCTGCTTTTTACGTCCAGAATCTAGCCACACCCGGGCGGTAGATGTAGGCTATATGTACTTAGGTAGCTGGTGAAAATACCACCAGCCGCCTGACCGCCAAGTTTGGTGAAGTTCACCGAGCCTATGCAACTTCTGATTCCAATCAATCAGTCATCTTTGCGGCAAGGCGACAAGCTGGTAGGTCAGAATCAGAGGTGTCTAAGCTCGGTGAACTTCACCAAACATGGTGGAAAAGGCTGCTGGACTGCCTTTCACGTTATGTCTCTGGGTGATGGAAAATGTAATCACTACCTAACTTCATGAGCATGAGGTTATTGTTACTGTAATATAGGTACCTACCTTATCTACAATGCTAAACCTGCTGAATGTTTATCCTACCCGTCTGTTTTTTTACAAATGTACTTGGTTACTAGAATAAACACTAATTTATGTTCTGTCTATTTGCAGATTTAAATCAAAACCTGGATCTCAGCATACCATACCTATCTTTAATAACATAATATAAAGGTTATTAATGGAGTTGCTTCTTAGGGAATGGAATATCCCACAGGATATAATTACAAATTTCAACGGTAGGTGAATATTTATACTTATAAACATTTTGTCTGGAAAAGGCCATCAAGTGAGTACTTTACTGTACTAATAATATTACTATTCCAAAAAAAAAATGTGCAAAGTTGTAAATTATAACAGATAAATTCATTTAAACACAATTTTAATGTGTTAATGAATTTTAGGCTGCTTAACAGCCGGTATATTAAGATACATTCAGATACATCAGTATCAGGGCTTGTTCGAATGTTATAAAATTTAGGTAATTAGTATTTCGGTTTAAAGACATTTATTTCTCAAAGAACAAATTACAGTTCACTTTTTAAGTGAAAACTTATCTAATTTACAACATTACGACGTTCAGACTATCCAAGAAACTGAACACCATAGTTTTTTTTTTATGCAATAGAAGGTATAAGATACAAAACAGTTCAAACTAAACTTATGTGTGTGATATAAAAAGCTAAACTTAGGCGTCTAATATATAATTCCTTAGGCCTTTTTTGAATGTTGGTATGCTTGTACACTCTCTGACTTTTTAGGTAATTGTTTAAACTTGTCTAGTGATTATGGAAATTTTTGTTTTAGAAAATGATGTAACTGTGGATCAATTAAAAGAAATCAATGACAATATCCTGAAAGAACTGTGCCCAAAGATTGGACTAAGAATAGAACTAAAAAAAAAAATTGACGAGTATTTAGTAGCGACCAGCACAGTAAGTTTCCTACCTACCTATTGAATATTCTATTATCCTGTTTATATTATGGGGTTTTATCTTATACATATATATATCTTTGTATGTATGTACATACGTATAAATATAAAAATTAGCCAAAAGTCGGGAGGTATTTTTTCAGTTGGTCGGCCAGCTCCTTTTCTTTGTTCTTGTTTATTTTTTTTGTAACAAATAAAGTACCTACCTAAGTTTAAAACAGTTAGATTTAAAACATCAAGGCCGATCTACAGGCAAAAACTCAAACTCAAAGCATTTATTTCAATTAGACCATTACGGCAGTTTTGAATGTCAAAAATACAAAAAAAAAAAAAAACAAAGCTACAGTCACAGTCACAAGGCATTATAACTTGAGGAAGTGCAGTAGGTGCCCATTCCCTAGTGTAGATCTTTAGGGAGAAGAATGGTTTTTCTACAATAATTACTTAAATGTTTTCAGACTAATACAGTAACAAATAGCAGCATCACTGCTCCTTGTCTATTCACGGACAACGAGGACCTGGAAGACTTACAAGACATCCTTACAGGCGATATTTATGTCCGACCAAATTTCCCTGATTTTGACCTCAAGACGCTTCTAACAGTAACACCATGTGGCAAGAGTATATTAAATTATTACACTGCAAACAGCACCTTGACAAACAAGCACCGAAATCAACTCACTGATATCATTGTTAGACATCTCTTCACACGTGTCGTAAATTAGTAAGTACCTACCAGTACATACTTGTTCATTCATTTTCCCACTATACTTTTATGTGGTTCTTTGAGCAGGAGGATCATTTATTGTGGCATTTTAGATAAACGGGAAGGCAGTATGTGTTCACTAGCTGATGATGATAATACTATGTTGTATGCTAGCTGACCTGCCACGCACGAAAATAATAAGTTGTGATCTAAAAAATATTTTGTATCATTCTTAAGATTCCAAAGTCCAACAATGAACTATACTTAGATTTATTTTTACCTATTTCAGTAAAATAACATATGAAGAATACAACATTTTAACCGCAAAAATAATAGCTTTATTTCCATGTGAAAACACTGGCACATACTTTGTACCACCAATTAAAAAAAGACAGTCTATATCCGGTAAACCTTCATTTGCTAAAGGCAAGCTGGTCGATAAAATTCGGAATACCCTGTATAAGTCTGGTGAAAAGAGAAAAAAATCAACATCAGAAGAAAATGTCATTCCAAATAAAACAAAAAAATATGAGGAGTTGAAAGGTTTTAAATGATTACTTGACCTACATAAATAGTAGCTAGAGTAGTTACTTGTCTGTATACATAAGATGGTGAATTTTTGCAAAATCTTTAAGCTGGCTACACATTGGGCCAAGAGACAGACAGTGGCGTAGAGATCAGTCTTCTGTATGATATATTTTTGTAGACTTAGACACTGTAGAGTAGATTAATTTGTTTGCATTATGTTCATCTATAATGAGCACCGGTGGTCTAGTGGGGGCGACCCCACCTTCTCTCGAACTTTAGTATTTTAGCAGCAGCGATGGGCTTGCAAACTGTCATGTATGGAATACCAAACCAACTGCTGCAAATAGTGGGTACCTTACCAAAAAAGAAATATGCCAAATGTAATATTTGGATATACCTGGCCACCCCTTAGACATTCTCAAAGAATATCAAGTGGGGACTTGGCATTAAGAGATCTGAGAGGATATTCTAACCTGGGGATAAAGTTGTGAGGCTATTTTTCCATCTTTTAATATCTAATTATTATGTTGTCGGTAGTTAGGTACTTACTAAGTAGGTACTTTGTAGATCATAAAAATTATAGGGTAAGTAGTAGCGCCCTGTCAGGTAGTTTGTTTTAGAAATACCTACACCCAATTTATCTATATCTGTCTTACGTCTTGACTAACATAATTTTTTTTATATTACAGAAGATCACACAGACCAAATAATTTTTCTTAAGAATAACAATGAGCCATGGAGTGAAATCATGGACTGTTGGAACGAAACATTCAAAGTGAGGCAGTGTAGCACCAACAACAACATTTCGGATTTTATTGATGAGTGGAACATTTTAAATGATCCAAGGAGTGATAGTTTGGTAAGTATTTTTTTTTCTTAACAGTAGTTATTTGAAACCGCTATTGACTTAAAGTTGTAGTTATAAAATTCATTTTGTACAGCTATGGGTTTTGTTAATAAATAAAAAAAAAGTAGTTATGTATTTACAAAAAAAGTATAATATGAATATCAGAGCTTTGCTTAGTTTGTTTGTTTATTTATTTTTAGATTCACATTTTCATTATTGTTTATCTTAAGCTGTTCGATGTTACACTGTTCATTATCCAATTTGAATCTACATTTACTTATGGAATTTAGGGCTAGATAGTGTTGTGTGGATTACCCACAAATATTTTTATTTGTTTATGTTGGCTGTAACTAGATTGGTCCAACATCAGCATGCCAAATACTTTTCTGAAAAATTGTTAACAGATAACCAATTTTTGTTTCTAGATAAACCTGGACTTTGAAAGACTGTATCCTGAAAGATCAACATGCTTTTTCAGGAATTGGAAATGGTTTATTAATAAAATCATCAGCCTCAAATTTGGAGAATCAAAAGATGACACATTGAGTACTTTATATGAAAGTATTCAAGAGCAGCCTGATGATGGTAATAAACAGTTTAACTTTCATTTATTAGGTTTACCTTCAGCGTCACCGTCACCGTCACTATTCTTATTTATATTATTTACGTTACTAGCATCCGCCCGTGGCTCTGCTCGCATGGTACTTACTTCAAAATAAATCAAACTGTTTTATACATTTCAGATCTAAAAGTGCCAGATCAAATAAAACTGTTGTCCTACCTGATTCCCCCGAGAGGAAGACTGAACAAGCGTAGAAAATTTTCCACATTAGAATGCGTCGAAAACTTCATAATTTACGTCCAGGTAAATATTTTTATTTTTTTAAAAAACGTTGCCCCACACTAGGAAATTCTCCTGTATCGTGGGTGCGTTTACAAACATTTAAACTCACATACACAAATACCCAAACCCGAAACAACTATCTGTAGGTCATACAAATATTTGTTGTTTGTTTGTTGTTAATATTGGGGTACTATTTTATTTAGTCGAATGTATGGTATTTAATATCTATACCTCGCGGGCTCACTCGCGGTTACGCAATTTTATGGTATGTTTTGGTTTTTTCCTGGATAAAGAGTAACATCTGTTAACCAGGGTATAATTTACATTCATACCAAATTTCATCCAAATTTTCAGATCAGATTTAATCACAAGCTTTCCCATTAATAATATTAGTAGTTAACATGCGTGCTTTGTAGGTATGTTCATCAATTTTGCAATTTTTATATGTTTGCTATTATTTTCAGAATCCTGGCGATATACAAACGAAAATTGATGAAGTAAAAGACAAGGCTCTACGCAGCAAGCAAAGTGTTCAACCGTACGTAATTAAATGTGGTGCTACCGATGATGGTAACGATAACTATTATTTGGTAATAGACAAGGTTATGTGGAAGTTTACCTCGCCAATGAAAGCTTTTGACACATTGTTCAAATCATACCATACGCTTCACGCCACATATCCAGCAGCTGCTGCGCATTTATACGTGCTGATTCAGCGTTGTGTCTATCAAATAGAAACAAAGTATGATAAGATAGTACCATACATCGCAGATTTGTTGTCGCTTGCGAAAATGTAAACAAAATTGTGGTTTAAACTTGTTGAAATTAACTATAAATAATTGCACGATGAAGTGCCTTGAATGTCGCAACGAATATCAAGATTTTCAGCAATACTTTGTGCATTTGCGTTACGCGCATAATATTGTCAATTATTTTAAATGTCCTGAAGAAAATTGTGCCAGGTTATATCACTCTAAGAGTGATCTAAAGAAGCATTTAACTCATTATCATGAAACCTCAAGTAGCAATCTCGTCTCAGATGCCAATGTATTTGATGTTAGTGGTAACACAAACTGTAATTCCGGTTCAACGTCTGAATTAACACCTTTGAATGAAGCCCCTAAATTGAATAATAATACTAGAAATGAAACCTCAATTTTATCTGATTATCAAATAGAAGTCGATAATGCGTTACTTACATTTATTGCAAAATTATATAACATGTCCAATTTGCCAAGAAGTGTTATCCAAAATATAATTGAAATCGTGTCTGAGCTGTTTATATCGGAGCCGTTTAACATTATTAGACAATCCCTAATATTGTCAAAGAATGATTTGAATAATGAAAGTTTGCTGATGTTATCAATTCTTCAAGATTCGTTTAAAAACATCAATACCGATTATAAAAGAATAGAACATTTCAAAAAATTAAGATCGTATGTCAAACCTATTAAAAAAACCATTGGTGTTTCCGAAGATAGTAATCGTAGAAATAACACTGTTGAAATGGTAATCAAAAATAGATTTTCTTATTTTATACCTTTGCGTGACACTCTTAAGGAGTTCCTCGAAGCAGCAAATACATTAGAAATTATAATTAACTACCAGAAAAAAGTAAGCGAAGAGAAAGATGTCCTTAGAAACATAATAAATGGCACATCTTGGCAGGATACAAAAGAAAAATGTAATCACGGAACCATTTTACCATTGACAGTGTATTATGATGATTTTGAATCTGGTAATCCACTAGGCAGTCACGCTGGAAATCAGAAAATAGGTGCTGTATATGTAACTATATCTACAATACCACCACAGTTCTGCAGTCGTTTAGATAATGTATTACCAGTTCTTTTGTTTTATACACAAGATAGAAACACTTTTGGTAATGAACCTGTTTTCAGACCGTTACTTAAAGAATTAAAGTTTTTACAGGAGGAAGGGATAAACGTGAAATCTAAGAAATCTAGTATATGTGTTACTTTTTGTATAGCCAATATTTCAGGAGACAATTTAGGGCTTCATTCAATTTTAGGTTTTCACGAAAGTTTTTCTTCCAATAATTTTTGTAGATTTTGCACAGTACAAAAAGAGCAAACAAAAACTGATACGAAAGAACGATCTGAATACATTCGTAAAAAAGAAGAATATAATGCACATTATGCTAACAAAATTGGCGTTAAAGAAAAATGCATATGGCATGATTTAAATTATTTCCATGTTTACAACAATTTCACGTGCGATGTTATGCACGATTTGTGTGAGGGCATACACCGTTATGACATGTGCTTAATAATCAAACATTTTATTGATAACAATATTTTTGATTTGGATAACTTAAATTCAAGAATAAAATACTATACTTATTTAAAGTCTGAAAAAAATTGTCCTCCACCTGTCACAAAACAAAATTTGTTAAATGGCAAAATAATGTTTTCGGCTTCTGAGATGTTGTGTCTTGTTCGTAATTTTAGGTACATAATTGGTGACTTAATTGCGGAGCATGATCCAGTATGGAAACAATATTTAACTCTGTTAGAAATTACAGAGATATTAACATCTCAGATTTTCACTTCACACTTGATTGATTACTTGAAAACTTCAATCGAAGCTTACTTAGAAAATTTAATTCAATTATTTAACTGTACATTAAAACCGAAACATCATTTTCTCTTACATTACCCAAGAATAATACAAAAAGTTGGTCCACCAATATTAATAAGTGCCTTTAAATTTGAGGCTAAGCACAAAGAGTTGAAAAAAATAGCACAATCAATAGCTAGCCGAAAAAACTTGCCACTAACACTTGCAACAAGACATCAATTGACGAATAGTCATAAATTACTTGTTAACACTGGACTTACTGATCGCTATTTACACGGAAAAATATTAAAACTAAATAATATGACAGAAATTGATGATGATGTTTATAATTGTGTTGGTTTTATAGAGATTAATGGTATAACATATTGTGAAAAAAATGTTATCTTGTATAGGTATGACCAAGATCTACCATTATTTTTGAAAATTGAACAAGTGATAACTAACGAATCTGATAAAAGTAAAATTTACTTTAAGTGTAAAGTGCTTAAAACAATTAATTATTCTCCTCATTACATGGCGTATTTAGTCAATTGTACAAGTAGTTTTGAAATTATTTCCTTACACGATTGCTATAGCACAACACCGAATATAATTCATAAAATAGGTATAAATCAATATGTTGATTTGAGAAGTTGATTAATTATTAATGATTAGTAACAATACAAAATGGTACATACAATACGGCCGGCGGATCTTGGCAGTTTTGAAGTGAGTCATTGGTTCGAAAATGGCCAATAAATGACTGACGAAAGATTCGCAAAACGGCTAACTTCAGACCCGGCCAAGATCAGCCGGCGGTATTGTATCTTGTGTAGATATGAACGAGAATAGCTGTTTGTTACAATTTTAAGAAAGAATTAATTTTTTTATAAGAATTGATGGTATAACCCGCGCCAATAAAGAAACAAATCTTAAAGGGCGGCGCTAATCTATACTTCTCACGAGTGCAGCTAGGCAGCTAATGTAAGCAATAGTTTGCGATGCCCCCTTAAGTAATATTCACAGTAATAACATTATTAAATGATTAATATCTAGAATATATTTAAATAAAATTATCAATACTTTTGTTTTAGGAAGTTTATTTTTTAATAAATGATTTCATATAATTAAATCCATTGTATTATTTTATCTATTATTAATTTGAGTATCTCCCACTTATACCTTATTTTCAGGCATGAAATGGCACGCGGAGATCAGATTAATAGATGTGACGGTGCATCAGACTCGAAATTCTGCAAGTGAGTTTTAGTGCTTTTTCTTGTTCATTTTATGTTTTAAATGGTACTCAATAATCATGGTATTTTAGTAAAGCCGTTTCAGTTCTATGTACAGATTCAAGTGCTTTGTTAAATACGGAGTTAAGATTGTCTTATTTGAATTACAATAGTCTTGGTTCGATGCTTAAGATGCGTTTCAGTCAATATTTTTCAGTTCATCGTTCGATTTCTTCAAGCTAAAGTTTAGTCAGAATGTGAACATTTTCTTTAATTACATTCTGACTACACTTTAACTTGAATAAATCGAACGATGAACTGAAAAAAATTACTGAAACGCATTTTAACCATTGAACCAAGACTATTGTAATTTTTCAAATAAGACAATCTGACCTTCATATGAAACATGCCATGATTTGAATCAAGAACTGAAAATTCTTACAGTAAAATACTTTATTATTGAGCCAAGAGATTTCTGATCTCCGTATGAAACATACAATGAATTAGATTAAGAACTAAAACTTCTTTACTGAAGTACAGGGTTTTTAGATCAATAATAATGACATTATTGGTTGGAAACAATCTGATCTTCGTATGAAACATGACATGCATTGAACCAAGAACAGAGATTTCTTGCAGTGAAATACACTATTATTGAGCTAAGAGATTTCTGATCTCCGAATGAAACATGCAATGAATTAGATCAAAAACTAAAACTTCTTCAGTTAAGTACCTGCAGTCCTGCACGTTCTTAAATCAACAATATTAACATTATTGGTTGGAGACAATCTGATCTCCGTATCAATTGCTTATTGTTTTTGAATTAAGAACTGGGCTTCTTCACTGAAATACGCATAAACATTGAACTAAGAACATTGATATTATTCTTTCTAGACAACGTGATCTCCGTTTAAATTCGATTAAATTATTAAACTAATAAATAAAACTTCTTCACTAAAAACGCATGATTATTGAACTAAGAACATTGAGACTATCTTTTTAAAACAACGTGATCTCCAGAGAATAACTTATTGTTATTGAACTAGTAGCTAAAACTTCTTCACTGAAGAGCATCTACTAGTAACTAAGATTGTTGGTATTTTTCATTAGAGATAAATTGTTCTCAGTGTGAAAATAGAATTAATTGATGCAAGAGTTAAAGCTGCTTCACTGAAATATGCCGTAGCATACAGATAAGTAAATATCATTCTTCTTAAAAGTCATTTATTTTTCATACTGAGAATTTATTTTCTTGTAAGAAAACTCCGGGATCCGTTTGACAAAGTGTTCAACTGAGAAAAGCATTATTCTCAAATATATTGTTTAATCACAAGTATGTAAATTCTAGAAGGAAGACAAATATCTTGACTTAACTATTTATTTACTACCATTGAGAATAATTGTGTTTTGATACAACCATTTATTGTTTTCCCCATATATGAATCACGGAAATTCTTGACCAATAGATATATTCTTGATCAGAAACAATGACATTTCTTGTCCAATAAATATATTCTTGTTATGAGATATTGCTCTTCATTGTCGGAGGAGTAATCGGAGAACTTCGAGGAGTACAATCTAGATTTAAGACATAATTGTCTTAAATTTGAGAATTTAATATTCTAGACTTAAAAAAAATATACTTACTTAGGCAAAGAAAACGTTGCTTTCTCATTGCAAGAATAGGATATTGCCTTGGTTAGTGAGTATATATACTTGGAAGAAAAATGAATAACAAGACAAATATTTACTAATTTTAAGAATATAATGTTTTCCCCATATATGAATCACGCAATGTCTTGACCAAGTGAAATATTCTTAATTTAAAACAATTTTTTTTTTCCGTGTACTGTGTACTGTGTGTAGATGACGAGAAATAGGGAAGCACGGAAGAAGAAGACATGTTGCGCCTACCCCAAATAAATTGGGATAAGGGCAGGAGAATGATGACTCAAAAAAAACTCGTGAGAAAGTTGAACCTAGAAACTAGTGGTGATTAATATAACATATAACACCAAAACATAACACGTTAGTTGTTCATAACGAATAACATTTGTTATACCGACTCTGCCTACGTATTATTATAATGGCTCACTCAACTACACTCTCAACGGATACCTACAATGCACCGTTTCCGAGTTATGGCCGTTCAAAATTTTTGTTGAAAAAAATTTTAATTGAAATATCTCGAAAACGGAGCGTCCTAGGCAAACAATTCATCATCATTTCAGCCAAGTATTTTGTACATCAAAGAGAGAAAGTCGTCCACTGCTGGACATAGGCCTACCCCAGAAGGCGGGGATTTGCCATAATCGCCACACTTGGCAGGCGGGTTGGCGATCGCAGTATGGTTGTTACGAAGGCACAGAGAACGCTGCTGCTCATTCTCCGGTAAGTCCCTAAGTCGCCTCTTACGACACCCACGGGAACATATGGGATAGTGCTATTCTTTACGTCCGACACCATACGGGGCAAACAAATTACCGAAATTAAATTTTTACTATATACATTTTGTTTTCCAGGATGCTCCATGGCGCGCAGTGTTCCCTCTAGGCCGACCAAGACGCGGCGCAGAAGTAGTTGCTGAAGTATTGCCGCCACCACCAGATACATCCGTATCACAGACCCTTAAGCTCTATAGTCGCGTGGTCACTTGTGTTGCCCTCGCTGTCGGAGCGATTGTTGAAATTATACTGTATGTAGTTGAGTTTTATACTGTTGCTTGAGTAAAATATTAGGTTAAAAGATTTGTGTTTAATTTTACCTCAAGTAATACTTTCCCTGCAGATCTCCATACAACTGAGTAAACAGTTATTGATTTATTTAAAACAGGTAGGTAGGTACACCAACAGTACATACATCTTTATTTTCTTTTTTTGGAGATGTAAGGAGCCCTCAAGGGCCAACGCCCGTCGGGGCTGCGGGTTGTTCGAAAGAGATACCGCGGCCTCGGCACAAGGGTTAAGAAGGAACATGGGTGGTTTTTAGTCGGTAGAAGTCCGACACTCCTTTCCGCTCTGCCCAAGAGCGGGAGGGGTTATTTGATGATTTCCCAACCCCCCAAAAAAAAAAGCCCCAACCACTACATATACACACACAATATACAATAATTAATTAGATACACTGCTGACCAACTTGTCCAGAATTGCAGGCGTGATGTTATGAAGGAAGAAACCGATATTCATTTTTATACACACACTCTATGACTTGCATTTTATTTCCTATATAACCAACCGATTACCTATATAATATGCAGCATTTCTCACCGTTATAAAAGAAACATTATTGCAGTACGTGCTATCGATCCTTCTTGAAGGCATCATCATGAAATATTCAGTAGCTTGAGCGATTGGCGGCGTGCAATGTGGTATGGTACCTATAAGTAGATGTTATACTATGCTTTACTTGGAAGAAATCGACCTATGCTGTTGTTATTATATAACCACGAGCTAATATAAAACATAACGTAACATCACGCCTGTAATCCCCGAAGGGTTAGGCAGAGGTTTACCTAATAGTACACCCATATTTCGCCAGTTATTTTAAAAAATAACTGGCGAAAGCCAGTTATTTTAAACCCCCAAGTACCTAATAGGTGGCGAGCTTATTACCATCGACCGGGCACTTTTTTTTTTTGGGTGTGGGAAATCATCAAATAACCCCTCCCGCTCTGGGCAGAGCGAAAGGGAGTGTCACGCACTAAAAACCACCCATGTTCATTCTTAGCCTCTTTCGAACAACCCGCAGCCCCGAGAATAACCCGCAGCCCCGAAAGTCCTTCACACCTCAAGTAGTCATTTGTAGATCTTTGACATCGTTACGGGTAGTCAACGGCTCGAAATTCTGAAAACAGTCTTACAGTCTTACCAAGGGACATTGTTTTACCCAGTACCAACTGGGTTGTGGTGGTCAGATAGGCCGTCGCTCTATGTAAAATACAGGTATTCAGCTGAATCCGGTTAGATTGTTAGCCGACCCCAACAAAGCTGGGAAAAGCTGGGAACCGATGTTCTTTTGGAGACAAATCACACAACCGCAATCAACAATTTTGATTCGGGTTGTCAAATTGTTGTGCAGTACAAAAGTCAAAATCCCCTACAAAATTCCCTTTCAATACAAGATTCCTGGAGTTCAGAATATCTACAAATTTTCAAATAAATAACCCGTATTCCAACAAGTTAATTTCGCAGCGATGCGACTGAATTCCTGAAACATTTCGATAGATATCGGGAGTTCGTTTGACAGCCCAAACCGCAGAGCTATGTCGGAACTCGATTGCCTTTCAACCGACTTCGCAGAACCTAATAAAATGGTTGAGGGTTTTAAATTTCATGTAAATTCAGAGTATGTGGTGAAGACATTCTTATTAACGTATGTCGTATGGTGAAATAATAAAGTTGCTTTGTTAAATACTAGTATATTTTATCTATCTATCTACACTAATATTATAAAGATAAAGAAAGATTTGTTTGTTTGTTTGTAATGAATAGGCTCCGAAACTACTGGACCGATTTCAAAAATTCATTCACCGTTGGGAAGCTACACTTTCCCCGAGTGGCATACCTGTATTCTCACGGGAACGGGAACTACGCGGGTGAAACCGCGTGACGTCCGCTAGTCTTCTATATTTATAAAAGGCGAAGCTGACTGACTGAGGATCAACGTACAGGCCAAACCCTTAGGGCTAGAAACATAGAAATTTTGCACACGTATTCCTCTTATGACGCAGGCAATTAATAAGGAAGAATTTTTAAAAATTCAACCCCCAAAAGGGTGATACAGGGGATGAAAGTTTGTATGGAAAATCGTAATTTTTGGTATTTCCGACATACACGCGGACGAACCTGCGGGCATCAGCCAGTCGAAATAAAAAGCAACATAAAAAAGTCATTGTATGTACATCGGTTTTCTATTTTCTCTCTCTCTTTCACTCTTCTGCACCTTTCACTCGAACACTTGCACACCTGTTTACCTTTGTTTCCTTTAACTAAAAATTGATTCCACAGTAATGTAAAGACTGATTTGGAAAGAATATGACCCCAAATAAATTGAGATGAATGATAATGTAACATCTATTCTATTGGTTTAAGTTCCAAAGGCAAATTACTAAATGCGTACGCGCTTTTTCTCTTGGGCACATTACCAACTAACAGCGTTGAAGATAGGGTTGCCATCCGTCCGGGTTTCCCCAGATTTGTCCTAGTTTAGAGGGCGTTCGGGGAACGTCCGGGCGGGGCTTCATTTGTAGTCTGGGTTTAAAAAATTAAAGTCTTGGGCCACCCGTGACACACGCACTGTGCCCGCACGCTGCGATCAATCGACGATTGCATTTTTTTTTTAACTGTTTATGAAAACAATTTGTAACAAACTGTAATAAGATTCTGTTTTGTAAAGTACATTTAAATTGATGATAATAGATGACTGCAAAGGCTATTTCACTCAAAGATTTAACTTTAAAGTCTGAAAATAAATAAAAAAAGGTGAATTTGACATTTGAAACGGTTTCTTTACTCTGACTATGTTTAAAAAACTTGTTGACATGTCCGGGTTCAGTGCTCGAAAATCCGGGGTTTTCACGCGTCTTATCCTGGTTACCAAATTTTGAGATGGCAACCCTAGTTGAAGAGGAGTTTTTTGATGCTCGTTTGTAGTTTCGTGCTAGTTTATTTAATAGTTTTTAATGAATGTACATAGTTTATTTACTCTGCTAAATATTTTATTTTAATTTTCAAAGAGAAAAAAGATTAATACGACATGTCGTCTGAAATAATTAATAGTTATTTTACACACGTCACTTTTGTTTATTTTCAGATAACAGAATAAATCATTTTATATGTTTCACGAATCTGTGACTCAGTTTTAATTAAAACCGTAAAAAATCCGTGAAAATCTGAGTATTTTATTATTAAAGTACATTCAAAGAAAGGGTAAATTATACACGCATAGTACATGCGTACATGTAGCACGTATAGTACATAACAAAGAATTCGACACAACTGCGTTATTGGAAATTTAATATAATCAAGTAACAATAACATAAGTAGATAAAAAGTTCCTGTAATGAGAAAGAAGGTACATACATTCATAATAACATCACGGCTGTAATCCCCGAAGGGTAGGTAGAGATATACCTAATGTCCCATCTAATAGGAGGCGAGCCGATTGCCATCAACTGAGCACACATCTAGAATCCGTGACTGGTACTTAGAAGTACCTTTATGAAAAAATCTAATTACAATTAGCTTCACCTGGGAATCGAACCTAGGACCTCATTCTCAGCAGTCACGACAGGTGGTCAGAACATGGTGGAAGTTTGCCCTGCACGGAGCTCCGACGTGTCTTCGTAGACGCGATCGGTGGCAGCGACCTCTCGCGTCCGTTCCTGGTTTGAAGCGATCACCTCCTTCTACGTACAGTAATGCTTGCGAAGGAGGAGGCCGAACGCGTGAGAGACAGAGAAGCCTTTTTTTATGGTGGGTGGAAAATCATCAAATAACCCCTTCTGCTCTTGGGCAGAGCGGAAGGGAGTGTCAGACTTCTACTGACTAAAAACCACCCATGTTCCTTCTTTGCCCTTCATGTCGAGGCCGCGGTATCTCTTGCGAACAACCCGCAGCCCCGACGGGAGACAGAGAAGCCTCATGCCCAAGCCGCCGCAATAGAAGAAGATGTGTTAGACGTTGGCAGTCGCAGGGCGATGCGGTCAGGGTCTGCCAGGGTAGCGGAATTTGCTATAAAGAATTACCGCGGCTCTGGAACGCAAAGAGTCTGACACTCCCTTCTGCTGCGCCCAGAGCGAGAGAAGTCAGTTGATGATTTCACATTCAAAAAAGGATACAGGTGTACACGGGTCCGACACAGGTGCAATCTCTGTTCCGTTACTTTCATAGCCCGATGGGACGGTAATCCGACACTACCGGAGAGAGATCAGGCGCTGGACCCGGCTTTATATGCCTTCGATGGCACAGGGTATCTGTTGGAGATTTCAATAATTATTTTGCAACACCAACATCAAATTAATGTAAATCCTTTTGTGAATAGTGGCAACACTATCCCCTTCCATCTGCGACACTAGTCAAATACAGACGTACATTTTATTAACTTGCTATTTTTTATTGAATCTTCCCCGGCACCAACGTACAAGCACCACTACCTTACACCTTGTACAAGCTACATAGTATCAAACCGCCAACTTCTAACCCCAGTGTAGAACCCAAGACGCCACATTCAGTAGTCGTCCTTGCGACCACGAGACCAATGGGCACTTGCCATGGAAATATCTAAACAATAGAGAGCCTGCTAATCGCTATAGACCTGTCAAAAATCTAGACTGGAGGTTGCTTGAATCATCCGAAACATTTTTCGCGATCTGTGTTTCGATCTATGAGAGCAGTGGTGGCCCAGTGGGAGTAGCGGTGGCCCAGTGATAGTAGCGGTGGCCCAGTGATAGTAGCGGTGGCCCAATGAGAGTAGCGGTGGCCCAGTGAGAGTAGCGGTGGCCCAGTGATAGTAGCGGTGGCCCAATGAGAGTAGCGGTGGCCCAGTGAGAGTAGCGGTGGCCCAATGAGAGTAGCGGTGGCCCAGTGAGAGTAGCGGTGGCCCAGTGAGAGCAGCGGTGGCCTAGTGGTGGTGGCCCCGACTACGTAGTAAGTCGTAAATCGTGGTTTCGAACCCAGGCAAGCGAATTACTTTGTGTAATTTATTATATTCCGCTACTCTCATCACGAAAACATCGTGAGGAAACCGGCATGTCTTAGAACCAAAACAATCGAAAATATGTGTTATATACCAACTCGCACTGCGCCCGCGTGGTGGAATATAGCCCATCCCTCTCCTCAAGAGGAGGCCTGAGTCCCTGCAGTGTGTACATTATAGGCTGATGATGATGTGTTTCGATCTTAGTATTTATCTCAGATCTCCGGTTCCACACGCCAGAATTCAGCACACAATAAACAAAGTACTAGCTCCAAAGTACCTGTAACACCACACAAAGTAGGCAATCTAAACGCATAAATCAAACAAAATAATCAACAACCAAAACGACCATATCAAATTGATCTGTTTCCCTTCGATATTAAGTCGTAATTAAATTGTAGTCTAGTTCTGAAGTGGTATATAAGGGTATGTTCTCGTGGTAGTAAATGAACGAGATGTTCGGTTGCACGATGAAGTGGCTCGCGTTCCTGTGTCTAATGTTTGGCTTGCTGTACGTCGCAATGGTAAGTTGAAGTCTTCGAAAACTTTTTTCTTGTACATTTTATCAAGAATTAAAGTACTCATTTTTTGTCTAACTCAATTTCAATTAGACCATTAAAATTATAGGCACTTTTGAATGCCAGCAAAACAAAATAAAACATAGCTACAGTCAGTCACAAGGCATAATAACTTGTGAAAGTACTGTAGTTGGCCATTCTAAAGCAATAAAGGATGGACAAGAAACTTCATGGACACTCTTTTAATCAATATAATAAACTAGCTGACCCACGCAACTTCATCTGCGTCACATAGCTTCTAACCTTTCTCGACAAATCGACTATCCAACATATTAAATTGAGATCGTACCCGTAACAAACAAAAAATCTTACCTTTCCTCTTTTTAATATACCTATAATTTAGATTGGCTTTGATTATATTATTAAAGTAACAATTACTATAGGTATCTCTTACTGTTTAATATACAGTAACACCTTGTACTTGTAAACATTATGGTGCAGTAAATATTTTGAATTTGAATTTCTCCGGAGCCCCCAGAGGTCAGAATCCCCACGTACCTACCGCACCGGACCGAATGACTGCAACGCGCTTAATTATTTTGTCGCCCGTATATTTTTACATTGCGATATCTTCTAAGATATTTGTTTAAACTTTATAGAGTTAAAGGCACATTTATTCTATAATAAATTTCCGTGCTAACAAACACATTTATATAGATATAAATAATTTATATCTATATAAATGTGTTTGTTAGCACGGAAATTTAATATAGAATAAATGTGCCTTTAACACCATATGGGTTAAATAAGCTTCGCAAAATATCATTCTTTTTAACCAAACATTTTAATATTAAAAAATGGTTACAGTGAGTCAATCTTAAAAGATAAACATATGCTGTCGCGGACTTTTTTTTAGAACTTTTAAAGAGGAACAATTCCTTCATACATGATATTTACGTAACTTAAACCGTTTTCGCAGCGCACGCAACGGAAGCTCTCAAAAAGGAATAACTATTCCCGTTTTTGCAACATTTTTCATTTATGCTCCGCTGCTATTGATTGTAGCGTGATGTTATATAGCCTATAGCCTTCCTCGATAAATGGACTATCCAACATTAAAAGAATGTTTCAACTCCAACCAGTAGTTCCAGAGTTTACCCCGTTCAAACAAACAAACAAACAAACAAACTCTTCAGCTTTATAATATTAGTATAGATTATTGTTACAAAATCTCGGTAACATCGTTCATGTAGGATTATATGCCAAATAATATCTATATATCTAGTGTATACAAGCGCGACTGCTAAACATGAGGTCCATGGTTCGTTTCCCGGCTCGGGCAAAGTGTTATTGGGTTTTTCCATCAGGAATTTGTCAGTAGCAGTCTCGGAGTCGGGATTTGTGCCCGGGTGATGACAATAGGCTCGCCCCTTATTACAAGGAACTTAAACTTCTTAAAATCTACATATCCGAAGAAATGTTATGGTAAAAATTTGATCGTTTGTAACATAAAGTCACGCGTGTAATCCCCGAAAAGTTACACAGAGGTATATTTAATAGTACAATCACATTACGCCAGCAAGTCTTTTGCCATTAATTGGGAACATATCCAGCGTGGCTGCTATTAATAAATATCCGATGGAAAAATTTATACATCCGACATATTTACGTTACGTATACACCGCACTCTCATGGTAGTCCTACCATCGTCCTACCCTGATGATCGTCGAATCTCTTCTTCCTTTCACCATTTCCTAGTAATTCTCCATCAAATATTTAAACATGTTCTCTTCCACAGGCTGACGAAGAGGATTCTCGATCAGGTCCAGCTGATTATACCAGCAGATATGCTGAACTAGCGTCCCCAGTACCTTCACACGTCAATGTTCCAGAGCTACTACTCTCGCTAGCCAACTACCATCACTAGGAGACCTGGAACCTGGAACTCTCAACAACCAAAACCACTCATTCAACATTATGTTTCTTAAAAATTTATTTTTTTCACCACATAATTTTTTAACACAAAAATAATCTTTGTAACCTTATGTTCGAGATTTCAATCGTCTACAAATTTATTGAAAAAAAAATACTAATCATTTTTTTCATTAATGAAAAAACAATATTAAAGTGGTTATTTAATTGATGTATTAACCCACTAATGCAAGCTGGTCACTGAAATTACTCAGTATTTTTAATAATTTTATTAGTTTATTGTATTTTGTTAAATGTGTATTTTTATCAAAAGTGTGTGACACTTCTGACTCTGTATGTATTTGTATAATAAAGTATAAGTTCGCTCGTCTATTTGTTTTTGGTTTAATTTTCTCAGTTTGTATGTCTCATGGAAATATCCTTCCCAAGTTGTTTTTGCTGGAAGTAAGCTTTGTTTGTTCCTACATTTCTGCATTGCATTGTTTTCGCAATCTGAATGCAGTTAATGAATAATTTTGCTTGCGAAATACCGAGCATTGTTTTCAGGTTGAAATTTCAACATTGCTTTAGTCTGTAGATACCTATCGGGCTTGCGCAGTGTTGAAAATTCACATTTTATTTGGAAATAATGTTCAGAAAACAAAACTATGAGTAACTGGCAGATAAGAAGTAATTAAGTAAAACTGTCGTTTCAAGTAACTATAGTTCAGTACCGTAGTTCCTCTTTTCTTTTCAAGTCGATGACAAAATTAGATCCGACATGCACGTTGCAACCTCGACAGCTCTATCGTTTGCTTCATACAAGTCCACAAGCATGCAGTTAGTTATGCACGACGGGCAGGAGGTGTGTATATCCTGTGTTAGGGCTCCACCTCTCCACACCCACATTTTGTATCACAACATTAGTCTTTTTTTTAAATGTCTTTGTTCAGAATGATGTACTGGATAATAAATTGGTAATCGTCTGTTCGTCAGAGTCTCTTCCATACTATCTAGATCAGGGATGGCGAACCAATGGCACGCGTGCCATTCATGGCACGTTACACAATATTTTAGGCACACCACCGAATTTTTAACCATATTTTCATCTATGCCGAGTAATTTATTTTCAGATATAAATAATAACGATTGGATTAGAAACCGTTTGGTAGAGGAGTTCAGTTCAACATGCAATCTACTACCTTCTTTCTACCTCTTACAAATACACTATCACCATCATCTTCCTGCCCTTATCCCATTCTATTTGGGGTCGGCGCAACACGTTTTCTTCTTCCATTCTTCCCTGTTACACGTCAAGGTGGCATTTATTCCTTTCTCATTCATATCATTCCTCACACAATCCATCCATCTTTTCTTTGGCCTTCCTCTCCCTCTCCATCCATCAATATTTATATCCATCACTTTTTTAGTCACATGCGTTTCATCCCTTCTCATTACATGACCATACCAAGATAAACGACTTCCTTTCAATTTTTCTGTAACAGGTGCTACTTTCAAACTTCCTCTAATATACTTACAAATACACTATACATACATAAAAGTTAAGTACTGTATTATCATCTAATCAGCAACAACAGAAATTGAAAATATTTAGTTTAATTATCTGCCAATAAAGAGTAAGCAATATTGAACGATAGATGATCCTAAACGACTGCCTATCTGACCACCATCACAACCAGCTCAGTAAACAATAAATAAATAAACAATAGACGTACAATTATTTACCATTGAGTTTGTATGTAAATATCCTATTAATTGCAGTGTACGCGGTGGCGCGGCTAGGAAGCATGATCTCTGGCCGCGCCACCGATTTTCTTAAATATCTCGCGAACCTTTAATATTATGAACAATAATGAACATATTACGAACATTTATTCGCATTAACCCCGATTCAAAATGCGACTGTGGCGCGACTAGGAAGTATCACGTATTTTTTAATTAAAAAAAAAACACAAAAAAAACCATAACCCCACAAATCTATTACATCCTTAAAAGTAATCATTTCCATTCATATATTTTGTCATTACTGAAAAAGCGGCCCGTAACTAGGCTCTT
This sequence comes from Diarsia brunnea, assembly GCA_949774965.1. Taxonomy (NCBI): domain Eukaryota; kingdom Metazoa; phylum Arthropoda; class Insecta; order Lepidoptera; family Noctuidae; genus Diarsia; species Diarsia brunnea. The sequence goes on from OX459022.1 coordinate 6,024,544, forward strand.
TGTGAACAGCTGGTGAATCGATGAACTTGCGTCTGGCCGGGAACAGGCGCTCATAGTTCAAATTGACGTCATGGGGGTGGCCGGCATCACGACGAGCACTACGACCGTATGGGACGTAGTCGTAGGGAACCTGAAAAAAAAAATATTTAAAAACAACTGAAGGGCAAGTAATCGGCTAGCTCGCCGTCCATCCGTCTTATGACGACAGACCGTCTCGACGGCGCGTTCTTGTCCAACGCCTACCGAAGCTGCAAGACTGTTCGATGGAACATGAGTAGGTTTTAGCTAGTAGAAGTTTGACACTCCCTTCTGCTCCACCCAGAGTAGGAATGGTCGTTTAATGATTTCACATCTAAACAAAATAAGGATATTTCTGTTCAAATATAAAAGAAGCCATACTGCGCCGACTCCAAATAAATTGGGAGAAGTGCAGGAGAATGATAATGATGATTTCTGTTCAAGTACCAACATCAATATTTTGGGCTGGATGTTATAATAATTAAAGAAAGCAAATTATATCAGTAAGAACTGTCTCCAAACGTAACCCTAATTGATACAAAGTCAAAATTACCTGTGGTGCAGAATCCACAGGAATTAACAATAAAACACAACTCAAAATCAAATACAATAATTCCATGATCGAACAGCGTGGCGTATGCTCTCGTTACGGTTTTCAACTTGCCTTTGATTAAAATACCACCAACGATTTTATTGAAATATGTTATTGCTTTTCTTATGCAAACAATGTTTTTCATTTTCTTTTAAATCAAACCTTTCTTATGTTTCATTTCAGCCAAAACTTAATGTAAAACAAATCATCATGATAGATAGTTTTTCATGTATGATGAAAATATATAACCATTGATCAATTTAGATAGATGAATCCAAGATATATTATCAAGCGTTTGAATATTTTATATTTCTTTATGTCTAATTTATTAATGTTTAAGAATCTCCAGTATCTTCTACTATATTATCAGATCAATGAATACTTATTTTAGTTTAACATTCTTGTTTATATTCAATTTTAACAGATATTTCAATTCCAGTGCATACCAAAGTACAATTGATTTCGTCGATATCAGCGGAGATTTTATTCTTAAAAAGATTTATAACTTACTTGTTTATAGTTATTAGTTTCTTGAATTGAGTCAAAATATATTTCCGTTCCTTTTCATATTTATATTATTAACCTAATGTGTGTGACAAGAAAGTGCGTAGTTTTATAAAATGGCAGCATTTCCTACAACCATTATTGTGACACTATTTTGTACATCATTTGCAGCAGTGAGTTTGTTATAAACAGTAGCCTTCATATTAGAAACGATAAGAGCATTACCATCATAAAAAAAATATAAATCTAAAAATGCAAGGACATTTTTAGAAGTTTTCAGCTTAGTTAAACGTAGCTTTTCAAATTCTGGTGTCATTCATTTATGAGATCTTCAAGCTCGGAGGACCGACGATCTTCGCAGAGTGGCTGAAAGCAACTGGATGAGAGTAGCCGAGAAGCGAGCTGGGTGGCGTGAGATTAAAGAGGCCTATATCCAACAGTAGATTGCTATAGGCTGATGATTATGATGAAGGGAACACTATACCTAAATACTCCAGGATAATCCATCGACAAAATCTTATGCTGCTTCTTAGTTTAAACCAACGCTGATGCAGATTACTCTGAAGCATAATTCCAATATTGCATGTCTATTAGACCATGATACCAATTCCCAGCAGATTTAACCGATTAACATATTGACTACATGTTGGAATTTGATTATATTAATGCATACTAGATGCATCTGTAATCCTATCATGTGCTATTCTGTGTTCAGCCAACATTCAAAGTGGAATTTGTGATGTAGTTATAGTGTACTGCAATGTTCTAGACACCCATAAAGATGTTGCTATAGACGCCATAGTACCTAATGTCTTTGAGCGTGTCCTATGCAATAATATTTATCATAACGTCATGCTTGTGATCCCCGAAGGATTTGGGAAATATACAATAAATTAAAAAATAAATAAAATACACCCTACATTTTTCGCCAGTTATGTTTAAGTCCCAAGTAATAGGGGGCGAGCCTATTGCCTTCAAGCTGCCACAAATTCAGGCTCTGTGGCTGATACAGAGAAATTCGCAATGGAAAAACCCAATAACATTTTGGACTACCTGGGAATTGGACCCAGGATCTCATGCACAGCAATCGCACTTGCGGCTACTAAACCAACGAAGCAGTCTTTGATTGTTCAAATAATAACATCGAACATAATTTTGCTAAATCTCTAAAGCCGCATAAAGTAGTACTTTTTGTGTTTAGTATTGCATCGTAAACCGGGTCCATTCATTTTTCCACGTTGATGCTTTTTCCATGTTGTTGTTATATCGGTCTTAACATTAGACTGTCCAGATAGATGTTCAAATATACATTTTATACAGCAAAGCAGCGGCACACCGCTAGCCATAGCTCTCTGCCACTCTTCGTTCTTGCAGATGAAAGTTGATTCCCCGAAATGTGTCAATATTATATTTCTTCAGTGTCATGTATCATTAGTAATTTAATTTATTTCGATTTGTTTACCTTAGCCACAAAAGACAGAAATAAATGACACTGCTGTACTGCCAGTCCAAGCGGCTCAACAAGAAATAGTACAACCAGAATCAATTACCCTTCCTAAACCAACTGTTAAAGTACGTGAAACTACAAAAAAAGAAAAAGATACAAGAGTAGCAATACAAGATAGAGAGAAAGGTTTCACAGTAACAGTCTACAGATTCATTTCAGAACCAATAATCAAAGCTATTAACGCACCTAAAGTTAACGAAGTACTAAGAAACATTGGAACATGTGTTGTCAACGGTGCTATGGAATTGTTCTCTTACTATCTACCAACCCCAATTATGCCCTTACTTGCCTCTGTAGCAGGGTTAGTAATACCATTTGAACCAGTAGTTATGTTGAAACAGAGAATGCCAGTTACCAGTTATAGAAGAGCTTTTCAAACAGCAATTAATACTTTTCTTAGGACGTTTGACAAGTATAAAGTACCAGAGGATTTTGATCCGTACATGACAAGAAGGTTCAACAGAAGATTTATGAACGATAATAATGACCAAGGTGGAAAGACTCCAGAGCTTGAAGAGGTTAAATAAATTTTAATATGTTTCGAATGTTTTCGTTTTATTTTTTCTAAGCATTTGTACAGAAATAATCATAACAATAATTAAATCCCCGAAGTGTTAGGCAGAAGGGGTAACCCACGCAATACACACGTTATGTTTACGCCCACGAATCAGAATTATTTTATTATTTTTAGTAAAATCTAACATAGTGCGGTAGGCAGGATAAGGTATAATGTAACAGTTGCCAATTCTATTGAGTCAATCAGATTTAGATTATTTGCATGAAATCCACTGATATGATATTCTGGATTCACAAATATACCTCTGTACATTTTAACTATATCACAAGAAAACGCATTCTTGAATAGTCTGAATTTCAAAATTATATTAAGTAGATTATTGTAAATGATATTTATTACCATCATGTGTACATAATTATCATTCCAGGATGTGCCTGTTGATCTACTTTCAGATTTTATGACAGGTTAGTGAGGTAAGTAATATGTATTGCTGTGTGTAGGGGAGAATATGCATGGTCCAATGCAATAAATTCATCGATAAATTATTTATATTGAACTAATAATGAAGAATCTTTTTGAAATGTAGACTCTTTGAAATGAAGTCCCATGTAGTAGGGGGTGAAACTATTGCCATCAGCCGGGCATAAGTACAGGGTCCGTTGCTGCTACTGAAAAAATCGAGATGGAAAAACCCAATAACACATTGCCAATAACCCAGCATCACATGAACGCACAAAATACAATGTAGAACAATGTACATTTTTTTAAATTTTAAGAATTCATTTGTGGCGCGAAGTCAACGCTAAAATAACTAAAAACGCTATAGTAGTTTGCCTGGAAGAAACAGATTCACCCAACCTTTGAATAGATCCAGATTATAAGTAAATACCTGAAAAATACATTTTAAAATGTCGTTTGATTTTACAGTCATATACAAAAACGTCAGTGACAAAATAGCAGGTAACAAAAAAAACACATCATTACAAAATATCAATCTAGAAAAGCTGACATTGTTATAATTCCAAGGAATGGACAGAAGTAAGTAGTTGTGGCAACTGTCCTCTCTTTCCCAGTTGATGTTTTTCCTTTATCACCTTTATCAGCAACTTTACTATCAGTTTTTTTTTTATCTGATTGTCTTCGTTCAATAGTGATTTCGGTTGAGATAATTTCATGTGCATCAAAGGGTATATAAATTGTTGTGGATGTCTCTTTACTGTCAGGAGTTTCAGTATCTATTGAAATTATGCTGGATGCAAGAGTTTTTTCTGAAACATCATCGAAATTTCCACTTATATGTTTTAGATTTGTTTTTGGATCAGAAGAATTTCTCAAAGTTTTTTTTTTGTCACCAAACCCAGACCAAGCATGTCTAAATCCATTTTTATCGATGAAAATTCTTTCAGCAGGATGAACACTTCCTTGCCTTAACATAAAATCCTTGAAATGGTCCGTAACAAGGTGAGCGGTAGGCTTAAGAATATTGAAGTTTTCATTATTAAATATTACTTCTTTAACTTTTTGTAAATCGATATGACGTGGAAACTGTGGATCTGAAACTGATATTTGCAACTGAAAATAAATAAAAACCATGCAATTTATTATTAGTAACAAAATAATGAAACTTCGGATAAAACTGGCCTCTAAAAAGTAATTAGATTCCTATGTATCGACTTGCTAGCATAAAATACAACATCATCTGTTAATCTCGAAACCGTAGGCAAAGCATCCATATCACACAAGTCTATCATCAGATCACTGAACGGTTTAAAATGAAAGTAGGGCAGAAACTGAAGAATTAGTTATGGAAAAACCCAATAACTCTTCGACTGACCACAGTTAGTGTGGTTGTTGTGTTTATCCAGGTACTAAAACCATCCCGAGGAGGTGATGCATACAAAGGAGGCAACGGAGAGGGTAAGAGCGAAGTCTGTCCAATCTATAAGAGTGGGGACAGAAATCGTATCAACAACTATCGACCTATATCTATTTTACCAGCAATATCTAAAATACTAGAAAAAATTATAAATTCACGATTAGTTACATATTTAGAAAAACATAAACTGCTCTCAGCTAATCAATATGGTTTTCGACAAGGTAAATCAACTGAGCAAGCAGTAAATAAACTCATACATTTTGTTACTTCCAACTTAGATAAAAAGAAAAAATGTCTCACTATCTTTCTAGATCTCGCAAAGGCATTTGATACGATTTCTGTAACCCTCTTACTAGATAAACTCGAAAAATTAGGAATTAGAGGAACCCAGCTACAACTTTTTGCTAGTTACCTGTCAGGCCGATCTCAGTGTGTTCGTGTAGGAAATTTTAAAAGTTCTCACCTTCAGATCACACACGGTGTACCACAGGGTAGTATACTGGGACCCAGTTTGTTCCTTGTGTATATAAATGATCTCACGAGTCTTGACCTCCCCAATGGTGAAATCATTTCTTTTGCGGACGACACAGCCCTTACTTTTGCTGCCAATACATGGGAAGAGGCTTTCGGTGCTGCACAGCGGGGCTTTGATATCGTCGGAAAGTGGCTTCAGAGTAATATTCTTACATTAAATGTGGACAAGACCAAGTACATCTGCTTTAGCATAAAAAATGTTTCTGGAGATGGCATCACGCGAAATATCATATCGCACGAGTGCCACTCTGGAAAACAAAATTGCAAGTGTCCCTCACTGGAAGCCGTGCATACAGTCAAATATCTAGGAGTTAATATAGATAGCAATCTCAATTTTAAGGAACACGTTAGGCTGTTATGCGGAAGAATACGTAAGCTCATCTATATTTTTAAAAACCTGAGGCACATAGCGGATTTTAAGTTGCTGAAGCAGATATACTTTGCTCTTTGTCAATCGCTTCTAACATATTGTCTTTAATCCTGGGGAGGCACACCAAAAACTACTCTGAAGTCTATCGAGGTCGCCCAGCGTGCAATACTGAAGGTTGCAACGTTCAAGCCTATCCGTTTCTCTACCACAGCATTATACGAGGAATGGAAGGTCATGACCGTGAGACAGTTATATTTACTAAGCGTTGTCCTCCTACAGCACAGCAAACTAGTCTACAACCCACTACTTCTGCAAAAACGAAGAAAGGACATAGTGTGCGAGAGAACTGAGCTGCTTTAAAACTAAATTTGGACAACGCTTTGCCCACTCCATTGGTCCATTTCTATACAATAGGTTGAACAGAATCCTAAACATATACCCGTTAACTAAAATGCAGTGCAAGAAGAAACTAACTGAATACCTAAAAAGTCTAACCTATGAACAGACTGAACTTCTTCTGTACATAGCGTCCTAACCATTGTAATACAATAATAACAACATACATCTCTTCTAACATACACAAAAACGCGCACGCTCACTCACACCACAACACACACCTCACACACATCCTCTTACACATCAGTCACGTACATTCCCATCTAACACAAATAAGAGGTCCCACATGCAAATTCTACACAAACTGTTTTTCGTTTTCGTTTTCTTTTACAAAGTTGAGTATAATAAATTTAAAAAAAAAATGTTTAAAATCATTTGAACAATATGTATTTATGGAATGTTGCTGGCGCTTTATATGTTTAATACTCGAGGGGTTTGGCGCTGATAGTCGAAATACAGGCTCTGCCTAGTTCGACTACAGATGACTGCACCACTTATACCGAGTTAAACCTGCCTGTTAAAGTGTTTTGTAAGTTATGTCTAAGTTTTCTTTGAATAAACATTTTTGAATAAACATGCCTTCACTATACCCCCACCAGAAGAGCAGCCGGGCCGGATATCAAAGGGCGCTTGGTGATCTCCAACCACCATAAGGAGCAACTTGACGGATTCAAACGCCTCCTACCGCTCTACGTGGGGGTTGCGCTGTCCATGGCTCAATCAAACTACTGTGGTGATAAGTCCCCCTCTTTCAGGAATTGCTAGAGGCGCTACGGCACCCTTATCTTCCGCCTGACGCGGGTCCTCACCGGACTCAGTTTCGGAAGGTACCAAAAGCATCAAATCGGGTCACAGGCCCGGCCACCGTAGGTGCAGGGATGCGGTGGACACTGGACGGTGAGTTATAGGCTAGCCACCATCCGTCCGTCTTATGACGACAGGCCGCGTCGTCGGCGCGTTCGTGTTTCACACACGCCTCAAAGAAATGTCAGTAAATTGGAAGGGGTCCATTGCAAAGGCCGATGTCTGCCGGGGCTGCGGGACTATTTGAAAGAGGTATGCGGTCGTGGAACACAAAGGGATAAGAAGAAACATGGGTGGGTTTTAGTCAGTATAAGTCTGACATTCCCGTCTGCTCCGCCCGGAGTACGAGGGAGTCATTTGATGATTGCATACCCGAATAAAAAAAAGTCCGATAGGAAAACCCTCTTACCAAAACTTACCTTTAAAACAACAAATCCTAATATGATTAAGTACATTTCTTGAAATTCAAAAATCGGGTATTTAAAGATATCTCAAGATATCTTTAAATAAATCCATGTGTGGTGCGTGAAAGTCAAATAATTTTACGCCATTTAATAACGAATGACCGGAACAGCAATAAAGTGATTTTAGTTCAACTATAGAAAAAGGCATGATTCTTCGATCAAAAAATAAAACAGCCCTCTGGTAGCGAGAAAAGTCGACCAACCGCTTGGCGATGTCGCGAAATACCATGTGGGCATTCGGAACCTATGGTTCCGTTGCGTTAACCCCAAACGGGTCAAATAAGGTTATTGTATATTACGTCGTTTGAGGTTATCGGCACCTGCAGTAGCCACCTTAACACAGCCCGCCGCAAAAGGAAGATGGGATGGCGCAAAGGTTGCATCCAAAGAACCAGCATTGCCATCCAAAGTAGCAGTGCTGCCAGCCGTCTAGGCACTTTACTCGTTGCCAGCGAAGCGGAAGAACGCCCAATTCTTTTTCAAAATAATAATCAAAACGTGGCACGTTTCCGTGTCGTCAGCGCGTTCGTGTTCTACGCGCGGCTTATGGACGGAACTTTCCTAAGTACCATAACATCGCAGTATAGAGATATCGAACAAAATTCGATGACGGCTTTCGCACTCAAGTAGGAATTTCCCTAAAACTACATCTCAACAAAAAATGTCGTTTGTGTACGCTTTTTTTCCTAAAACGGCAGTAACAACACAGTAGGTACTAAAGGTAACAATAAAAACAACATATATTAATTCATTTTAAAATGTTTATCAGCTTAGAAAAAATAAATTCAATGGTTTATGTTTACGTTTTAGTTTATAAAAGCTGACGTTTTTATAACTCCAAAGAAGGGACAGAAGAAAGTAGTTGTGGCAACTGGCCTCTCTGTCCCAATTGTTTTTTTGTCTTTATCAGTTGTTCCACTTTTGTCTTTAGTATTATCCTGTCTACCAGCAACTCCACTATGTGCATCAAAGGGTATATTAATTGTTGTGGCAGTCTCTTTACTGTCAGTAAGTTCTCTATCTGTTGAAATAAAACTGGATGCAAGAGTTTTTTCTGAAACATCCTCAAAATTCCCACGTACATGTTTTAGATTTGATTTTAGATGAGCTTAGATAAACTTTTGCTTTTGTCACCAAAACCTGACCAACCATGTCTAAATCCATTGTTATCGATGAAAACTCTATCACCAGAATGAGCACTTTCTTGTTTTAATATAAAATCCTTGAAATGATCTGTGACAAGGTGAGCCGTGGGCTTAAGAATATTGAATTTTTCATTATCAATTATTGCTTCACCAACTTTTTGTAAATCGGTATGAGGTGGAAACTGTGGATCTGAAACAGATATTTGCAACTGAAAATAAGAATAATGCAATTTATTATTTTGTAAAAAAATAACAAAACTTCGAATATAACTGGCCTCTAAAAAGTAATTATCTACCAATTTATCGGCTTACTAATGTAAGACACAACATCACAGTTGTTAATCTCGAAGCAGTAGGCAAAGCATCCATCATTAATCCATCCATCCATCCCCTTTTCATCAGATCACTGAACGGCTTACAATAGAAACATGGGCAGAAACTGAGGAATTCGTGATGAAAAAACCTCGCAATCACCCGACCGGCCAGCCAGGACTGATACCAGTCGGGGGTATGCGACAATGTACTGGTATCTGCCCAGCCCCCGACACATGGTAGCAGTAGGAACAGTGGGTTTTTACCCGGTTAAAGTCCGACATGGCCGTCCGCTTCCCCAGACGGAGGGTATCTATGAGGATATACCCAATCCAAAGAAAAGGTATTAAATCCAGCCCCATGCTCAATGTAAAGACAGGGATATTAACACCTTTATCTGCCGCCCCACGTGAAAGTTAAACTCTGTCTCGGACTCATTAACAAAGACATGTGGTTGATTATCGAAAACAGACATGATAACCTGTCGCAGCATAAATATTAAAATTTTAACCAAATATTTAAAATCTGCTTAGACGACTCTCTGACAAAAACTTACCTTTAAAATAACGAATCCGAATATGATTAAGTACATTTCTTGAAATTTCATAAATTCATGTGGTGCGTTAGAATCAAATTTTTTATGCCATTTAATAACGAATGACCGGAACAGCAATAAAGTGAGCATTATCAAATAATGATTTTTAGTGTAACTAGAAATAGTTACGATTCTTCGACCAGAAAATGAATCAGCCTTCTGGTCGCGAAGAGTCAACAAACCACTTGCCGATGTCGCAAAATACTTTGTGGGCATTAGGACCCCGAGGTTTCAGTGTTTTGACCCCAAACGGCTCGATTACCAATAAGGTTCGAGTCGTTTAAAGTTTTAACACCTGCAGCAGCCATCTCAGCACAGCATACCGAAAAAGGAGGAAAGGATGGCGCAAAAGTGTCAACACACGTTGCATTCTGAGAATCAGCATTCTGGGCACTTTACCCGTTGACAGCGAAGTGGCCATTTTTTTAACGCCCTCTTCTTTCTGCTTTTGATCGCCATCATCTGCCTAGCCTTTTTCCAACTATGTTGGGAAAGATTTCCAAAATAACCGGATGCAGCTGAATACCGGTATTTTACATAGAGCGACTGTCTATCTGAGTTCCACTTCCCTGACTAGGTTGTGAAAGTGTGTGCTAAATTCCTTTTGAATTTCAAGAGCCAATTCAAAAAGCATACTTAATGTGAATTTCGACACTACTAAGTATTTATAGGGGTTTCAATTAAAACAACACATATAATTTTACTTAAATATATTTAGCAACGTATTTTTACTAAAGCGTAAAACAAAACGTAGCTCCTTCCCCTAAACATTCCGTTGACAATTCATTCGTTAGATGGCGTTGTTTTCAAAAATACTATTTTACAATTTGATTATCAATGCATTACTGAATGTATCCTTTATGTTACATTTCTATACAATTCATAATTATAATCGACCAAAAAAAACTCCAATGAATAACCCAAATAAAAAAAAATATAACAATGTGATTACAACTTATTGACAATATTGGTTGTGTCTATAACGATAACATTTACTTTTATAAATAACGTGACGAAAATTAGACATTTTAAATAACAAAGTTGTAGGTAAAACAAAAAAAAACCGAATTTCATAACAATTCTATTTGTGATTCACCCAGTCACATAGGTCTGAAAATAATTCCGCATTGTCAAACTACATACCATTGTCGCTACGTACTTTCCCATAATTATAACAACAATAGGCAGTAACAACTAACACTGGTAAAAGTGCATTGTACATCAAGGTTTTTTTAGTAACCGCAAAATATTGTCCTGTAATATGAAATTCTACTAGTTTTGTGTCTCTCTTGTTAAAAAGAATTTAATAATTTTAACACTCTTTAATTTTAATAACAATGTCTTTGTCCAACTATGGTTTTCGTATATTGACCGGTCACTGTTTATATTTGCTAGATCCTACTTGGTATTTTAATGAAAAACATTTGAGGAGTTCAAAAATCGATTTTAAAATACGCAATTCATTTATTTATTAAAATCTACTCGAAAGAAATAATGTTTTGTGATGTCCGTGAGATTATAAACAATTATTTTACTAAATATAAATAATTACTAATATTTCGTAGTATAACTAATAATAATAATAAGCAATACGCGCTTTTAAATGAAATTATAATTATTATAGCTTGCGTATTCGATAATTTAAGTTTATAAGGGAAATACAATTTATTTAAGTTGGTGTACAATTCATGATTTAAATGTTTGATGAATTAATGCGCAGTGGCAAAGTTAAAGTAATGTATGTCTGTGTTTTGTCGAATTTAATTATTTAGATACTTATTATTATATATAAAATATGAGATTATCCCTGCTTCATTAATTGATGTACGTTATGGGTTCATGTTCATATAAATTATTTTATAAAACGGTGTTGTTACTATTCTAATCATTAAAATGTACACACAACTTGTAAATCACAAAGTACTGACATTACATCTTTTTAAATAAAAATGTATATGCAAAAACTGCAGAACATTTTTGTGTAAAAAGTGGAATCTGACTAGTAGTGTGGCGGATATGTATTCACTCATAATTTATACATAGGTACCTAAAACTTCAGTGGGTACTACGAACTATTTTTTTATTAATTACAGTTGTTATATTAAGAATCACTGGCATTAATTACAATGTACAGTCGCCTGGGCATCAAATTACTACAAACTGTCAAATGTTCGCATTTGATTTTGAACTTAACCAACAACGTTTTATGGTTAATAACATTTGAGAAATTTGACAGTTCGTGAAAACTTGATGTGCTGGCTACTGTACCTATATCATCTTCATTTAATGACCTATTATAAACGAACCAATGAAATTAGCAAAAAAGTGAAATATTAAGACTAGATAGATTTTAACCTAAAAATTCAGTCAAGTCATTCACTAGGTAAGCACATTAATTTTCTTGCAAAAACTGCATCGTAATTCAGTTGAAAATCAACTGAGATAAGGCAAAACAAAACATTAACATTTGAATAACAAAAAACGCCAATTGATTAAGATTTGAAGCAAGTTTTCTTACAAGTGTATAAGCAATATAAAAAGAAAAGATGAACCATTAGAAAAATTGAAACTTTTACAAAATATGTTTCATTATAGAAAAATACGAAGAACAATTACCAGGAAACGTTGGTGCCATAAATAAGCTCTTTCTTCGAGTTTCAAAAGAATTTGTTTTTTTTAGTAAAAACTTATCGAACTAGCTACATCTTTTTTTTTCTAATATTATACCAAAAAGGAAGATCAATGCAACACGTACGAGTTTATTTTTTATTCCAAAAAAATATAAACATGAATTATTATTTACATCAACAATATTAAGTGTTATATATACTAGACATTAAATATTGCAAGTGTCATAAGTCGAAGTGTCAAAATTTGTATTACTTTCATACATGAATATGAAAAAATATATTATATTCTATGAACCACTATTAAGTAAACATGAGACAGCGACTTTATATGAAAATATAGGCGATATTTATTCGTACAAGTAACTATTTACAAAGCATTTTAATTATTTAATGAAAATTACATTGAGTCAAAATGAATACTGATTAAAAAAAACCACTGGAATAAAAGTTTAACGGTCACTAAAATGATGCGAAATAAATATATTACATGTGCCTTAATAATAAGTTTATTTATTCATTAATCTATAATACTATCACACGATTTTAGATTTTTAAACGACTGGTAGGCGATTAAGGACAATTTATATTTGAACACTACCTATCTGTATTGACAGCTTGTCAATCTGTCATTTTGACAGCCTTCTGTATACACAAAAACCTATTTGGATACATTATTTTGCATTCATTGGTATAATATGAGAGCCATAAAAGTTGTATAATTACGTTTACCGGGCAAAGTGAACATTCAAAACATCGCAGATTCTATTCCTCATTCGTAACCTATCATTCATACTTAGAACAACCAAGCATTTTCAATCATTCATTGCCCGGAAAATGCCCACTTTGCCCACTTTGTGAATATTCCCAATAACAACAATGCAACACTTTTGGTGTTCCGAAGGTATTCTAAAGAATTAATTTTTATTTTAGTAATTAATTAACTATTAAAAATTAATTTTACGTTATAGAACTTTAATTTTTTACTTAGAAGTTAATAGTATGATGCTTGTTTATAACAAATTCAATCTTAGTGATATTTTTTTATCTAATCTAATGATTGTTCGCTAAAATTATTTTATTTTTAGATGGTTCGTCATAAAAAAAGTTTTTTTTTCCCCGGAAAAAAATGTCACCATTATTTAATTCTTTGAAGAAATAAATATTTTGCGCTGAATCTTGTGCATGGAATTTGTGCGACACATAATAAATGTACAGTCCTTTCATGCTTTGATTTACCTCTGACAGCAACAACAGCAATCCAACCTTATTGCAACTGGAAAAAAGATAATTGCGATTTTGACACAAGTCACTGGCAGGAACCAAAAATCGACCATTTTACAGCGTGAATAAAGATTACTTATATATTTTGTATTGGATGGTAAAGAAAGCAAAAGGTTAACTGTATGGTTGCTTTGAGACCCTGTCTTGCGTGTAAGAAAATATTGTGTTGTTAAAGTTTTATACTAGTTTTTTTGAAAATTTGGCTAGACAAATCTGTTCTATGAAAGTCTACTTAATCAAATATGCGATGTCAAAGACTAGTGTTTGATTGGCTATTGTTATTTTTCCAAACCAATCACCGCGTAGTGTGCTACTGCCCACTCACTCTAATAGTGAGGAGGTCTGTGGCCCAGCAGTGGGAAAATTATGGGCTGATTATGTTGTTAGTGATCAGATATTCAATAAAATTAAAATCCTGAAAAATCTGCCAAATTTAGCTCAAAAAATGTAAAACCCGTAGTATTCGTTACTGACTATAGGAATATACTCGCTGCTATTGTTCAAATTAAAATAGTGGTTATGCTAAGCGTGATTAAGTTCTATTTTCCTATGCCGAATAAACAAACGATGACACTGAAATATGTACACGTTAAAATCAGACTTATATTTAGTTCATAAGGTACGAAATTCTAAACCTTTAGTGACGGTTTGGTGGAGTCAGTGGTCAATTCATTTACTTTTATTATAGTGCATTGAAGAATTGCATATAGGGTATAAAAGTACCCTTAACGCAAACGAAGGGCACTTATTCTCCCCACCACTGCGATCATTTTTTTGTTCTAGACCATACCTGGGAACCTCCTAGTTTGGGAGACATTGGGGGTCAGTTCCAAATTTTTCACAGCTGTTTTTGTAAATACTAGTTTTTCAGGTTATAACTTTACTTAAATTACCTCCATGACCTGTTTACTATTCTAAGCATCCACTAGCACAATGTTTTAACAGTGCTACATTGAGTTTTACTGTAAAATGTTATTTCTGGCCCAAAAAAAAAAAAAATTGTTTCCCAGCAAAAATTTTGCGTAGGGGTACATAGTTTGATGTACAGAATGCTTGGTTGACGGCTGTGTGATGGGTTGATTTACACCTTGTATAAACAAGGTGAAAACGGACCCTTCACGAATCGTCAAACTAAGTAACGCTACGAAAATATTATTTCTGGGTAAAGACTTTTATTTATTGGAGTGAAAAATCAGGTTTTGTTGTTTTTTAGGGCACTAAAAGACATTGTGCTGATGGATGTATTTAATAGTATGGGGGTCGTAGAAGTATCTATACTAATATTATAAAGCTTAAGAGTTTGTTTGTTTGAACGCGATAAACTCAGGAACTACTGTTTAGAATTGAAACAATATTTTTGTGTTGGATAGTCCATTTATCGAGGAAGGTTATAGGCTATATAATTTTAAATAAAGGTACATTAATAACATGAATTAAAAAAAAAACTCATGAAAAAGTTGGAACTTTGACCCCAATATCTCCGTAACTAAAACTTTTTTTTAATTTGTATTTTATATACATTGACAATGGCAACTTCAATTAAGTTCATTTTAAGTTATAAGACCACTGACCCCACCAAAACAAATAATTTAAAGAACAAACTACCTACGATTAACACTTATTAGGTACTTTAGATCCAAACTCGTGCAGGATATCGCACGCCATCTCGAGGTCATTTCGCGTGATCCCCAATGCGCGTACGACGATGTCTTTAGGGTAACCCTCGCCGACCAAGCGTGCGATATAGTCTAAGTTGATGTTTTCGTATGATACGTTGTCCCCGTACTTTCGACCGTGCTTGTCGTGGGTTAAGGGATTGATTTTTTTAGCTGGAAAAAGAAGAAAAGGTATTTGTCAGTAAAAAGTTGTTTTAAATCAATAGTTTTGTTTTCGACAACCTGGTGAGGATATATTTTTCGACTCTTAAGAGGTTCCCGTCATGTGGGACTGGTTAATATTCGTGCTAATCAACTATGTGGGCTTATTGGCTACAGTAGTCAACAATATCCATTTTAAATATTATATCACAAATAATATAATTTAATACTCACGTAGAACAGCCAGCTCATTCTTCTCCACAGCTACATTCTCATACGGTGGGTCCTTATTATCTTCAGAGGGAAACTTAGGCATAGTCGTAGACTTAGTAGGATGGTCTACACTCCCACTAGTAGTCGCGGGCAAAGACCGTTGCCTTGGGGGAGCCCTACTCTCTAACCTGGTCTCCCGGTCAAAACTACACCTAGATTCTATTATTCTCTCTGGTTTCTCCGGCGGCCTTTCGGGTGGAAGTCGGAAATCCGTATGCCGAGTCTCTGATAACGGCAAATGCCTTTCTGTTTTTTCAGGAAGGTGTCTGTGATCTTGTCTGTTGTCCATTACTCTAATTTCGTGTCTAATTTCTATATGTATATGCCTCTCTTGCCTGTCTGGTGTAGGAATGCGCCGTTCCGGTCGACTTTCGACTGGTCTAGTTTCTTGCGTGGTTTGGATGTGTCGTTCTTGCGTTATTCTATCTGGCATGTGTCTTTCTGGGACGTGCCTGTCGTTTTGCCAGTTTTCTGGCATATGTCTATTTTCTTGTGGTTTATCTTGTCTGTTTGGGACTGGATCTGGCCGCTCTTGCCGTTCGGGGTTAAATCTGTTGTCGGGTATGTGTCGGGGTTCTGGTTTCGGTTCTGTAGGGGTGGGGGTGGGGGTGATGGGTCGTTCGGGAGGGGGTGCTGGGAGGGGGCGGCTGTTGGATTGTGGGGTACAAGCGCGGCGTGGCTTCTCGAAGGCTCGGGGGTCGGGTGGTATCTGAAAATATAAAGAGATCTATTATCAATGTTAAGATTTGGAATTTTGAAGTACCTGATAGTTATTACCCTATGGCCTATGAGCACCTACTTAATTAAAAACGTCCCATATGCCATTAAAAGCCCTTAGACCTATTAGTCACACAACGAGCCATGGAGAGAGCTTTGCTCGGAGTTTCATTGTGCGATAAGATCCGAAATGAGGAAATCCGCCAAAGAACCAGGGTCACCGACATAGCTCTCACAATATGCAAGTTGAAGTGGCAATGGGCAGGCTACATCGCTCGAAGAACCGACAATCGATGGGGAAGGAAGGTTCTCGAGTGGCGACCACGAACCGGAAGACGCAGCGTTGGTAGGCCTCCCACCAGGTGGACCGACGACATCGTGACAGTCGCGGGCAACCGGTGGATGCAAACGGCAGGCTGCCGTTCTTTATGGCGTTCTATGGGGGAGGACTTTGTCCAGCAGTGGACGTCTTATGGCTAATGATGATAATAATGAGACCTATTAATTCGTTTCGACACCAAATAAAAAGTAAAAGCTTCAACAGTATGGGAACTTTGAGGTAGTAAATAGGTACCTCGTGCCTCGTGTCAATGAGCCCCGTGATGGTCTCCGTGGATCCTGTTATGATGGACGTTAGCCGGTGCCGCGTGTCAGGCTCCGGTTCTAATGACGAACGTCTTCTGGGTTCCGCTGCAAAGATAAACAAACAATTGAGTAAAGATAAAATAAGGAAAGTTACCTACTTGAGTAATAGAGAAGTTTGGAAGAAGAAGACCAGTTGCGCCGACGCCAAATAACTTGGGATAAGGGCAGGAGAATGATGATGATCTTGAAGATTGATTCACTATGGACATTTGTTCTTGTGTTTTTCTTACTCCTAAGTGCTATAAGACGTAACAACTTGTGGTTCGGGAATATGATAGAATAACATTTTCTCAGGACACTCACCATGCGCCGCACGCGTTCTGTATGGCGCAGATAGACTACAGACACTCACCATGCGCACTGCTAGCAGCAGCAATATCCTGCACACTGGAGGCAGCCACGATGACACTCTCGGCCGGCGACAGACTCTTGCGCGGCGGCAGCGGCGGCGCGCGCAGCTCACCGTACGCGTTCTCAGCGGGCGCGGGTGTGCGGCGCGGGGCGCGGGGAGAGTGGCGCGGGGAGGCGCCGGGCGAGCGTACGGATGGCCGGAGCGCGGCTATGCTGGACGTGGCCGCGTTGAACTCGGCCCAGTCCTGATGGGGAGAGTGGAATGTTATGGTGATAGTGACAAGCTTACTGTTGGATACCCAATAGCTAGATGGACCTTCGATCTTAGATGGTGACTAGGTCCGACTTTACGCCTTCCACCCAGCCAGCATAGTGTTGTAGCGTAGTTGTGTGAAGTGGAAATTACGCCCGAGCCGCAGGCGGAGTGGTATGAAGCCCAGAACTGCAGTTACAAATGCCCTTATGTATCAAATACGTGTCTGAACACACTTTTGAAGAAATAATATAATAGAGGTAGACAGACACCACATAACGCTTATTATTATTATTATATCTTTTAGAGTGTCCATTCAATCATTTTGTCTCTCGTAAACATACTTCCCCAATCTACACATATTCACTTGCTCGATTTATATCGACTTGCTAGATCGATACATTCTCTTCTCTTTCAAATCCCACAACTTTCGTCTTGTTCACATTTACATTAATATCTTTTCTCTTAAACTCCTTATTAATTACAGTTGCCATACCTTACAACTGACGACGCAATTGATAATCAGTGTATAAAACGTATTTGATAGGCCACTCATTAATTCTGAATCTACACTCACTTTCTTTCAAATCCGTCAGAAAACTATCCATGTACAGGTTGAACAGCCAAGGAGACGCTACACAGCCTTGTCTAATACCTCTTGAGATGCCTAGCCCGTCATTGTATGCCCCATTTATTCTAACACAAGCACTACAATTCCTGTACAAAGATTTCAGTGCTCGTACCAAGCACCTATCCACACCATCCATGGAAAATTCGACCACAGATCTTCCCTCCAGACACTGTCATAGGCCTTCTCCAAGTCTACGAACACACAATAGACCCTCTTTGTGCATTGTCAGAATTTTTTCAGCTATGGACCTTAAGAAGATATGGTCTATAAACCCATTCCCTGGCTAAACCCTATTTGCACATCCCAAATCTTCTCATCTGTCACTTTTATCAACCTGTTTATCAATACTTTTGCATAGTTTTCCAAAAACACTCTTTGACTAGTGCCGCGGTAGTGTTTACACTACTGCTGTGAACCATTTCCCTTATAAAGTGGTATAATAAGTAATTACATGTCATTTTTGCTTGCTTGTCTTTTTTTTGTGTGAATTATTAGGAAACTATGATATTAAAGGAGAAGCAAAGGTATGAAGTCGGTATGACACAGACTAGTATGAAAAAGGGGATATTTAAATATTTATGAATTTAGAACACAATATACATTACTTAGTTCTTGTGATACTTTCCTAATAATTCATGACGAAAATACTTTTTGCTCTATAATTGTATTTCTTCAAAAGTGTATTGAGAACCGTGCGCACATGGTACGCGGTACACGGTCGTTGATATACGAATACGTGTGAATTTGTTACCGCAGTTGTCGGCCCCTTGGTTGACGGCTTCCTGAAGGGTCTGTTTACATCCTGTATGTTCACAGATTTCTTCGCAGTTTCTAGTCCGATATAAGGGTTTTTTTTTTCATTTGGTAGAGGAAGCTCGAGCGGTGGTCCCATATAAATTCAATTAACTTAGCTTAGGTACTTTTTCGAGTTATCCTCTATAATATGCATTTTTCTTCTTTAATGATGTGCTTATATTTTCTAGTTACATTTACACACTAAAATAAGGTAAAATCGCTAACTTCTGAAAGTAAACTTTTTTTTGAAAGTCAGTTATTTTCTTAGCAATTTTTTTTTCTTGATTCCAAAGGATAAATCTTTATTCTGTTTCCAATATCAGTCAGTGCTATTTTATATTTGGAATAATAATATTTTATGTCCGTCGAGGTAGACCGCGGCGAAGGTGGTATCGGTATCTAATCTTGTTTGCGGGACGAACATAGCCAGATATTACACAAGAGACGGGATCAAGATGTTTGCAAGGAGAAAACAGAGGACCTTTGCCCAGCAGTGGGATACACAAATAGGCTAAGCAAATGTCTGATATTTATTTTTTATGATATTGCAAACCTAAACCTAACATTTATAGTTTTGCTAATCAAATACTAAACATGTAATCTCCTAGCTGTTATAATCGACATCTAGGCTGACAAGAAAAGTTGAGTAGTAGTAGTTTCGTAAAATGATAGCTAATCATGCAAAATTATGGAGTTTATTATTGAATAAAAAAAAATGCAAAGGAAATCATTTGCATTTCAGTTTTTTACATGCAGTCATTATGAATTCGCTATTTAACAACGGTTAAAAAATCACAAAATGTTACGATATTTCAAAGAACTAACAGAAATAATACGATGTGTGAAAAAAGTAGTAAAATCGGTCTAAAAATGGCTTAGTTTTAACTGATTTCAAATGACGTGCTAGACAAAGACAGCGTTACAAAAATGTGACGTCATATTTCATACCGCCATAGTTACGTAGTACAAATGGCCGCCTCGTACGACACGGATAGAAAGTACCCCCACCAAAAACTTCTAAAGCATCAAGCGTCGACCTCATCTCTGCCGTTAGGGCAAGAGGGCTTGGGGTTAAGAGCAAACCCATTTCTAACAAAAAAAAAAATGTAGTTACTCCATTTTTATAACAACTTTATTATTTTTTTCCCACATCGTGTCCTTTCTGTTAGTTCTTTGAAATAACATTACATTTTCGTGATTTTTTAACAATAGCCAAATAGTCAATTGTGTATGTGTGTGAGTGTGGACTTACAAAATAGCAGAAAACAAACCAAACAGGCATAGGAAACAAAAACACAAAAGCACATATCACCAAGCGTATATTTTCAACATAAAAAATACACCTAAAAATAAATAAATCATTAAATCGTCATAATAATACGAAAAATAATAAAAATTAAATTATTAAATTACTAGCTTAACGTCAAATAATACGACTAATACGAGCTAAGCGTAAACTTAACAAAATTTGCGGAAAATTAATTAATTAAATTATATTTAAACTTTATTACAGGCCGAACTACGAAAAACAAAAAGGACTAAATTCATTGAAAAAGCTTTAAGCTACTTAACCCCGCATCCTAACCAAATCGAACAATCACGAGTTTCCCTCACTTGTTCGGGACACGAAAGGGTCAGTTTCCATCAAGCTTTTTTGTTGTCACTGAATAAAGTACTGTGTCAGTATTGACTTGTATACTATTGAGCGCTCAGATATTCCAGCACACGCCAGGCGTTTAATGTCTGCATCAAATTTTGCCAACACTGAGTTGCGTGGTGCGTTCGAGTTCGCCGAACAAAATTAACGTCAAGGTCGTGTGCTCGCCCGGCGTTTGCTTTGGTTAGAACGCGGCCTTAGGCTTTGTAACAGAGTAGTATTAGTAACTTATTATTCAGATCATTTACTTTTATTCAAAATGAACGATAAAAGCTTGCAGTGTTGTTTTTACACATTGAAGCAGTCTTTTTAACCCTTAATAATGGATTTTTGTTACGTAAATAACAACAAAAGAATTACATCAAATATGTCAAAAGACATTCATTTATTTTATATACAAGTATTCTAAAATTTATTTAATTTTTAACGGACAAAGTCACAGGTGTAATTATAAATAATCAATTTAATAACATGATTGCATTAAAAGCACGATTTTCAGCAACAAAAGAAATTGTCATTGCCTGAATTTGCTTAGGAATATTTCCTATCATAAAAAGAATGTCAAGTGGCTTAAATAATAAAAATAAATAGTTCTTGTTGTCTGCAAAAGTAATATAAGTGATTAAAAAAGAAAAGATCATCCCTGATTTGTTAAAATAGGTTTGACGGAATGCGAAAATACCTTGATAAATAAATATTGTGTAAAAAGTGTGTTCTATATCACTTTTGCAACAAGCATGTAAGTGCTAATAAATTATATTCAGTACAATTGCACCAATTTCTAAGTAACTTTTATGCGTTTTTTGTTACTTATTCAATAAAAACGTTTGTGCGATACATATTTGAACTTGAATTGTTTTTTATTAATCGACTGCTATACAAGAACTTGCTGTAATGCTATTTAATAGAAACTACATTGAATTTGTATTTAAATGACGCAAGTCAACTTTTTTAATCACTTACGTTTTGTGCACTCAGCGAATATCTTAAGACTTTATAACGACGGCTTACATGATCTGAAAGAACGTGCATGTTCCAACGCGAAAAGTCACTAAGCGCCGGTTTTTTAATCGCCTTAACTTTTATCTGACGAATATGATTGTCATTACAGGTAGTTGTTCCGGGTCTGTGTATTTTTGAATGTTAGTTTAAATGTTTGTAAACGCACCCACGATATAGGAGAAATTCCTAGTGTGGGGCAACGTTTTATAACAAAAAAAAACAAACAAACATTTTGAGAGTTTTTGTATAGACAATCTGTCAAAATATCACATTTATTCATCAGGGAAAAGTTAACTGGCGATTGAAAAACCGGCCCTTAATATAAATATCTTAATATCTCTTCCTTTTATTTCAGATAATAGCTTAGTTTCAAAATTGTTCAAAGACTTTGAGCCGCTTTTACGTCATCACAATTCTATCCCACAAACACGGGCTACAAACATCTACAATGCTGCATGAAATCTTTTGAACTGTACTTTTGTACTAGAAAATTATGAAAAAAGTCTGTTCCAATTGTTTTTATAAACGAGATGACCGACGAACTTCTGAACATAGTTGCCAAAAAAAAATCATGCAGCACTGTAACCAAACTGATATGTTTCAACCAAATTATAACATTCACATAAAAACATGCTTCAGAAAGTAAAGCGCTTAGGTGTCAAGAAGAAAGCTAATGATTGTCTATTCTAATGAATGAAGTCTGAGTGGATGGGTTTTTCGTTTTTTTGGAGCTTGATATCCGATTGAGAGGCGTTGATGGTGAATATTTGAGAAATTGTAAAATGAAAGAAAATAAAACTGTATTGAAACAAAAGATGAAACCGTTAGTTCTGTTTTTAAGGTTGAACAAGCCGGTCATTCTTCCATACAAACGTAGTATGGTGATTACTCGTCTGTTTCACGGTGAAGATTCAAAACTTAAAATTATATTAACTGGTCTTGTCATTATCTAGCCCTGTATGGAAGCAGAATTGGAAAAAAATCATTGGTTTAGAAGTTATGAGCGTCGAAACTTCCATATTTTAACACTTATTTGAACTCATCTTTCAGCGGAAATAAATAACTTATGTAGTATGAAAATGGAAAAAGTGAAACCATACAGGGATAGATAATTTATTCAAAAGTTCAAATAAATTGTTTTAAGTGGATACATCCAGTAGTTTTTCCATAATATCTATACGCCCAAAGGTCAATTTATGAAATTTCACGCGCTCATTTTCGTTATAAATCGTCGTATAGTTCACTAAATAAATAAATAAATATGTAAATAAATAGAGAAAAACTAGATAAATGAATACTAAATGAATAAAACTAGATAAATTAAAAACATTACTAAATAACATGCATATTAGCCACGCCCGGCAACGAGTTCGAGCCGTCGGCTTGTGCAACCTTAAAGGCTAACGCGGCTCATGTTTTTTATATTATTTGATAGCCTAGTCATGGGGTCTCAACTCGAACAAATTATAATTAGTCTTGAAAAAAAACAATAGATGGCAGCATAGGTAGCAGTAATGAAATTAACTATCACTAAAATGCGTTATACGGTAGATATCGGCCGAAATAAGATTAGCAAAAATCAAAAGTTCCTTGTTTAACGCTAATTTATCTATTTACACTCATTTATCAAGTTATTTCAACAAAAAAGACAAAGGAGGACTTTTACTTCAATTCGCAGCCATAGTTTGATAAAGTTGTCAAAAGTCAGACATCTGTAAATCATTTTCTCTAAAGCGGTATGCAATAGATGGCGTTTTACTCAATTTGTCACATACAATTATAACCACAATCGTAACTAATTTACGTTTAGTTGTTTCATTTTAATTAAATTTAAACAATAAAAAACATACAAATTACTGTTTATAGAAATATAACAAATCTTCTATCATTTCTAAGGAAAATAATTACATGTTTTTCTTATTTTACTGAAACCGGAACTACATAACACGAAACGTTCTACAAGTAGGTAGTTACTCTCTGTCAGTGTCAAATGTCAATTCTGTTTCCGTCACACTCACGTCTGACTCTCAAATCTCAATTGCAGTTGTTGACATAATTATATTGTTTGCTCGTTTCTTTTATCTTCTTCGAATGCGTTTTTGTTCTCATCTAAGCGACCTGGCTTTGAATTACGGATTTTGGAAAGGAGTTCCTTATGGTTTAAGAACTTTATTATTCCTCATCAAGAATTAACAATAATTCACTTACTGAGAAATTAAATTTAAATAATAATGTTTGAGTGTACAGAGATCTACGTTCAAATCAAACACTAAAATCTTAATAACTAAATAACAGAAAGAAAATAAAAGTAAAAAACATGCACACAAAAGAAAATGTAACAATAATAACAAAATAAAATCTAAAACTAAATGTCTCGACGAGGAAAAAGAATATAAGTAACTGGGTTCGAACTCGATAGCACAGTACTGGCAGTTGGCGTATTATGCCCCGAGACCTCTTAAGAACTGTGACGATGTCGATCTGTTTCGCGAGAATCCACACTATATATCGCTTCATCAATTGCAGCCTGGCTTCCGGCCGGCTTCCACAATATTGTGTCTGATTGAGAAGCGATATATAGTGTGGATTCTATATATTTATCTATACTAATATTATAAAGCTAAAGAGTTTGTTTGTTTGTTTGTTTGAACGGGGTAAACTCAAGGACTACTGGTTGGAATTGAAAAACTCTTTTAGTGTAGGATAGTCCATTTATCGAGGAAGGCTTTAGGCTATATAACATCACGCTACAATCAATAGGAGCCGAGCATAAATGAAAAATGTTCCAAAAACGGGAAAAGATATTCCTTTTTGAGAGCTTCCGTTGCGTGCGCTGCGAAAACTGTTTAAGTTACGTAAATATCATGTAGGAAGGAATTGTTCCTCTTTAAAAGTTCTAAAACAAAGTCCGCGACAGCATATGTTTATCTTTTACGATTGACTCACTGTAACCATTTTTTTATATTAAAATGTTAGGTTAAAAAGAATTATATTTTGCGAAGCTTATTTAACCCATATGGTATTAATCTATATCTAAATAAATGTGTTTGCTAGCACGGAAATTTAATATAGAATATTTGTGCCCTTTACTCTATACAGCTTAAACAAATATCTTAGAAGATATCGCAATGTAAAAATATACGGGCGACAAAATAATTAGCGCGTGGCAGTCATTCGGTCCGGTGCGGTAGGTACGTGGGGATCAAAATCCCCAGGCCTCTGGGGGCTCCGGAGAAATTCAAATTCAAAATATTTACTGCACCATAATGTTTACAAGTACAAGGTGTTACTGTATATTAAACAGTAAGAGATACCTATAGTAATTGTTACTTTAATAATATAATCGAAGTCAATCTAAACTAATAGGTATTTATAGAGGAAAGGTAAGATTTTTTGTTTGTTACGAGTACGATATAGCTCAATTTAATAAGTTGGATAGTCGATTTATCTAGAAAGGTTATAAGCTATATTATGTGTTGCAGACGAAGTTGCGTGGGTCAGCTAGTTCTATATATTTTCAGATATAATACCATACCTTCCATAAACATCAGAATATCACTTAAATGTCAAACAGTTTAATAAATTTAACCTATTAAAAATTTGTTTTTGCCGTGAAAAAAGTTCAGGACGAAACTTCCAGACAAACTGCGTTAGTAATCACGATTCACGCCTGTGTTTGCGCCATCATCCATAAATAAGGTCAACTCAAAAACTCATACTGTTTATTATCATCATCTGCCTAGTCTTTTCCCAACTATGTTGGGGTCGGCTTCTAGTCTAACCGGATGCAGCTGTATACCAGTATTTTACATAGAGTGATTGCTTATCAGGGAGTTTAAAATGGCCGCTTTAGCAGAATCATAATTAAATTTGAATCACGTTAAAAATGTAAAATTCTTAAAATGGATTTTATGGTTATGATTATAAAGTCTATTTTAAGAATTTCATTTTTCATTTTTTTAAATTGCCCGCTGACCTCCACAACCTAGTTATTACTGGGTAATACGATACCACTTGGTAAGACTGGTTGTCTGACTTTTTGGGCCACTGACTACCTGTAACGACTGCCAAACTCATATTGTATAGGATCAAATTTAATTAGGTAGTAAGCGAAATTTTATCACGTGTTTCGAAACGATATCAAAAACATAAATGAAACAAAACCAAAACATTTTTTCCGGAAGCTGTCACGGTTAGAAAAAATCTAAGTAAAATCAAAATAAAAAACCACAAAAGCAGCCGATATAAACCCGGACGCAACCAGGCCGCGCGACGCTCGCTGACCGATTGCAGGCATTGACCTCGACGCTTGCGGTGTTATTATTTATTATTTTGGCGCGTTTCGATCAGCTGATTTTGAGACGCTAGTACATCATCTATTCTGTGCTATTCGTTTTGATAAGTATTTAGGCACTTAATTGAAATATTAAAATAATTATTTTAAAAAAATTGTTCGTGTTTTATATATTTATGTAGGTACTCCTACTTTCTATTCCATCTTACATCATCATATTCCTACTACTTACCTACCTGATTCATTTCATGTCCTTGAGGGTAGCCCGCGAAATTCAAATTTTCTTACGTTTTTTGCAATTTGCAGGCCAGTGGTAGGTTGTATGATGAAGTTAAAATTATCGTTCGCGACTGTAAAACGTACTTACTATGTCTTACAGTCGCGAACGATATTTTCATCAACATACAACCTAGCACTGGCCTGCAAAATCCAAAAACCGTAAGAAAATTTGAATGTTCATGAACTTGGAGGATTGTATGTATGATTCTGATGATTATAATCTGTAACTATGACGGCACTGTTGGCGCAGTGGCTCAAACAATGGACTGCTGCGCTGCGTGTCGCGGATTCGATCCCCGCACGGAACAAATATTGTATGACCTACAGATAGTTGTTTCGGGTCTGGGTATTTGTGTATGTGAGTTTAAATGTTTGTGAACGCACCCACGATACAGGGGAAATTCCTAGTGTGGGGCAACGTTTTTTAAAAAAAAAAAAAAAAACTACATACGTCTTACAGTCTCGAACGATATTCTCATCAACACACAACCTAGCACTGGCCAGCATTGAAATACTCAAGCATTCACCGCAGCGTGAATATTGCTAACTCACTCATACAAAGGAAATATTCCGCCAACTCGAGACTTATGTTGTATTGTTATTATTACATTTTGTACTCGTTCTTGAACGCACGGCGATGCATGTTGAGAATCTATATAAAAACAGCGCCATCCAGTAAATGCAATGCCACTTAGTATCGAAACAATCTAGTATCGAGGTGATCTCCTAGATGGCGTTGTAAAACTGCAGTCTGTGGCAATTATTGAGACGCTAGTGCTGCCATCTGTTGAAATAATGTAGGAAACAATATAACCCGAGCAATAGCCTGACTTAGGGAGGTGTCATTTCTTTGTATGGGATTGGGTATCTGTACGAAGTATTATAATATCTGTGGCCTAGTGTAGCACGTTCCTTAAAAGAAGATCCCTCAAATCCGTTTCCCACCTTCTTTCAGACACCTAAGCACGCCATAGATGATAGGTTATGCATGTACAGTTTCGCCTGTACAGTCAAACTGAACGTCGGTACAGTCGTGTGCACCAATATATTTACACTTATCAACATTTAGAAGCAATTTTCGCCTACTGTATGGATTTCATTTTCTTTTTACGAAAATAACTAATTAACCTATATTTTCATAAACTACTTCATATCTCATAGTTGCAATCGTTATTTCTCGAGAAAATCGCGTTTGAAATTTGCCAAATATTGTGTACATATTATTGGTCGTAACTTGAACTCAGTTTTTCATGCACATTTTTAACACTCATGCATAACCTAGCGCATATCTACCTTTAGACAAAACAGAACAATACAAAAAACAAGATGGTGGAATGTGTGATCCGTGGCGGTGCCGTCGTCATTGCCAAGCAAACATAACTACCCGAGCAAGCTAAGCATGCGGGGATTTCCGCCGCAGCCTCTGCAAAACAAACATACATTATGTTTTTATGAGAAAGGCATGCATGGGTAAGTGGTTATCTGTGACATTATTTTTAAGCATACTTTTGTAAAACTTGACCAAATAGTGGTGCCTTTTAATGGCTCCATTCGGCACTTTTAATTTCACAGTAATTTTCAACCGAAATCAGAAAAAAAGGAAGTTCTCAATTCAGTTATATTTTTAACTACACATTGTCTAGCACTGCGACTACGCACAAGGGATATTGCTCAGCTTGAGATGCTAGGTTCGATTCCCGGATCGAACCTAGGTTAGTGGATTTTCCATTAGGAATTTCTGTCTGAGTAGTAGTCACGGAGTTTGTTTTTGTGCCCGGTTTACAGCAATAAGCTCGTCTCCACGGCACTTAAACATAACTGGCGAAATGTGGGTGTAATAATGGGTACACCTCTGCCTAACCCTTCGGGGATTACAGGCGTGATGTTATGTTTGGCTTCTGCTCCATCGATCATCGAATCGTGTTCGGTAATGCTCGTTACAATAGGGTATTTCACCAAAAAAATCTAATTAGTCCGTCACATAGATTTTCGAAAAATAATGGACACATATTTTTTCTTTTTACACGTAAACAAAAGATGAAGACGATCCAGTGCTTCGAAAAGTCAAGTCTTGTGACGTCACAAGGTTAGTACTTTTTTACCCATAAAGTGACGTCACGTCAATTTTTATTATTTTGATTAAACAAAAAACACGTATCCAACATTTTTCGATAATCTAACAGACAGACTAATTAGATTTGGTGAAATACCCTATTCGGGATTAGCCACGCTATGACATAACATATTGTGTGAACTCTAAGGCTGTGTTAAAGACAGGTTTCGACAAACATAAGACAAAATCATCATCATCATTCATTGTTCATATGTTACAATGGCTGAAATTTTAAAAACTCTGAGTAATTTTATTTGCAACGAAAGGGCGGTTTATTTGCTAACAAATTCATGAATAGTTTACTATGTATGGGATAAAATGTCACAGATAATCACAAAACGTTAAGAATAAATGAAATAAATAACAGATACATGAGAGAAAAAAAACGCATAAATAAAAGCTCAAACGACGACAAACATGCCACACGGCCAAACAAACAAACAAAATGCACACCATGCTTTAATTATGATGATTGTTATCACCCGTTTTCACGCGAACTAGGAGACACTAGTGCAGTTGGATTTCTCTGCGTCGGGGTTGCCAAGTTAAAATAACCCACATTTATTTAAGTCACAAGTTAATAGGCTTCTTTCGGATTAGCTCGTTCCAGCGTCGACCCTCATCTCTGTCTTCAGGGCAAGGTTCAGATCAAGAGTAGGCCACTTTAACATTTAAAAAGTCTATATCATACCTGCATCCTTCAAGGCGAGTATAGATGTCATATTAAACAAAATTCCCAAAGGAACTAAAATCAGAAGAAGAATTAATATAGATTCTCCTCACACATTCATTGTTTAGGAAATACAGGCTATATTTTTTTTCAAGAAATGTTGAGTTTTTTAATATGAGGTAGAAGGCATATTGACGCACAAATGGTTCAGTACATCATTCTGAAGGCCCCACAGAGAAATATGCTGCCGATGGGGCCTTTCTCTCTGTATAGTAGGCTCACCTTGAAGGGTGCAGGTGGCTAAATCTGCACTCTGTATTTAAGTGTAGCCTAGTGCACGTGAAAACGGGTGTATGAAATCTAAAAAAGCATAAGACTGTCATTGAAAGTCTTCAGAGCGAACTTCGAAGTCAATCTCATCCTTATTTCGCTCACATCATGGTCTAATGATATTGAAAATATAGTGACATGTATGGAAACAACTATTCTACTTACTACTTGTCAAAGGAGACGTTTACACAGTTCTAGTTTTATCCCATGTCTTATGGGCCTACCACACGCACAGGCTTCACCACAGTCTTGCCTGCGCGATTACACGGTGCACACGGTACATCGCGCGTGTGGTTGGTAAAACTGTAATGCCATTACCAACCACACGCGCGATGTACTGTGTGCGTCGTGTAATCGGGCAGGCAAGACTGTGGTGAAGCCTGTGCGTGAGTCCCATTTTACTTTGTATCTTTATCATGTAGTTAGGACCTAACCTGGTGTCAGCTTTTATGCCGCCCATGGGCTGCTGATCTGCCTTGTAAGATTTAATAATAAAAACCGATTTATATGTTTTGAAACGAAAACGTTTGAAAATTTAAAAGCCTTTCAACGTCGCGGTAACTAATTATTTTTTTTTAATTAAACGAAACCGGGGATTTCACGCGAAACACATCAATTAAACCGATTAAACTAAAAGCAATCAGTCGACTTAAACCGGGTTTAGGAGCTATCAAGACTTAACATCTTAAGATTATAAATGCACTGCGATCACCAATCCGTTTGGCTTATATGGCGATTATAACAATATATTAAACAAGTTGCAAGGAATATCGATGCAGAAACGGTTACCAAGTATTCAGTTCTTCGATATTGTGCCCTATCGTTTGTGGAACAAAGCACCATATCGAATGACAAACCAATAGAACACGATATTAAAGTACGTGTCCTGTGTTTGTTCACTAAAGGAACAGATGGACGCTACCAAAACCACCAAACTATAGTTTTGTCTAATTGAACTGAGTTTGTATAGTTGCTGCCAGTTAAGATGTCAATAGCGGTCATTGCCTTTTCCCTAATATCTCTTTGTACGAACTAAAACTATTAAACCATGTATTGTATCGTTTTTCATTAGAGAAAATGTCAAAGATCACGATAGATGACGATTCAAGACATGAACAGGCTTATTTTTGGATTTTAAAGTAAAGAACTTTAAAAAATGTAGGTGGGTCAATGACCGCTATTGATACCTTAACAGGTAGCAACTACAGTAGCTTAGTTCTGGGCCGACGTAATTTAGATTGCCATCGACATGCTAAGAAGCAAAAGTGCCTCGATCCACCCTATATACAGCCCGCGCCAAACTTTGTGACCGCCCCGAAACTAGGCTCATTGCATTGCGCAGAACACAAAATCAGAGTATTAGCGGGACGCACAAGAAAAATAAATTGACATAATAAAATAAGTATTAAAAATGTTAGAAAACGAAAATTGTTTGGTTGATTACGTATTGTCCACTCGACTGTATCATGCGCAAGTTCGGACTCGCGACTATATTCAAGGCGGTCACAAAGTTTGGCGAGGGCTGTACTTCTATCATTATTGAATTTCAATTAGGGGAAGTCCTTTTAAAATCGAAGTCTTAAAGTATTAATTGAAATACAGACGAAAGGATCAAATCGGGTCATTCATAAATGTCAAAAAGATATAACAATCAGATAAAGGTTTCCATTCATACTGCCTTATCAGGGTAAGTACCTAAACCTCATTGATAGCGTATCGCTTTGATAGTTAAAGACTATATATTATGCATTTACAACAATATGTCTGAATGATATTGATCGATAAAGACTGCAGTTTAATCTTATTCAGTTGATCTTGCTGATTTATCGGTTTTAGGGTTCCGTACCTCAAAAGGAAAAAACGAAACCCTTGAAGGATCACTAGTGTGTCTGTCTGTCTGTCCGACCATTTCCCCCCGCTTATCTCCAAAACTACTGAGGCTAAAATTTTGAAAAAAATACAGAAATTAGTTCAACACTTATAGATTACAGGAAAACCTATAAGAAGTCTATGGTGCTAAAATAACATGAAAAATCTCCCAATATCTACTACAATGGTACGGAACCCTTCATGTGCAAGTCCGACTTGCACTTGGCCAGTTTTTTCTTTTCTAAAATCCGCTGTGGTTATCATGTTACCTTAAACGTGACACGTTTATTAATAGATGCATTGACGCAGGCATGAATGAGCGATGAATATCTACAAATGCTCGAGTTTCAGCCGAATGCACGAATCGTGACCGTGATAATGGCATGATATCTTAAGAATATATCTTGCGGGGTGACATTCATTTTCTTTAAATAGACTGCCATATTATTTCTTTGATAAAAGTTATGCCACGATTGAAAAATCAGCCCTACTCATGAGTAAGACTATTGTCATCTGCCTAGCCTTTTCCCAACTATGTTGGGGTCGGCTTCCAGTCTATCCAGATGCAGCTGAATACCAGTATTTTACATGGAGCGCCTGTGTATCTGACCTCCACAACCCAGTTAGTATGGCGTAATACAATGGCCTTTGAAAAGACTGTATGTAAGATTAAGATTATCGGCTTCTAACTACTTGCAACGACTATCAAAAATTAACATATGACTGCCGCCGGGTCCAACGGCTTAACGTACTTTCTAAGACACAGAGATAACTAATTATGTAATGATGGTCACCCATCCACAGACCAACCTCGGCAAGTACGGCTTAACCTAAAGATCGACCGAAGGGGGTATTAATATTTAGCCACGACTTCCTTCCTTTTTTTCATAATCTGATTTATTTTTCGTCTTTCATTGACCTACTGTAAAATAAAAGCACTTCCCGTTCCTCTATTTCTCTTTTATTGTCTACTAGCGAACTACCCCGGCTTCGCACGCAATGTTCTATGTTGTGTCTACTGCTGAAAACTGTATCAAAATCCGTTGGGTAGATTAAAAGACCTAAGCGTAAACAGCGGGAGCGACTTTATTTTATACTAGCTGATGCAAGCGGCTTCGCCCGCGTGGATGTCGGTTAATTATATATTAAACCTTCTTCGAGAACCACTCTATCCATTGGTGAAAATATCATGAAAATCGGTGCAGTAGTTTTTGAGTTTATCGCGAACAGACAGACAGACGCGGCGAAGGACTATAAAGTGACTATGTAAAGGTACCGACCGATCCTTTCATCTGTAAATCAACTAATTTCCAGTAAAAAAGCGTATAGTTTACCTCAGCATCATCAATGTCGTCTGTGAGCCCGTTGAAGGTAGTGTTTCTGTGCGCCCAGCCGTTCGCGCCGCCCGATATCGTAACGTCCACACCTGGAACACAAGAGGGCCTATGTTACTAACAGAAGGACGGTGTATTTTATAGAGATGGCTTATTCCATTCAACATTTATGTTGTTAGGTAGTAAACTTATAAATTTAGATCATAATGGCCTTATCGGGCACATCCAAATAAGTGAGTTAGGAGCGGCTAACAGCATAGCTAACTAACAATAACCTTCATATTAGCTGTTATGATTTGTTGATCAAAATAATAAATAACCAAAATCAAAAGTCATTTATTCAAACTAGACTGATAATCAGCAGTTTTCGAACGTCAAAAGAGAGCAGCAGAGGTAACAAGAGCTTTATATGATGTTTCAGATTACACATCAAAAATGTACACTCAAAGTCAAAGAATTTATTTCAAGTAGATCACCCAACAGGCCAGGGGGCCTAGACAAAATCCCTTTTCTGTAAGCGTTAACGCCAACGGAAAGATCAAATTGTTTGGAGTTGACATTAGCTTTAGAGATGTCACGTGATATCATCTCTAAAGCTAAAAGGGATTTTGTCTAGGCCCCCATGCACTTTTAAGTGCCAGAAGCCACAGTCACAAGGCACACATAATAACTTGTGAAAGCACTGTAGTTGTTCATTCCAAAGCGCAGATCTCTATGGAGAAGAATGGACAAGAAACTCGATGAACACTATTTACACATATCGATAAAAAAAAAAAAAATTGTTACAAACTTACTAGATCCATTACAACCAGATGAACCTGAGGAACCGGACGAGTTCGATGATACAGGTTTCACTGCAGTCTTTGTGTTTCTGTAATTATTAAAAATTGAATAATCATCTCGTCGTTGACTGCCTCGTTGGTCTAGTGGACGCAAGCGCGACTGCTGAGCACGAGGTCCTGGGTTCGATTCCGGGTCGGGCAAAGTGTTATTGGCTTTTTCCGTCAGGAATTTATCAGTAACAGCCACGGAGTCTGGATTTGTGCCCGGTTGATGGCAATAGGCTCGCCCCCTATTACATGGGACTTAAACATAACTAGCGAAATGTGGTGTGTGTGTGTGTGTGTGTATAGTACACACTATTAGGTACACCTCTGCCTAACCCTTCGGGGATTACAGGCGTGATGTTATGTTATGTTGAATCATCATCATCATTCATTGAATTACACAATGTAATGCGAATGCCTGGGTTCGAGCCCACGAGTTACTGTTCGTAAGTCGGGGTCGCCACCACTGGCCATCGCCGCTCTGTTGTGTAACACCTAGTTTCATTTTCACCTTATCATCTTTTCACATCCCCTAGATATAGACCATAGGGCCTAAGTACTAAATAATATTGAAACTAACTTGTCTGACGTAGTGGGCGGACGCGGCGGCACAAACGCATCCACCACGACCTGCTCCGTCCCTTTGATCTCCGCCCGACAGAACGGACACCCTTGACCTTCTGAGTCCTGTAACATAAAATAACAATGTTATTACAAGTCTAATTCCGTGGCAGTAGAGTTGATTTTTGAGAACCAAATTAGAATGAGATGAACATCTCTTACATTTTCTCGTCTCTCGTCTTACATTTTCCTCATCTATCTGCCGCCGTTATCCAAACTTAACGAAAGACTTGCTTCACCGATCCCGTATAAATATACGGGATCGGTGAAGTAAGTTTTTCATGTCTATTAACCAGCATCTCACAAATTCCAACAGTTTAAATGGATGCATATTTATCAATACTTACTCTATCCAATTCAATATTTTTTTAGTGGCTGTTTGTGATACCAAAACAACAGGTTTTTACTGAATGCATATAAAAATACTTTCAACAGTAATTATAGCAAAAAAAATGTCTGCTTATTGTGGCTATTCTCCAAAACGGGAGGACCGATGTACACAGGCCTTTTACTGGCATATAGCTGATTTTATAAGGAGTAATTTAGGCTATTTTTTTTTAGAAAAAAATTAGAATCGAGTTTTGTTACCAAACAAAACTCGATTCAAAACGGAAGTAATATTTCCTTTTTGAATCTTTTGGACAAAACCTAGTTATAGACAAGAATGCTACTCACAATTTGCCACGCAGTCAGGCAGGGTGTACACAGCAGATGTCCGCAGGGCTCTATCCTGATGTCCTTGTCGTTCTCCGCGCATATCTTACATAACTGGAACGTGCTACCTGCAATGTTAGGAATTGAGAATGAGTGGGGTTCACATTTTTCTGTGTATTTTCTTTGTCTCCAAAAACCTATAAAAAAAGCCACTAATCACATCTTCTTTTTTTTGGCGGGTGGAAAATCATCGAATAACCCCTCCCGCTTTTGGGCAGAGCGAAAGGGAGTGTCAGACTTCTACTGATTAAAAATCACCCATGTTCCTTCTTAGCCCTTCATGTCGAGGCCGCGGTATCTCTTGCGAACAACCCGCAGCCCCGACGGGCGTCGGCCCTTGCGGCCCCTTCCATATTGCTGACATCTCTTTGAGGCGCGCGTGGAACACGAACGCGCCGTCGACACGGCCTGTCGTCGTCATAAGACGGACGAACGGCGAGCTTACCCATCACTCACCGTCCACAGGCCCGCGTCTACGGTGGCCGGAAGCCATCATGGAAAAGCACCCTTAGCCCTAAAAAGTTTTACTGACCCATTTCACAATACAACTCGTACTGTTCCTGGGTGACGGTGATATGGTCTTCGGCTGGTGATATGATGGCGCTGCTGAGGTCCGGGTTTGCGTCTCTCCCGTCCGGATATAGATAGCTGAAAGCATAGTACGGTCTTTTTAAACCTAGAGCATGAACTAGTTAAAATATATTGTAAAAAAAACTGTTATTAATAATAATAATAAGCAAATCAAGTATCTTGACTTGGCTCGCGAGGTTGTCGACATGTGGGGTGTGGACTCAGCGATCTTTGTGCCGATAGTCGTTACAGCCAATGACTTAATTGCAAAGAGCCTCGACCAACACTTGAGGAGGCTCTCGTTAGCAGCTGGATCAACTGGAGACTGCCTCGTTGGTCTGGTGGTCGCAAGCGCGACTGCTGAGCATGAGGTCCTGGGTTCGATTTCCGGGTCGGGCAAACTGATATTGGCTTTTTCCATCAGGAATTTATCAGTAACAGCCACGGAGCCTGGATTTGTACCCGGTTGATGACAATAGGCTCGCCCCTATTACATGGGACTAAAACATAACTGGCGAAATGTGGGTGTACTATTAGGTACACCTCTGCCTAACCCTTCGGGGATTATAGGCGTGATGTTATGTTATGTTATTTAAAAATATATAAAGTTAGTTTACAAATAAATAAAGGGAATAACAATAATATATTTTATACACATACACAAACAAACTTATCAACTAAGTGTTAGTATTTATAAGTAAAGTACACATAATTATTTATCCCTGCCGCACGAGCAACCGGACACAGTGCTTCAAAATCGGTGCATCGTGCTGCTGAAAGTGATTGATTACATTATATATGGAATCACCATCTGCCTTGCTGCCAAGGATGCAGTTGAGTACCAGTATTTTACCACAGCCCAGTTTTATGGTAAATTTTTTGATTGGCATTGGGATTGGTCAGGTATTTCAGTTTACTTTGGCCTGGACTGCACCAAAACTATCCGAAACTTAAGCGGTCTATTACATACTATTCTTAGTGACAATATAGCGAAACCATAATTTGTAAAGGCAATCATTAACATTTAAATAGCCTGGTGCATAGCTATGGCTGGCTGCTGTGGCTATATTATTGCATTTTTTTCGTGCAATAAAGAGTAAGAATTAGCTTTATTTGTATAACTAACATAAAACGGTTACTAGCAATTTTTAAAACTTCAAAAAACTCCTAATTATAAATTATTTCAATATGAATTAAAGTATCACTACATATAATAAAACAAAGTCCATCGCCGCGTCTGTCTGTTCGCGATAAACTCAAAACGACTGCACCGATTTTCATGTTGTTTTTACCAATGGATAGAGTGGTTCTCGTGGAAGGTTTTAGTATATAATTTACACGCGGGCAAAGTGCTATTTAAAAATTAAGCTAATAAACTTACAACCCTTCTCGATATCCATCTAACAGCGCTTGCACCAAGCTCTTGTTCTGCGGTATTGTCTGTAGAATCTCTCCGTCCACCGTGACGTACCCAATCGCCCATTGGCCGAGCCGTGTACATGATAACCTGGAAGTAAAAGGTAATTGGTTCAAATGACGATAAGGCAATTAATTGGTTATTATAGCACAGTTAGGTACACTTGATCGATCGTCTATGGAATTCGGGATAAGACCAACCAGAAAATTTCATTGAAATTGGATAAGTGGTTTCCAAGATTAGCGTGTTTAAATACGCATGAGTCCTGAGCATGAGGTCCTGGTTTTGATTCCCCAGGTCGGGCAAAGTGTCATTGGGTTTTTCTATCAAGAATTTCTCAGTAGCAGCTCCACGGAGTCGAAATTTGTGCCCGGTGGATGTCAATAGGATCACTCCCTATTACATGGCACTTCAACATAACTGGCGAAATGTGAGGGTACTATTAGGTACACCTCAGCCTAACCTTTCGGGGATTACAGGCGTGATACTGTGATTTTCAAAATTTCCATGAAACCTATATTTATTAATATTACAACGTATTATTATAGATAAAACCACAAACACCTACACAGTTCAAGTACCAACCAGTACATCGTAGGTGTAAAATATAAATATGTACATATAACCACAGGTAATATAAATACGACTAGACCGATGCTGTTCTGTTACTCGTATTACCCATTGACAAAACGCGGGTAAAGGTCAAACCGACCTCAACCTATTTGATATAACCGTTGCATTTCAGGGGTCGGGAAAATTGGCTTAAATGAAACGCCAGCTTCAATTCAATCTGAACTCTATTCAGATAGACAGAGGTTACAATTTGCAACGTTGTGCTAAAGGATTTAAGCCTCAATGTGTTGATACATAACTAATGATAGGTGTCACTTTGTAAGATAACACTTTCAGTGAATGGACTATATTCGGAAACCGAAATTATTCATGTTTCGACTAAATTATGACTGGAATGATTAATAGTTAGGGGCTGAAAGGGGATTTTAAACGTTCTGTCAGAGAAATTTCAAAGTAATTGAAATGTCATGTTTTTGTTTTTTGATCTAGATATTAGATAAAAAGCAAATGCCAGATTTAAATCAAAAGAAGAAACACCTGAAATTCTACTGCTGGATTATCAACTCTCGGCACTGAACATCATCTGCGGTCGGCTTTCAGTCTAACCGGATGCAGCTGAATTTTACATGGTGTGACTGCCAATCCGACTTCACAACGCAGTGAGTACTGGGTAATATGATACCCTTTGGTAAAACTGGTTGTCAGACCTTCTGGCCACTGACTACCTGTAACGACTGACAAAGATTTATTTGTACCTATATTATGCCAGCTGAGACCAACGACTTAAAAGGCTTTCCGAGGTACGGAGGACACTCGATATGTCATGGATGGTCACTCATACATGGATCAACCCGGGCAAGCACGGCTTAACCAAGATCGACCCTATATAGGGTGTAAAAGTCCCCTAAACGCAAACGAAGGGCACTGGTTCTCCCCACCACTGCAATCATTTTTTTGCTCTAGACCATACCTGGGAACCTCCAAGTTACGGAGATATTGGGGGTCAAAGTTCAAAATTTTTCACAGCTGTTTTCGTAAATACTGGTTTTTCAGGTTATAACTTTACTTAAATTACCTCCATGACCCGTTTACTATTCAAAGAATCCACTAGCACAATGTTTAATCAGTGCTACATTCGAGTTTTACCGTAAAATGTAATTTTTACCTAAAAAAAAAAGTCGTTTCCTAGCAAAAATTTTTGAGTAGGGGAACCTAGTTTGATGTACAGAATGCTTGGTTGACGGCTGTGTGATGGGTTGATTTACACCTTGTATTATTAAGCCACGAGCTCCTTCAACTTACACAAAGTCATTAAAACCCATTATTCTGCTGTTATTTAATCATTCGTTTAATAGTCTACTTTAACTGAAAAGGGAAAACATTCAGATCCTTGATAATAAGTTTCAAACATCTGACCTTTAAATCAGAAAGCTCAATCTTAGTTGCCTACTGTTTTTGTTTTAAACATAATAGGGTAGTTAACCGAAAAAATCTAATTAGTCCGTCAGATAGATTTCCAAAAAATATTGGACACGTATTTTTTCTTTTTTCACGTTAACAAACAATGAAGACGATACAGTAATTTGAAAACTCGTGTGACGTCATATTCTAAGACATTAGTATGACATTTTTTACCGGTGAGTGACGTCGCAACCACACGCAGAATCATTATTTTTTTTAGTCAGTAAACATCCCTATTATGACATACCTAATGGGATTAGTATCACAATATTATTACCAGTACGGAAGAGAAATCTGCAGACATTTCACGAACGTTATTTGAGCATTATCCTTGGGTATACCATCTGTAGCTAAAGCTTTATCCATACAATTCTGGATAAAGGAATTCTGGGTAGACTAACCGAACAGTTTGTC
This sequence comes from Diarsia brunnea, assembly GCA_949774965.1. Taxonomy (NCBI): domain Eukaryota; kingdom Metazoa; phylum Arthropoda; class Insecta; order Lepidoptera; family Noctuidae; genus Diarsia; species Diarsia brunnea. Next base: position 6,063,716 of record OX459022.1, read on the forward strand.
AAACTGTGGTCTGTATTCTGGAGAATTTGATTAAGCTAATAGTATCGCTAGAAAAGCTCTATCCATAGAATTTTGGGTAGTAGGGTAACCGAGATGTGTGGTTTGTATTCTGAAGAATATAATTAAGCGAAAGCTTCCTGTTATAATAAGGTTTGGAGTGTAACAAATAAATTGAGATATTTCAGCTTCGTTTAGGGAATGTCGAGGTCACTGCTATGCATGTGGAATTTCCGATTTCAGCAAAAAGCAGTAAAAAAGTGGATGTTTTTCGTCGTTGGTAGCTTTTATATACATTTGGAGGGGAGGGGTGGGGGTCTAGAATCATTAATTGCTGAATTTGTGGTACTAGTTTGCGGTGTGTAAAATTTAAAAAATTAAGGTCGTCATGACCGGCTGCTATTCTGAACAAAACTGGACGGACACCCGGCTATGCGAATAAATTTTGTTCCTGGTCGAAACTACTATGGTCAAAAGACGTGGTCGTAACCGAGTAGTGTACAAGGTTCCTAAATGCTGTGGTGTGTAGTCTCCATTAAACTATGAGACTGTACATAAAATAACAACACGCCTGTAATCCCCGAAGGCTTAGCCAGTGGTGTACCTATTAGTACACCATGGGACATTATGATTAAGTCCCGTATTGTAGGGGGCGAGCCTATTGCCATCAACCGGGCACAAATTCAGACTCCGTGGCTGCTGCTAAAAAAATTTTTGATGAAAAGCCCCAATAACACTTCGCACGACCTGGGAATCTAACCTATTACCTCGTGCACAGCAGTCGAGCTTGCGACCACTAGACCAACGAAGCAGTCAGACATAACGATTTGCTTCAAGTAATACCCCTTTTTTTCTTTTTTGGCGGGTGGAAAATCATCAAATAACCCCCCCCCCCTCCCACTCTTGGGCAGAGCAAAAGAGAGTGTCAGACTTCTACTGGCTAAAAACCACCCATGTTCTTTCTTAGCCCTTGCGCCGAGGCCGCGGCAACACTTTCGAACAACCCGCAGCCCCGACGGGCAAGTAATTGCCCTCACCATCAAACATACACAGTAGGTATATTGGTTTAGCCGAGAAAGAATTTACCCCATAATATATTTACCTTAAGAACTTAAGGACCTTACCTAAACACATAACTGCCAGCCTTATGGATATACTTCTGGAGCCTCGCCTTGACCTCATCGTATGTGAGGAATGCCACGTAGCCTGGATGCGTGACCGCCAGCAGTTGCCAGTTGCGGAGTAACGTGCTCCAGGGCTGGAATAACCTGGAATGATATAAAGGATAGTGAGTGGCGCAACAGAATCTTGCAACAGATATATAATTAATAGACAAAACATATTTTAGTATAAGTTATTATTATTCAGTTGGCTTGGCTTCGTATGAGGAAAATGCGTGACTGTGAGGAAGGCATTCAGAATGAATGTGGAAAAACAAGATGGATGAACTGTGTGAATGATGATATGGCAAGAAAGGAGATGTCTGACATTCTGCGCCGACCCCTAAAAAATTGGGATAATGGCAGAAGAATGATGTCTGTAATATATTATTATATCAGTGCATTCTGCGTTGCGGTTCCAAAATGAAGAGAATCATTAAAATTATAGGCAGATCCGACATAGTGAACTTTCTTTTTCAGATGACAATCGCTTTGGTGATTTTTATGGGGTGTGTCTTATGAATTATGTCATTCTATAGGGCGCTGAGTAATTTATTCTTTTTTTTTATTAACCTGTGCTATTAACCTGTGCTGGGCAAATGTCAACAATTTATTACCATAAACGTATTGCTAACACCTAAGTTAACGGAGGATACCTGATTAAATAATGGTTTTAACTCTAATAACTGGTCGAGTGTTTCATAGTAATAAGAAACGCTTAGTGATCATCTAGGAATATTATAATAGGGATGCAGTAGCACTTACCTCGTAAACACATCAAACTCAAAGTTGGATATGAAGTCGTTACACGTAAGATCTATGGTGGTCTTCAGCGCCATGGTCTCCAACCCTGATGATATGGGATGTACGTTGTTCAGCTCTTCCCGGAAGATCTTCCATGGGACCAGGGTGCTGCGGGCAGAAGAAAAGTTCAGATTAGTTACATTTTGAAGCTGGATTCAGCAATGATGAATTCTATAGATTCCGGTTTTTGGCTATGGAATATTGAAAACTCTCAGAAACAAAGTTTGGTCTCAGAAACAAAGTTTTTTCATCGGTAATAGTTTTCAATTCAAATTCAAATATTTTTATTTGTTTTAATTAGAAATGCATTTTTTTTACCTAACTTTTTTAATTCTGTTAGGGTCTGCTTCCAGTCTTACCGAATGCAACTGAATGCGAGTGTTTTAAATAGGGCGGCTATTTAACGTTTTCCACTCCAGCCATTGATAAGTTACCCTACGAGATGTTTTCGCGTCAAAAGGTTTAATAAAATATAATGCAGCGCAGAGTGCAAAATCTAAAGTGTGAAAGAATTCTTTACGAAAGCAGCAAAGAGCTAGCAAACTCGCGAGACTAATCTACAATGGCTTAGTCCGCAAAGCTAGAGTAATCTCGTTGCATCGTACACGAGGCAGACTCATCGCGCTCTACGAGATACCTCTCTAGTAGTCTATGCTTAAAGTTTAAGTACTTCTTGAGTTCTTATTTCGTAAATACTAAGAAGCTGAAAAAACACACATGCGTGCGTGTTTTGCGAGTCCGTAGTAGCTGAGACACGGTTTTTGGGAGGCAGACTCGGAATCCCCACTTTAATTAGTGTCCATCTTGTTGAATCCCCATCACAAATGCCACTGATGTATGACGTCGATTCGGGTCGTGGCGGGAAATGCACATGTGCCGAATAGTGAACAAGTATGAGTAGACGAGAGTTAGAAAAAGTTAACTCTAATCGAACAGTTCCAAAAAACCTCACCACGAGGTTTTTTTGAGTTAAAATCATTCCCGGATCCAAAACAACCTGTACTAATGTGAATTTTTCAAATTATATGTAGTTTCTTAGTTTATTTTGGACATTACAGACGTCGGTGAAGGAAGACATCGTGAGGAAACCTGGACATATAGGTATGCCTGAAATCGCCAACCCGTCTTGAGCAAGTGCGGTGATAAATGCTCGAGCCGTCTTCGTATAAGAGGCTTTTGCTCAGCAGTGGAGCAGTATTAGGCTGGTATTATATTATTTCCAATCCAGTGGATAGGTCATCATCTGCCTAGCCTTTTCCCAACTATGTTGGGGTCGGCTTCCAGTCTAACCGGATGCAGCTGAGTACCAGTATTTTACATGGAGCGACTGCCTATCTGACCTCCACAACCCAGTTAATACTAGGTAATACGATACTCTTTGGTAAGACTGGATGTCAGAATTTCGGGTCACTGACTACCTGTAACGACTGCCAAAGATCTATATATGGCACCCGGGACCAACAGTTTAACGTGCTTTCCGAGGCACGGAGGAAACTCGGTACGTTGGGCGGTCACCCATCCACAGACCGACCTAGGCAAGCACAGGTTTACCTAAAGATCGACCCGAGTAGCAGTTCTTATTAAGCCACGAGCTCCTCATCCAGTGGATAGGTACCTCGCATTAAAACATCTTGACCACAACTGTTCTCCCTAGATTTTCTTAGTTACAAATACACATCTCAAATATACATCTCCTTAGTTCTCAATGAGTCCACAAGGGAGCCTCGACAATCACAAAGTCAAACATCACGCTAGGTTTGAATAAGTGGTGATCGATAAGTCTGAACGTGTCCGCGGTTTGCTATTATTGGTGTACAAGGCAGATAGAGGAGAAGGTCCAGTCCTGGATCTTTGTCGACTGCTAAGGTGAAAGTTCAATTCAGAATCGAGGGTCAATAGGACTTCGATCTCTGATCAATAATGAGTGTAAAAATACCCTAGGCCTAAACGAAGCCGAAGGGCACTTGTTCTCCCCGTCGTCATTACGGTCTTTGTTTTTATACCTGCAAAGCTTCCAGCTACGAAGATTTTGGGAGTTACAACTTTTACACACGTTTTTTTATGTTTGTAACTTTGAATACCTCCATGACCCCCATATACAATGCATCAATCAGCACTATTTTGAGTACGTTATATTGACGTTTTCACCACAAAAAAAGTCGTTTGTTTACCAAAATAAAATACCATTGAGTTACTTACTCAAACTTTTATGTGCAGTATGCTTGGTTACCGGGTAGGGTTTGTTTACACCTTTGTCTAAAGACAAAATCTGCGCATTTCTTCATGACCTACAGTAATATTTTTCCATAAACATTGCCTACGGAAACAGAACTTCTGCCCCCGCACATTCAATGTTTCCCATACAAAATGTTAATAGGAGTGGGACGGCGCGTTTTCCAATTAGCCGAATTAATTTCCTATATTCGATTGAAGGGGAGCGGTTGGCATTGACAGTGGGCAGACGTAACGATTATTTGGGCATCCCCTCAATGTGAGGGGGGATTATTTTATGTGTGTATATTTGATGAAATGGGCTTGTTTGTATTCGTGTTGTGGGCGTTTGTATAAGAGACAGGAGTTTTATTAGGAGTGATGATGACGGGGGCTGTGAACGACGGCTAATACTGTACCGTAAAGTAAGTTATACGGGACATTTTGTTGAAGGGGACATGAAATTATCGAGACCTACAGAAAAGTAGTTTCTCGTTCTTTGTTTACGGTTAATAAACTCTTTGAATTAGGATTAGTTTCTTTAGAGACAGCTCAATAAAGTCGTAACACTTGCATCATCTTTAGAATCCATCCAGTCCATATTATTGACAAGACACCGAATAAATTATACATTTAATACCTTCTATTAAAGATTAATTTTGTATTTATTGACAATCTTTCAATGGGTAAAGTGAGTCTACTGCTGAGCCTTCTCTATTTTCAGTAATTATAACCAGATTCACAGCTTACACGTAAAGTACAATTCTAGAAAAAACACCACACTATGGGAAAACGTTTCACGGCAGCGGCAGCGTAAACTTTTGCCCAGCTTACATATTCAATGGGGGAGGCGAGCGTATTGCAGTTTTCATTGAATATGCATCGTCGTGTATTGATTTAGAGCGGACGGTGTACGCTGAAGGTTCACAGGGTTTTCTGACGCGGAAATGTATTGAAAAACAACCGTTTCTATTTTGTCGTAGGCTTCATATTTGTTTGTATACTAAGCTAAACATAATTATCCTTGTATTGTAGGGTGACCATGACATTTTTACAAAAGATAGAAAAAAAAGTAAGTCAAAATCGTAAATAATGATAAATTAACGGTAAATTGTGTTAAAAGCATAGATTGAAAACAATTGTACTGTAAAAACAGTTAGCTGTTTTCCTTGTGCCTACATAATGACTGCGTGGGTAATTTTCCTGCAATAAATGCAGGTAATGATGATATCTATTGTTTGTCAACAGAGTTATTTATAGACAATGTTTTCATGAAATGAGGATAGTTTTCAGGAAAATAATTGCATAATATTAATCAGTGGTTGGAAACTAAACCATTTAAGCCTACTGTACATAATGTGAATTGTGTTAGAAATTATATGAAATAAAAACGGATAGGAAGATGATGATGTTCAGTACTTAATGCACATTTTTCCACTATTTGTAAAAAACCACAGGAAAATGTTACTTTTTAACGGACTTCAAAATAAAGAGGTTCTTCTTAGGTATTGTTCCACAAATTATGACAAATAGTTGAGTTGAGAAATGGAAAAAACGCCAATGGAAATAATTTTTACACCACGCTTAGTAATTGTTTATTTTCTCTTGACTCATTTCAAATAACCCAACCATTTCCATAATATTTTATATACCTAAGTAACATTTTACAATACCTTGGTTATAGTCACATTTAATGAGGGGAACAATTAATTATTTATACAAATAGTTACGACGATTGCGCCATTCATTGTTCAATTCAATTACCCTTTAAATATAATGTAATTTGCATACAATTATTTTTACCAACGTTATATAAAACTAACGGTTACCCGCGACTTCGGCCGCGTGGAATTTAATTTTATAAATATTTTTGTTTTATTAGGTACCTACTTATTTTTCGAAAACAAGATGCCAGCTTTCTGCCAGTAAAATCGGTACTTACAGCCGTCTCGGAGATAAAACGGAGCAAATAGACAGACAGAAAGTTTTAAAACCATCTTTTGTTATTATAAATACCATGTTTAGACACTATCATAGACTGGAAGCCGGCCCTAACATGGCTGGAAAAAGGCTAGATATACGTAGTTTCATATGCATTCCGTAGAAAGCTGTTATTTTGATATTACGAACAGACACATAAATTTTTATTTATTTATATAGATTAAAACAATGGTGTTACGGGACGGCGACGGCCAAAACATGTCCAAAACGATTTGACCAAGGACTTCGGGGTCAATGAAATAGTCACAGAACATTAACATTATTTAGAAGTCTAGGTATACTTAGAACAGCAGGCATATTAGCGACATTCGACATAATTATTTATCTGTATGATTAAAAGTAACAGAAATTGGAGTAGGTTACATTATGAAAATGTTAGCTTATTTTGTTGAGTGAAGACCGCTAATCAGCAAACGTGGTGGGACGCTTTCAGTCTAGTGGAACGACAACTGGATGATAGTTGACGAGAATCAAAATTAAATTCCTAAACTGGTCAATGACAATTCGTATTATTAACTGCGTCTGTGACAATTTCAGGAATTTTAACGTGATTCATTTAATTACTTATCTTAATATGATTCGTCAAAAGCAGCCATTTCAGGCCCCCAGATCTTCTAATAGAAAGAGAATTAATGTGAACATCATCTTTTATTTTTATTTTAGTTTGCATGTTTACATTTCAATTGCATAGAAAATGATAAGTGGAAGTGCGGAATTTCCTAGTACAAGCAATTCATTGCTTAAAATACTTTGTATCGAAATACCTATTGTTATTAAAATAAACATTTTTTTTTTTATCTCAAGTATTACGCGAGTCGGGACCATAGACGATCGAAGGAATGTTCCATAAAAGTACTTGAAACATTTGATTTGCGATAGAAATAATACTGTAAAAGTTGAAGACACTCAAATAATATCTACACAAGAAAAAAAGTAGGTACCAAAAAAATAAAATATCAACAAATATTTATGATCGTCGAGTTTGCAGAAAAAACTGATAGGTACCTGCGGGCTTCGTGCCACTCCGAACCACGTTACACTGGCACGATCCAGGTTAATCCGGCAAAATATTAAAATATTCTAGTCACATCGTTATTCCGACGTGTGATTTAGTCCACGAATAGGACTACCTCAATATTTTTCTTGGAAAGGCGTCAGTTTCCTGTTTATTTCACTTGTCAGTATGTAGGCTCTCTGTGGATAATTCACCAACTCATTATTTATTCCGCAGGAAAATACGTTTTTACGAGTCCATCGGAATTGTTAATCGAAAGCGGATCTGTCCGAAAATTATCATTAATCATGGTCACCCTTCTTTACGTGCTCTGTTTGCACGATGCATCAATTAACACAACTGTTCTCAGAAATGAAAAATCGAAGCTTTCGCACACATACAATACGAAAGACGGCGACATATCAAGCTGTACTTATCCAGTGAACTATGGTCTCGCTTTTTAAGGTTCCGTACCCAAGGGTAAAAACGGGACCCTATTACTAAGACTTCGCTGTCTGTACGTCCGTCTGTCTGTGACCGGGCTGTATCTGATCTCAAGAACCGCGATAGCTAGACAGTTGAAATTTTCACAAATTATGAATTTCTGTTGCCGCTATAACAACAAATACTAAAAACAAAATAAAATAAATATTTAAGGGGGGCTCCCATACAACAAACGCGACTTTTATAGAACCCTTCGTGCGCTTGGCTAGTTTTTTATATATTTCCCTTACTATGAAAGATCGCCGTGCGTATTTCGTCCGATGCGACGAACACAAATACAAATTTTACAGAAACATACGTGGAAACGAAAACATAGGTAGTACGTCGATGCGACGTGTTCAGGTGCATTTAATACGTCGCGTCGACGCATTGGTCGAGGGTAGAGGTGAAAGCTCCCCCCTACTGTCCACTCCAATCTACATTTACATTCATCCAGTGGATAAAAGATAAAAATTGCGCTTGAATTTTTAGTATTCCGTCCGCACGTGGAAAGGCTGAACTTCGTACTGAATGGAACGTCGAAATAGAGCAGAACTTTTACCTACGTGCACATATTGCAAGATAATAAAGTGTAGGTAGTGAATGTAGGGTCAATTACGAATGTTGATTTGATATTAATTTGGGCTAAACAAACTGTCAAATAGACACACTTTTTGGTCGTGGTTGTGAAGTGCGAAGTGTCCAATCTGGGCTTTTCTTTCAGCATCTTCTTCGAAACAATCTCTTGTCATTTATAAGAAGTGCCAAATTAAAGGAATACTTGTCTTCTTCTTTAACACGTGGTTAGTGTCAAACTTGGTGTTAAGAGTTTTTATTCGGCCCATAGGCCTATGACTTGGCTTTACATGCCGTCGAGAAATATCACTTTGAAAGTAAAATTCTGACCATAATGTCTTAAAACTGAACGCGATTAAGAAATCTAAACTACGTTTATAGGCCATCGGTGCCATAATGCTGGAATATTGATTGATACAGATATTTTTGGCCACTGTTTAGATGTCCCAAAGGCTATAATCCAAAACTCCAAAACTCCAAAAGTTAAAACCAATCCATTGTCCCAATCACCAAAATATTAAATTAAAGCACAGACAAAACAATATTGCCAATGTACTGGCTGGCGGAACAATCCCACCGCAGCGCAATGTTAGCTGAAACAAAGTTATTGTTCCGCTAACTTTATTTGCGGTTTCCTGAACGTTTTCAATAGAGGACAGTTCTACGTATTTCAATTTATTAATAATATTGTCGTGAGCGGTGGATTGGTATTGATTGTAAATATTGGTACAGTTTCGTCTCAAAGGCGAATTGTAAACAATGTCACAATTCGCCTTTGATGAAATTGTACCAATATTGTTGTTGCTGTACATTAATATGTTACGTTGGATTCAAAATATATATAAGTTAGTTAACTTATAATCGATTTCCTGAGAACAATAGAACAACTGACGCTGGCCGACCCCAATATAGTTGGCAAAAGACTAGGCAGATGATGATGAATAGATGGCCCCGACTTACACGAAGTGAGTCGGGTATTCGAACCCCGGCAAGCGCATTACTTCGTTTTATTTATTTCATCATCACTGCTCTTAAAAGGGTGAAGGAAAACATCGTGACGAAAACGGCATGTCAAAGACCCAAAAATTCGAAGACCTGTCCAGTCAGTACAAGCATTTGTCAGTGATCGTGTAGCTCGACTAATGTTCCGCAGTAGTGATTGTGACTGACCACTAGACCAACAAGGTATCAGCAATACTTGCTACAAAAAATTACAATCAAGTCAGTATTTCTCAACATTCCCCATAACATCCATTACGATTACCATTTACCATGGTAAAGCAACATCCCGTCAATTGCATTCACAATTCACATATTATCGTAACACGCGAAACGAATAGAAATACTATACATTACAAGCAGGCTTATCAGTTTGCATGTATAATATCGCATTGTATTAATCCAACGACTATTGTTGCACAAGCAAGCCCACTTGGACTGTATATGGGTAGGCTTGGAGTAGGATGAAAAATGGAGTGTTAATGCGGGCGAAAGTGACGCTGATTTAGCTGCTACTTTCAAGACAACAACGCATCCGTCTGCTGGCACAGTGAAAGCTTCACAGGAGAATCCGTTTATTTGAGAATGGCATCGTGCAGGTCAACCTATGAGGCTGGTTTCTCCTTAACCGGACAATAATGGCGAATCCGTGGCGCTACGAGATTTTTATATGAGTGGCATAGCGCGGATTCGCTATTAGTAAGCGGTCTCGGTGATGTGACATGCAACGCGAGTTATCTTCGCAATCGCTGTCCCAAGAAGTAAGTTCTAGAAGGCTTCGCAAATAAATCTAAAATTTTAGAGGAAGAAGTTTTTCCCAAGAAGAGAAGAAGGGTAAATTGTGCGGAAGACTTTTGCCCACAGCCTAGCTCTTATGTTACTATCACTGCTGACATCGTAGGTGGCTAGTCGGACATTGAGAGTGCCCAGGTGATAACTGGAGCTAAGTATATCATTTAAGAAACTTAAGACTGTGAGGGTTTCTTCCAAACATCCTTGCATAGTTTGCACCACAAAAAGCAAACTTCTCCAAACGTGCCACACAAGAACTGTGCAAACTCATCAGTCACTTCATTTGACTAATACTCCATGGCCAGTCAAGGAGTATTGTATGAATTACTAATGCAGAGCACCTTATAGAGAAACAACGTGACATAGATTCGTATTGCAAAGCCGTGAGTCATGTAGTGTGAAACGTTCGGAGCCAATTAATATTTGTTAATAGTTCTGTTCACGGTTGGACTTGAATTTTTGGATTGGAAATCGAATTCTAGACAAAATATGGCTGAGAAAGACACAACATCACACCTATTTTCCCCGAAGAATTAGGCAAAGGCGTTCTTTAGGAACACCAAATTGCCAGTTTTGAATTTAACTGGGGCGAGTCAATTGCCTATATACACTCTGAGCTGATACTGAAAAAATCCTGATGGGAAAACCTTGGCTCGACCCCGTAAACGGTCCAAGAAATCATGTTCTGCAGAAGCACTCGCAGCCATTACCTACACCAGACAGAGAAATCTCTTGTCTAAACTTTTGAAAATGTAAATACCTGACATTCAGTGGGGTAACTGCAATCGAAAGGACTTATTCAAATCTTGTCACATTTACAATGCTACCTAATGTAGGATTCGTAACGAAGATAGCATTATTATATGACCGCTGTTGAAATACATTGCTGATGCTATAAACCACTGTCCATAAAAGACGGTTACTTTCTACAATAGAAAAGTCTTGGTGAATGATGAATCAAATGACGTTTCGATAGATCGCCAATTACAAGGCACAAAAGAAGGGGTCACAAAAGGTGAACAAAGTAGAGGTGATTTTTCGATAGACATGTCTGTAGAGCTCATATAAGGGCTCTATATAAGTACATAATAATATAGGACTCTTCAAGGTAAGGTACATAAAAAAAGGTGCTAAATGCGACCGCTAACTGCAGGAGCCGGTCCAATTGCTATGACAACCTGCAGCAACACGATGGCTCCTTAGCAGCTCTATGGAAACGCTCCCATAGGTGGTGAGTTGGTGACATTACCGACCCACACATAACGGTGAAGCGGCAACCGCAGACCGCAAACTAATCACGATCACATAACGTCTCTCCCGAACCCGTAACTAAATAGGTAACTAGCGAAATTTGGATGTATGTACCGACTATTAGATACTCCTGTACCTAGTTTGTTATGTTTAAATCCCATGAAATACAGGTGTCTTCATCCTTATGAAGTCATGTTCGGAATTGAAATGGCAGCAGCCAGCGGCATGTAATCCCCGAACGGTGAGGTGTACCTTATAGTAGGTACACCCACATTTCGCGAGTTATGTTTAAAATCCAGACTCCGTGGCTGCTACTGAGAAATTTGTTATAGAAAAATCCATTAACACCCTGGACCTCATGCTTACGACTATTAAACTAACTAGGCAGCCACGCTTGTGGTTATTGTCAGCTACACTGCCGACGCTAGCGGTCTGCCGTCGCCTCCGTCAGTTTCTATAACCATCTGACACAATGTACTTATTTATTATGCAACAACAACACTAATCCTCGAAATTGTCATTCATTCATACAACACTATCACAAAGGAAGTCAACAAGATTATCAGCATCGAATCGAAATCCAACGGAATATCTGAATGGACTTTTACAAGCATAGATAATAAAACAGCTGAGGTGGGGGTCGTAACAGAGATTAAAGAGATACGATATCTGAATAGATAGCTGAAGATGAATGGTGATATTAAGTGTTTATCAGAGAACAGATAAGGGTAGAAGGTCGAGTTTTATATGGTGGTATAGGTAAGTAGACAACATGTAGACAGATAAGGTGTTAGAACTAAAACAACAATGTAATGATTACGATGGTGTTCTGATTTGCAGAACGGACCCAAGAGTCTAGAATAAAGAGAAATGGTTTTAGTTAGTTAAACGATTGACTAGCAGTTTGAGTACTTTACATTACGCCCAACTTAAACGTCCTTTCTTTAGTATTGTTAGTAGTGTCGTTGACAAAGGTCATGACTTCCTGAGTCTAGCTACACGATCAATGACAAATGCTTGCACTAACTGACTGTACAGGTTCATTCAAAATATGTGTGTTTCTTTTTCAAAATACCATTTCGGACACTAATCTGCATGGTCGTCATATGACTTGGCCAATGCCTGAACCGTAAAAGAGATATTGACCTCTGATCTAATTTCGGCTGTTTAGGTAAGAATAACGTAGTCTAGGTAAGGATAACCGGCCCCATCTAGTTTTAAAAAATAATATGATGTGACGTGTAAGTGTTGTGCAAAATCAATTTACATAAATAAATATCATTTAGAAAATATTACTCTGATCTCATCGTAAATATATTTGAGGTAGATCAAGAGCAGCATAAGAAGTCTTCCAATCTTGCAGTAGAGCATCCTGGACCCTCTCTTATATTTACTTTTTCAGCCAGTCATGACCAATGTGGCTATGGCAATAATATTGGCGCTGGCACCACGAAGTTTTGAATATCAGCAAGGTGCTCCTTCCTAATTGGGGAAAGAATCAGGCAAGGTAACAGAAAAAAAAAACTGGCGCAAGAAAATAGATAGACGAATCGCTCAATATGATCGTACGAAACGTAGGAGGAGACATCCGTCTTCCTGGTACTTCTGCACATTATCACAACACAATGGCTGGATCATTGGGTCTAATTCATTTAGTTTACAAGGCGATAAAGCGTGAAGGTGAATGAACGTAAGGCCTAGAGCTTAATGGCATACCGCGACGAACCGTAGCGTGTCGCAGAAATGCGTAACGATCGCTAATCGTCTTCGGCATTTGAGAAGAGATAAGAAATGTTAAGGTATTTTTGTACTTGGGAAAGAGAAGTTTTACAGCTATTTGGTTTTAGGTCAAGCCGGCATGGCGGTTTTGCACAGCAGGTGGGCTCTTCACTTAATGCACTTTCGATCTTAAAGGTTTTAAAACCGACTTTATAAGCGAATAAATTACAACCACACTACCGCAAAACAGCTGAAAGTAATGGAAAAAGTGTAAGGTGCATAATAATAATTCGTCAAATAATACCTGCAGCTGAAACTGTTGAAGCACACGAATATGCGACACTTGCCACGGTACTGGCCACCAAGCCTGCAGGTGCAAAGATGAATGCTCTCAACACTTCATTACCTGCATACCTTTTTCTACCACTCAGTCACGCACGAATTGGCCCAGCAACCGATGTGTCATAGTGTACCCAATCGCGGAGATAATCTGATCAGTTTCGGTGAGCCGTGTGAATATCCCAATCAAATCGGCTAAACGTGATTTTAGTGAACGATTATACAAATTGAAGGTATGAACGTGTTTCGCATAAGCGATTTGGTCATTTCGTTCGTTCTACTGCGTTCTTTCTTTATCGTATGGTTAGTGGCTAACCTGGTGTCAGTTTAAATACCGGCCATGGGTCTTTGATTTGACTTTACGTACACGCCGACGAGACCTATGAACTTGATAAGTCTTCGAACGATTGGTGTTCATAGATCGTCGTTTAGCTCCAATAGGTTTTTAAGATGTCGTAATGGTACTTGATGCCTAGAATATTGATTCGATGTCGAAAACGATTGTTCATTTTTTGCAGATGAGAAAATTATTATTTGACTTGAATGGTTTAATCAGTATATTCAGAATTGTTTATTTTAGTGATTGACGCTTTTATCAGTCATGGCGCTATAATATTTTACAATGTAATCTTATTATTGAGTTTTTCCAGAATGGGATTTCCCATATTAATTGTGAATGAAATTTAGGTAAACAATTCTGTCATTCATAGATGTTTTATCACTAAGGTCAGTGCGTTATCATTATAAAGATTAAATAGGTATATATTTCACTTTGAGCTCGCTTTAGGAGCTCATGGCTAAATAATACTTCGTCCAGTCGATCTTCAGGTCAAGCTGCGCTAGCCTAGGTAAGTCCGTGGATGGCTGACCACCCATTACTTGCCTAGTTTCCTCCGTGCCTTGGAAAGCACGTTAAACCATTGGTCCCGGCTGTCCGAAAGTTTGACGACCAGTCTCATTAACGAATATCGTATTACCCAGTAACAACTGGGTTGTAGAGGTCAGGCAGTCGCTCCATGAAAAGTACTGGTATTCAGCTGCATTCGGTTAGACTGTAAGTCGTCCCCAACATAGTTGGGAAAAGGCTAGTTAGATGATGATGCCATTCTATCATTTCTATTTAGAAGATAAATCACGATAACGTTCGAAACTTTCAATAAACATTAACAATAAGTACAACCTAAGGTAGATTGTAAGGGGTCAACATAAAATACAAGTTTACGAAAACCATTGAAAAGGGCCAGTTGTCAAACACTTGACAATCATCAATATGAATGTCGAATGTCGGTGCCACATTGGGAATGCGAAGTGTTTTCCAAACAGTGTTCTACGTATCTGCCAATATTTTAGAGTTATGCTCGGTTTTGGTGTTTGCTTTTCATGTGTTTTGCGTTTAGCAGGGAATGTTGTAGCTACGAATAAAATGATGTGTAATTTATTTATTTTATTTATTATTACATTTAGTACAGCTTAAGCCATTTATACTAAATTAAGTAATCCTTTTACTCGGTCTTCTCGCAGAACCACAAACATTCTAACAGTATCGTCTTCCATTCATCAGGAAACAAATCCAATCCACGGTTGGTCTCCACGAGCGTGTTGAGCATCTCGTTAGCATACGCGGTATAGGGGAGGTGGACCGAGCTACAGTGCGACAAAATGGGACATTAAACAATTTATGCATTCTAGAGCGATTATAATTATTTGGAACAAATAATTGACACAGCTCCGCATGTAAATCTGAGGCGTCGGTTATGACCTTGTATAATTTTATACGCCGTTGTTATTTGGTCAATAGACCGCCTAACTCGAAGAGAATTAAAATTTAAACATCCTAAAAGGATAAAAGAGCTACGGAGAAGTTCGGTCAATGTATCTTTAGATGGCACGTCCATGGCTAGGTCTCAATCTCAATCAGACGAGTGATTAAGCAAGTTTGTAGTTTGAAAAATCATTACCAGATTTTCGACCGAAGGAAGACCAAGGAAGTGATGGATGGATTGTGTGAAGAATGATCATGAAAGAAAAAGGAGTAAATGATAGCGTGGCGGTTGACAGAGGACAATGGATGCAAACAGTCAAGGGCAGAAAGAGGACTACCAGATTTTCGACCATGTTAGGAATTGATCGGTGGTCACCATACGTTTCAGTTAATTTTTCCATTGATTGATTTAACTAGATACACATTAGATAAAGGTGTAGATAGCGGGACTTACAGCAACCAAATACATTTAAAATTGCCACATTCTTTTTTAATCTACTCGGAAAGGTCAAATTATTATTTTAAATTGAAATTCTATCCTGATGATAAAATCAAAAACAAAATAAATTCATTGGCTTACTTAATCCGACCCTGTATAAATATTCAAGAAAACGCACGAACCAGCAAAAGAGGCCAGGTTTCAGCTAGAAGCCCTTAAAATATTCAAAACATCCCCAAACATCGCTAGCAACTAAGTTTGTAGGGGATGTTATGACGATAAGTGTGACCCCGTCAAGTTTCCATCCGTCCTTGGCTATGTGCCAAGCGGTTCCGAAAATACGACAGTTATGCAAAATTTTAAGCAGTTGCCTTATGTAAGTAGGGTAAGCTTAAAATGACCCAACAAGATGGGTGCGGATAGAATAACTCAGTTTTTGGGTGTTCAATTAGTGAAAACTCATCATCATCTTCCTGCCCTTATCCCATTCTATTTGGGGTCGGCGCAACACGTTTTCTTTTTCCATTCTTCCCTGTAACACGTCAAGGTGGCATTTATTCCTATCTCATTCATATCATTTCTCACACAGTCCATCCATCTTTTCTTTGGCCTTCCTCTCCCTCTCCATCCATCAATATTTATATCCATCACTTTTTTAGTCACATGCGTTTCATCCCTCCTCATTACATGACCATACCAAAATAAACGACTTCCTTTCAATTTTTCTGCAACAGGTGCCACTTTCAAACTTCCTCTAATATACTCATTCCTTACTTTATTCATTCTTGTCACACCGCACATCCATCTCAACATTCTCATCTCCGCTACATGCAATCGTTTTTCATCCATCTTTTTCAAAGCCCAGCACTTTTTCTCTCACTCAATTAAAATAACTGCCGGGGGATGAGTAGTATCACCTGTTTGCCAATTTATTACACACAAGGTAATTTAAAAGTCACGATCAAAAAGATCAAAATTGAAAGTGGGTCATTTTTACAATTACCGGCACTTAATTTTCAAGAAGCCGGCCATTTTGCTAAATATAACTCACAATTTGGGCAAGAAACATCAATGATGCTCGTATAAAGTTACGTATTACAAAATCCTGAGTACCTACAGATCAAATCCATGGGAAAGGATGTAATTGTGGATGTTCCCATCGCTAACGTAGGTGTCATTAAGGGGCATCATTATTATGTTAAGTACAAATAAAAATATTTGAATATTTTATCCAAAGATAGGTTTTTATTCATTCGGGATAAAGGTTTGGACGCCAAACGTCAGAAACGCAAAATGACAGGTCGCGAAAAGACAGATGGTATCTATATGTACCTATAGTTGATAGTGCAAATTTACATTACGAAGATGATATAATTAATTAGGTTACTACTTTAAAAGTAACTGGTAGAATATCATATCAGTCGAAAAACGTCCACAGCTGGACATGTACGGACCCTCTCAATCGTTGTCAAATCAACCGGTTCTGTGCTTTTCTTAACAAGCAAAATATACATTAATATCACTTCATATAAAAAAGATAAGGACAGAAAAACGACAGGAGACCATAAAATATCATCCTACAAAAAGCACTGCAAATGATAAAGAAATATCCGACCATTGTCTTAAGGGATGATTTCAATATTTTTATTCCAATATTCCCGGGTGGTTTGACCCAGTTCGGGGAAGCATCAAAAGAAAATGTGGACATCGACATGAAAATACATAAAAATATTGGAGTTAGTATGAGGAAAACTACAGGGAAACGGGTCGCTACACAGAATCATGCAAAGGTTTTTGCTTATTGGTATTTGGGGACAGAACCACAAATTGATATTGCGTCGGTATTGACAGCTCCCTAATACGATTAGGTTAAGGATAAGGGACGCATTAACAGGTTGTCATCACGTATTTTGTCCACTGATCGACGTTTATTAGATTAATAACTTTGTAGATGGACATAACAGAAGGATTGCTATTATAACATACATGCATCTGCAGTCCTCTTTGTAGGTTCAAGAACATAATCATCCTGCACGAGCAAAAGCCATAATTTTATCATAGATTTAATCGAAGCAAATGTTTGAGCTATGTAGGAGGGCCATGCTGGCCCAACACAATTCGAGTTCATCGACACTTAAAGAAGAACTATTAACAACCCAACAACAGTTGAAACAGTCCAAAACATAATCCCAAAATTCTTACTTCAAATTCCAGCACAATATCATTGAAATGCAGATTAATCAGGCCACGTCGTCGGAGCGAATGAAAAGTATTAATCTACACGAGACGAAGTTACGCAAGTCAGATAATGTATTCCCCATTAGCATACTACATGAAATGCACTGAAGTATTGCATATCAAGTGCTTCAGTTAGTGTGCATGTAGGGCAAGTTTGTATGAATATGAGAATATTATGAATGAAGTGTGGTGTTTCGTTTCGAAAAGAGGTTAACTTCAGAACTTGATAAGCGATGCCATTTCTGGGTACGCTTACAGGGTTCTACAGTATCTTGAGTGACTGTCATCATTTATGCGGCCTTGTTTTCTTTAGAAATGACAAATATGGTATGTATCTGCTTCTATTTACCGCTTAGTCTAACTACTATCGGCTTCACGCATAGAGTTCGATAATTATCAAACGGAGCCACACTAGCCTTCTGCTGATCAAGACTATATTCTATCTGTGTCAAATTTCGGCAAGACCCGATCAGCTGTTTTGGTGTGATTGAGTTTCAAACATCCATCCATCTAAACTTTTTCATTTATAATAGTAAGATTGCATCCTCTCTCTTTTACGTGTCAGTATTTTAGCCTGCATATTGAACATCGTTACACTATATCAGACATATTTCTACCTGATATGAATTCAGATATACACGAGATAAAAGATTTCAGAAGTTCCAGGGAAAGAGTTTCCCTGAAGTAAAATCAATCAGAGACGCTAACGACATTTCCTTTCAACGTTCAATTGACTGAAAGATGCACACAAAAGCCAAATAACGTGTTCAGAACTTCCTCGTTGAGGGTTCAGACCCAGTGTAAATCCAACACCAGAATCTGGAGCTTGACCCACTTTCCCAACTATCGAGTGACTTTACTCCAAGCCTTTTCAATTTCTAGAATAAATTTTTACCCGTTTCCTCCGAGATTTCCTTGGGTGCGAATAAGACTGCGAGTTTCCATTTAAGCTGGAATTAGGGTTGTACCTTTGAATTTAAATTGCTCTGGAGGATTTTAGGGAATTCTTTGATTGGTTGACAAAAAGGTTTTTATCAAATAGAGGTAGTTTTAAACTGTCATTGATGAAGCTCGTAAAATTTTCTACCCGGATGGAAAATTGTTGAATGTTTACAAATACACGGTCGGAAATGATAAAAGAAACACAGGGCAACACACATCAAGCTATACATTACCAGTATAACATGGCATCGCTTTGTATATAAATCCTAAACAATTAGATATCCACATAAACTGTTTTTTAAGCTATTGCATAGCTTCTATCGCGGGCCTTGAGCGTGGGGACCGAATCCAGAAATTCCGTAACGAAAATAAAAACCTAACACACTGACACTTGACAAATTGACACTTGACAATGACTTTTTGAAATATCACGCTTGTCTCTTTAGTTCAGCAACCCGCCTTTAGGTGGCATTGGTTGTATTGGAAAACTACCGTAATCAGCTGTTTGTGAAAAAGTATATAGGTGTATAGGTATTTATCATCTATGTACAACAGTGAATATCTGTACTCGTATAATTTGTGTACAAAGTGTTTTAAATATGAATAAACAAAGTGCATTTATTAATGAAGAAAGTCACGAAAAAATAGTGAAAGAAAATGAGTTAGTACTCTATATACATTCATTTTATTATTATTATAACAAATCAATACCTCTGTTATTGTGAGAATGGACTGTATTTATTAAACTATTAAAGAAAGGCGCTTTTTCAAATGGTAGTAATTTTTACTGACTTTCTTATACTAGAACAAAACCAAAACTCATCTGACTTAAAACCATAAAAATCAATAGACAAAAAGGATATCAAAAAACATATAAAATACATACAAGAAGGTGCGTTATGCACATGCTCCCCTTTCAAAGTAAAGGAACGACCTTCTTAAGTGGCCTACGGAGTATGCCTCCCTTAGTAGCAATATCTACTACCCGTGTGACGCCGTCTTTACCCGGATAGGTAGCGGTTATACGACCTTTTGGCCAGAATCCTCGTGGTAACGTACCATCAGCTACCACTACCATGTCACCAATAGCTATTAATGGGGATGTTCCAATTGCTTTTCTAGGAGAAAGGGTAGGCAGGTACTCTACGACCCATCTGTTCCAAAAATGGTCGGCCATACGCACTGCTCTTTTCCATCCTGCTCTGCTGCAGACATCACTGTCAGTTAATTCTGCTGGAATAGGGCGTCCTGATGAGTATCCCAGAAGAAAGTGATTTGGAGTAAGCGCTTCAGGGTGTTGAGGGTCATTTGCGACGTGCGTCAAAGGTCTAGAATTGACTAATGCTTCGGCTTCACATAGAAGGGTACAAAGTATTTCATCGGTCGGGCTCCTTACGTTATTCCCGAGGGTCACTTTTAGAGCTGTCTTCACTGATTTTATGAGTCTTTCCCAAGCTCCTCCCATGAAAGGTGCTGATGGGGGAATGAATCGCCACTTGATCATTTCACTAGCAGCGAAGTTTGGGACGGCTTCCTCGTATAGGGTTCTGAGTTCTCTATTTGCGCCGACAAAGGATGTGCCGTTGTCAGAGTGGATTTCAGTAGGTGTTCCACGTCGAGCTATAAATCTTCTTAGGGCCATTATTGCAGCGTCTGATGATAATGAGTGGACAACTTCCAGGTGGATAGCTCGAACCGTTAAACAAGTAAATAAGCCAACCCAGCGCTTTTCCGTTCTTCGCCCAATCTTCACGGTGATGGGGCCAAAATAGTCTAAGCCCACAAATGAAAATGGTCTACAGTGATGAGCTAGTCTGGCCGCAGGAAGGTCGCCGATGGGCGGTTGAAACGCGACGCTTCGACGGACCTTGCAAAACTGGCAATTGAAGGCTACCGAACGTACGGTGCTCCTAAGGCTCAATATCCAATACTTTTGCCGTAGTTCGTTTACGATCATCTCTGTGCATGCATGAGCCGCCTTTCGATGGTAGTCTAGCACGAGAAGTCGTACAGCAGGATGTTTTCCGTCAAGCAGAATAGGAGACTTGACAGCTTCTGGTACCTCTTTGACAGCGGATATTCTACTAGATAACCGTAAAATATTCTCATTATCAATAATAGCGGATAATTTAAATAACTTTTTACGGCGTGACACGGGTAAATTGTTCCGGATGGATCTGATTTCCTCCGAGAATGAATCTATCTGACTCTTACGAAAAACATGAATCATTGCTAAGTGTAAATCATCAGAAGTCAGCGTACGAGACAGAAAACCGCGTCCACTGTTAACGTTTGGGGTTGGTGGCAAATTAAAAGTGAGTATGAGGTTTTGAACTTTATGACTGAAATCGACACAAACATTTTTCTTACGTAATGAATGAAGTCGCAGTAATGATAAGTACCGGTGAGCGTAAGCAGTAGCTCTGATTAGGCGAGACCACGAACTAAAACGTCGTGCGTCCGCAGATAATGAATGATCATCGTTTGCTATAATGTTGATGACATGAGTATGAGTTTCATGAGTAGTTCCGATTGTCATAACAGGCTCTTCAGGCCAGTCTGAGGTCAATAAAAAATCGGGTCCCTTTATCCAACGGGACTCTGGAGTAAGAGGACCACGACCCAAACGGGTTGCGTCGTCAGCAACGTTGAGGCTGGTGGGGACCCACCGCCTCTCTCGGACATCAGTGAGTTCTATTATCTCACCCACTCGATGAGCTATGAAAGGTTTGTAGGTGCGTGCATCGTTTCGAAGCCAACCCAAAACGTTCATTGAATCGCACCAAAATATGCGTTTGTAAGGTTTTAGTCTAACTGCATCTACGATGGAACTAGCTAGACGAGCAGCTATTAATGCAGCTTGTAATTCTAATCTAGGAATACTACATGGCTTCAAAGGGGTGACCCGTGATTTGCTAGACACAAGCGCGAGCTGCACATCTCCATTCAAATAAAGAAAACGCCAGTATGCTACAGCAGTATATGCTTGTGCGCTTGCGTCTGCAAAGACATGCAGTTCAAGTTGACTGGGCTCCATCCCCCGTGGATTGTAACAACGAGGAATTTTGAGCTGTGTCGTTAAAATCAAATCTTGGAACCAATCATTCCATGTCTTGATTTCAGAACAGGGAAACTGAGTGTCGCGTCCAGCACGCGCGTGAATTTTTACTATATCAGCAGCCAAACTAGCTGCTATGTCACTGGAAGACACAGAGCTAATATAATCGTCCATATACGTATCATGGACAATAGCATGCGCTGCTTGAGGAAAATGATCATTGACTTCCAGTGCATTTTTATTTTTCATATAAAGAGCAGTAAATGGACTAGATACTGCACCGAAGATCATGGAAGACATCCTATAGGTTTGAATGGGTTCAGTAGGACTGTCTCGCCACAAAAACCTTTGTGCATCCCGGTCCTGTTCAATTATTTTAAACCTAGGAAACATTTCCTTTATATCCGCGGTCATAGCTACTTTGCCCTCCCGAAAACGAAGCAAAATGTCATACAGAGACTGTAATAAATCTGGCCCTGTTAACAAAAGTGAATTTAGGCTGACGCCATGAGTTTTCGCGGCAGCATCGTGAACGACACGAAGCTTTGCGGGTTTATTTGGGTTTATTACTCCAAAGTGTGGAAGATACCAACACACGGAATCAGGAGAATGCTCTATTTGACACTTTTCAGCAATCTTTGTTAATCATCTCATGAATATTTAACTTATAGCGCTCAGCATAAACTGGATCTCGCAACATTTTCTTTTCCAAACTTAAGAGACGGGACAAGGCAAGTGGGTAGCTATTTGGAACAACAGGGCTATCAGATTTCCACAAAAGACCTACTTCAAACCTACCACATGGCAAACGATTGGCAGTACGGTCTAAAATCTGAACAGCACGTAGGTTGTCAGCACTATGCGGTGTCTTTTTAGAAATACCTATTGAGTCTAACTTGTATTGTTCTTTTATCATGTTTTCCAGTAATTGGTTTTGATTATTATTAACATGTTCTTCGAAAAGGTGATTCAGTAGTTCGACGGGTCTCGTCCTGCTACTACTAAAACCAAACAATACCCAGCCTAAGGCAGTTTTAATAGCGACTGGTTGTGACTTGGAACCTTTGCGTACGGCTTGAGGTATAGTGAGATGCCAATTATCAATACCGATTATAACCTTGGGCTGAACATTGTCATAACAAAGAACAGATTTTAATTCAGAAAGAAACGGATAATCATTAACAGTTAGAGGGGAGACAGACTGCTTAGCTAATTGTAAAGATTTTAGAGACCTTGCTCGATTGACGCGATGCATTTTGCTGACGTGGTGGCCTTTGACATTAAAATCAACATACTCTACTTGGGTGTCCTTTGATAAGCCACCAACGCATCTCAAATGAGTTTCCACTACAGGGCCCCTAGCTCCAATCCGCGCCGCGAGATCTGCATCTATAAAAGTTGCAGTAGATCCGTCGTCCAATAGGGCGTAAGTGTCCTCGCTACCAGTCGGACCTGACACCGTGACAGGAACGACTTTCAGGAGAGGTCTATTGGAGGTGGCCGAACTATTAGCATGCGCAATAAATTCAGTTACTTCTACATTGGAAGATTTATCTGAGTCCGCAAGTTCAGGACAGGTAGGGGAGGCCGAGTTTTCGTGATCGTCCTCGCTTTCTACTACATAAGCAATGTGTAGTAGCTTATGATGTGCGAAGCGGCATTTTTTTTCATTACAAACCTCTTTTTTAATATTACAATTTTTATAGTTATGTGAACCTCTTTGCAGGCATTTGTGGCATAACTTTTTATCTTTGACAAATTGCCATCTATCACTGACAGACAATGACTTGAAGGTGCTACATTGGCATATGTCATGACTTTTGCTGCAAAAACAACATATTTTTTTATCGTTAGAAACGAGCTTGTTATTTAATTTTTCATGAGTTTTAGCGAAAGAAGGGCGCGGATTTGAAGAAGAAGAAGAATCGTCAGCCTGTACTACATGAACTTTATCACCCCTTTTCACATAGTTGATTGGCTCGGTGATTAGACCAAACTTGAGCTGCAAATCTACCTCTCGAATTAGAAACCGTGCCAGGAGCTCGAGTTTGGTACAATCTCCTTGCTGTGAAAAATATGTTGATGCATAGTCTGCCCAGCGTGTCCGTAACAGAGGCGTGATTTTACTCAAAACAGACTGAAAAATCTCTGGCGACTCCAAATAGGAACTTTGGTTAAGAAGCCTCATTACCTCGGCCGAGTTACGAACGCGACAAGCAAACTTATGTAGATCGCTACCGTCATTATTTATCTTTGGTAACGCACGAAGGGTATTGACTTCCTGTAAAACGATGTGTTCAGGCCTAGCGAACCTAACCGCTAAAGCTTCCATCACCTCAGAAGCTTTGCGTGCTGACACTAGCAGCACCGCAACAGCTTCACGAGCTGCTCCTTTAAGCGCATAATTGATGCGCGCTAAATTATCTGAAGTTGAATACTCTAACTTCGTATTTTCGTATGTTTTATTAAAAGTTAACCAATCTAAAGCTTTACCGTCAAACACAGGGAGGCGTCCGTCCCAAAATTTAGGTCTGGATACATTTCTGCTTGACAATGACGCAATTGCTTGGGCTAGTTGAGCTATATCTGAAGATGGAGTGCAATTATTATTATTAGTAGATAACGTGGCTGGTTTTAGCGCAATAGGCTGTATGGTGCTGTTGTCTGCTAGACAGGAATCATTATTATTAGGTACCTGTTGAGGTACCAAGGCAACCCCCGGACGCTGTAAAAAATTGACCGTAGGTCTTTTAACAGAAGAATCTGCAATGACGTCCAGTGGTTCCTTTGTTACATCAACCTGAATAGAGTCAACACACTTATTTAACCATTTATGGATCTCCCTGTTGGAAGTATGGCTTGATCGACGTGATCTACTACGCACGCTACCTCCTTCCATCACTGCGGCAAGTTCAGCTTGCTTGCGTAGTTCTAAAGCCGTCCGCTCCAATTCCATCGCAGCACGCTCCCGTTCTACAGCTGAACGTTCTAACTTGGCTATTCTTAGGGCATAGTCTGCCTCTATATTTAAGGTACGGCTCCTTACCGTACCCGAAGAACCTGAAACAGAAGTAGTAGTAGCGCTGGGCTGCTCAGCGGTTTCTACGACCGCAGTCGGTGCGGTGACAGGAGGGTTTCCGTCCCCGACAGTCGAAGCACCCTGCACCGCATTCGTATTATCACTTTTTTTTCCCGATCTTGTTTCTACCATTTTATTTAAGGTAGAAGGACCAATATGTTATTGTGAGAATGGACTGTATTTATTAAACTATTAAAGAAAGGCGCTTTTTCAAATGGTAGTAATTTTTACTGACTTTCTTATACTAGAACAAAACCAAAACTCATCTGACTTAAAACCATAAAAATCAATAGACAAAAAGGATATCAAAAAACATATAAAATACATACAAGAAGGTGCGTTATGCACAACCTCAATGTAACAAATGCAGTATTATTTTTTGTTTTGTTAATTTATATATAATACTGCTATAAAGATAACCAAAATGTTGGGGAAATATAGTATTTATACTTACACTTTTACTAATCATCCTCATCTTTTATAAAATATTAAATCTTATAATTTTTCAATGTTTAATTTTCATCTGACATTACGTCAGTTGTCAAGATGTCATTTACTTTTTCTTTATTTTGTGTCATAGTTTTTCTTAGTGGTTAGAACTACGAAGGTTACATTTGATTTATATAATTTAATTCATTTTTATTAATATGTTAGCTCAAATAATGTAATTTATTGATAATTTCTATTAATAGTATCTTATCTTACGCTTATAAAATTAACTAACAAAAAAATGCTATGCAATAGCTTTACCGCGGCAGTCTCCGAGTGCCACACGTCTTTTTTATAGTTTGATTAGTCGTCGTGCGTACTAGTAAATATTTCACTATTTTTTTTCCGGCCAGTTAATGTGTGATATAAAATTCTCTTTAGCGGTTTCAACGGCTGAAACCACAACGTTATGCAGAAGTAAAAAATAGAAAATGGAGGTTGTTTAACAAAGGAGGCATTCTTTCTTAAGCAAACTCCATTTCCTATTTCACATAAAAATATCATAACTACACAACAAGTTACATTCAACAATTAATCTGCATCTTGCATAACTATCATACTTAAAAGACCTAGTTAGCCTAACAAGAACATTCTTAACAATAAAAATAAAACTGAACACAAACTGGTTGGCTAATTAATTGCAGTGTTAGCTTCTGAGGCGGAGAAGTGGGTCAGAGCGTCTAATCTGCGACACGGTGTCGCTTAGTTGGAAGACACCCGACACTGATGAAAGGGGAAGCATCGCTAGGTGCAATGGTTACGGGAAAAGAAAATAAATATAACGTAGCAAATACCGTCTCTAAAATATCGGATATCGCACTACAAGAGGCAAGAAAACGGGTCAAAGATACTAATGTACTGGACGGAGCCTTTTTACACTTAGATACAGGGTTGAAACATAATAGGTAGGTACATTAGGAGGGTTGTTTCAAATAAGAATCGTAACTAGGCACACAATTTTCTAACGTACTTGGAGATCCCGCAAATTTAAATAGAGGCTAATTACCGTTGCTGGAAAGTTTTGTTCTACCGCTCCCTTGCCTAACTAAAACACTAGGAAGTGGTGAGCTTTTAGAGAGACTGTATAAAGTAATTTTGACGTTAACAACATTCACAGCTCAACTTGAGTAAGTGACATCTGATTTTGCCCAAACGGAAACAGTAGGTACAAATAGCCACCAAGTACCCACACTTAAAATTGTCATGTCACTCACGCATGCAATTGAGCTACCCTGACGGACCCTTCGTCTCTCAGAGAAGCCCAAAATAATCGCCAAAGAATCCTAACAGACAAAACAGTCACATTTCAAAGAACAGTAAACCGAGTTGCAATCAAGTCTGAAGTCGCAGCAGCATAAATCAGGATCAGTTTCTAAAACGCTATCGTACTTCAAGACGGTACGAAATGGGTCAACAGGTCTAACGTTGTACACCGTGTCTTTAGACATCTGACACGAGCAGAAAGAGGGTTGGGACATGTCGATAAATGTTTATTACGATAGGGGTCCATTACGAGGTGGATTTAAGCGAGAAAATGGTGTGAAGATGTTTCTTTCTTAAGTGATGTAGTGGAAATTGGGATGGTCGTCGTGTATCAAGTAGTAAGTGCTTTTAAAAATCACCTTATTCTGAAAGTCTGATCAAGTATGGTTAATTAGGATGTCGTCATCATCATTACAGCCGAATGACGTCTACTACTGAAAATAGGCCTCTCTCAAATCAAGTGCCGTGCGTCTCGCATCCAACGGATCCCCGAAACCCTCACCAGGTCATCAGTTCACGTAGTGAGAGGCATTCCAACGCAACGTCTTCCGGTTCACAGTCGCCACTTCAGAACTTTTCGGCCCATCTGTTCAGCGAGTAATGTGCCCTGTCCACTGTCACTTACATCCTTTACTTAGTTTGACAATAATGATGACATGTGATGATTTAAATACGACAGCCAATCAGAAAGCATAATCGATCAGGATTGACAGTTTATTAAATGCCTATCCGAAACTGGAAATAAAAGGAAAAATTGGGCAAAATTTAAATATTCATTCCATCAAATTGATACTTGATTAATATCCAGCATATTTTATTCATTTTACTCGTGTTACTTCCTTTGTTCCATTCAATTTACACGTGATTTTCATACCAAATGAGACAAATGTACGCAATGGAATGTATTAAGTAAATTGTATCTCTACACGTTGTCTTTACTGTTTTGCATGATTTTCCACATGAATGAGGCAAGATTATTACTACTACAAACTTGTGACAAAGAAAATTGTCGTGTCTGAGCGTTTCACGATGTATTGAGATAGATATTCAAAGTTATGGATTGCGTGACTAGGTAAAAGGAATCGAGCATGCATGAAATGCAAAATTCATTGCTTCATTTGTTTGAAAAATTGGTTTGTTGACAACTACGCTACATGTAGCTATATTTATACAAACATCTCAGCATATTTAGACTTATGTCACTTTCTTTTGTCAACACGCTTTTATTAGTTTCACCTGTAACTACTTCACCTTGCAAAAAATCTTAGAAGTAATTTTTTTTCTTTTTTTTTCAAATAAAATAAAGACAATCAGTACTTAAAAAACTAACATATTTATGCAGACAATTTGTGGGAGACTGGTGCCTAAACTAAGTCGAAGCTTGTATTTCAGGACACCAGGTCCCCACTAAGATATTTATTTATTAAATACAACAAAAGTGGTGCCAAAGATTGCAATATAATATTATATATTTTAACTCACTTTTCGGTTCCCGATTAAGCTGAAATTTTGCATACATGTTTAGTTTGGATGACAATGCACTGTTATCTAAGTGACGTCATTCAAAACCAAAATGGCGGACTCCCTAAGATGGACGAGTTATTTTCCATGATATGGGTATCAAATAAAAGATTTTGCTAAGAAGACTAAGAGAAAGCGTTATTTATTTTAAACTATAATATTATTATCAAAATCATTTCACAAATGGTTTAACAACAGCGCCTCTCAGTGAACGTCATTCACCCGGTAAAAGATCCATGTCATCACATCAAGTAAACGAGGAAAATGTTTTGGGTAATCGGGTTGTTGCAGCCAGTAGCCAAAAGGATAAACAAAATGTGGATTAGGTTAACGACTCGTTTGTTTGACATTATTCACTGAAGACAGTTATATTTTAGCTGTTCTAAAGTAGGTACTTAGCGAAAATGAGCTGGCCATAGAGAAAGTACCGATATCCGTTTATTTTACTATTTATGGGGAATAATCATCATTCTCCTGCCGTTATCCCAATCTATTTGGAGTAGGCGCATCATGTCTTCTTCTTCCACACTTCTCTATTACCCCCCCGTCCCCCCGGGTCGGGGCTCCCCCCGTCTTTTCAACCTATACATAAACAAACTGATAGGTACACTGAAAAAACTGCACACTAACTAAGATACATTTTCTCTTAGTTGGCATTAAAATGTTTGGAATAATTATTTATCTATTTACTTTAAACAATACACCATAGTTGCCAGAACAATCTCATTTTGTTTAAGTCGATTAATATGCACATGTTCAGTATAATCTACGGTGTTTGTCACATCATATATGCTTTTGTTTGATTTTACTTTTCACTCTTATATATCAAATAACAATATAAGTTCATGGTAATAAGCAACTTGTTAGCATTATAAAATTTAAATAATAGTTTTTAACAACGAGCATGGTTGAATAAAGAGGCTGCATAGTTAAATCAAACAAGTGAAGGGTCGCATTTATTAACGCTTTGTAAAGTCAACTAAACGCGATGCTCCCCGCGCCTCTCCAACCCCCCATTGCTCATAGACGACCAAATAACATTGAACATTGTACAAACGCACGCGTTTTGACAAGTTCTGCCGCGGCGTCTGCGTCTGAGTCTTGTGTGACAATTTTATATTTTACCCTAGAAAACAGTCGTGAGTGCTATAAATAAACATGGACGAAGTCGCCGAATTATTAAGGACATGGGAGCTACTTATGGTTAATTTTGTTAGTAGGATAATAGATAATTTGCAGACCACACCATTACTACCGGACAAACGGACTAATTCCACAAGATCGCACTAAGTATCGTGCAAGTGAAGTGAAGTGATACTAACATAGTTTTTAGTTATTTATACTAACACAAATGTTATTAGTACGTATATTTAGGTTAAGGTATTTGCCTATGGGTCTTTGTTACCTGAAAATAAATGTATTCTATTCTATTCTATTCTATTAATTTTGAACGGTGACGACCTACTGATCAAAATTTGTTCGCTGGTATAATTATCTCTAATAGTTTCATCCTAGATCACTACCTATATTGCGTAGGTAGGTATGACCTATCTAATGATAGGCGATCACGCGGTTAAACGTTAATAAACAATAACTTTATACCTTGTTCTCGTTTTGAAATTTATTAATTTCTTCAGTTCATCACGGTTATTTGATGCAAGATTTTAGTTATTGCAGTAAAGTTACTTTGTTGATATGCAAGAGACACTGACTTAGTTTGACGAACACAGGTAGTTCATATGACAACGACTCATGTCTACGACGAATATGAGATTAGTTGAAATAATTAGTTTATCACGGTTACTTGATGCAAGATCTTAGTTGAAACAACTTACGAATTTCATTGATCTGATAACGTTTCACAGACGTCTCGTGCAAGATCTTAGTTGAATCTACAAGTCAAGTGTGTTAATGTGACAACACATTTGAGCTGATTTAATAAATTTCCCGTGATTAAACCAATTCATTACTTAGTAGACGGAACTATGATAATTTAACAAAGTTCTCATAGTTCCAGAAGTCAAGATCTTAGTAGGCTCGTATGGAGTCAAGATGCGTGATCACAATAAACAAGATGTTTATTAAAGCAAACACTTTTTTTTTTCAGTGTAGGCTCAGTGGCACAAATATAGGTTGCCACGTGGATGGTGTTTGCGTGAACAACATCAGTTACGCTGATGATATGGTGCTACTGAGCCCATCTATCAGTGCAATGAGAAGGCTTCTCAACATTTGTGAGAATTATGCAGTGGCCCATGGGCTCAAATACAATACCGCTAAGAGTGAATGGTTGGTTTTTAAATCAGGGACTTTAACATACGAACAGCTGCCTGAACTCTCACTCTCTGGGTCTCTTTTAGGTCGGGTTTCAAAATTTAAGTATTTGGGTCACTGGGTCACTGAGGATTTGAAAGACAATCTAGACATAGACAGGGAGCGCAGGTCGTTGGCTGTCCGTTGCAACATGCTGGCCCGCAGGTTTGCACGTTGTACTGACACCGTCAAGATAACGCTTTTTAAGGCCTTCTGCCAATCGTTTTACACGTGCAGCCTGTGGGCTAAGTATACCCAACGGGCATACAGCGACCTGCGCGTACAGTACAATAACGCATTTAGGGTGCTTTTGGGGTTGCCTTGGCGATGTAGCGCGTCAGGGATGTTTGTGGATGCGTGCGTCGACGGGTTCGCCGCGATCATGCGGAAGCGATGCGCTTCCATGTTGGCGCGCTTGCGCTCCTCCTCCAATGGCATCCTGAATGTGTTTTCAGACCGGTGGGACTCACCCCTTTTACGTAAGTGGATAAGTGTTCAGACACACTTATCCAAATAAACGTGTGGTGCAATTATTATTGTAAATTAAATTGAATAAATACTAACATTAGCCTAAGTTATTTTATTGTTACTAACAAAATATGGATGTAATTCTGAATTAAAATATTTGTATTTTGTATTTGTATTACTCGTCATCTCAGCAGCCACCTCCTTTCTAGCCATAGCATCCTTCACACAGTCCATCCATCCATCTAACATAGGTATTAATATCATTATTGTCTGCCTAGCGCTTTCCTATGTTGGAGTTGGCTTCCAGTCCAACCAGATGCAGATGAATACGAGTATTTTACATAGAACGTCTGCCAATCTGACATCCAGAACCCTAGTAGTACTGGGTAATACGATACCCATTGGTAAGACTGGTTGGCAGGCCACTGACTACTTACCAGACTGTCGAAAATCTACGAAACAGTCAAGACCAACGGCTTAACGTGGTTTCCGTGACACGGAAGAAACTCGATATTTAATGGCCGTTACAGACCAACCTAGGTTGGCTTCATGTTAAGCCGCGCTTTCCTAGGCAAGCGCGGCTTAACGTGGAGATTGATCCGAGCGGTTGTTGTTATCTAGATACGAGCTATTGTATTTATATGTTGATACTAAAACCGTTCACATGAACAAAGATATCCAAGCCTAGGTTATTTAGTTAAATGTCTATAAACTTTACAATTCAAGAAATCTCACGATAGAATTACTCATCATGAGAATTCACATCAACTACAACTTCCTTAGGACTTCAAACTACATTTACGACTTACATAACAGTAATCAATTTTAACTGTAACTTCTAAAACCTAATTAAAGCTAGGAAAACGTATAAACTGGAAAACAACAAAGCTAATTAAATTGAACATTTCCTCGTAGAACTTTATCGATATATTTGAAAGTCCAGGCACAACTCTACTTTGTAATGTATGGAGGGAGGTTTGTTTGAGCTTTGGATTCACCTAGTGTTGGTATTGCACTTATACATATTATAACAGACATATATAAACTCACGCCCTTTTCCTATGGGAGTAGGTAGAAACCACAGAACGCCACCTGCTACGATCCTTACATACTCCTTTTGCCTCGTTGACATGCATACATCAGGTCATACACGCACGCCGGTTACGAGTACTACGCACCTGTCCTTTCTGAAGAACGTCACCAGTAAGATCAGTGTATGTCTTAGAGGACCTAGTGGCAACCCCCTGGGAATAATCTTCAGATTAAGCCGCGCTTGCATAATTATTTTGGTGTTTAGATAACTGACCATCCATTACAACATACTGAGTATCATCCGTCAAAGGTCTCAAGAATGCCGTTTTCATCAAATAGTCACTCAAGAGACCTTTATGAACTGAGACGGTTGTATTGGTGATTTTAATCATTATTACTCAGTACCTAAATAGATATTTGTTACTGCCGCGAATCTTATTTTATTTGACATACGGCTTGACACTGACCGGCAAATTGCAAAAAACGTAAGAAAATTCGAATTTCGCGGGCTACCTTGTCGCATTCACCTTAACCTTTGGTCCCGGTGTCATTTGAAGATCCTAGTCAGTGGCCCGATACTCTGAGAACCAGTCTTACTAAAGGGATCCTACCGTATAACCATGTACTAAAGTCCCTAGTACTAACTGGGTTGTGGAGGTCAGATAGGCAGTCGGTCCTTTTAAAATACTGTAGGTATTCAGTTTCATTCTGTAAGTATTCAGCTGCGTACGGTTAGACTGGAAGCCGACCCCAACATACTTGGCAAAAGGCTAGTCAGGTAATTATGAGTCCTACTTCTTAATAACTGGTATTTTACGGACTTTGACCACCCTATTTCAAAAGGACGCTTTCTCTTGAAAATGTGAAGAGAGGAAATACACTTGTGCACACTTAAAAGGCGCTTTGACTTCCATTATCAACCACTTTGTCCTTTGTAGAAAACACAAGAACAATTTACGACGCTTCAGAGCATCTGATTTTATAAACAAGCTTAAAGCTTTTACTTTAACTTGCCATGTTTGTTTAGGTTAAATCTTGCAAATGACTTTTAAATCAGTTATTTTATTACCAACCGATTTAGCTGAAATATTGCATACACGTTTAGTTTAGATGACCATAAATGGAAAAGGCAAGTAAAAGGCTTTATACTGAGAATTCCGTGAAAACAAAAAAAAAATAGAATATTTTTAAAAACAAGCTTTTATTTTATTACTCAAAAAAATAAAATAATATAAAGCGTAGATTAACGCGCGAGAACAACGATGCAGCCGCGAGTTTCGTACAAAAACAAGCATCGATGAACGAAGAGCCTCAAACACCTACAAGAACCAACAATGTACTTAACAAGTATAAGCTAAGCTAGTCTTTAGGTTAACCCTAAGTGCACACCCACACAATCACAGCATGAGTTCACTTTAACAACATACTCGCACCACTCCATCGATGAAGTAATAAAACCATATACGAGTACTAAAAATAAGTATATATATCTGTCATAAAATCAACTGGGGTAGACTTGATTTTGTCACATGTTTATTGTGTTATTCAGGAGATAGGGTCAGAAGATCTATTCTCTTCATATTTGCAGTAATAGGTGGGAAAGATTCTCTTTTAAGGTGGGTTGCAGAGAATAAAGGCAGATTAGCTGAACTAAAACTTCTATGAATAAAAATAAATTCATCATTATCACTTTCCTCATTCGAAGTACCAATGACCGAGCTATACCTACTCGGTTTTGGTAAACGACTTTTTCTAGAAATGAAATCTAGCTAGATGGATTTATCGCCCCCGAAACCCCCCGCGTACTAAATTTCATGAAAATCGTTGGAGCACTTACCGAGATTTAGGTTATATAGGTACTTAATACAAGAATTGCTCTTTAAAGGCGTTACAAAGATTTATTTGGGGTCGGCGCAGCATATCTTCTTAAATAGGTACCTTTCCATTACTCGTCATCACAGTTCTCTCCTACTTTCTGGCTGTAATCCATCACACTCTACTCTTTAAACCGTTCATATTCAAAATGTGTGAACTAAAATTGACTGATACAAGAAACATATCAAAAGGATGTCATTGTTTGACTTGGCAGAGACCACAGCGAGAGTAGCTGGATATAACAAGGACCACAACAAACGTGCCGGTCCTCATTTCTACTCTGGTTTCAGTAATCCCCTGTTCAGATAAGTGGGACTTCTGTTCTATCAACACAGAGTAGCACACACAAACCAAGGATGCGTAGGTTTTATACACAAAGGAAAACATGTGTAATGCCTACGCAAATTTCCCCATGTTACATACAAGCTAATTAGGTGAAAATGTATCGTAATTTATGGTTATGTGTTCCTTAGCTTGGGGCGTGGACGACTAAGTATAGACACTCCTAAGTTTATGGATCGTTTAAGGTAATTAGAGGTACGATTATGGTAATTTTGTTTAGGTATTAAGTTGCTGTTTAAGGTAAAGGAGTGGCAGAAAAGTAGAAAGGTGATTGGTGTGAAGAAAGAGACAATTTACGCAACTTTTTAGAAACTTATTTGATACAAAGTTGGGTATTTTTTTAAGGAAGGCTATTGGTAAATGTTTGAGGGTAAAACGAACTTAACTCTTTTCTTTTATAACTATTGCAGTTATACGGTCAAAAAGTCAAAAATCTGTATGGTTTGGGGGACGGATAATAGAGAAAAATATTATCTCGGGGCAAAGCCAGATTTGACTTGAACAGGACAAACATGGACCTTTATAACCCTCAGAATAAGCTACTCGTGATGGCAGACAGTCCATAAGGCTTCAGCCCTTGCTACTAAGATGCAATTCCTAAAAGCAACAAAACAACTAACCGAATTTAGTAAAACAATGCGCACCTGTATTTTTTAAATCCAAGTCGACATTAAAATGTAAATGGTGCATACAAGCCTCGTTTGGCTTGGCGCCACTCGCTTGAAAGCCGATATCAACAAGTACTTCGACATTGCACTTTTATCTCTAAGTCCATTCAATAAAACACAAAGTGCTGGCAACAAATTCTCGATTCTTGTCCACTTACTTTGTTGCAATACTTTATAAAAGCATTTGTGCAATAAAAAAAATATTGTGTCGGGGACTTGGTGGCAGGTCCTTATTCAGCTTTTGGAGTGAGCCTTAGAATATTGAACGGTGATAAGGCTGGGAAACTTGATTATCTTGAGTGAAGTAAGAAACCTAGGGTTTCCACACGAACCGATTCTAATCTTTTTTTAAATGTTGGAAGACACAATATTCGTGGGTGCTACACAATAAACAATATAATTACATCATTCATATTAGCCTAGCAATCACAAGTTTTGCGGACGAAGTCTAATCGGCGATAATAAAATGGCAATATTCTTTAAAAAAAAAAAAAGAATGAGATAGGAGTAAATGCCACCTTGACGTCTAACAGGGAAGAATGGAAGAAGAAAACGTGTTGCGCCCAAATGGAATGGGATAAGGGAGGAAGATGATGATGACTCTATATAAAAAAAAAAGACGTGTGGCACTGGAGACTGCCGCGGTAAAGCTATTGCATAGCATTTTTTATCAACTTATGCAATTATAATTATTTATTTATTTTATTAATGGAGTATTTTTTTTCCTTTGTTTTTTTTTCTTTGATAATAATTCAAGTTACACTTTGAGCGTGGTGACCGATAAAAAACAATTTTTTTTGATGTTTTCCGTGTTACATTCACTTCCCACACACGTACTAAAACTGAATTGTAAGATTGTTGAAAGATGATAACTTAATATCACGCTTGTAATACCAGAAGGATAAGGCAGCATAAAGCTAAGAATTACCTGCCTTTAATGTTCCCACTACTGGGAGTCGCGCCTCCTCTCTATGAACGTGAATGGGCTGTACCTACCTAATCCCTCCTAGGGTGAGCCTATGGCCTTCAAACGGGTATAAACCATGTAATGTTACAAAACCGACATGAGTTACAAATTAATGTCACATTCCAAGTTTCCAATTTTCATAGATTTCCTAAAAAACTGCACTCCACCATTTTGTTATCAGTGGCGCCATCTCTTTTCAGAACGCTATACTACAAATTTAACTAAAACTAAACTTTTACGCTGTTGAAACTGAAATTAGAGCACGAGTTTCCTTGACAGTTGAAAGAAAATTGCAATATATGGCGCTGAAAGAAAATAAATGAGTGTTAGGTTTTTATTTTCGTAACGGAATTTCTGGATTCGGTCCGCTCAAGGCCCGCGATAGAAGCTATGCAATAGCTTAAAAAATTTCAAACTCTGGCAATATTTACGATACTTAAGTTCGTTTACTTTTGAATTTAATGTTCTTATCGGTAACCTTTTTTTTTGGATGTAAGGAATTCATCAAATGACACCTCCCGCTCTGGGTGGAGCTTCCAACTCCAAGTGAGTGTCAGACTTCTACTGACTCAAAACAACCTATGTTTCTTCTTAGCCCTTTAAAGCTTGTGTCCGGGGCCGCGGTAGGTACCTCTTTCAAACAATCATCGGTAACCTGCATTATAAGCAAGTGCAAGTACAAGCAAGTGCAAGTGAAGTGAAGTGATACTAACATAGTTTTTAGTTATTTATACGAACACAAATGTTATTAGTATGTATATTTAGGTTAAGGTATTTGTCTATGGGTCTTTGTTACCTGAAAATAAATGTATTCTATTCTATTCTATTACCAACTGTGTACTATACACTATAATATCAGCTTACCTTCTTAACTTACATCTAAGTAGGTCAGAGGAAATATTGCAAAAGTGCTTCTTAATGAAAATATCTACTGTGCCAAGATGTTGAAGGGCTACCTTCAACTCGAACCCGAACCTTCAAAACTCGAGAAACATCTACTCACTGCTAAGTGGCTAAGTAGGTGTTTCTCGAGTTTTCCAGTATGATAAAACACAATAGGGTAGTTAATTAAAAAAAACTAATTAGTCCGTCAGATAGATTTCCAAAAAATTTTGGACACGTATTTTTTCTTTTTTCACGTAAACAAACAATGAAGACGATACAGTGCTTTGAAAACTCGTGTGACGTCATATTCTAAGACATTTGTATGACATTCTTTACCGGTGAGTGACGTCACGAGTTCACGACCCTCCACTCAAATCTTTGACGCGTTTTATCTTCGTCAATTTTTATTGATTTGATAAAACAAAAAATACGTATCCAATATTATTAGATAATCTAACAGACGGACTAATTAGAATCATATTTTTTTTTAGTCAGTAAACATCCCTATTAGCCATAGTATTAAACAAATACCTATTATGTATTTGGAAAAAAGCACTTCGAGTGGGAAAAAAACAAAATACTTAAGGGTCTTAAGTTATTAAGGTCCTTAGGCAGCTCATAGATTTCTCTTTCAATGTAGGATTATACTGATATGGAGGGAAGTGGAATTACGTTTTCCTACTCCTCCGCTATTCTTTTCTGACTAATTTCGTTGCGGGATCCAAAACAGTTAAATTGTTTCTATGATGGGGCTTCGTCTAGAGTCATTGTCTCGGTGGGTTTCTGGTGGTCGCCACTGTTAATTCTACCTTTCAGGAGTTGCAGTGGTTTGTGAATAGTGTGGCAGGCTTGTCCCAATGCCCGTCGGGGCTGCGGGTTGTTCGCAAGAGATACCGCGGCCTCGACATGAAGGGCTAAGAAGGAACATGGGTGGTTTTTAGTCCGTAGAAGTCTGACACTCCCTTTCGCTCTGTTACCCGCAAAAAAAAAACCATACAAAATTATACAATTAACAAAAAATGTTTCTCTATATAATTAAAGAACAATGTCTAATAAAAGATTCAAACAGCAGTTCCGTGTTTAAAACGATCGATAACAAGTATACAAGCTTAATGTATCCCACTGTGGTTGTGTGGTTGTTAATTTATTCATTGCGAAAGGTTTACCCCGATCTGTTGTATAAAATGGGTCGGATAAACTGTTTTGTTTTTACTCTGTTGTTATTTTTGCTATGGTTGATGGGCTTTTGGCAATGTAGCCGATCGGCAGCAGTGCTCCTCTAGACCATCGAGGCAGATGAAAATATTTTGGAAATTGTATAATTCTCATTTTCTACACAGATAATGACCTGGTGAAGGTTGCGGGGATCCGCTGGATGCGAGACGCACGGGATCGGTCATTGTGGCGACACTTAGGGGAGGCCTATGTCCAGCAGTGGACGTCTTTCGGCTGAAATAATGATTATGACGATGACACAGATAAAACACTTCAAAACACATTAACTACAAAATACGTGAACAGCTTTAGAAAATAAATGGAAAACGTAACAAGTGCCTATAAAATTTAAGGGTTGCCCTCGATTTTCCTGGGATCCCATCATTAGATCCTGACTTGGTGACAATGGGACCTCCTCGGGAGTATACTCTTTCGAATACAAAAATAATTTTGAAAATCGGTTCATTATTGACGAAGATATCCGGCAAAAACATAAAAAAAAACATGGACGAATTGAGAACCTTCGGTTGAAAATACAAAGTAAATGGACAACGTAGGAACAGAATCCATCAAAAGCCATGGAAACGGGTTCCCTGTCAAACTCTAAACTGACAGTGAATAAGTGCCAGACAGCCCACCTGAATCGGAAAATGTCATCGATATGCAAGACATGTATGAATTTCCGGATACTGTTAAACCCGTCAGAATAGTAAAACCTCCCACGCTGATTTGATTTCGTCATACTGAGAATGATACAGAAGGTTTACTCCATTTCTTGCCGGGGCTGCGGGTTGTTCGAAAGAGATACCGCGGCCTCGACACTACTACTACTACTACTGACTAAACACCACATATGTTCCTTCTTAGCCCTTTCTAAGAAGGAACATGGGTGGTTTTTAGTCAGTAGAAGTTTGACACTCTCTTTCGCTCCGCCCACAGTGGCCTCCCACTCTGGGCGGAGCGTCATTTGATGATTTCCCACCCTCCAAAAAACTGGTTTACTCCATTTATTTAAGGTGTTGTGACGATCTGATCTTGCTTGCGGAGCGAACATGGTCATCGGACCATGTTCGCACAAGATAGAGAGGTTTGGAAGGAGAAAGGGGACTTTGCTCAGCAGTGGGACAAATACAAAACTGGCTAAGAAAAAAAAACTGATCACGAAAGACAAAGTATTTATGATTTCATGCATGGATGAGGTTGGTTTCTTTATATCAGCCGAAAAATTTCATCTGCTGGATATGAGGTGTCCCCAAGCAATAACGCTGTTGCTTATCGACGAATACTTTCGGTTTTTTCATCATGGGTGTCATTTAAAAGAGAAACATAATTGTTTACAAATTAGACGTTCCACCACGCTGTACGTTCTTGTAGGTAGTTTTTCAATATAGTATAATGTACTCTGTGAGGTAGTTCCACTGTATTCCCAAGGTCAGCTCGCGCGCGGCGTCAGCGGCAATTGCCATTGTAATTTCGACCGTATGCCGAGGGCGTATAGTAACTACTGTCTAACGATAGTCGCAGGTGGCGTTCTGTGGTTTCTTTAAATCAGGTGAAAAATGCTGGACCTGAGTCTCCCTCAAGCAACACAACATTCCTGAGACCAGGGCCCCGAGTCTGCTATTCAATAGTGTCAGAATGGTCTATCAGTGATCTCATAATTGTTGATTTTGACAACACCAAACTTGTCAAAATCAACAATTATGAGATCACTGATAGACCATTCTGACACTATTGAATAGCAGACTCGGGGCCCAGCTCGTTGCAAGAATTCCATGGGTAATTGTTGATTTTGACAACACCAAACTTGTCAAAATCAACAATTATGAGATCACTGATAGACCATTCTGACACTATTGAATAGCAGACTCGGGGCCCAGCTCGTTGCAAGAATTCCATGGGTAATTGTTGATTTTGACAACACCAAACTTGTCAAAATCAACAATTATGAGATCACTGATAGACCATTCTGACACTATTGAATAGCAGACTCGGGGGACTCGGGGGGGGGGGGGGGTAACGAGTTTGGGTTCACATTTTCTCAAACGTTACCTTACTGCCTTTTCCTATGCTTTGGTTTTACGACACACGCAATAAGGTTAACCAGTAGCGAGCGATAACAAAACAAATGGTGGGAAAACATTAGTTTACGAACGCGTGAACTCGGCCTGAATTTTAACAGATTGTCGCAATAGTAATTAACTGGCGTTTTAATCCATCGAATGGTTACGGAAGCACGTACTGAATTCTGATAGCACTCGTAGTATTTTAACTCGGCTTTTTGTACTATTTTACGGTTCGTATAGGTATACCTATGTAGATAATGAGAAATAAGTTTTACACGACTGCCCCAAAAAAAAGAGTGTTATGTTTTTAGCGTTCATGTATGTATGTATGTTTGTTTGTAAGTTTCTTTATTCCACCATAACTTCTAAACGCCTGAACCGATTTTAATGTATGTGGTATCGTTAGATTCATTGCGTCACCCCGGGTAACATAGGCTAGAGAAAATATCAAAAAACATAATAAACCATGGCCGTTTAGAAATAAAAATAACTTTTAATTTGTTTTTATTGAAATTTCAATGATTAATTGATTTTTTGATTTTTTTTTTTTGAAGCAAAAGGAGTATGTAAGGATCGTAGCAAGTGGCGTTCTGTGGTTTCTGCCTACCCCCATGGGAAAAGGGCGTGAGTTTATGTATGTGTGTATGTGTTCAATGATTAATTAATATTTGGTCCTGCGCCTGATCTCCCACCGGTCGTGTCGTATAGCCGTCCCTCCGGACTATGAAGGCAAAGGAACAGAGTGCACCTGTGCCTGCGCACAAACCTCTGCACTATAATATCTCCGGCAACGATGGCTAATCTCCACAAATATTGGCCGCCGTGACCAGAAATGGTCAGGAAGACCATATATTATTATGTTCTGCTTTTTGGACACAGTAAAATACATAGTGAACCTAATTATTAACAGTTATTATTTAGATATCAGCACGAGGCTGAAAGGTTCTTTGATTGTAATATTATATTGCCTTGGGCCATTTTACCATAAAGTAAGAATCCAAAAGGGACCAAACCACCAAAATGTTTTTGGTTTAACTTTTTAATAAAGTCGTCATTATAATACCGTGATACTGCTGGAAACCCAAAATAATTACTGAAACAAAGAGTTGTCGAAACCAAAACTCACCGGGACTCGAACACAATACCCGGAGGGTAGCACAATGTGAAATTCATGAATTACCTGAAACAAAAACGTAGCATGAAATATTATACCTACACGTGGATGAGAGAAAGTTACACACAGTTATTCACAAGGTAGTAGGTACCTACGTAAGGGTTTTACGAAAAGGCAGGAATATTTATCAAGTGGAGCCGAAATATGCGTGTACAGATAATGCTCGAATTCGACTCGTTATTATAAGGATGCTTACGAGTATTTTT
This sequence comes from Diarsia brunnea, assembly GCA_949774965.1. Classification (NCBI taxonomy): domain Eukaryota; kingdom Metazoa; phylum Arthropoda; class Insecta; order Lepidoptera; family Noctuidae; genus Diarsia; species Diarsia brunnea. The sequence continues at coordinate 6,105,044 of OX459022.1, forward strand.
ATTAAGATACCTACCTCTCGTCCTAAAATCAAGGAAACAGGCGCCTTTTTTTATTAGAGATACATACAGTTGAACCTCGATTATCCGAATATCCGATTATCCGGACTCATTGTTTACGGCTCCAATTACCGTATCTTTATATCCTATTGTCTAAATGACGTATGTGAAACACTCATCATCATACGCCTAACCTTATCCCAACTAAGTAGGGTCGGCTTCCAGTCTAACCGGATGCAGCTGAATACCAATATTTTACATGGAGCGACCGCCTATCTGACCTCCACAACCCAGTTAATACTGGGTAATACGAAACCCTTTTGGTAAGACTGGTAGTCAGACTTTCAGGTCACTGACTACCTGTAACGTCTGCCAAAGATCTATATATGACAGCTGGGACCAACAGCTTAACGTGTTTTCCGAGGCACGGAGGAAACTCGGTATGTAATGGGCGGTCACCCATCCACAGAACAACCCAGGCAAGCGCGGCTTAACCTAAAGATAACCATGAGTATGCAAGTTAATTTACTTATATTTCCCTAGTTACGTGTTTTATTTTAAGATCCCGACATCACATTTTCATCCCGTTTTTCAGGCGAATTTTCCTGCTCAATGACCCGATAAACGACCTGCATCGTATCCACGACCTTTTCTTCATAAAGAAATAATAACTAAGTTACTGCCTCGTTGGTCTAGTCGTCGCAAGCGCGACTGCAGAGCATGAGGACCTGGGTTCGATTTCCGGGTCGGGGAAAGTGTTATTGGAATTAAATGGATTTTCCATAGCATTCACGGAGTCTGGGTTTGTACCCGGTTGATTGCAATAGGCTCGCCCCCTATAACATGGGACTTCAACATAATTGAAAAATTAAACATGGCGAAATGTTATTTTAACTAAGAGCTGTATTCACGAGAACACTGCCGACAAACTGTCATGCAGTTTGGCACAAAATTTGTATGATACCGACTCATGTAACTTTGGCTGAAATAAAAAAAATAAAAATGTGGGTGTACTCCGTGTACTATTCTGGTACTTCAATCTCTGCCTAACCCTTCAGGAATCATATGCGTGATGTTATGTTAACTAATAAGTCAACGATTTCTCTTCTCTCTCTCTCTCTCTCTCTTCCTTAACCTTTGGCCACCCAATGCTGAGTGTGGGTCTCATTCTAATCTCGCCCACGTTTGGCGGTTAACAGTAAACCAAAGTAAAAAAACTCCGTATTGCATTTTCTCCTTTCAGGTCAGAGACGCAATAAATAACGGAGACTTCTAAATAACATGCTGGCATTCGCATCTGCACCACACCTTAGTTTAAACTAGCGAATGCATAAATAATATTGATGGCCGCAATAACTCTTAGCCTCCTATTATAAATTGGTACGTCTGTATTTCAATTTGTTAGTACGGAACTGCTTGTCTGATATTCGTGCAACTTTCTGCAAGCGGACTTACGTAGTTGTGTGGTTTTCCTACAAGTTGACCTATTTAGTTTTCGTCTAGGTTAGCGAAAAAGAGGAGTGTTTTAGGGTTAAAAAGTTTCATAGATAACATAACATCAAGCCTGTAATACCGAAGGGTTAGGCAGAGGTTTATCTATAAATTCACCCACTTTTAGCAATTTAATTATGTTTCAGGCCCATTGAAAAAAGAGGCGAGTTGACTGCCATATAAAAAATTCTTAACTCCGGGGCTGGTACTGAGAAATCTTTGTTCGAAAAACTCAGTAACACTGCCCGACCTGGCAAAAAAACCCGGGAACTCATGCTTAAAAGGTGCACTTGCGAAAACTCAACCAATGATACAGATCCGTACCCAAATGCTTTTAATCCATAGTTGAATAATGCAAGAAAATCCACGGTATAAACATAATTAACAAGCCCTGTCTCAGCCAATTAAGCACAGCACAACACGCATTATATGACTTACAAACAATATGTTATACCTATGCATATTTGTAATGTGCAAAAATACAAAAAATACAAAATCTTTATTTTTTTAAACAAAACGTTTTACATTAGTTATTGATTGGAGCCTCCCTTTAAGCAAGTAATGCCTGTGTTAGGAGACTCCGCTCTTCCACAGCAATATAATTAATTCTGAACCTTAGATAAAAACAGTGTGTTTGTGTGTATATGTATGAGTGTGTTTGTGGATGTGTGTGTGAGTGTGGATGTGTGTGTGTGTGTGTGTATGGATGTGTGTGTGTGTGGATGTATGTGTGTGTGTGGATGTATGTGTGTGTGTGTATGTATGCATGAGTGTGTGTAGATGTGTGTGTGGATGAGTGTGTGCATGTATGTGTTTCATTTTGTGTGATGCAATAGTGCCTCAGTGTCTATGTAATTTAGTGACTTTATCCAATTGGTTATAACTTTTTTACACTCGTGTAATTGTTTATTGTGAACATATATTATTTTATTTATCCTATTATAAAGTTGACATGATAGTGTAATAAATAATGTGCATACCATTTGAATATTTAACTAAGTAATGCTATGCTTAGATTTCCTACTACAAACGCAAGAAATGTGAAACTTGTCGTTTTTGCTTTATTTTATTTAGATGTGTATGCGTGATTGATGGACAACCTACCACGTTTATATTGTATGATGACTTGATGAGTCGTCTGTTATGGTGGAAGGGATAGGCAGAAAAACTAGTTTTAACCATATGTGGATGGATCTAGTTTTTAATATGAGAACTCTGTTCTAGTGGTGACAAACGCGACTGTAAGCACGAGGTCTTTTATGTTTGATTCCCAGGTTATGGAGAAAGTATTATAGGGTTTGTCCTTCAGGAAATTAAACATAACTGGCGAAATGAGAATGTACCATGAACCGAACACAAATCCAGACTCCGTGACTCAATAACAATTTGCCCGACCCGGAATCGACCCTATGATAAGCTTTCTAGGCAGTCCTACTACCAAAGATCAGACAAACTTCTGCGAAGTCTTCTTAAGGCTTGTATTCACGCCAATGACCATGTGTATTTGGGCGGAGCTAACTACCCCTCTCGGTCGTAAACACGGCATTAAACGGACGCATTTTAAATTTATTATAATTAAAATAATACATGTTTATAAAAAGTAACAAAACCAAACTATTTTCCTTTGTATTGCAAAGCGGTAGATATATTTTTTATATTTTTTTGATAGCAAAAGAAGGAGTAAAATGGTTCAACTCAACGATTTGGAGGTGATTTTGTGGATTTTTTTTTTATTGTGTGATACCGATAGAAAAATTATGGCTAAACCAAATTACGTGTCATATCGTGTAGATTACTAACAAGTTTTCTCAGATGTAATTTCTCTGTAAGTGCCGGTGAAAAGCTGCTTCATCTGCACGCTGTTTTTAAGCTTTTTCGAGAGAGCAGCCTTAAATACAACGATTCCAAAGTAAGTAAAACAAATGTCAAATAATATAACCACAAACCCCAATACCATATCAACAAGGAGTACATACTAAAGTACTACTTCGCCACTCAACAAACCAATGAGGTCAAATTCTAGTGACCGAGCAAGCGAAAGTCCAAACTAGCCGTCGAGCCACTAACACTCATACTTAGCTCATTTACACATCATTCATAATTAGTAAGTTTGACTGTATAGTTAGAAACACATTTCACCCGTATATCTACGTCTGGTTAAATATAGGGTGTTAAGGGATTAATTGTTGGTTAAGTTATGATTAAGTTTTAGTTGTACTAGTAATGTTTTTGATTGTTTTATAATTATAAGGTTGGGTTTAGTTGTTAATTGTGTAGATTAGTTTTAATAAACTGAAAGGATGTTGATGTATTGGTTTTGGAGTAGCACGTTAGTGCAAGCAGTTTAACTGGATTGCTAACAACTGTAGGTTTTTCAATAAGTACGGCTAGCAAACACAATAAGTAGGTAAGCAATATAACACGAAGCTGCCTTATATCCGAGATACACGGGCTGACTTCATTTCTAGGCTAGGCTAGTAAGCTAGCGTCTCAAAGTAGGATAGAGTAATAGGATGGGGTTCTATGTTTTAAGCTAATAAATAGCACCTCCACCACTGCTTTTATTACCCTGGCTTGTGTAGGTACTGGCTTTATATGGCTAGCGAACCTCGTAATTTTTTATGTAAACAGCAGAACTAAGATGTGCAAAGCCAGTACAGTTTATGCAGCTTCTAGCTTGCTATCGTAGCTTTGAAATCATTGCTACGTGTATCTCAAACATTAAGTACCGTACACGGAAAAAAATGGGGTCTGGCAAAGTTTTCATTCAAGAATAAAATTATTCTCAAGTATATTGTTTAATCTCAAGCATATATTTACTCAAGGTAACAATAATATCTTGAATAAAATAAAATGGAATTCTTCTAGATATATAATATTATTCTTCATTTATTTATTTACATCAAGAATATTTTTTTGGATCAAGACGACATTTACTATTGACTGTAAAAAACATTTGCATTTTGAAACAAGTCATTAAGAATTCTTACTCTGAATATAAAAGGATTTAGCTTAAGAAGCTCAGAGATTAGGGCCAAGAATAAAAATAAATTATTGGTTCAAGAAAATGTGTAAATTCGTTCAACAATAATATTATTGTGACAAAAGTTTTATACTCTTCATAGAAGTATTGACAATTCTCATAATCAGAAAGCAGGAACGTTTTCGATGGAGAAAAATATTTTTTGTTCTAAGAAGAAAACATTTAATGTGAGAAAATAACGGATTTGAAAGAAAAATCTGAAATGATTCGAAATAAGAAAGACTTACATTTTATAATAATACAATAAATGTTTGGTTTAAGAAGAGTTTGTGTTTTGGGTAAGTATATAGTTGCATTGACGTAAGAATCTAAATTATTCAAGTAAAGGTAGTCAAATGTTTTCGAACAAGACATTTTTGTTTTGTGGAAATAAGTTATGGTGTTGAAATAAGAATCTAAATTGTTTCAAAATAAGATATACTAACGTGTTTTAGTAAGAAAAGAATACATTTAATGTGAGAAAATAACGGATTTGAAAGAAGAATCTAAAATGATTCTAATTAAGAAAGACTTACATTTTATAATAATACAATAAATGTTTAGTTTAAGAAGAGTTTGTGTTTTGGGTAAGTAAATAGTTGTGTTGACGTAAGAATCTAAATTATTCAAGTAAAGGTAGTCAAATGTTTTCGAACAAGACATTTTTGTTTTGTGGAAATAAGTTATGGTGTTGAACTAGGAATATAAATTGTTTCAAAATAAGATATACTAACGTGTTTTAGTAAGAAAATATCTGTTTGGTTTCAGAAGAGTTTGTTTTGGGGTAAGTAAATAGTTGCATTGGCATAAGAATCCAAATTATTCAAGTAAAGGTAGTCAAATGTTTTCGAACAAGACATTCTTGTTTTGTGGAAATAAGTTATGGTGTTGAACTAGGAATGTAAATTGTTTCAAAGTAAGATATACTAACGTGTTTTAGTAAGAACATACATGCTTGGTTTAAGAAAACATTGTTTTTGGGTAAGTAAATAGTTGTATTGACGTAAGAATCTAAATTATTCAAGTAAAGGTAGTCAAATGTTTTCGAACAAGACATTTTTGTTTTGTGGAAATAAGTTATGGTGTTGAACTAGGAATATAAATTGTTTCAAAATAAGATATACTAACGTGTTTTAGTAAGAAAATATCTGTTTGGTTTCAGAAGAGTTTGTTTTGGGGTAAGTAAATAGTTGCATTGGCATAAGAATCCAAATTATTCAAGTAAAGGTAGTCAAATGTTTTCGAACAAGACATTCTTGTTTTGTGGAAATAAGTTATGGTGTTGAACTAGGAATGTAAATTGTTTCAAAGTAAGATATACTAACGTGTTTTAGTAAGAACATACATGCTTGGTTTAAGAAAACATTGTTTTTGGGTAAGTAAATAGTTGTATTGACGTAAGAATCTAAATTATTCAAGTAAAGATAGTCAAATGTTTTCGAACAAGACATTCTTGTTTTGTGGAAATAAGTTACGGTGTTGAACTAGGAATCTGAATTGTTTTAAAATAAGATATTCTAACGTTTTTTGGTAAGAAAATATATGTTTAGTATAAGAAAGGTTTGTTTCTGGTTAAGTAAATAGTTGCATTGACCTAAGAATCATTGTATAAAACACATTGAGTCGAAAAGCGCTATACAGCCTATCGAATGACGTTGTCGCGAACAGACTGATTCGAAAAACTATTTGACAAAGTCAGACAAATTCAGATTGGAATTATCCTATTCGCAACAGTGGATTTCGATACCAAGATTTTCGAACTACTTAGCGTAGTTTTTCGAATCAGCGTGTTCGCGACAACGTCATTCGATAGGCTGTATAGCGGTTTTCGACTTAATGTGTTTTCGAGCTGGGCGTACCACTCGTATTTTTATTCGAAATAGCGTGGGTCGCAAAAACGTCATTTGATTGAATCTTCATATCACTCCCAATCCAGGGGGCAGCTGTTGCGGTAAGAGTCACCGCGGCCTTGGAACGTCAAGGGCACTTGAAGGAACACGGATGGGTTTTAGTCAGTACCTAAGAGTCTGACACTCCCTTCCACTCCGGCCAGGGCGGAAGGAGTTATTTGATGATTTCCCATCTTTTAAAAAAATGGCGGGGGGCAGCTGCCCTCCCCATGGGTACACCGATGAGAACCTACTATTCCCAATACTATTCCATAATAATTACCTAGGATTATACGCAATAAAAGATTTAATTAATTTACGAGCTAAATGTATAGATAGGCTGATCACTTTCTATAAATTAAGTAGGTACCTACCTACATGATGTAAGGATAAAAATAATAAACACTACGAGTACCTATTTAGGTTGCTTCAGCTTTACTAAAGTTTTTTATCTACCTATTAGGTAAGGAAGGATTAATACTATGTAGGTACCTAAGTCAAAAGGTACATGCTTACATATTTTTATATAAAAATAATATTTTTACAATAACGTGCAAGTACCTACCTATATCTATAAATATCCTTTATAGAACTATTACACTGCCTATCTACATAATGCCGGGCGGAACTTTTTTCGTCAGACGTAGTCGGGCTGACCGTATTATCGACATAGCGCGCTTCATATTGATTTCAAATAATTACCTATTTTTAGAGAGTAACATTTGTGACAAATGGACGCACCGAAAAACCCTAATAGGATAGGTAGGTAGGTATTCCCTTCCCTATTTCAAAAAGAATTAGGTACCTACCAGCTAGGCCTACTTATGTACCTACATCTGAAATTATGTACAGCCTACGTACTTATTATTTATTGTATGGCAGTGCTACCTAAGGTATGTTGGTAACTACCTACCTATTTATTTTTATAACATTTAAAAATGATTATCAAATGTGAAGGCTGATTGCTGACCAAAACTTAATTATAAAGGTACATAAGGAGACAAAGGAAATAGGTATTAAAGTTTCTAATAAACCCTCATTTTATTCCCTGTAATATTATCGAAATTTTAAGTGAAGCAAAAGATTTGCTTAGGTACCACCTTATACCTACCACTTTTTACAAAAATTGCGCGGACGGGGGAGTATGAATTTCGCACACAAGTTTTTAAAGAGAAGGAGTGCAAAATGCTAACATTTTTTAAAAGTTATGTTATACCTACTTATAAAAAAATCGAAAAGCGAAATCTGTGACAATAGAACCATGTTCAAACTTATAATTTAAATTAAATTAATTATTACCTACATCTTTCAAGAATCACGAATTTGATTTAAGACTCGTTATTCTTATACCAAATTCGCGTTTTTTGAAAATGTGCTACCTACCTACGTCACAACCGTCGTCAACGAAAAGGAACGAGTGTTGCAATTTCACAAATTGTTTCCCCAATTTTTGGGAGTATGTCTATACCAATCTGTTTTTAAAGGCACGATGTTCGATTCATTAGTAGTGTATGAAATAAAGTAGGTACAAAAGCCATTCGTTCCGTTTGGTTGTAATGTACTTAAATAATATAAAAACTATTTGATTTGATTTCCATTATGTTTGTTCTATGTACTTACAAAAAAAAATTTGTGAGTCTTTTAAGATATTGAAAAATGTGTCAATACTCATAAATCATGGTACCCACTGTCATAAAAGCACTTTTGTGGTAATAAGCAACTAAACGACCTATTTATTACAATCTTTGGTATTTTCTTAAAAAAAAAAAACATTTTTTGTAACTTTAGAACATTACTGTAAAAAAAATTACCATCAAAAAATTATCCTGATAACCCCAACTATCACCCTGTTTCGTTTGATTCACGATTTCTTACCCACCCTGTATAGTATAGAAGTCTTTGGACACGTTTCTTTTTCAACTTTTGTCCTTTCTGTCCGTCAATAAAAAAATAATTATCCTTCTCTATTTGAGACATGCAAACATAAAGTGAGAGTATGATTAACGTTACTGACACCGTGAAATAGGTTTTATGTATGCATAATGATTATTAATAATAAATTTCGTAGTAGTTAGGTCAATGTCAGGAAAAATAGTCATTATTTTTGGTAAATAACATTTCGTAGCAGGCAACACCCTTTTTGTCTTGGACTTGGATGTGCCGGCGCCGGCGCAGTAGTGCACACCGCATTACGTATTACGTCTTCTGCAAGTGTCAGTTCGTGGTGATTCTGTCGAGTGATTCTTTTGGGTTGTTGGAGATTGTGTTGTGTTGTGTGTGCTTAAGGTAAGTGTTTAATTATTGGAATATACATGTAATTAAGTTATTGCATTTTAAAGATCGACTAACACACGATGAATGACGGCACCGGGGTCGGCTAGGCGCCATGTGAGCAAAAATCATCTTACTGGTTTTACCTACCTACCCTATAATTATAACTCCATGTACCTACCTATTCGATTCGATTATGGGTTCACTTGTGAAATGATAGGCTGGTAGTAGGTAGATATGCGAAGCGGTAGACATTTCGCGTTTGCCTTACGAATTCTGCTCAAAAAAATGCTTTGCGCTTCAATGTTCAAATTTACCGGTAGGTACCTACCACGCAACCGCATTCTCGGCATTCTCTTCTCACTGTGATAGGAAGCTGCTTTTTACGTCCAGAATCTAGCCACACCCGGGCAGTAGATGTAGGCTATATGTACTTAGGTAGCTGGTGAAAATACCACCAGCCGCCTGACCGCCAAGTTTGGTGAAGTTCACCGAGCCTATGCAACTTCTGATTCCAATCAATCAGTCATCTTTGCGGCAAGGCGACAAGCTGGTAGGTCAGAATCAGAGGTGTCTAAGCTCGGTGAACTTCACCAAACATGGTGGAAAAGGCTGCTGGACTGCCTTTCACGTTATGTCTCTGGGTGATGGAAAATGTAATCACTACCTAACTTCATGAGCATGAGGTTATTGTTACTGTAATATAGGTACCTACCTTATCTACAATGCTAAACCTGCTGAATGTTTATCCTACCCGTCTGTTTTTTTACAAATGTACTTGGTTACTAGAATAAACACTAATTTATGTTCTGTCTATTTGCAGATTTAAATCAAAACCTGGATCTCAGCATACCATACCTATCTTTAATAACATAATATTATAAAGGTTATTAATGGAGTTGCTTCTTAGGGAATGGAATATCCCACAGGATATAATTACAAATTTCAACGGTAGGTGAATATTTATACTTATAAACATTTTGTCTGGAAAAGGCCATCAAGTGAGTACTTTACTGTACTAATAATATTACTATTCCAAAAAAAAAATGTGCAAAGTTGTAAATTATAACAGATAAATTCATTTAAACACAATTTTAATGTGTTAATGAATTTTAGGCTGCTTAACAGCCGGTATAATAAGATACATTCAGATACATCAGTATCAGGGCTTGTTCGAATGTTATAAAATTTAGGTAATTAGTATTTCGGTTTAAAGACATTTATTTCTCAAAGAACAAATTACAGTTCACTTTTTAAGTGAAAACTTATCTAATTTACAACATTACGACGTTCAGACTATCCAAGAAACTGAACACCATAGTTTTTTTTTATGCAATAGAAGGTATAAGATACAAAACAGTTCAAACTAAACTTATGTGTGTGATATAAAAAGCTAAACTTAGGCGTCTAATATATAATTCCTTAGGCCTTTTTTGAATGTTGGTATGCTTGTACACTCTCTGACTTTTTAGGTAATTGTTTAAACTTGTCTAGTGATTATGGAAATTTTTGTTTTAGAAAATGATGTAGCTGTGGATCAATTAAAAGAAATCAATGACAATATCCTGAAAGAACTGTGCCCAAAGATTGGACTAAGAATAGAACTAAAAAAAAAAATTGACGAGTATTTAGTAGCGACCAGCACAGTAAGTTTCCTACCTACCTATTGAATATTCTATTATCCTGTTTATATTATGGGGTTTTATCTTATACATATATATATCTTTGTATGTATGTACATACGAATAAATATAAAAATTAGCCAAAAGTCGGGAGGTATTTTTTCAGTTGGTCGGCCAGCTCCTTTTCTTTTTCTTGTTTATTTTTTTTGTAACAAATAAAGTACCTACCTAAGTTTAAAACAGTTAAATTTAAAACATCAAGGCCGATCTACAGGCAAAAACTCAAACTCAAAGCATTTATTTCAATTAGACCATTACGGCAGTTTTGAATGTCAAAAATACAAAAAAAAAAAAATAAAGCTACAGTCACAGTCACAAGGCATTATCAGTCACACCGCGCGCGCGTATGCGAACGGTCGGTTAGTGTGCGTGACGGTGGGTATTCGGGAATTTAAAATGTCCTCTGTGGTGAAATGTGCAAATTGCAATGTAGTGATTAACGAAGTTCTGGCGTTCGTCCATAATAAAATATCTGTAATGGACGATGAAAGTATAAGCAGAATCTGTGCGAGCGCTTTCTCTGAAAGTGAAATTGCAGCGGCGAAGAAGTTATTGTTTGAATCCTTGCCGACAACGAAACGCAAGATAACTCGGAGGAAGGCGGGAAAGAATGCTCGAGACATAGACGATATCATCTGTCTTATTCGCGATACCGACTCCGAGGATATCCCAGTCTTTGTGGCTCGCGACCTTGAGAAGTTACCCCCGGTTTTGTTCGATCATGTCGACGTGACGAGGCTTTTGAAAGACATTGTTAAGCTACGGCAAGATCTCGACATGATGAAAGAAGACTATGCTACAGTTGAGCAGATGGACCAGTTGAGGAGTGAGGTGCAGCATGTTTCATCAGGGTGGCGCAATGTAAATACCAGAAGGGGTGCATATCCTGCAAGGCTAGCTAGTTATGAGTGCGATAGCGGTCCCATGGGATTGCCGCTTGAGTATAATGAAGGCGTTAGTGAATGTTATCAACATCAAAATACGTTAGAATGTACACTAAAATCCGGTATTCTCAATAATCGAATATCTGAGGGTAGTGAAGCATTGCTGCAAAGTAAGCAATACGTTCCGACCGTCGAATTACAAGAAAAGGCGACGATGACGCACGGCGCGGGTCAGCTGATCGAGTCGGTTGCGGCTCCTCACGCGCAGTCCGCGCCCGTTCCCCCGCCGGTGCACGTCGCGGCAGACGGACCATCGCCGCGCGCGCCGCCGCCGCCGCCGCCGTCCCCCGCGGTGAGCGGCGGCCGCGCTCCTCTGCCCCCCGCTCCGCTGCCGCTACTATCTAGTCCGGCCGCCTGTTCTGCGCCGCTACCTCCACAACTCGAGAAAAATGAACTCGGCCTTGTAGCACCTAAGCAGAAATCGTTGGCGGAACTTGTTCGAGAAGGGGAATGGAAGACACAAGCCCCGAGTGACCAGTGGATTCGAGTCCAAAACAAAAGACTGCGTAACCGTTTCGTTGGTAAGCGGGGAAAAGCTATCCCTGAGCCTGGAAGTAGTTTTATGGCAGCAGAAACTAAGGTACCCATGTACATTTATAATGTGGCGAAGGGGGTGTCCGTGAGTGACATCCATACCTACATAGTCAAGAAAACTAACATCGATGTTAAAATTGAAAGAATGGAAATGAAGTTTGTGAAGGATTACGAATCATACAAAATATTCGTACCTAAACGTTCGTTAATGAATCTCCTGAGTGATGACTTCTGGCCAAAGGGGGTAGCCTACCGTCGATTTATAAATTTTATTAGACGTGATAAGGAAAATGTCCGTGTGACTAGCGGGAATATTAGCAGGAAATCTAATCTATGAATAACATCAACTTGATAAGCTTTAACTGCAAGAACGTGGTGAGATCAGTGGAATGTGTGCGGCAGCTTTGTCGCTCGGCTGATGTTGTGGCGCTGCAGGAGACGTGGCTATTGCCACACGACCTCGGGTACCTGGCCGCGATAGACGACGACTTCGCCTGCACGGGTACCTCGGCTGTGGACACCGCGGCAGGTGTCTTACGCGGCAGGCCTTACGGCGGAGTTGCCCTGCTGTGGAGAAAGGTTGCTTTTCCGACGGTAACCGTAGTGAAGTGCAATAGTGTGCGTCTCGCAGCGATAAAAATCGAGCTCAGTGATCGTTCCATCTTGATATTTTCTGTGTATATGCCTACCCAATCCAATGAAAACTTAGTGGAATTCACAGAGTGTCTTAGTGAAATGTCAGCCATTATTGACAGTCACAATGTGGAGTCGGTATTTATGTTAGGGGACTACAATGCGCACCCCAGTGAATCATTTGCTACGGAACTGTTAACTTTTTGTGCGGAACAATCGTGGTCCTGTGTAGACCTGGAACTATTGCCGTCGGACAGTCACACGTTTGTCAGTGATGCGCATGGCTGCCGGCGCTGGCTCGACCACTGTCTTGTAACAAGTGCCGCGCGGCTCTCAGTGTCCGCGGTCTCTGTGTTATATAATACTTATTGGTCTGATCATTACCCTGTGTCTATACAATGTAATTTTAACTTGATTAAGCCTAAGATTTGTATGCCTATTGTTTGTATAAATAGAATAGTCTGGGGTGAACGAGACTCGACTCAAATATCAAAATTTAAAAATGTATGTCACTCTAAACTTCGTGAAATTGATTTTCCCTCTGAACTAAGAGACTGCTCAGATAAAATGTGTTGTAACAATAGTCATAAAATCCTGTTAGATAACCTGTATGACGAGATTGTTTGTATACTGTCAGAAGCCGCTGTATGTAGTTATAATGTTACCGAGAAGTGTAGACGTAAATATATTACCGGGTGGAATAGACACGTCCGCGGCGCTCATGGGAAGGCTCGGCTATGTTTTCAGGCTTGGTTGTATGGGGGTAAGCCCGGGGCGGGCCGTCTTTATAATGATACTAGCTGTTCCCGGCATGCGTTGCAATGCCCTTTTTCCTACCTACTACCTGCCTGTGTACCAACTACCTACCTACCTACTACCTCCTACCCTACCTACCGACTACCCTACCTACCTACTACCCTACCTACTCTACTATCCTACTTACTACCCTACTTACTACCCTGCCTACCTACCTACCACTTTCTCACCTTTAAAACCTTCCCTGGACTTCCACGAATAATTCAACACTATAATTAGCCAAATCGGTCCAGCCGTTCTCGAGTTTTAGCGAGACTAACGAACAGCAATTAATTTTTATATTATACGCAAACACCATTTGAAAAATCGTTTTTCTATTGGGAAAGAAACAGTAATTATTTGTGATTATTGTGATAATGTCGTATGGTCTGTTTGAAGTTGTCATTCGTTGACTGAACAACTGAACGTCACTCAATTGTTTTGCCTTCCCGGAACCTCTCCACTAACACTTGAACTTTATGCGTACGGTATTAAAGCTCAAATTGATTTTACGTTTTAGTTAGAAAACGTTTGTATGGGAAAAAGAAAAGGGCTGTTTTTAGGGCTTTTCAGGCCATTATTCGAATTTTTCTCGCCGTAAGAACCATCCTTGAACTTCAACGAACATTTAAAAAAAAAATCAGCCAAATCGGTCAAGCCGTTTTCATGCCAAGTCGTGACAACGGAAAACGGGTTTCATTTTTATATATATAGATGTGTGAAACTAGACGCGTTTTTAAATCGAAATTAAAATGGTGTCAGAACAATGAACAACAAATAAAAATGGATATTATTGCTGAATTTCACTCAAACAAGAAATTCGGTCAGTTCTGGAAAAACACTAATAAATTTAATCATAAGCCGGGCCTCCCCGTTAGTGTGGCGGGAGTGCATGAGCCTAGTGAGATCGCCGCTATGTTCTCCCGCCATTTCAGAGTGGACTCGCCTCTGGGGCCAGCCCAGCAGGTGCCCGATGCTCAGGAAGGTGGTGACCGTAGTATTTATTTTACTACGAAGGAAGTGCGTGCGGTGATCAAAGGCATGGTGAGGGGTAAATCTCCGGGTCACGACAGCCTTAGCATCGAGCACCTGCAGAACGCAGGTGTACACCTACCCAGAGTGCTTTCTATGTTTTTTACTTTGTGTTTAGGCCACTCCCACCTACCTGACAATCTTATGCGGACTATAGTTGTACCAATCATCAAAAATAAAACTGGTGATACATCAGATGTAAACAACTATAGGCCGATCTCTCTTGCCACAGTGGTCGCCAAAGTGCTGGACGGTCTGCTTGGTCAGCACCTGGATAAACACGTCTCGCTAAACGACGCGCAGTACGGTTTCAGGCCTGGACTTTCCACCGAGAGTGCTATTCTGTGCCTCAAGCAGACCGTACAGTATTACACGAGTAGAAGGACCCCAGTATATGCGTGCTACCTGGATTTATCGAAAGCGTTCGATCTTGTATCATACGATATCCTGTGGGATAAATTACGGGATGAAACTTGTGTACCTAGGGAAATTGTACTATTGTTTATGCATTGGTACAATAAACAAAAGAATTGTGTAAGATGGGCAGGCTCTCTCTCGGGGGAGTATGGGCTGGAATGCGGGGTGAGGCAGGGGGGGCTGACCTCCCCCACGCTTTTCAACCTGTACATCAACCGACTGATCGATGAGCTCAGCAACACCGGCGTAGGTTGTCATATAGATGGAGTGTGCGTAAACAACATCAGCTACGCAGACGATATGGTGTTGCTGAGCCCATCAATTGGTGCCTTACGGAGGCTCCTGAAAATGTGTGAGTCCTACGCGGTGGCCCATGGGCTCAAATACAACGCGAAAAAAAGTGAAATCATGATTTTCAGGCCGGACAACAAGAGATACACATTCGTGCCGAATTTCACTCTTAGTGGTACTGCGTTAAATAAAGTCGAGCAATTTAAGTATTTGGGCCACTGGGTCACCGAGGACCTTAAGGACTGTGTGGATATCGAAAGGGAGCGCAGAGCGCTGTCTGTCCGATGCAACATGTTGGCCCGCAGGTTTGCACGGTGCACGAGGACTGTCAAGGTTGCGCTTTTTAAAGCGTACTGTCAGTCCTTTTACGCCTGCAGCCTGTGGGTTAACTATACACAGCGGGCATACAGCGATCTGCGCGTTCAATACAATAACGCGTTTCGGGTGCTGATGGGACTGCCGCGCTACTGCAGCGCCTCCGCGATGTTTGCGGCGGCTGACACAGACGGCTTCACGGCCATCATGCGCAAACGGTGCGCATCTATCATGCGCCGCACGCGTGACAGTCCCAACACCATTCTACGCGCGCTGGCGGACCGGTGGGACTCTCCGATGCTGGCTCGTTGGATACGGCTGCACGCAGTCGTATAGTGATTCGCCACCATCATCGGGTAGTCCACCCGGACCTGTCATTTAGGATGTATTTATTTATTATTATTATTGATATTTTATGTAAAACGATCTGTTATTATTAATTAATTAATTATTACTAACACTAGTTTGTAAGCTTGCAATTCTACTAACAAATATGGATGTAATCTTATGATGAATCTGAAATAAATTTATTATTATTATATATTATTATTATTATAACTTGAGGAAGTGCAGTAGGTGCCCATTCCCTAGTGTAGATGTTTAGGGAGAAGAATGGTTTTTCTACAATAATTACTTAAATGTTTTCAGACTAATACAGTAACAAATAGCAGCATCACTGCTCCTTGTCTATTCACGGACAACGAGGACCTGGAAGACTTACAAGACATCCTTACAGGCGATATTTATGTCCGACCAAATTTCCCTGATTTTGACCTCAAGACACTTCTAACAGTAACACCATGTGGCAAGAGTATATTAAATTATTACACTGCAAACAGCACCTTGACAAACAAGCACCGAAATCAACTCACTGATATCATTGTTAGACATCTCTTCACACGTGTCGTAAATTAGTAAGTACCTACCAGTACATACTTGTTCATTCATTTTCCCACTATACTTTTATGTGGTTCTTTGAGCAGGAGGATCATTTATTGTGGCATTTTAGATAAACGGGAAGGCAGTATGTGTTCACTAGCTGATGATGATAATACTATGTTGTATGCTAGCTGACCTGCAACGCACGAAAATAATAAGTTGTGATCTAAAAAATATTTTGTTTCATTCTTAAGATTCCAAAGTCCAACAATGAACTATACTACTATACTTAGATTTATTTTTACCTATTTCAGTAAAATAACATATGAAGAATACAACATTTTAACCGCAAAAATAATAGCTTTATTTCCATGTGAAAACACTGGCACATACTTTGTACCACCAATTAAAAAAAGACAGTCTATATCCGGTAAACCTTCATTTGCTAAAGGCAAGCTGGTCGATAAAATTCGGAATACCCTGTATAAGTCTGGTGAAAAGAGAAAAAAATCAACATCAGAAGAAAATGTCATTCCAAATAAAACAAAAAAATATGAGGAGTTGAAAGGTTTTAAATGATTACTTGACCTACATAAATAGTAGCTAGAGTAGTTACTTGTCTGTATACATAAGATGGTGAATTTTTGCAAAATCTTTAAGCTGGCTACACATTGGGCCAAGAGACAGACAGTGGCGTAGAGATCAGTCTTCTGTATGATATATTTTTGTAGACTTAGACACTGTAGAGTAGATTAATTTGTTTGCATTATGTTCATCTATAATGAGCACCGGTGGTCTAGTGGGGGCGACCCCACCTTCTCTCGAACTTTAGTATTTTAGCAGCAGCGATGGGCTTGCAACCTGTCATGTATGGAATACCAAACCAACTGCTGCAAATAGTGGGTACCTTACCAAAAAAGAAATATGCCAAATGTAATATTTGGATAAGCCTGGCCACCCCTTAGACATTCTCAAAGAATATCAAGTGGGGACTTGGCATTAAGAGATCTGAGAGGATATTCTAACCTGGGGATAAAGTTGTGAGGCTATTTTTCCATCTTTTAATATCTAATTATTATGTAGTCGGTAGTTAGGTACTTACTAAGTAGGTACTTTGTAGATCATAAAAATTATAGGGTAAGTAGTAGCGCCCTGTCAGGTAGTTTGTTTTAGAAATACCTACACCCAATTTATCTATATCTGTCTTACGTATTGACTAACATAATTTTTTTATATTACAGAAGATCACACAGACCAAATAATTTTTCTTAAGAATAACAATGAGCCATGGAGTGAAATCATGGACTGTTGGAACGAAACATTCAAAGTGAGGCAGTGTAGCACCAACAACAACATTTCGGATTTTATTGATGAGTGGAACATTTTAAATGATCCAAGGAGTGATAGTTTGGTAAGTATTTTTTTTTCTTAACAGTAGTTATTTGAAACCGCTATTGACTTAAAGTTGTAGTTATAAAATTCATTTTGTACAGCTATGGGTTTTGTTAATAAATAAAAAAAAAGTAGTTATGTATTTACAAAAAAAGTATAATATGAATATCAGAGCTTTGCTTAGTTTGTTTGTTTATTTATTTTTAGATTCACATTTTCATTATTGTTTATCTTAAGCTGTTCGATGTTACACTGTTCATTATCCAATTTGAATCTACATTTACTTATGGAATTTAGGGCTAGATAGTGTTGTGTGGATTACCCACAAATATTTTTATTTGTTTATGTTGGCTGTAACTAGATTGGTCCAACACCAGCATGCCAAATACTTTTCTGAAAAATTGTTAACAGATAACCAATTTTTGTTTCTAGATAAACCTGGACTTTGAAAGACTGTATCCTGAAAGATCAACATGCTTTTTCAGGAATTGGAAATGGTTTATTAATAAAATCATCAGCCTCAAATTTGGAGAATCAAAAGATGACACATTGAGTACTTTATATGAAAGTATTCAAGAGCAGCCTGATGATGGTAATAAACAGTTTAACTTTCATTTATTAGGTTTACCTTCAGCGTCACCGTCACCGTCACTATTCTTATTTATATTATTTACGTTACTAGCATCCGCCCGTGGCTCTGCTCGCATGGTACTTCAAAATAAATCAAACTGTTTTATACATTTCAGATCTAAAAGTGCCAGATCAAATAAAACTGTTGTCCTACCTGATTCCCCCGAGAGGAAGACTGAACAAGCGTAGAAAATTTTCCACATTAGAATGCGTTGAAAACTTCATAATTTACGTCCAGGTAAATATTTTTATTTTTTTAAAAAACGTTGCCCCACACTAGGAAATTCTCCTGTATCGTGGGTGCGTTTACAAACATTTAAACTCACATACACAAATACCCAAACCCGAAACAACTATCTGTAGGTCATACAAATATTTGTTGTTTGTTTGTTGTTAATATTGGGGTACTATTTTATTTAGTCGAATGTATGGTATTTAATATCTATACCTCGCGGGCTCACTCGCGGTTACGCAATTTTATGGTATGTTTTGGTTTTTTCCTGGATAAAGAGTAACATCTGTTAACCAGGGTATAATTTACATTCATACCAAATTTCATCCAAATTTTCAGATCAGATTTAATCACAAGCTTTCCCATTAATAATATTAGTAGTAAACACGCGTGCTTTGTAGGTATGTTCATCAATTTTGCAATTTTTATATGTTTGCTATTATTTTCAGAATCCTGGCGATATACAAACGAAAATTGATGAAGTAAAAGACAAGGCTCTACGCAGCAAGCAAAGTGTTCAACCGTACGTAATTAAATGTGGTGCTACCGATGATGGTAACGATAACTATTATTTGGTAATAGACAAGGTTATGTGGAAGTTTACCTCGCCAATGAAAGCTTTTGACACATTGTTCAAATCATACCATACGCTTCACGCCACATATCCAGCAGCTGCTGCGCATTTATACGTGCTGATTCAGCGTTGTGTCTATCAAATAGAAACAAAGTATGATAAGATAGTACCATACATCGCAGATTTGTTGTCGCTTGCGAAAATGTAAACAAAATTGTGGTTTAAACTTGTTGAAATTAACTATAAATAATTGCACGATGAAGTGCCTTGAATGTCGCAACGAATATCAAGATTTTCAGCAATACTTTGTGCATTTGCGTTACGCGCATAATATTGTCAATTATTTTAAATGTCCTGAAGAAAATTGTGCCAGGTTATATCACTCTAAGAGTGATCTAAAGAAGCATTTAACTCATTATCATGAAACCTCAAGTAGCAATCTCGTCTCAGATGCCAATGTATTTGATGTTAGTGGTAACGCAAACTGTAATTCCGGTTCAACTTCTGAATTAACACCTTTGAATGAAGCCCCTAAATTGAATAATAATACTAGAAATGAAACCTCAATTTTATCTGATTATCAAATAGAAGTCGATAATGCGTTACTTACATTTATTGCAAAATTATATAACATGTCCAATTTGCCAAGAAGTGTTATCCAAAATATAATTGAAATCGTGTCTGAGCTGTTTATATCGGAGCCGTTTAACATTATTAGACAATCCCTAATATTGTCAAAGAATGATTTGAATAATGAAAGTTTGCTGATGTTATCAATTCTTCAAGATTCGTTTAAAAACATCAATACCGATTATAAAAGAATAGAACATTTCAAAAAATTAAGATCGTATGTCAAACCTATTAAAAAAACCATTGGTGTTTCCGAAGATAGTAATCGTAGAAATAACACTGTTGAAATGGTAATCAAAAATAGATATTCTTATTTTATACCTTTGCGTGACACTCTTAAGGAGTTCCTCGAAGCAGCAAATACATTAGAAATTATAATTAACTACCAGAAAAAAGTAAGCGAAGAGAAAGATGTCCTTAGAAACATAATAAATGGCACATCTTGGCAGGATACAAAAGAAAAATGTAATCACGGAACACTTTTACCATTGACAGTGTATTATGATGATTTTGAATCTGGTAATCCACTAGGCAGTCACGCTGGAAATCAGAAAATAGGTGCTGTATATGTAACTATATCTACAATACCACCACAGTTCTGCAGTCGTTTAGATAATGTCTTACCAGTTCTTTTGTTTTATACACAAGATAGAAACACTTTTGGTAATGAACCTGTTTTCAGACCGTTACTTAAAGAATTAAAGTTTTTACAGGAGGAAGGGATAAACGTGAAATTTAAGAAATCTAGTATATGTGTTACTTTTTGTATAGCCAATATTTCAGGAGACAATTTAGGGCTTCATTCAATTTTAGGTTTTCACGAAAGTTTTTCTTCCAATAATTTTTGTAGATTTTGCACAGTACAAAAAGAGCAAACAAAAACTGATACGAAAGAACGATCTGAATACATTCGTAAAAAAGAAGAATATAATGCACATTATGCTAACAAAATTGGCGTTAAAGAAAAATGCATATGGCATGATTTAAATTATTTCCATGTTTACAACAATTTCACGTGCGATGTTATGCACGATTTGTGTGAGGGCATACACCGTTATGACATGTGCTTAATAATCAAACATTTTATTGATAACAATATTTTTGATTTGGATAACTTAAATTCAAGAATAAAATACTATACTTATTTAAAGTCTGAAAAAAATTGTCCTCCACCTGTCACAAAACAAAATTTGTTAAATGGCAAAATAATGTTTTCGGCTTCTGAGATGTTGTGTCTTGTTCGTAATTTTAGGTACATAATTGGTGACTTAATTGCGGAGCATGATCCAGTATGGAAACAATATTTAACTCTGTTAGAAATTACAGAGATATTAACATCTCAGATTTTCACTTCACACTTGATTGATTACTTGAAAACTTCAATCGAAGCTTACTTAGAAAATTTAATTCAATTATTTAACTGTACATTAAAACCGAAACATCATTTTCTCCTACATTACCCAAGAATAATACAAAAAGTTGGTCCACCAATATTAATAAGTGCCTTTAAATTTGAGGCTAAGCACAAAGAGTTGAAAAAAATAGCACAATCAATAGCTAGCCGAAAAAACTTGCCACTAACACTTGCAACAAGACATCAATTGACGAATAGTCATAAATTACTTGTTAACACGTCCAGTGTTACTGATCGCTATTTACACGGAAAAATATTAAAACTAAATAATATGACAGAAATTGATGATGATGTTTATAATTGTGTTGGTTTTATAGAGATTAATGGTATAACATATTGTGAAAAAAATGTTATCTTGTATAGGTATGACCAAGATCTACCATTATTTTTGAAAATTGAACAAGTGTTATCTAACGAATCTGATAAAAGTAAAATTTACTTTAAGTGTAAAGTGCTTAAAACAATTAATTATTCTCCTCATTACATGGCGTATTTAGTCAATTGTACAAGTAGTTTTGAAATTATTTCCTTACACGATTGCTATAGCACAACACCGAATATAATTCATAAAATAGGTATAAATCAATATGTTGATTTGAGAAGTTGATTAATTATTAATGATTAGTAACAATACAAAATGGTACATACAATACGGCCGGCGGATCTTGGCAGTTTTGAAGTGAGTCATTGGTTCGAAAATGGCCAATAAATGACTGACGAAAGATTCGCAAAACGGCTAACTTCAGACCCGGCCAAGATCAGCCGGCGGTATTGTATCTTGTGTAGATATGAACGAGAATAGCTGTTTGTTACAATTTTAAGAAAGAATTAATTTTTTTATAAGAATTGATGGTATAACCCGCGCCATTAAAGAAACAAATCTTAAAGGGCGGCGCTAATCTATACTTCTCACGAGTGCAGCTAGGCAGCTAATGTAAGCAATAGTTTGCGATGCCCCCCCTTAAGTAATAACATTATTAATGATTAATATCTAGAATATATTTAAATAAAATTATCAATACTTTTGTTTTAGGAAGTTTATTTTTTAATAAATGATTTCATATAATTAAATCCATTGTATTATTTTATCTATTATTAATTTGAGTATCTCCCACTTATACCTTATTTTCAGGCATGAAATGGCACGCGGAGATCAGATTGAAAGATGTGACGGTGCATCAGACTCGAAATTCTGCAAGTGAGTTTTAGTGCTTTTTCTTGTTCATTTTATGTTTCAAATGGTACTCAATAATCATGGTATTTTAGTAAAGCCGTTTCAGTTCTATGTACAGATTCAAGTGCTTTGTTAAATACGGAGCTAAGATTGTCTTATTTGAATTACAATAGTCTTGGTTCGATGCTTAAGATGCGTTTCAGTCAATATTTTTCAGTTCATCGTTCGATTTCTTCAAGCTAAAGTTTAGTCAGAATGTGAACATTTTCTTTAATTACATTCTGACTACACTTTAACTTGAATAAATCGAACGATGAACTGAAAAAAATTACTGAAACGCATTTTAACCATTGAACCAAGACTATTGTAATTCTTCAAATAAGACAATCTGACCTTCATATGAAACATGCCATGATTTGAATCAAGAACTGAAAATTCTTACAGTAAAATACTTTATTATTGAGCCAAGAGATTTCTGATCTCCGTATGAAACATACAATGAATTAGATTAAGAACTAAAACTTCTTTACTGAAGTACAGGGTTTTTAGATCAATAATAATGACATTATTGGTTGGAAACAATCTGATCTTCGTATGAAACATGACATGCATTGAACCAAGAACAGAGATTTCTTGCAGTGAAATACAGTATAATTGAGCTAAGAGATTTCTGATCTCCGAATGAAACATGCAATGAATTAGATCAAAAACTAAAACTTCTTCAGTTAAGTACCTGCAGTCCTGCACGTTCTTAAATCAACAATATTAACATTATTGGTTGGAGACAATCTGATCTCCGTATCAATTGCTTATTGTTTTTGAATTAAGAACTGGGCTTCTTCACTGAAATACGCATAAACATTGAACTAAGAACATTGATATTATTCTTTCTAGACAACGTGATCTCCGTTTAAATTCGATTAAATTATTAAACTAATAAATAAAACTTCTTCACTAAAAACGCATGATTATTGAACTAAGAACATTGAAACTATCTTTTTAAAACAACGTGATCTCCAGAGAATAACTTATTGTTATTGAACTAGTAGCTAAAACTTCTTCACTGAAGAGCATCTACTAGTAACTAAGATTGTTGGTATTTTTCATTAGAGATAAATTGTTCTCAGTGTGAAAATAGAATTAATTGATGCAAGAGTTAAAGCTGCTTCACTGAAATATGCCGTAGCATACAGATAAGTAAATATCATTCTTCTTACAAGTCATTTATTTTTCATGCTGAGAATTTATTTTCTTGTAAGAAAACTCCGGGATCCGTTTGACAAAGTGTTCAACTGAGAAAAGCATTATTCTCAAATATATTGTTTAATCACAAGTATGTAAATTCTAGAAGGAAGACAAATATCTTGACTTAACTATTTATTTACTACCATTGAGAATAATTGTGTTTTGATACAACCATTTATTGTTTTCCCCATATATGAATCACGGAAATTCTTGACCAATAGATATATTCTTGATCAGAAACAATGACATTTCTTGTCCAATAAATATATTCTTGTTATGAGATATTGCTCTTCATTGTCGGAGGAGTAATCGGAGAACTTCGAGGAGTACAATCTAGATTTAAGACATAATTGTCTTAAATTTGAGAATTTAATATTCTAGACTTAAAAAAAATATACTTACTTAGGCAAAGAAAACGTTGCTTTCTCATTGCAAGAATAGGATATTGCCTTGGTTAGTGAGTATATATACTTGGAAGAAAAATGAATAACAAGACAAATATTTACTAATTTTAAGAATATAATGTTTTCCCCATATATGAATCACGCAATGTCTTGACCAAGTGAAATATTCTTAATTTAAAACAATTTTTTTTTTCCGTGTACCTACAGGCCGAAAAAACTGTGCCTGTCTCACAAAACGGTGCAAGTAACAATCGGACACCAAAACCAAATATTACATACAAGAAATCAGTACATTGTTCACGTAGAAACATGAGACTGATTGTTTTAAACACCGTCATAAAATTTCGATGCTAATGGGTTCATCAATAAAACAGATGCATGGTAACTCAAACCGTGTATGGTATAGTATAGCTTACATAATTATCAAGCACACATAGTTTCATTCAAGCCAAACACACTACAATAGGATACAATCGTTTCTTAGAAACAAGACAAAGAAACCATTTCTTCACAATACAAACTCCTCAATCCCCGTTACCACAAGAAACAATACGCAACATTACAGATATTACCGTATTACAGTGCACATTATAGCTTAGGCCTCGAACAGACGAGCTGCGGGTTGTTTGAAAGAGATATCGCGGCCCCGGAACACAAAAGGGTTAAGAAAGAACATGGGATGGGTTTTAGTCAGTAGAAGTCTGACACTCCCTTGCACTCTGCCCAGAGCGGGAGGAGTCATTTCATGATTTCCCACACACCACAAAAAAGGCGTCAACCAGACTTGCACTTTGCTATCAACAGACCGAGAAAAACAACTAGTGGACAAAAACACCTGCTGCAGTATTCGACACGCCGAATGCTGCCCACCATCTTCTTCTTAGCGTGTCGATGGCAAATTTCTATACGATCAAATCGTTTTGGCCCAAAATTCAGCTATGCGGACTCCACTCGCTGATGCTGTCATAAGGTCGTCAAGTGTGCAGGTGTCAGGGCATGCAGCGCAAGATGGAAGGTCGGACATTATCTGTGGAGATACGCCGCATACACACTTGAGGTCTGAGCCGTCAATGAACCCCCATCGGAATGTCGACAGCATTGTTGTAGCGCCAACTGCAGCTGTCGACAGTGTTAACTTGGTCGGCGTTTGCTGTCCACATGTCCACGGCAAACGCAGTTGCCTTTGTCTACAGCTTCCTCTTCTTAGCGTGTCGATGGCAAGTCTTCATGAAATAAATATGGCCGAAAATTCAGCTATGCGAACTCCGTTTGCTGTTACAGTCATAAGATCGGCAAGTATGCAGGTATCACCCAAGTAACACAGAAAGCATTTTAAAAAACAACTAGTATACTTATGTAGTGCTTAAGGTCCGTATAAACTCTTATAATAGTTCACCGAACATCTTAAGGCTTTATATTGGCATTTGAAAACCATTGTCATGCTTTACATTGTATAGCGGTTGGACAGTGGCATGTCAAAATGCTTTTATTAAGCCTTTAGTTTAACTGCAGCAAACCACAATGCAGCAGTATAGCTTTTAGCTGTTTTCAGTGCATTTGGATCAACAATAGCATTGTAAGTAGTAAAATAAATGCTTAATGTTGTTTAATAGCATAAACGTGAACCATTAAAATGCCAAGTTAATCCAGTACACAGCTTTCAGCTGTTTTTGGTGCCTTAGGGTTTACAATAGCATTTTGGGCCATAAGATAATGCCTAATGCAGTTTAATAGCATATACTTGTACCATTATAATGCACCGTAAATCTATCAAACAGCTTTGAGCTATTTTAAATGCTCTTTGTTGTGTTGTAGGACTTACAAGTGCTAAGTAAAAGCCTAATACTTTTGAATAGCATAAACGTGAATCAATATAATGCTTGCATTTTTAAAGGTCACCTGAGTGCTGTTGTCCGGTTAACAGCTCTTTAACCAAATACACGTGAGCTATTGTGATGCGTAAAGCCATATTATATACATTCACTTTAACATAACATAACATCACGCCTGTAATCCCCGAAGGGTTAGGCAGAGGTGTACCTAATAGTACCACCCACATTTCGCCAGTTATGTTTAAGTCCTATGTAATAGGGGGCGAGCCTATTGCCATCAACCGGGCACAAATCCAGACTCCGTGGCTGTTACTGATAAATTCCTGATGGAAAAAGCCAATAACACTTTGCCCGACCCGGGAATCGAACCCAGGACCTCATGCACAGCAGTCGCGCATGCGACCACTAGACCAACGAGGCAGTCACTTTACTGTATTCGTAAAGCCATTTGTCGGTCATATTGGGGAGAAACACATTTTATTAAAATCAACAAAACAAGATGTACATTAGTATGTTTGCATCATCATAAATACTAATTATTTTTCATACCACTATTACATACGTACCAATAAAAAATGTTATGTGAAGTACTTACTTAAGCTTTTTATTTACATAGATTTAAAGGGTAATCAACAATTTCTTTGGCAGGTTATTATTTTTTAAATTTAATAACCTGCCAAAGTAATTGTTGATTACCCTTCAAATCTAAATTAAAAAATAAATTGATTTTGACTATTATCGTCATGTACCGCTATTTAGTTTTTATGGGTTTTATTGTTTTGCTCAAGGATTCCTAAAATTGCGTTCAAGTAATGGCACTATTTCAGTCTACATCAAGCCTATTGGCATGCCAGTGAACCCATATAAAACTACTTTATAGACAATGGCACTAAAATGGTTCACCAAAAGTCTTCTCTCTGGCCTCTAGCCTAATAATTGTTCACGTGTGAGTATTTATAATGCTGGTGGCATTAATTAGACTTTCTAAAGGTTCACCGGGCTACTGTAGACCGACACCATTTTGTAAATATTTTATAACCAAAAAATATAATCTAATGGACCTATTTATAATAGCAATAGACCTTTATCATAAATTAAAAAATAAATTGGTTTTGACAATTATCGTCATGTACCGCTACTTAGTTTTTATAGGTTCTATTGTTTTGCTCCAGGATTCCCAAAATTACGTTCAAGAAATAATGGCACTATTTCAGTCTACATCAAGCCTATTGGCATGCCGGTGAACCCATATAAAACTACTTTATAGACAATGGCACTACGATGGTTCACCAAAAGTCTTCTCTCTGGCCCCTAGCCTAATAATTGTTCACATGTGAGTATTTATAATACTGGTGGCATTAATTAGACTTTCTAAAGGTTCACCGGGCTACTGTAGACCGACACCATTTTGTAAATATTTTATAACCAAAAAATATAATCTAATGGACCTATTTATAATAGCAATAGACCTTTATTATAATGATTTAACTTAATTAAATACTGCCCAGTCAATACTATTATGTTAATAATGCAAAATTCGTTCTAAACTAGGAATACACAATTGTTTTGGTTATTTCGTACATTTCTTTTTATCAAACTTTATATCAAAAACACAAAATATCGAAGGCGCGTGAAAATTTTCAATTAAACTAATATAGACATTTACAGTAAACTACATTGCGTTTAATATTTGATGGCATGAAATAACAAAACAGTCATAAAGTCATCCAGTATTATACATTGTTTAGTGATGCAAAAAAAGTATGTTGTCGTTCATTAAATTTTGACGATCTCCGTCCATACTCCTGTCCAGCAATAGCTGGACATAGTACTTATACTACAGCGTTAATTGTATTATAACATTTGTGCCATGGTATTAGAGATGTTTTTGCAATGGTGTAGGGTTTATTTAAGTTCTACATGTGAACACTTTAAAAGCCACAATCATTCTTTTAGCACAATCTAATGCTAGTCCAATGCTTTTGTAATGCGATTGGCAACTTCATTGACCGTAATTATGCTTTTTTAATGTGATTGGCATCTTGATTGGTCACAAAAATGCTAACATAATGCGCCTGTAATGCTAAAAAATGACTACTTGTGAACCTAATTATGGCCTAAAGCCACATAATTTGTGCCCAAATAAGCATAACAGTAGCCGTATGGACGTTTGTAGTGCTAAAATATAACTAACTCAAAATGCTAAAACGATACTGAAATGCCGTAAGCCGGCCGTTATTGTGCTTTGATGTGTTACTTGGGCAGGGCATGTAGCGCAAGATCGAAGGTGCAGCTGAAGTTGGCTCCGTCGATAGCAAAGTCCTGCTTGTCTGGTTGATGCCTTACTATCATAACGTTCGCGTCACGCTAATATGCTGTCCACATGGAGGGCAGCAATCGGCGTGTCAGATACTGCAGCAGTTGCCTTTGTCGACAGCTAAAGTAGGCTTTGTCGACAGCAAAGTGTTGCTCGTGTGTACGTGGCCTTAGCCCGCGATTCCGCCTGCCGGCACCGTTTACTGGTATCAATTAATGTTAGGCACCGTTATGCGCGCATCTCGCTGCGACTACAACGGTATACTTAGCTGGCGTTACCTGATCGAGAGTTACCGTTCGTACTGAACCGTAAAGGTTTCCTTGATTTTGTATTAATGATGTGGAGAGAAGCCAAAAATGCCCCTCGGCTCGATCTTATGGTAAGGCCGCGCTTGTCCAAGTTGATGCGTGGATGGGTGACCAGACCATCTATTACATACTGAGTTTTCTCCTTGAAAAACACGACAAGCCTTTGGTTTTGAATGTCTAACTATAAAAACAAACTGTCAAGCCGGCTTCCAGTCTAACCTAATACCTGTACTTTTATGGAGCGAGTGCGCATCTGACATCTACAACCCAGTAGGTATTGGTTAATACGATACCCCTTGGTAAGACTGGTAGTCAGATTTTCGGGTCACTGACTATCAAAGATCTTTAAATTACAGCCGAGGCACGGAGGAAATTCGGTATTTAATGGTTGGTCGCCCATCCTCCGTGGATGTGTGACCATCATGCAATACCGAGTTTAACACCGTCCCACCTAGGTAAACACAGTTTAACCTAAGCCAAACCCCAGTGGCTGTTATTCTTAGTCAAGAGGTCCTCCGCTTTTGTAGCACAAACAAATCAAATATCATACCGTTACCAAAAAAAACATGCACTACAACAACATTCCGACCGAACCTAATTCATTAGTCTCCGTCACGTCACGCCCCCAACGTTCAGCGTAGCGTAAGCTAAATATGTTTCCGCATCAAATCCCTACTATAACTTGTAACGTCTCTATAAGTTGTACTAATGCGTAGGATGAAACTTGTTTTTGATATTATTTAGTCGATAACATGCTGAGGTTATAGTTGTTTTTGTATAGCGGCACGAGCTATAGGTAAATAATTCGGGCTGTAGTTAAATGAGGCAGTTAGTGAGACTGGTAACGTTAAACCGTTGGTCTCGGCTGTCTTTGACAGTCGTTACAGGTAGTCAGTGGCCTGACAGTCTGACAACTAGTCTTGCAGCACAACAAACAGCTCACAACTTAGGACCCAGTAATATTAATGACAATAATATCCGTGGTGCTAGGCAACTGGGCTTATCTCAGTTGTAGACGTCCTACATATATACATATTATTATTATTATATTATTGGCCTTGTTCTGTTCTGTCTCCTGCTGATACGGAGGGAAGTGGAAATTATGTTTTTCCTACTCCTCCGCTATTATTTTCTGATTAATTTCGTTGCGGGATCCAAGACAGTTTAATCGTTTCTCTGGGACTTCTTCGGGCTTCATTGTCTCGGCGCTTTTCTTGTGGTCGCCACTGTTGATTCTGGCTTACAGGAGTTACAGTGGTTTGGGAATAGTGTGGCGGGCTTGTCCCTTTAGTCTTGCCATTGGTATAATATTACCGAATACTGAATGGGTTGTAGTGGTAAATACTGGTATTCAGCTGTATCCGGTATGACTTAAAGCCGAGCCTAACATATTTGGGAAAACGGTTTGGCAGATGAAGATGGTAATGGAACTGCTTGCCCAGAAACCACAGGGCTTATAGTGACATTCTAAAAGCGATGATGGAAAAGTAAAAAGTGGGTTGACATGAGCTGTCGAAAAGCTTAAAGTGTGTTCTAGTGAAAGTAGTGAAATTATTATTTGCTTCGGTCCTTAAGATGTACTGGATGGATCAAAAGATATATCAGGATAAGGTATTGTCATCATCTTCGTCTATCGCATGAGAATGGGTGTCATTCCTGGGCAATGTAATTATCAATGAGTGTTGTTTTTCGGAACTTTATTCGATATTAATAAAAATTCCATTAGGTATACTAAACATCGCTAATACATAAAATATACATGAATTCAGTACATTTCAGCCTACCTTTTCTCAGAAGGTCATAAACATCAACTTGGTAACTTACAAGGCACCTACACAATTTTCACGTCGAACTATTCTCAAGAATTTCAGATTACAGCGTCAGCTGATGGAGTTTGTTTCTAGAAATCTCTTAAAGAAGAGCAATTAACCGAGGTTACAAGAATGTATTCTTAATCATATCCCGCAGTATTCCGCGAATGCTTCTGCATCGAGAACGATAACAATCAACATCAATGTAGCATTGGTGAAACTTGAGAATGTCAGCTTCAGCTTTATTAGGTAACCCGTAGATGGGGGGAAATGATAGATACTTACAGGGGAGAATGATGGCAGGGGACAGTTACACGCTGCAAGGGGGACCAAAGCACGTGGGGAATATGGGAGCACGGTGTGGTCACGTGCTGCCATGGAGTTGAAGGGTGATGGCATAATCATTTTTTTATCCAGAGACTCGTATCTTGTGGTCTTACCTACGACACAATCCATTGCATTCCTTAGCAAGAACGCAGCGGCCTGAATATTTCAGGATTTAAATGAAGCCAACGATAGAGCTGTGCAGGTGGCTATTTACTAGACAGGGATTATTTGAGTTCATAACGTGAAAAGGAAGCCAATTACACAGCCAGGCAAGAAAAACACGTGAGAAAGACGACAGCACGGGGTGTGGTCACGTGTTGTCATGCACTTGAAAGGTTATAGAAGTATTTTGAAACGGAGTTCCTTATCGCATGTTATCGTTCTGATTGTTTGCGGGCTTGAGGGGCTATACCGAAAAATGTGTCAATGAAAAACGACACCTTTTTGCTGTAATTTTTGAGGCTCTTCTCGATCACCTAGGAAACTATAACTCTTTTCAATCAATTCAGCTTTTTTGCATATCTCAAAATTGCACCGGCAAGTGCAATTTTGAGATTATGCAAAAAAAAAAAACGTTTAAATACGTTTTTTTATTCTGACTGGCTGTCCCACTGTCCATAAGACATCTCTCTATTTTTTTTGTTCCATGAACGAATCGTCGACACTGCGGTCTTACGGGTATGGATGTCCACAGCATGGTTTAGTAAGCAGAAGTCCGACACATCCGACTGAAGACTGAAGGCAATCATCAGAACCTATACTAGTATTTTTGAATAGTGAACAAAAAAATATTTGTAGTCAATGCAGTCAAAAGAATTAACTGCATCTTAGGACAGAGATCTTGAATATTTGTGCTCGAGAATATACCTGAGAATATTGTTGTTTTTCAGTTCATAAGCGAAGTTATGTCTACATTCTAAGCCAACTGTTCAGAAACAAGTTATTTCAGTGAGGGGATTTCAAGAAGATTCCATAGTTGCCTTAAGACTTTGAGACACCCACATGGAAAGACAAGGTTACACGTGGGCAGCGAGAACGTACAAAGAAATCTATAACGATATCATTCCATAATTTATTTGATTAGTTTCTTTGAAAACAGAACATGTAGGATGTTCAAAGATTGGAGTAAAAATAAAATTGAATAGTAATTTAATTATCTCGAAGAAATTATAAGGATGACTCGGCAGCTTTATTGAACTGGTAATAACGGGAGCTTGAGAATTTTTCGTGACAAGCATTTTACTAATGAGTGGAGAATTTTGTACTAATATGTGAATCTGATTACTGTTACTTCTGTCTTCATAACGTGGTTAGTGTCTAATCTGGAGATCTGGTGTCAGTTTGTATGTCACCCATGGGTCTCATGACTTGGCCTTACATGCCGTCGAGAAATATCTCTCCCGCATGCTAGTTTCCTCACGATGTTTTCCGTCACCGAAGCATGTGATAATTCCCGTCGGGGCTGCAGGTTGTTCGCAAGAGATACCGCGGCCTCGACGTGAAGGGCTAAGAAGGAACATGTGTGGTTTTTAGTCAGTAGAAGTCTGACACTCCCTTTCGCTCTGCCCAAGAGCGGGAGGGGGTTATTGGATGATTTTCCACCCGCCAAAAAAAAAAAAGCATGTGATAATTATACAATGCGCACATGAACTCGAAAAATCAGAGGTCCGTGTCAAAGGTTCGAACTCTAGACCTATGATTGGCAGTCCGTGGTCACACAACTAGGCTATCATATCTGGCCATCAACTATTACATAACTGGCGAAATGTCCATGCTATTAATAGGTTAGTTAACTAAAAAAAATCTAATTAGTCCGTCAGATAGATTTCCAAAAAATATTGAACACGTATTTTTTCTTTTTTCACGTAAACAAACAATGGAGACGATACAGTGCTTTGAAAACTCGTGTGACGTCATATTCTAAGACATTAGTATGAATTTTTTTACTGGTGAGTGATGTCACAACCCCCCACTCAAATCTTTGACGCGTTTTATCTTCGTCATTTTTTATTGATTTGATAAAACAAAAAATATTATACAATATTTTTCGATAATCTAACAGACGGACTAATTAGAATCATATTTTTTATAGTCAGTAAACATCCCTATTATGTACCTAGGGTATGTCTAACCTTTCGGGGAGTCTAGGCAAGACAAACAAGAATCACTTGAAAATTCAACAGCTCCAACATCTAAAAACACATCCATTATTTAAAACAAACAAACTCTTTAATTATGTAACTAAAGATCCCCAATAAACCAAGGTACGTAACGTGATTTAAATCAATGGATAAAACCGAACACGGAACGAACATGGAACGAACTAATCGTATGATAATTTCTTAACGGTATGCAAATAAGACGGTATCGAGAAGAATTATTGTTAATTTATACGGTTTAAGTACGTTAAAAGGGTTAGGCGGTTTTTTAAATGTGAGATAGAGAAATTATACTAAAGAAGATCCGGGATTAGAATCTGATTTTGATGTTAAAATCACTTGGCTATGAGCACAGGAATATTTTTATCAAATTCCACCAAAATCAATCAATACTATAAAAGAGCAGATTAGTTGGGACTAAACTCATAAAAATCGATGAACGACCAATAATTTAGTCACTATAAGTGATAAGATGTTCATTTCTACATAACATCACGCCTGTAATCCTCGAAGAGTTAGGCACAGTTGCGTCTAATAGTGTAATACGTGTTTATTCGTGTGTGTCGGTAAAGTCCATTTCACGAAAGAAGTCCCGCGGACAATTGTGGAACTAAATTTAACAGATCGGCCATGTTGTCGTTTGTCGATGTTATCAAGGTGCGTTTGTTGTGGTAGATATTTTGTGAGTTTATTATTGGATTAGTGCGTTATAAGGTTTATTTACGATGCCAAAAGTTGTGAAACAACATTATGTCGCGCGACATACAGCGCTGCGTCTGCGGGACTTCTTTCGTGAAATGGACTTTACTAGGAGGCGAGCCTAATTGCCATTGACCGGGCACAAATCCAGAATCCGTGGCTGCTACTGAGAATATCCCGACAGAAAACCTCAATAACCTGTAAATCGAACCCAGGATCTCATTGTCAGCAAGTCAGCAGTGGCGATTGCTACCACTAGACGAACACAAATTTTGTACAAAATATTCCTTGTTCCAAAAAATATATATTTTATTTCGTGGTGATCTTCAAATAATTATTATTGACATAGGTAGTAATTCCCTTACGACGTATTAACACCGCGATTTTAGATTAAAGAAAATTAATATTTTTTAAAGATTGCAACATTTGCATCGTCCTTTCCCGTTTTGACATAATTATGAAACGTCACTTTTCTTTTTCGCGCGTTAACGACACCGCAAGAAAAAGTTCTTTCTCGTCAAATTATTCGCTTAAAAATAAGTTTACGTTATTTTCTACCGAAATAACAAAATAGTGAGTGACAAAAAGTGTAATATGTGCAGCATTAGTGAAAATCGTAAACCTGAGACGCAGAAATCTGAGCAAATACCTACAGACAACGCTCGCGCAGCCGACCACAGCGGTGAACTTGGATGTAACCATTAGGCGTAAGAATGCCTGGCTATAACTGACCTATACGTGACCGGATACGTGATATCTACAGTGCTTATTCAAGCGATACGATGGTCATTAACACTGTAAACCACATGTGTGCTGTAAGCTTCTTAAAGCTTTTTCCAGTGGGTGCGCGACACCCCAGTAACATATATTTCCTATGTACTAGCTGGAATTTGAACTATCAGTGCGTGACACGAGATGTCCTTAGCAAAGTCATTGGACTATGCTTACACTGAAAATAACTATACTGGGTATAGCAGGTGAGCTACATTTCCATGTAAGCATATACCCTATGTTATTAACTGCATAGCAAACTATCAGTGTGTGGCACGAGATGTCCTTAGCAAAGTCATTGGACAATGCTAACACTGAAAATACCTATACTCTGCATATCAGGTGAGTTACATTTCCGTATAAATTTTAAGCATATACCCTGAGTTATTAGCAGCTTACCAAACTATCAGTGCGTGGCACGAGATGTCCTTAGCAAAGTCATTGGACAATGCTAACACTGAAAATACCTACAATCGGCATAGCCGGTTTTCGGAGTTCCATCTCCATGTGATGTTTGTGTGTTTTGAGTCATCATCATTCTCTTGCCCTTATCCCAATTCATTTGAGGTTGGCGCAGCATGTCATCTTTTATATTTCTCTATTACTTGAATGATTCCAACGGAAAAACTACCATCCAGAAATATGCTTTGCATGAAAACATATATCCAACGTTACTAACCACATAGCAAACTATCAGTGCGTGACACAAGATGTCCTTAACAAAGTCATTGGACAATGCTAACACTTAATACCTAGAATAGACATCACAGGGGAACCCTATTCTACTATGAACTTCGGTCAGCTAAATTTATAAATATGCTTTTTAACCTATGAGCATGATGGTTGCGAGACAACCTTGCTTATCCAATGTGCAATATAGTCTTGCTAATGCATATACTCTTGCAGTGAATGGGGACCATACTTTGCCACCTGGTTTCCTATCAGCAAGTAAAAGTTAGGTCAGTGGGTCGTCTTAGGGGCGGTTACTTGGCTGCCTTATTTGTATTCTACTGGCTGACACACATTTGTCATGATTGCACATGCTTTAGTATGAGATATTCTCTGCATGTTATGGCCACATTAAGTGAAATCTTTTCATAGCTTCTTCATCGAGTATGATATTATGGAAGCATCATTGGTTATAAATCAAAGTTACATAATTATGCATGTAACCAACCAAATGCAAAACTGGCGAAATGTGGGTGTCTGACACCTCTGCCTAACCGTTCGAGGATTGCAGGCGTAATGTTATGTTATGCAAACAATGTTTGTATAACTGTTTATTTTCTGAATAAATTAAATAAAACATGGTGGTAAATGCACTGTAATGTCCCAATACATAAAAACTATTAGTATTGAGAGGGAAAAGGTTTATAGACTGACAAAATTTCGAGGTCTTAACAGCCTGTCAATGTACAGATGACCTTATCAACCAAACCCTTTTTAGTTCCAAATCAAATTATTTCCACTCCGAGACCCGACCCCCTCTTAGGAAAAGATAATAGTACCATTATATTGTAAGGCCCAATGTAAAATAACAACCCTAATAGTAACTCGTTGCTATACCTAGCAATCTATGGCTTCAATATTAAATTAATCATGTTGTAATTTATTTCTGCCTAAGAGTATTTTCAGAGAAAATCACTTAAACCATACTTAATAATAACAGATAACTTGTTATGTCTGATGAATTTATCATAGATACGCTAGATATTCATAGATAACACTCAAGTATTGTATGCAGTAAGCATGTAACCTGCATTAAATAATATTTAATTCCTGAGGAGATGGGCAGACCTAAATTACAGCATAGTAAAGAAGAATGTTAATTTGTTATCTGGGCACAAAATGTACACACTTGATAGTACAAGTAAGTACTAAAGTGATATAATTGAAAACAAGGGGGGGAGGGTGCATGGGAGTGCTAACATGAAGGGATTGTGGTTAGAACATCAAGACATCAGGTGCCATATGTTTTACGTAACAAAATTGCTGGAGCTTTTATTGATAAGGATATTATGTCAGAGAACTCTAATAGACAATGTGTGGGGGAAACTTAGTAAGTTTTCCTATATTCTTTATAATATTATGCTGATTAAGATTATAAATAAAACCGCACTGCTGGTAGCTTACCACGGTTTGGTTGTCTTTACTCTGCAGTATAGACTTATATTTTGGGGTAATACTTTTATAAGTATTATTAAGATAAGTAAATCATGAGCCTGATTGGAGCTCATTCAAAATAAAATTCACAAAATCTTGCAAGCAGAATTTTTAAAATACCGACAGTAGACACTGTATATTTATGAATCATGTATTTTTGCTAAAAACAATATGCATTTATATAAATCTGTCGAAAGCCTATGTTGCTCAGATAAACTTCACACATTGCTGCATGCATCACAAAAGTGTATATTTTTGCAATGATGACAATCTGGGTGCAGATTGTACACTAAAATATATACGCAAATTAAAGACAGTAAAAGCCTCAATGAATTTAAAAAACAGATTCTTACCATTATTGATAGACAAAGTGAAAACTGTTACAGTATTGACATTTAATTTGCCAAGTTGTTGGTCATCTGCCTCGTTGAGCTATGGTTTGCAAGCACCGCTGAGAATGAGGTTCTGGGTTCTATTCGTGGATCATGCAAAGTGTTATTCCATCAGGAATTTCTCAGTAGCAGCCACAGAGTATGGATTTGTGCTCAGTTAATGACAATAGGCTCGCCCCTGTTACATGGGACTTAAACATGATGATGATGAATGTGATGTTATGTATACTTATGTGTCTATTTACATTAACATTTTTACTTACATCGTCAAAACTTTGACATTTGATGCATGTAATTTTAATTTTTAGTGAACCAGATTCTATTGTAATGTTTTTATTTTACTTTTTTGAAGCAATTTAATTTTATGTACCTAATTGGAGAAACTTTATGTGTGCCCAATAACATGGATATTATTTACTTATGATCACAAAATTAATGAATTTGAATTCCGATGGAATATATTTTATATATTATACCACCTACTATTTACTTATGATCACAAAATTAATGAATTTGAATTCCGATAGATTCAGGGTGATAATATAGAGCAAATTTTAAAACAAAGATATTTGTTATCCTGCAAGCTCTAATTTTTACCCATTGGAGTAACAAAACAGTTGTTAGGAATATCAACCACAAATATTTTAAAGTTTCTTATATTTCAAGTGAAACTGGGTTTTTGAACTCCATATCTAACTTCATACAGTACAACACAAACAGCAGATCAAATCAGAGCTGACATCAGACATATAACAATCTATAATTATTATTTTATTATAGTTATCAATTCAACATGCACTGTATCCTTATAATACTAAACTATGTACTATGTTATAATACTAAAGCTCTATTGTACCTAAAGTAAGGAAGTCATAAGTACCTAGGCGTTTTATCACCAAAGAGTGATATAGTAGGCCTATAATGGTAACCATTGTTACTGCTTGTACTATAAAGATTTTTAACAGAGCATTTTGGTTCTATAAGATTAAATAGAATTTAATTTTTATAGTTTACCTCTTAGAACGCTTACAGGACCATACGAATCGTTAAAGTGTTGCATAGTAAAAAAAAAAAAAAAAAATGCTCATTTGGTGCTACTTAGTACTAAAGACGACCTAACAAACACTTTTATTTATCTATTATGCACTAATAATGCGTAAAAATAAGTTTTACAGTTCAAGTACTGTAACAGTATCGAAAATACTATTCAAGGATCAATCTGCACTGTACCTTACACAACCACTACGTAACCTTTTAACTTCTTAAAAGTTCTCTCAACGTCGCTATGGGGCTAGTTCTGTAAAAGTCATAACAACTCTTCTAGAGTACTAAATAGGACCCCTGGTGCAGCTGCTACATAACTTAATAGCTCTATACGTGAGTTTGTGTTACTGCTACGAGACAAGAGATGATCTAATTCGTTTTTGGTGAAAATACGGCTGCTATTTTCTGCCATGATAGCACATTGACAACACGGCAGGAGCCAATGTGTAATAGCAGCCTGCATAGTCGGGACAAGTACTTATTGTATTAATTTAAATTTAATTAAAACATAAAAAAATATGAAGGCGCATTGTCAAATTTGAAATCAGCGTAATGATTTAATTGATATTTTTTTTTCGCAAGTGCAAGTTACGGCAGAGTAACGGTCCATGAATGTTTTGTGTTTTATCCTTTTACCCGACTGCAAGGGAAGGGTTTTTCAATACAAATGTTACGTTTAGCAGCAATGGAAATTGACTAAAGCATATGTTACCGATATTATTTGTTTTCTTGGGGAACACTCACGACAAGTGTGATAAAACACATCACTGGAATTGTTTACAGTGCAAAATACAAACATGTTTTGGTTGCTTTTATAGTGCAAATTTGTCACCATGAGACCCTTTATGTAATGTTTATTTAGGGTTTTGTAAACGTTTTTTTCATAGTAGTAGTTAGTACACTCTAATACATTATCAGGACTTTTATAGTACCAAATTTCGTTACTTGGGTAATGTTCACAAATTGACATCCAGAATTATTTGTGTTTTAATTACTTATTGAATTATTGCAGCAAACTCTAAACATCTACCTATGTCAATAATAATTATTTGAAGATCACCACGAAATAAAATTGGGAATCAAACGAGCTTACCTGTTAAGCGAAGTCTTGATTCTAATTTTATGAGTGGTGATCTGAAAAATAATTATTACCCACCCACCACTAGCTAACAACCCCAAAGCTGCAATAATTAATCTACCTAATTCAATGTTAACCTTTCAGGAAATCAAAATGAATGTAGGCATTTGGAACTACTCTGTATAGGAAACAGAGTTTGTTCCTAATGTTATGATCTCTAAAATAAGTGACGTTTCATAATTATGTCAAAACGGGAAAGGACGATGCAAATGTTGCAATCTTTAAAAAATATTAATTTTCTTTAATCTAAAATCGCGGTGTTAATACGTCGTAAGGGAATTACTACCTATGTCAATAATAATTATTTTTCAGATCACCACTCATAAAATTAGAATCAAGACTTCGCTTAACAGGTAAGCTCGTTTGATTCCCAATTTTCTATCTTTGAACATAAAGAGAAAAAGCATAAAAATAAAAATAAGATTGAGCAGTAAACCCCTTTTACAAGACAAAAACAATAAAACTCTCATGTAGACGTAAAACGCATGTAATCGCGCCAGCCATGAAACTCGCGTAAACCTGCCAACAGGTACAATATCGTGTTGTCTCCTTCTTAATGCATGAGAAGGAAAAAGATAAATAGTATAGAGAAGAAATTACATTGTTGAGAAAATACTATTGTGGAAAATGAAATCCTCTTTTCTTGTGTATAAATTCTGGAATATACAAAGATACTAAGGTAGTAAGAAAGCATGTCTGCAATCCCTAAAGGATCAGTTGAAGTCGCATTACGGGCGAATAAGCCTAGCTCAGGCGCAAGCTTAGTAGAAACATTCGTGAAGCATGCAAGAATGCATCCTTAAAAACAAAAAAACGAAAACGAACGATTCAATAAACCAAACTCAATTACTTTCGTGTAGACCGCGAATTTTATAGCCAACACGGTTGTACGCAAATTGTTGTCGTAAATTGTAAGTAATAAAACCCATATTGGATTGTGGTGGGTAACGGTAAAGATGGCACAGTTAGACTTGCAAGGAAACTGGTATTGCAAGGTAGGTCTGATGGGTTGGCAATCGATGCAACGGCGACAGGAATAGATACAGGCGGTCAACAACTTGATGATACCAGTTCTGGTACATGAATTAAAGATAATTGGCAGGCTTTTAATGTTGTAGAGGATAAAGTGATGATGGATGACAATCCTGTTAGTGAAGCAAACGAGCAATATTTGTACGAGGTTGCGTTTACTGTAGTTATTGATAGAGCTGGTGAATGAGTACTGTTAGTATGAGAGGGTAACAGAAGTATAAAGAAAATAATAGGAGACATTGATGAACCATAAGACCAAAGCTCACAATGTGAAGATACTGAATTGCCTGCGATTGTCTTATAATCACGATAAAACGATGAATAAGGTTGAATAACTACTGACGATCTCTTGTCAAAAAGTGCTCATTAGAGACGAGACAACACGAGTTAATACTCCTTCTTTACGTGGCGATGAACTCAAACTGTGCCAGACCAGTGTACTAACAAACTTCTTCACTAAAATGGTGATTCTATCACAGGAAACTTACGGGAAGAACTAGTAAACAGGCGTTACTTTCCAAAAACAAAACACATCATAACAAATCCTAAGCCACAAATATTCAGATCAGTATTAATTAAAATTGATCCGCCCATATCGCGGTCTGCGGTCAAGAGGATGTCAGTAATATCAATGGCTAAAGGTGATTATGGACTAGCAAGAGCATTTCGTTTACGTGTAACAAAACATTCACCCAAACATCTCGATTTCACGAAACCTACAACAAGTAGTAATAATTCAAATTGATTTTGTAAATTAAGTAACGAATTTGTGTAGCCTTTGTTCCAGCACAAGAGCGCGTCCTGGTCTGAAGATATTCGATATTTCAACGAAGAGTAAACACGAAATAGTAAGAAATGCAATAAAGGGAAGCATTACATCGGACACCGAGTCGAACTTTCGCAGGAACGCAACGTTCGTTAGATCGATGTTCTAGTGTATTTTCGCCTCAATACAATGGCTAGCTCACCTCAACGTTCAATTATGTAAGTAGGTTTACTAGTTCATTGTATTAAGTTATTAATTTTGTATAGAGTTTTGAAATTAGTTGGTCGATTTGCGGTTTTGAAATGGGTTCTAATGCGGTCGTTTTGGACATGATCTGGCCGGCAATTTGATTGTCTTTGCCAAAGGACGAATTTGTCAAGCTGGAGTTCGTTTAGATTTACGATCATGCATTAAATAATACGTTCCTCCATCTTGGTAATAGAGTCTGATGATTCGAGCTGAGTGAGACATTGCATTATAGACTTGCGTTCGAAATAATTTCGATCTTTCAAGGTTTCTGACCACCTGGATGGAAACGATTGGTGCTTCCTCTTTCACTTAAATCCTGGATTGTTCTCGTTATTTAGGTTTTAAACAAAAAATGACATCTCTGTGACTACAGCTTCAGGTAATTAACATAGATAATAATTCTGAACAAAAACAGTGCCTGCTTTTTAAATGCACGGCATTATGAATTCAGTTTTTTATTATAACTTTTTTGGTGTCAGCGCCTGATCAAACCGGCTATTAGCATTAAGTCGCATTCCTGATGGCTAATGACTGATGCTGCGATATGAAAGACTTACAACTTCGCTAGCTATTGCAATTTAGCAGACTATTCAAATGTCAATATCGTGAAAGCAGTGTTAGGCTAGACCGAAAATAGTATATCAAGATTTGAAGGTGAAGGTTGCGGGGATCCGCTAGATGCGAGACGCACGGGACTGGTCAATGTGGCTACACTTGGGCTAGGCCTAGATCCAGCCGTAGACGTCTTTCAGCTGAAATGATGATGATGATAACAAGTCTACAAATAAGATAGGTACATGAGAAGTCTTCAGAAGTAAACAGCTTAGTTCCAGTATTAATTTCAGTGGAAACAGCTTAAAAATCTGGTCTTTTAAACTAGATGAATAACATAAATGTAGGTACAAAACAACCGTCATTACAGACAAAGTGAAACTTAAATAAAAGAGCTGAATGCACTGCAATCAACCCCAAGCAGTTTTACGGTCACTCCAAGCGACTATGAGTTCAATTACACTCTTAAATGGTGACATAAGATTTCATTACCTTTCACCACGAAGACCGTTGGTGGAGAAGGGCCACAACCTACAGGAGGATAATAACTACCTCCCCTTGAATAGACGCTGAGCATAAAGTAATTTTGAACCTAACCTAGTCTAATTTAAGGGTTCTGTGAGAATTTTTGATCGGATCTACAGTAAGATCTTATATCAATAGATATAATTGGCTGTCGTTTTGTCAACCAATCACAATTCATCCGATAAGATTGAACACTTTTCGATCGGGATCCTTGTTATGAAAGCCAGCTCTTTGTTCTGAAAGCCATTCCCAAACTTCCCAAACCACTCCAACACTTGAAAGCCAGAATAAACAGTGGCAACCATCATAAAAGCGCCGAGACAATGAAGCTCAACACAGAAACAATTTAAGTCAAATTTTAATCGCTGGTGCTAATGTCGAGATTGTTCTATTAATACGGGTATGAAAGTGTCACATTTCTTTTAGTAAGGTCTACGCCAGATTTCTGTATATCCTTCTTTCCTTTGTTCGTTGTGTCGCAAGCTGGTTTTTCTGCACATTATTCCTTATCATCTCACCTCACCACAGTAACGTTTTGATTTACTACTGCAGCCGTAACTTCTTAATGAGCCTTCCTCGCAATAAATTTCAGTTAACTTGACATGCCGTCGTCAAATTAAGAATAAAAGGGTTTATTAAAAACTCTTTTTTGGTATTACATCATTTTAATGAAGACGTTAATGTTTTTAAATCGTAATTGATGGGCTTTCATTTTGAAGATAAATTGATCGATGAAGATTCTAATGATGATAAAGACCTTGAACCTTTCTCTAACTTTAGTGAACTAAAGGCTACTTTCCAGTTTGGCTGACGATGATGTTTTAAGCTGTAATCATAGTCAATAAAGTGACACACACAAACAAACATAGATCATATCATTTCTCGACGGCATGTACTGTCAAATCAGAGGCCCATGGGCGGCTTAAAAACACTCGACACCAGGTTAGGAAATAACAACACGATAAATAACAAGCAATGCAAGTCAAACATGAGTATTAGGCCTAATTTAAATCATAAATATCTGGACCAAAGCTTTGAGGAAAAAGGTGGCAGAGGTAAATTAAAAACGTAGGATACATTTTTAGAACGATGATACGCCTACGCCACGTGAAGAATGTGACTTAACGGCCAATAGCGACGGACGGAAAAAGAAACTCAAAAAGGCAGGTGGAGGATAACGCCCTCTAAGGTCAGACATCTTAATTATTTTCTGACAAATTCATTCAAAGTAAAATAAATAATTAAAGAAGACTTAAAAGTGTTAGAATGAAAGGAAACGAGAGTAAACCGATTAATCATTTTTATGAACCATTGAAGTAGGACTAGAAGAAGGTCAAAAACAAAATATTGATTCGAACAACTTACACGTGTTGCGAAAATTCAAGTATTGTTAAGTGGAAAAAATCTGTAGGAAGCTAAAGTTATTTTACACGTATAATGGAACGCAAGGTCGAAATAAAAAGTTTTCCGCAGGTAAGATTTCATAAATGTGTTGGTATTATCCAACTGTAGAGAGAATAACAAAATACTAAGTTATTTTTCTAATACTTGGGGAAGCTAGGATATAGGTTATATAGGTTCTGTAAGTTCCTTATATGATTTCAAGCTGTGTTGGGAGAAGTGATGCAAATACCGATTCAAGAAGCTACTAAGTTAAAATCGTGGAATAACCGGTTCCCTTTTTCGAACTTCAATAGACACTAAAAGAATAAACGTAGATACATACTGAGATGAGATACCGCGGGCAGCACAAAGGGCTAAGAAGGATGAAGGATGGGTTTTAGTCAGTAGAAGTCTGACACTCCCTTCCGCTCCGCCCAGAGCAGGAGGGGTCAATTAAAAAAAAAAAGTACTTAGATAAAATACCAAAAAAGATACTTATATAAAACTTCAGCTGCAAACATCCTGACAAAAAATGAAAACCACAGATACAAACAATACCACAGAAAAGCATTAAAGAAAAAAAAAAACAGCTGTCTGCGGTAGGTACTCGCAGCGAATTCCACGGGCATATCTGTGCGATATTGAAAAGGCTGGCATGAAGCTTCAATAGGTAGGCGTTCAATTCAACGATTAAATTACTGATATTGAAGCAGCGTAAAATGAACGCTTTGTAGCGCTACAAACGCTGCATGTAAAATTTCTGGGTATTTTGTAACATCATTCTACAACACTATGAGACTGAAAATTGAATTTTGATGTATTTTTTCCTCAACTTTACAAGTGCATTTTGCTTTAGAATTTTTTGTTGATCTGTGGGCAATTTTGATGTTCTAGTATTCGTATTTTTTTAGAAATCAAATGGTATTTTTAAATAAAGTCCTTTGCTTTCCATCCAGATTAGATAGACCGCGTTTCACGTTAGCATTCCGTTAGCTTTTAAGTTCCATGTAATAGGAAGCGAGCCTATCGGGGCACCTACTGAGAAATTCCTGATAGGAAAACGTAATTACACTTTGCCTGACCTGGGAAGCGAACCCAGGACCTGCTTATCAGTTGCACTTGCGACCACTAGACCAAGAAGCAGCAGAGGAAAAATCATTCTTAACTGTCAATTTCAATTCCATCTCTGAACAAACGCGTTCACAAATATTTTCTCCACCTTTTCAATCCAATACATAGCCGTAAGTCACAAATTGTTTTCGACACCAATCCGGCAGTATTTGTTACAAAACAGAGCGTAATCTGGGAAGTGAAAGTAATTACTTGGAACAATTTCGGTGGATTGACAACCAAGGAAGACTGTCAATTGTGTCTAACCCACTTAACTAGTAACAGTGGTCGTAAAGACACATCAAGACAGGTTGAAGAGGAAAATGGGATGAGATTTCTTTTGTTTATGTAAGTGATTGACTGGGTACAAGATTTATAGGTTTTTCTTGATTTTTACTAGAGGTATTTATTTAAGTGTTTTAAGTGTTTCGGTTTTATCTGACCATTTATGGATGAAGGA
Source organism: Diarsia brunnea (assembly GCA_949774965.1). Classification (NCBI taxonomy): domain Eukaryota; kingdom Metazoa; phylum Arthropoda; class Insecta; order Lepidoptera; family Noctuidae; genus Diarsia; species Diarsia brunnea. The sequence goes on from OX459022.1 coordinate 6,149,969, forward strand.
AAGTTTCCTATACCACTGCAAAAATCATTAGATGCCACGGTTAAATTTTTTGCTTTTGTGTTTGCAAATTCATCAGTTTAACATCACTTTAGAAATAAGGGAAAATCCACAAAACTTGAGCTTTGAAAACAACACACTCCTTTTTTGGGCAAGCATACAAAAGTAAAGGTGAATCCGACTGTATGCCACGAAACCCTTTTGATTCCACTCACACCCACTCAAAATGGGATAAACTATTCGTAGCCAAGTATTATTTCCGAAACACCCGTTTCTATTTTTCACATACATACTTCCATGACAAGACAAAATATAATCCCTTTTGTGAACCCCGGCCAATAAAATAAAGAACAATTTACACAATTCAAAAGCTAAAGTTCCGTTCGTGTGACATGGAACTTACATTGCTGTAAAAACGTCAAAATAACGTTGGTACTACACAGGCTATGTAGGTAAGCTAGAGAAAATGAGCTCTACAGAGACCCTGTTCAAGTAAAGGAGTTATATCAAAGCAGATTTAACAACGTAAGTAGTGGCCTGTATTTTATACGCTAACATTGCGCTCAATATTTCTTGAAAATATTTTTATAGATTGGTGCCCAGAAACATTGCGTCCGCTGCAGATCCCGAAGGAAATGAAACGACGACCTAGATGTCTTCCTTATAATTTGTTAAGAAATAGCACAGAATCATGGGCGACTGTAAGAATAGAGGGAAGCTTTTTTCCAGCCTATTAATAGTAGCACAGTAGTCCATACTGTCCCAATAGTTATATTTCACGTCACGTAGGTATGTATTAAAAGTTGTGATATTAACACCAAATAAGAAAAGCTACTCGAACTCGGATCAAGAGCACAAGTAACTCATGAGAACCTCTATAAAATCACTGATCACTTTTTTCTCTTCTGCTCATAATTCTCCTGCACTTATCTCAATTCATTTGGGATCGGCGCAGCATGTCTTCTTCTTCCATACTTCTTTATAACTCGTCATCCCATCAGACCTCCTTTCTTTGCATATCATACTTTACACAGTCCATGCATTGTTTCTTCGGTCTTCTACTCTTGTATCAGGTAATTTTGCTTTCGTTTCTCTACCGGTTCTTTTTCTTATCGTGTGTGCAGTAAGGTTGATTCTGGTAGTGTCAGAGTTTCTAAAAAGTTAAAGTTTTTTTTTTCTACTCTACCGGTAAAATGATTAGTAAGTATTGTCAATTACAAACGCCGCAGGTATAACCAAGTCGAAAACCTTACATCCCCGAGCAACAATAACTTTAATTAAGACATTACAGCTTCAACTTCCCCGTCGTACAACGCAAAACTAGTACCAAAGTTACCAACATTACGTCACCATAATAGCTTTATGGGAGTATAATGGGGTAATCGACAGTCACGAATTTCCGTGCCGAAGTCAGAATGATAAAGGGTGTGTCTAGAGCTGTTGACTGGTTGAAATTCTCGCCTCAATGTGTACATCATAGACACGTCTAGATGTTATTGTCTGTGCCTTCCGGTTCAACTTACTTTTGTATACTCTGTGGTACTATCTGATCTTCATGTACGTGTCTAAAATAACTTTACAATAAATATATCTTTATCTTTCAAATCTCAGTTTTAATTCAACAGGTTATGGGCCCAGTATGCCTAGATATTGAAAGATTAAACGGATTGAGTTAATATTTTTGTAATTCAGTATAACCTCACTTTGCATTTTACCGGTGCATCAGTTTTTTCAAGAAAATCATGGGTTCGAACAACAATATGACCCTGATAGAAAAATTGACTGGCAGAGATAATTTTGCAAGCTGGAAGTTTGCCGTCAAGACATACTTAGAACATGAGGAACTATGGGAATGTGTGTCAGGTACCGATCCATCCAATCCAAAGAAAGACGTGAAAGCAAGGTCAAAAATTATACTCCTAGTGGATCCGATAAATTACATCCACATTCAGGAAGCCAATAGTGCCAAGGAAGTATGGAATAACCTCTGTAAAGTGTTCGACGACTCGGGCTTAACACGTCGAGTTGGATTGCTACGAGATCTCATTACGACTACACTTGAAAATTGTCAAAGTATTGAAGAATACGTGAACAAAATTATGACCACAGCACACAAGCTTCGAAACATCGGGTTCAAGGTCGACGACGAGTGGCTAGGAACTTTGCTACTTGCTGGACTCCCCGATCAGTACAAGCCCATGATTATGGCTATAGAAAGCTCCGGTGTCGGTATAACAGCAGATTTAATAAAAACAAAACTGTTACAAGAAGTTAAAAATAGTGATCCTAGTGTATTCCTTGCAAACAAGAGCAAGCATAACAAGCAGCCTTCTAAACAAAATAAACAAACAAAAGGCCCAAGGTGTTATGTGTGTAACAAATATGGACATATCAGTAAAGACTGTAAAGTGAAAAATAACAAGAAACAAAGTGACAACTCTTTTGTAGCCGTTTTTTCAGCTTCATGCAACTATGATTCTGGATGGTATGTGGACTCAGGTGCGGCAAAGCACATGACCATGAACAAGGAATGGCTTTACGATGAAGTTCCATCTCAAATCAAAACCATCCGTGTAGCCAATAACAAAGAGCTGCGAGTTGAGTCCTGTGGTAAGGTGAATCTATATGTTAAAAATAAAAATGGATCTACAAACAAAATACAGGTAAAAGACGTTCTATATGTACCCGAGCTATCCACTAATCTTCTTTTAGTCAGTAATATTGTCAAAAATAAATGTAATGTAAGGTTTGATAGTCAAGGCTGTTATTTGTACAACACAGAAAATGTTGAAGTAGCTATGGCAACACTTGTTAACAATATGTACAAGCTGAATGTTGTCTCCGTCCAAGCATTAATGTCAACAAACACTAACAATGAGTTTTATCTCTGGCATCAGCGACTAGGTCATCTGAACTATAATGATATGAAGAAGTTAGAAGATCACACCGAAGGAGTGAAAATTCCTCAGAGCAGCGAGCCGACCTGCATCCCATGCATCAAAGGAAAGCACGCGAGGTCACCATTTCCAAGTGAAGGTTCCAGAGCAAGTCAACTGCTAGAAATCATTCACTCTGATGTGTGTGGACCTATGGAGGTGAAGTCACTCGGAAATGCAAGGTATTTTCTCACATTTACTGATGATTTTTCTAGAAGAGTGTGTGTCTTTACTATAAAATCAAAGTCAGAATGTCTAGAAAAATTTAAGGAATATAAATCATTTGTCGAAAATAAACTTGAAACTAAAATCAAAACACTTCGAACTGACAATGGAACTGAGTACACAAATAGGAACTTTACTGAATATTTAAAGTTACATGGAATTAAACACCAAACATCAACTCCATATACACCACAGCAAAATGGTCTTTCCGAACGCATGAACAGAACATTACTTGAAAAGGCAAGATGTATGTTGATAAATGCTGATTTACAGAAAAACCTATGGGCTGAAGCAATCAGAACTGCTGCATACATCACCAACCGTTCACCGACGCGAGCACTAGACTACAAGACACCAGAGGAAATATGGAGTGGTTGTAAACCTAAATTAAGTCATATGAGAATATTCGGCTGCCAAGTCATGATGCATATACCTAAGGAAAAATTAAAGAAATGGGACTCCAAGTCATGTAAGATGATTTTTGTTGGATATTGCGAGGATTCAAAAGGGTATCGACTACTTGATCTCAAAACAAAGGCAGTAACCAAAAGTAGAGATGTAGTGTTTCTAGAAAGTTCTATCAAAGGAGATACAGTACCAGTTTCCTTATCAAACACTGAACAACAACATGTAAGTACAAGTAGTCTCTCTGAAAGTAGTGACTGTAGCACAGATATGTCTACTCATACTGCAGTGGATACAACTAACACTGATGATGAGGAATATGTGCCTGAGCAGTCCAGTGAATCGCCTCAAAGATCAAACATCACACTTCGTCCTCGTAACAGACCACAACCAGCAATGAAAACTGAGTCATATCTATGTATGGTTGATGTACCACAGACATATGAAGATGCACTTTCTTCCAAGGACTCTGAGTTGTGGATTAAGTCCATTAAAGAAGAATTAAAGGCGCATGAGGATAATGGTACTTGGGAGCTCGTAAACAAACCAGACGATGTGAAGCTATTAGGTTGTAAGTGGGTGTTTCGTGTAAAAGATGAACCAACATGTCCTAGGTATAAATCTCGACTTTGTGCCAAAGGCTATGCCCAGAAGAGCGGCATAGATTACACTGAAACATTCTCTCCAACTGTTAGGTATGACTCCATTCGCTTACTATTGTCCATTGCAGTGGAAAAATGCATGACTATAATGCAATTTGACATTAAAACGGCCTTCCTGTATGGTGAGTTGCAAGAACAAATATACATGAAACCACCTGAAGGGCTCAATGTTGAAAATAATGTGGTTTGCAAGTTAGTTAAATCATTGTATGGATTGAAACAAGCACCACGCTGCTGGAATGCTAAGTTTAACTCAGTCCTAAATAAATATGGTTTTGTGAACAGTCATGCAGACAAATGTGTGTATGTAAGCACTAATAGAGAAATAAAAGTATATCTCTTGCTTTATGTTGATGATGGACTTTTATGTTCTACTAGTCCAACAATCATTATGGAAGTTCTGGATGATCTTCAAAAGGAATTCAATGTCAAGATTTGTAAAACTTCAAATTTCATTGGTATACAGATTGAACAATGTAAGGATTACATTTTCATACATCAAAGAAAATATATTGAAGAATTGTTGTCAAAATTTGACATGGATAATGCTAACCCAAATAGTATACCAGCTGATCCACATGTCACACTACAGAAAAGCACAGTGCTGGAAAATGAAAAGTATTTCCCTTACAGAGAAGCAGTGGGATCACTTATGTTTGCTGCCATAGTCACTAGACCTGACATAATGTATGCAGTGAGCACTGCTAGTCGGTTCCTCAACAGCCATGACCAAAGTCACTGGAATGCTGTCAAGCGAATCTTAAAATACTTAAAAGGAACAATATGTTTCGGTCTCTGTTTCAGACTAAATGAAAATGACACTCTGGAATCTTACTCTGATGCTGATTATGCCAATGATCCTGTCACAAGACGATCAACCACTGGTTATGTCTTTACGAAAAATGGTGCTGCCGTCACATGGAATAGTCAACGACAAACAACAGTTGCACTATCAACCACCGAAGCCGAGTTCATGGCTTCATGTGGTGCAACCAAAGAAGCTCTCTGGGTTAGGCAATTACTGTTAGATATAAGTAGGTGAATATAAACAAAATTGTATAACAATTAACATTGATAATCAAAGTGCTATATGTTTAATTAAAAATTCTGAATATCACAAGAGGTGTAAGCACATTGACATAAAATATAATTTTATAAAAGAAAAATATGCTCAAAAGATTATTGATCTTAAGTACATTGGTACTAATAATCAGTTAGCAGACATTTTCACAAAACCTTTGTCTAAAGCTAAGTTTGAGTACTTTAGAAATAAGTTAGGTTTAATTAAAAATCCGAAGGAATGTAACAATTAAAAATTATCTTTGTGGGTACTGTTTGATAACTATGTCAAGAGAGATTGTCATTCTTTTAAATGTGCAATGATGCTACTATGTTTTTTATTTAGCTAAGATGGTAATGTAGTCTATGTAGACATTATCTTCGTATGGTTTTAAAAACTATGTTAAGAGAGATTGTCCTTAATTTTTCTTATGTGTAATGTTGCTAATAAGTTTTTCTTTCAACTATGATGGTAATGTTTGTAATCTTTATATTTATATTAACAATGGAATAAGGCTAGAATTTAGAGGGAGTGTTGACTGGTTGAAATTCTCGCCTCAATGTGTACATCATAGACACGTCTAGATGTTATTGTCTGTGCCTTCCGGTTCAACTTACTTTTGTATACTCTGTGGTACTATCTGATCTTCATGTACGTGTCTAAAATAACTTTACAATAAATATATCTTTATCTTTCAAATCTCAGTTTTAATTCAACAAGAGCTTATCTTGAAGTGTAAATAAGAGTCGCTAGTGTTAGAGAAAGGAGACAGTTTGGATTGTGTCGCGATATTGCATTTGCGGTTTGAAATCATCTACGTGGTTTGAAGTGTGTTTGTTGAATTCGAGCCTTAGAAGTGACTGCCTCGTTCGTCTGCTGAACATGAGGTCCTGGGTTCGTTTGCCGGGTCAAGCAAAGTGTTATTGGTTTTTTCCATTAGGAATTTCTCAGTAGCAGTCGCGGAGCCTGTATTTTGTGCCCCGTTGATGGCCATAGGCTCGCCCCCTATTACCGGGCCTAAACATACGTGGGGAAATGTGAGTGCACAATTAAGTACACCTCTGTCTAACCATTCGGGGATAACAGGCATGATATTATCTACAGTATGAGTCCGAGAATTTCGAGCTATTAGCGTAGAAATGCTTAAATACAGTATTTTCAAAGCCTTAGCTACGGCTATCTTCTACAAACACAATTTAAAGTTCTGAAGCTAGACTTAAATTGGAACGGAAATTGAATGGTAGATGAAAGCTATTTACGTTCCGAAACTCGAATTTATTTTTAACAACAACGACGTTTTTTTTTCGTAAACACCTGTCAGAATACCTATAACAAAGGATTAAGGTAAGCCTGATGATTACAACAACATACCTATATATAAAATAATATACTAGCAGAATATTGTTGTACCTACCTGTGGAAACTCTGACGAATTACAAGAGTTTAGCACAGTATAAAGACACAACAAAGAGAAGATTGTTGCAGAAGGACAAGGTGCAACAATAAATGATAACAAGCATAAGAGTGGACGTGACTTAGTTGGTTTGTGAACAGGTGTATTATACGATACGTTATTTCAACATAATTTCCTAGATTACACACACACACACAGGTTAAACGCTTGAAACGATTTCTTGAGAATTCAAGCGGTATTATTGAAATACATTTTTAAGAACTTAAGAATGGTAGGAAATGGCGAGACGTGTTGGATAGTTGTTGTGGAGTTGGTTGTTCGACCAGTGGTTCATATTAGAGTTGCCACGAATATTCGGCTACTATTCGGTATTCGGCATATTCGGCCACTTTTTTTGGTATTCGGTATTAGGCCGAATAATACGTACTATTCGGCCGAATACCGAATACCGAATCATGGACAAAACAGACACATCATATTACTCAAGATTTGTATTTATTACCAAATTACAATACTTTAATAAGTAAAATTAATCAGCGGTAAGTTGTGATGGATAAAAACAAGCTTTTCAGTAAAAAAAGAACTAACGAACGAACTTTTCTACAAAATCGTAGGTAATGTTTGATTTAATTTATTTTTTATATTGATCTGACAAAGCGTGCCGTGACGTGATTTACTCGCAATTGAAACAAATAGTCAAATGGCCGCACGCCCGCCCGCGCTCGTGTTAGACAGGTCGCGACGCGTCTTGGTCGTCAAGCATGTACTTTGTGCCGAATATTCGGCGGCCGAATATTCGGCGCTTCGGCCGACAGCGTTGCAGAATATTCGGTATTCGGCCAAATCACTATTCGTGGCAACTCTAGTTCATATTGGCATCGAAAGATTTGGAGTTCATGGGAGCAGGCCTTTGTCCAGTAGTGGGATAACACTGACTTACAGTAACAGTAAAAACGGTAGATGGAATAATCAAAATATCATTTATGTCTATTAAAATAGAATATACTATGAAATCAGCGATGTATGTATGTTTGTACGAGCTTGACCATCGCGTGTGGATAATACAAATATAGCCACAGGATAAAAACACTGTCCTCATAGGATTATAACTATTATGCATGTATGCCTAGCTGAGAGAGTACGTAGGTACTGAATGGCTAATTATCAACACTTAATCGGAAATTATCTCACTAAGTGTTGATAATAAAAAGTCATTCACGCGATTTGAATGTCCATAATTATCTGATTGATAAATATTACACAATGAAATCGCTCACGCATTGTAATTGTGATAATTACATGCTCATTGACGAATTTTGTCAAACTTGTAACTAGGTATATAAATTATGAGTATATTGTACACGGTATTTTAATTTAATTTCAAGTTTGCATGTTGAATGAAGTAAGCAAAATATGTGAAAACTTATTTCCAAGACTACAAATAAAGGATCTTGAATCTTGAAGGTTATTTATTTGATCAAAGACGCCAATGCCACCAAAGCGGGCCTTCTGACCGTAACTCTCTAATCCTTGGTAACAACGAGCCCCGAAGCAATTTGGGGTTTCAGAGAAATTATTACAAGGTACAAAAGAAAATATGACATTTATGTAACAAACCTAATAACGTTACTGTTAAACAAAAGGTTGGCTGTAATAACGAGAGTTTAATGAGTCAAAGGAAAAAGAAAGCTTTGAAAATAGGTTAAAGAGAGGTTAAAGTCGTTAGACAGTTAATTTAACAAACAGGATCAGGGTAGCAAACTGAAAACGGTAGGAGAAAGGAAATTAGAAGACATTTTACGACTTTGGAACAATTTTCCTCGGATTATTTTTTTAGATCAAGGACAAGTTATAATGGCTTCATTATGAGCATTCAAACCGACAGAATAGAAGCCTACTCTAAAACTTTGAACGCAAATCATCTTAGAAATACCCGTGATGGTAATAATATTACATAATACGAACCACCTCATTCCGTAAACAAAAGCAATTGTTATCAAGTCAGAGGTTTCACACTAAAACCAATTCGAATCTTATCAATTATTATGATCAAAGAGTTAGCACATCACAAAGGACTTCAACCAATCTTCATACGCTACACACAGAACAACATTATGTCATAAATTATAACAGCAACATAGTTAACAACTAACAAGACGTTAATGAATAAGGGAGAGAACACAACTCTATATCAATAGACGCCGAACTTGAGAGCAATCTTCACACAGCACGACGTAAATCAGTTTATGTTGTCGACAACACAAGACTTGGTAGTAACTATGTTAATAGACTAGGGAATAGTGATTTGAAACTACGTTTGACAAATGTAAAGTAGGTCGAATGTTTGTGATTTGTTGAGTTTCAAGCTAATTGATTTCATAGGTGGAAAATAAGCCAAGGACTGTCGTGATGACGAGTATTAGAGGAGTATGGAAGAAGAAGACATGCTGCGTTGACCGTGAATAAATTGGGATAAGGGCAGGAGAATGATGAAGATCCGATGAGGTAGGAGATATGGAAACATAAAACGCGGATGGCAAAGGTGGTGATGGTTTTGAGTAGAGATCATATTAATAACAGTAATAGTAGCCCATTACTGTTGATACATTAACTGTAACTTACAAAATGCTTTGTTTTGAGATAGACTCTTGATAGAATCCCTCCTAACAAAGATTCTGCTAGGAACTACCAATCCGATAGTTAAACATAATGATACTTACAAGTTCGTTTTTGCACACATTGTGGGTTATTAGTTTTAGGAGCCCTATCCTATCCTTATCTATAAACCCATTGTCATAGATTTTCCAAGTTGTATCTAAATTGCGTATGAAGTGTTCGTTACTCCAGCAGGAAAGTGGCCCCTAGAGTGATTTGAGTGGACCATTTAATTAGTGCGTAATCTACTAATTGACTACAAAAAAGCGACGGACTCGTACACCTATCGATGACCTAATTCAGTCACAAATGAAGAGCTACTCGTTTATGTTTATTCTACTCTGCAGGCGAACATACAATGGTTGTTGAGAATGTTGAGATACATGATTCTGCAAAACGTTATACCAGCAGGAAATGCAATATCTCGAACACATGAAAACGCACAAAATGTATTTCCGGCGTAAATTTTAGTACAAAAATATAAGCTTTCTGTCCATGCACAATATTTATCTGTACGATCGTTCATTTAGAATTTCCTGCTGGATGGAACAACGTTACTCCAGCCCGAATCGTTTTTTTTTTTTTTCGAAAACTGACAAAGTGCACCTTTTTTTCATGTGGCTTACAATCACAGCGGATTACGCACTAAGTTTTACTCACATCACTCTAAGAGCCCAATTCCTGCTATAGTAATATACACACGTATGAACACACCAGCTAATTCAAATATTATATCCCAGTAATATAAACCCCACATGCACACCCAACTTGGTAGCTATATCTACCATGTTCCCAACAAGACAGGTAGGTATAACAACATAACAAAGTTTGTCGGATAACTTGCACGTTGTGGTTCAGGCTGGTATCGACAATACATGACACAGTTAGCTGGCTATAACACCGTTTAACTTTGAAGCTTGTGTTCAAACACCGATAGTTGGATCATGAGTTTATAGAGGAAAGTTTATGGTTTGTTTGAAATTTGTTAAAGACTAATAAAAAGACAAAGTGAAATTCTATTAGCGATATTGATAATGTTTAAGTCAAAATTGCATTCGATTGATATAAGCTAACGAAAACCTTATTTAATATCAATCCTTTTGAAAGTCGATGCAGAAAATACGAAGCAGTGTGAAAGTGACTTTAGGACTTCCCGCAGGACTTGACACACGGCTTTTTCATAAAACACATTTTGTTTTGGTTTGACGAACACCGGTTTTGCCAAAAGTGTATATTGTATTACATTAGGTATTACTCACATAATATATTTATTCTCGAACAGAACGCAATTCTTTTCTCAATTAATGCGAATTTGTACATACCTGAAACAGAAAAGAAACTTAGATTAAGAAAACAGTTAAAAACTACATTATTCGGAGAAAACATTACAGACATTGTTCTTCGCAATTCATCAGTTACTCATAACTATTTATTAAAACTCATCCGATCCCCAAAAATACCAGCACTAAATTCCTTTTAATCTCCAACAGCGCTTAAAGCGGCAGAAATATTGAACACAATCGCTAAATAAATCACAAAGATAAATTTCACAGACGCTTGCCCCCAGCTTTTTGGATCCTCTGGAGAAATCATTCGGAATATGCTCGCTCTGGGGGCACAGAAATTACTCTTACGGTAACAGAATAAATTGAACACGAACACTATTAAGCTGTAGTCAATTCTCATTCGTCACGATTGAATAATTTAATAAATATCGTGTTTTCTTTTGAATTTGGCAATTAGGACCACAATTCTCAAAGACCAATTTTTTTTGGAACATTTATTCATCATCATTATTTTAGCCGAAAGACCAAGGAAAAAAGGGTCACTACATTGACCAGTCCCGTGCGTCTCGCATCCAGCGGATCCCCGCAACCTTCACCAGATAATCAGTTCACCTCGAAGCATTTATTAAACAATCAAATTAAGCTAATGAAATACAAGACGCAAAACATGACATGACAATTTATATTCCTTAAGACACCAAACCAAAGAAACGAGATTTTAATGTATTGACTTTCGACACCTGCCTTTCTTAATTAAGTAAGTCGTTACCTTTTTTTCCTGTCTTAAAGTCTTATTTAAATTTGTTTAGGCTATTGTATTTTAATTTGGGAAGAGAGCTGTTAGGGTGTAGCTATTGCATTTATTTCTAGACTGCAAACATACATAACGACCAAGCTCCACCCGACTCTTTTTATATTTTATATTCTACTTGGGGTGGGCGCAACGTTTTCTTCTTTCATTCACCCTTAAGAGTTGTCATTATTTCCTCTTTCATACCATTCCTCACACAATCTATTCATATTTTTTTAGCCTTTCTCTCCCTCTCCGTCCATCAACATTATCGGAGACACTACAATATACCCAAATTTGTAAGCTTCTGATATGAATCTTTTTCCAAGTGTAAGAAAAGAAAATTGATATAATATTCTCAAGAACGAAAACATCAAACAAAGCGAAATTCTTTATAATACCGGACAAAGTTCAGATTTCATAAAAGTCAGGCGAGAATTTTAACAAAGATAACAGGCGTACACTCATCGCCTCGAGAGCCTGCTTAATTAACAAGTAGCCTTTGATTCGTTATTCAGCGTTGTCTTAGAAAATCATCTTTGTTTAAACAACCAACATTTTGAGTAAAGATTAGAGAAAATTTTACGTCTTGTTCTGAAACTTGAGCAAGATGAAATATGTCACTGAGACTCTCATATTTAGAATTATGAAGCTCTATTGGATGGAGGGACAGAGTATTTATCATTGTCGTTTTCAAGTTTTATGTAACTTATTTTGAATTCAATCGCAAGCGTTGGAATTCTATAAAATGTATTTTTCTGTATCTTAATTTGCGAAAGGAAAAAGGTATGAAAAGACCAGATTCACAATTGTCAATAGAATAATTTTGCGTCGTTAGACATGGTTTAAAGAATTTTTACAAGGTAGATGATAAAGGCAAAACTACAGATAATGCCTAAGTATTGCAGAAACGAGACTAACAAGCGTAACGATCACGCAACCATCATGCGTTCATGCGTTTACCAACACACATATAATAATAGTTAATGAACATGATAATATTTGCTAATTCAATGATGTATGGTCAATCAATAGTATACGAACAGAATTTCAAATAGTTAAAGGTACCAAAAGTCCTTGTATTCTACTTAGAGATGCGTTTGCTTTGCATGAAGATACGAATCGCAATAGTAATGGAATACTACTGCAATGCCTTGGCAGGTGCATAAAACATTTTTATTACACTTGTGCGCTTAACAGCCTTTTTCTAGGACAGCGCTTTATACACTCCATAAAATTCAGCTTCCGGTACATACAACAAATGCGCGTAGAAGATGCGGGTGCTTAATCGTTAATGAATGCAGTGAAATTAATTTTTATTCGAAGATGTCTCAACTATTATAGGATTTCAATTATCGCATTTGATAGAACGGTTGCAAATCCAAAGGCCTATGCGCTTAAAGGAATGACTAAGTTTTGAAATAAATACAAAGATAAGGCCAACTTCTAACCTGTAGTCTGAGGATGCTCAAAAATCTTGGGCAAGAAAATACAAGTGTATTTAATTAGGCAGTATTAGCACTTGCGCAAGAACCTTGTGTGGTGTTGATGCAACTGCATTTGTAACAAAGGCTGCTTATACCTTGGATGGGTTGCCATGTTGCATGCATAGCAGAGTGATTGCTGTTGATGCATTATTAAATTAGTTATTTTAGTCTGATTGCGCTTATCTGCCTTGTGTGTTGCAAATCTAGTAGTTCTTCTCTAGAGATTTACGTAAATCTCTTAGTCCAGTACAGTCCTTTACAAGTTATTATGACTTGTCACTGACTGTAGCTTCGCTTTCTTTGTTTTTCTGATATTCAAATGTGCGTATGATGTTATTGTTTTTTTTTCTTGTTTTGGCTTCTAAACATATTGTTACAATAAATAGTTCTCAGTGGTATGCGGCTTTCATCCAAATCGTCGTTACTGACTATGTATCTTTTATACTCAAACTCATTTTTTTAAATTGCTCTCTGTCCATTGTCTTATCATCTCTTAGACACTTTTCAGGCATCTAAACAAAGGATGGTGTAACGTTCTTACTGGAAATCTCACCGTCAATGAATTTCGCTGATTACAATGCAATTTTATGTAGGTCAATTGTATCATCTTAAAGGGAATTGCTTTTGCAAGTCCATTACTCACACAAACGTTTGTCAGCGATAAAGTACCGAGTTCTGCACGTTTCTGCAGTATGAATTAGACTGTAATGTCATGCATAATGCTTAGTAATACCTGTCTGATATAGGAGTAGTGGTAATTAACCGTCAGAATTTAGAAGGGTCATAAAATATGCTCACGGTTCATTCATGTTTGTGGTGAATACTACGATGAGAGCTAACAAATAACTTGGAATGGGTCAGGAAAATTATCAATACCGAGGATTTTGTGTTTTCCATTGTCCATGAGATCTACGATTTTAGAATGAGCAACTACAGTAGTATAATATTCAGTTATTTTGCTTGTGGCTGGAATAGATTGTAGATTGTGTTTTGGAATAAGCAAAAGTGCTTGCCACCCGTGGCATTTTTCTATTTGAAATACTTGGTTTGAGTTGAATTTGCAGACATTTTCGTGACAGCTAAACGATCTCTCCCACTAATACAAAAAAAGCATTCAACAAATTATATAATTGTTCCACACACACATAATCCTTAACAAAAATTCCTACAACTACATACAAACCGAAAAACACAAAGACGTGCATGACGTATAAAAAAATAAACATCTCTTCGTTGTTCTGAGAACAATCATGCAACATACCTATTGTCGGCGAGACGATTCTAATTAGAGCTCTATACTTAACCCATTAAAGACTAGCGTTGCCATATGGCAACGTGAGTGGTCGATTTAATTTACAGATTATATATCAAAAACTAACAATCTCAGCTATCTTTTGTAATGACAATAATAAAGTTAGATATACAAGTCAAAGATCAGAAACGATTTGTGGTCATTTCCTTTTCAAGTTTGTGGGTAACGGTTGATTCATTTGTTGGTTGTCAGAAATTTCGCAGAAATAGAGCACAAAAAAACGTAAGTTTCACTTATTTCTATTTCGCGTAGATTTTTATTTTTTCTTTGTCGAATATATGTTCAGACACATCTTAAGTTTAGAATAATACTATTTGATATATATTTTTTTATGCAGATTTGACGTCACGGAAGTTTTTTGTATGTTGCCATATGGCAACGCTAGGTCGTTATAGGTACATTTTTCCTATAAGTGTTTATTTATCTTTTTAGATTGAAGTTACATGAAATTGCAAATTTATAAGAACAAGAACTTGATGATGATTTTCAAAATATATATATTGAGCCTCCTGAAGTGGCTGAAAATATTGATGAGGGTTCTGCTGATGAAGATTCTGGTGACTTGATAGAAAATTTGATAGGCAGACAACTTTTGGCTGGTGCAGAAGTTATGTCTCAAGGCGATGTTGTTGTAGTACGGTGGATGGATAATTCAGTTGTGACTGTCGCTGCTACCGATCACAAAGTATATCCAGTGAAATTGGCGGATCGGTATTCCAAAGCCAGCCAACAAAAACTAAAAGTACCGAAACCCAATCATATAGCGGTGTATAATCAGTACACGGGAGGGACAGACCTCATAGACACTCATGTGAATAATTACAGGATTGGAATTCGAGGCAAAAAATGGTGGTTTCCTATTTTTACGTGGCTTGTAGATGTTACAATAAACAATGCCTGGATCCTGGTGCGCAAATCAGGAAAGGATATTTTGCTGCTGAATTTTCGTCGTGAGATAGTCTAAACATACTCTTGAAAAAGTATGGAATCCCTCCTAAATCTGGTGGTCGACCATCTACCTCGTGATGTGGGTCTAGGGTTTTGATATGACGGAGCAAATCACTTTCCAAAATCAGTAGAAAAGAAACGCAGATGTGTTGGAGCTGACTGTAAAACTATTGGAAGAGTATGTTCAAAATGTGACTGTGTGTGGGTGTGTGCGTGTGTGTGAATGTGTGTGTCTGTGTGTGGTTTACGTATTAAATGTTTTGAACATTATCATTCCATGTAATTATCTGTGTATTTTCATGAATATATACTAAATAAATAAAATAAATATTTAAGAGCTTATTTTCTTGAAACCTCAAAATATTGTACCTCGTTTGACCTAGCGTTGCCATATGGCAACAGTCTAAAACTCAAAATTGGGAGATTACAATTTTTTTTTTTTTGTTATTATAGTAATGTCTGGTCATCATATAACTCAAATATAAACATAAAACAACAAAATTTGAGTTTCGAAAACTCAGTCCCTAATGGGTTAATATTCGAACGAAGAATCGTCTCGCGAACATCCAACACGCGATTCAGTTCACATAGTTAACGAAATCGACGTTTGAATCGATTTATTTTGAAATTTAAGGCGGAGGAGATAATGGCTAGATAATAAAAGCCGCCCGGATCAGTCTTCAGATTAAGCCGCACTTTCCTACGTTGTTCTGGACTGAAAGCCGACCTGAACATAGTTGGGAAAAGGCTCGGGCAGATGTTGATTGAAGGCGGAAAATAGTGTAATTGTTTTGGTTTTAGATATGACTTTACTAACAATATACTGTTCCTAACAATAGTAGTAAACATACTATCATTATTTACAATAATTTCTGCTTTTGTAAACATCTGACATAATTTTGTGGTGGCGTTAAATGTAAGCAAGTGGTTTGAGAAAAGTACCATAGAGGCGTTAGAGACGTTAAATAAAAGCACCCAGATCTTCTGATAACTGTGAAATTCGCTGCTGAACTGAACTCATCATTCTCATTTCAGTGTATTTGGGGTCGGCGCAGCATGTCTTCTTCTTCCATACTTCTCTAATACTCGTCATCTCAGCAGTCAATGCCATATCATACTTCAAACAGTCCATGCATAGTTTCTTTGGTTGTTCTCTACTCTTATAGCCATTCATACTCAACATCCTCATTCCTCCGCACCACATGTCCATACCTCGATAACAGACTATCACACGAACTAACTGAACTAATATAATTTAAACCAGCATAAATATTTAAGTCATGCTTGCGTCCAAATGGTCAGATAGCTTTCAATGCCATCACTAAAGTGACTATAAACTGGCCACCCCTCCATTCTGATGACGTGATGCAGGATAAAGATCATGAAGATACCATAAACTCAATATGGCTGCAACGGAACCGGACGTATGCGTTCATAGCGCCGAACAGATGACGCTGAACGCATCCATTACCGGTCATCTTTTTGTTTTTTGGCGGGAAACTGTGCATTCAGCCTTTTAGTCTCTGGGTCATTAGGCACCCATGTACCGATGACGAACTCTTCAAAAATAACAACTTATTTAGTGTGGATAAAAAGATGTTGATTTATTTTATTACGGAACATGCCATTAATTTTGATAACTGCAACGGAACTGACAGGTGTATTTGATCTTTTTTTGAAACATTATTTATGAGGGTTATTAAGCTACTGTTAAATGACTACCATTTGGTGTATCTGTAAATTAAGACGGCTAACGGAAGTGATTCCGAAAACCAGTATAAAATCTTTTTTTTTCCTGCCGAATTACGATACGACCTTAGATGGATGCGAAAGGAATATACACATGGTAACTCCTTTCGGAAGGAGTAACACATGGTATACTCCTTTCGCCTCGTCCACGTTCTTACACCTGGCCACTGATAGACGCCGATTGCCGGGTTCCTGACCTTTCTGAAGCACAAATCAATAATAAGGTCAGTGTATATCCTTCTAGGGCGTTGTCCCAGGATTGCCGCTCACATCGGCCTTGCAAATACTACTACTACTTTTGCAACACCTTCCACTCATCCTGTCAACATGACCAAACCATCTGAGCACAAACTTGGTTCATTTTCAATGACTAACAATTCAGTCATCAGATCTTACAAGGGCTACACGGATGCTAACACTTTTAGCCACCATAAATCCAACATGGCCGCGGCGGAAACAGCGAGCGTCGAGCAGATGACTCTGAACGCGACCATTACCGGTTGCGCCTTTTTGCTCTTTTGGCGGGAGGCTGAACAGTGCGTGACCTTTGCGTTACGATGAGTTGCACTGTGTTTATTTCGAGTGCGGCGTATGTGTTTGTTTTCTTTTTTTTTCGGTGTCGAAACTTGTGAATGAATGTAGCTCTGGAACTTTTAGTTGTTCATTTGAAGGTTTAGTTTATATTAAGAGCAGTTGAGTGTGTGAAATACGGAATTGGATTGTAGGTGAAGGTTACAAACACGATGATACGGAAAGCGGGAACAAGCTGAAGGATTTAATTTATTTATTTCGGACAAATATACAGATTAACGTTACAACATTAAACAATAGTATAGATAGGTATAAGAGTAAATAATGCATAACCTACGCTATTGTCTACGGAAGCGTTTTGAAAAGAAAGTGCAAAAACATAAAAATAAAACATCTCCAACTCGGTCGCTTCTCCCTGTTTAATTTTAATCAGTAGTCACCAACCAAAATAACAGCAAGAATTTGTCAACAAGATTGATGGGACACCTTCGATGCTCAAAAGTAGCGTTATCTGAGAGTTCGAATAGGATTCCGAATATCTAGAATGGCAGGATAATTGATTTAATTTCCTACTTAACCCCAACTTCCAGTACATTTGAATTGCTAAGCCCTACTCAAAGGAACTAGCAAGTACAAGTACTGCCTTTATTCAATTTACAAGAGCAAATACTTCAAACAGAATCTCCGAACAGACAAGTTTACCACGAAAGGTAACTCTGTGTTTTCAGTTGGAAAGCAACATTCAACTCACATAATTTTCTACGAACGGGCACACAGGACACGGTGTCTACAATTGGAATGCATTCTGTGTCTGTCTGACTGCGTGAGACCAAACATAAAGGGAGCGCCAGTTCATTTTATTTCCTTTTAAATACGCTGCGTTTATCATCGACACACAAATTGCAGCTCAACGCTTGCAGCCCATTGTTCTTTTTTACTCTTTGCGGTCCGTTTGGGATCGTTTGAATGGACATAAGGGAATCAATCGGTCTTGATTTCGCATGTCAAATATAAAAGCAGTGCCAGTTTACGCTTTCGAGTTCTTTGCAATCGTTCTGGATAAATTCTCGGTACAATTAATTCTGTCCGAAGCTTTACTGACAGAGAGAACTAATTTGAAAGTACCATTGATTGCGGAGTGTTCAAGCTCGTATTTTTTCCATTTTAAATACTATTCGAAGCTTTATCAATAAAAATGAATCAAATTGGTCCTCAATTCCACCTTATCGAAATTTCAATTCCCCAAAAATGTGATTTCACCGGCCTGACCTTTTCAAAGGGAAACTGTTTCTTATTGTGACCTTTTCGAATCTTTGCAACAGGAAGACAGTTGTTTGGCTCAATCGGTTGGCATCTCCTTGTTGGTGCCAAATTCAAACCTATACCTACCTTTCTACCTACTTGTGCAATTGATAGAACGGAAATGAGTGAAGAAATAAATCAGGAATTTTCGTAAGATGGTGAAATGGTTATCAAAGTTAGAATGACAAATAATTCAAGTACACACGCACTAAAGTTAGCCGGCATTAGTCATGCTATTAGCATGTTAACTCGAAAGTCATGGCCAAAGAGTTAAGCATAAAATCATAATATTAATTGAAGAGATTACACATACCACATGCCGGAGACTGAAGTATTTTAAATGTGAGCATAACTTATGTCCTTGCGCGTGTAGCCAGCCTACTTCTCAACACACAAAAATGAGAAGAAGACCAATCAGGTTCATTCAGCTGCCAATATACCTTTCTCAACGCTTGCTTACTGGATATCATCATTATCGACCTAGCCTTCACCAAACTATGTTGGGGTCGGCTTCCAGTCAAACCGGATGCAGCTGAATACCATTAATTACTGCCTATATCGTCAAATATGAATTGCAATTCATTGTTTCACACAGACAACAGAGAAGATTAGCTGCTTTGGTGACTTGCTAGCTAACAATCGTCATTATAGGAGCTTTTTCAATTAATGAAGATTGACCATCAACTCTTTGAGTAGAAGAGTGATTGGCAGCTCAAACGACTGTGGACCCTTTGCGAATGTTCTCAATTCATTAAAGAGCTATCAGCTCCTACCAATAGCAACAGCCATAATAATACTTACCAACCCCAAAAACGTGCCAGAACTGTCTGCACGTCCGTTTAATGACCTACTAAACTAAAATAGTAACATCCGATTGGCAAGTTTCTCGTGCAAGGTTAGGTGCGTACAATATAGCGAATGTGTGGCTTAGGACCATTCATACGGTGCGGAATTTTAGTCTAGACTTCAACTGGTTGTTTGATGATGTATTATTAGACAGCACGTGCTTTTTGATGTGATGATTGTAATCAATCACCTTTCGGAGTGATGTATTGATAGTATTTCGGCCCACTTGTTTTGCTTGCTATGAAAAATAGATGAACTTTAGTACTTGTTGTCTTCAAGTGGGGATCGCTGATCACCAAGATTTTGCAACATGTTGTCGAAGTAATATTTCATTTAATGTCTGGTTTTGAGTTAGAATACAGACATTAGCTATAATACAGAAACTATTAAGCAAAAGTAAGAAAAGAAAAACCATTTGTAAATTGTAAGGAACATGGCTATTGATTTTCCATTGTTGCTCACTAGACCAGAGCGACCAAATTAATTCCGCCGGTTTGGAAACAAAAAAGAATCGTTTTGTTTTTCTTTTCATTCGTAAACGAGCTTGAAATGCAAACATTTTCTATTAAGCCTGGATTGTACGAGAAATGTTTCGACTACCTATTTTAGTTCGCGTTTTTTTAAATTAAACATTTGCTCGACTAAAGCCAGGAGTTTTAATTGTTTTCTTCGTCTTTCAAGATGCTCATGAATAAGTAAATGGTCCATCGATCGGTCTTGGCAGTAACAGACCTGGACACACTACATGATCTTGTCTACGTACATAGTTACATACATTGTATACACTCCTGTAATCCCCAAAAGGGTTAGGCTGAGGTGTACCTAATAGTGCACTCACATTTTTTTCAGTTGTATGTAAGTCCCTTGTAATAGATAGGGGGTGAACCTATTGCAATCAACCGGGAACAAATCAAGACTACGTGGCTGCTAATGGCGGCTATTGAGAATTTTCTGATGGAAAACCCAATAAAATTAATAAAAATATTTTTTTCCGACCCAGGAATCGAATCAAGAACCTCATGCTCAGCAGTCGCGCTTGCAACCACTAGACCAAGTCAGTCTCTCTATTACCATATAAAACAGTATTTAAAGTCATGCCACGTCAAAATGCAACAGCGCAAAAAATATCCCTCTCAATTGCCTCAATTGGCTGAAAACAATTCCCACGATGACTCACCCGTTCATTCATCCAAATCGCTCACTCACTCGTGAAAATAAAAACAACAGAAATCCAAGATGGCGCCGCGAAAGGACGTAAACAATCAACCGATATCCCACGCGCGTAGTTGCGTTTTATCAAATAGTAACATCCTCCTGGTGGTAATAAGCTGGTGTGGGTTGATTCCAAACATCCGAAATTTTATTGATACCACAACACTATGTGGTTGTTTTATGGTATTTCGAGATTATGACAGCTAACGTTGCGTAGGCAAATCTGGGGATTAAAACTGCGTGGATTAGAACTGTTCTTTTATCATTTTTATCCTGTGGTTAGTGCCTAACCTGGTATCAGAATTTTTTGGCTTTAAATGCCGTCGAGAAATTATCTCTCAGGCATGCTGGTTTCCTCACAATGTTTTCGTTCACCGAAGCAAGTGAATAGTGATACATTACTATACAATATGTGCGTATTGTATAATTATGTATCACTCCGAAAAATCAGAGGTCAGAATCTTGGGTTTGAAATTGAGACCAGTGACTTGACAGTCCGACGGCCACACCACTGCTATTAGACCTGTTACAAGGACCCTATCAACAGTGGTTCTTATTACGGAACTCATCCCAAAATCTCAATGTCGAACAGTTAAAATCACCTGTCCGCTCTTTGGCGTAGAATTTTTCTAAAGGCAGGTCTATCTTAAATCACATTGTTCCAATTGTTTCGAGCAAAGCAAGGGCATGTCAGGCTTTGTTTACAGCTTCAGTTCTACAATGTTTTAGTCCCATTAGGTCACGGACGAGGACATGCTTCCTTTGAACTTCCTCCCGCGTCATTATTGTTTTAAGTATCTTGTTCGAACGTTCTATAATAAGACTAGCGTGTTGTTCCACCTTTATTTAATAGTAGCTAGGTTCATCATCATCATCGTCTTCCTGCCCTTGTCTCATCTCACTTGGGGTCGTCACAACTTGTTTTGTCCTTCCATTCTCCTATGTCAAACCGTCACGCTATAATTTACTTCTTTTTCTTTTATCTGATTTCACACAAATATTTCCATCGTTTCCTTGGTCTTCCTCTCGATCTCCAATCATTAACATCTATTTGTACCTTCGTTAATAATGTGATTTTATCGAAAAGTACTAATGGGTTTGTAAATATTTTAATTAAGTCTTTATCAAAGGTACGTTTTTAATTGATAAAATTTAAATACTGACCTATGTGTGATTATGAATGATATGTACAGTCTGATAGAATTAGGTATAATTAACGAAGTTATTCATTAATGAAATGATATCACAATTAAAATTAAAACGAGTTAATCGCTATCGGACTTAAGATTGTTGTCAGACAACTAATTATTTTATAAATCAATATTCAATATGAGTTTATCGAGGAAGGGCTAATTTAAATAAAACCTTTGACGGCTGAACAACTGCATCCGTGCTTTATTCTTTCATCAAAATTCAATTAAGTATTCCTTTTAAGATACCTACTTCCGCTGCATTAATCTACCATCAATACCCCAACAACATTATAATAATGTAAAAACACACGCTTGAAAATAATTTAAACCATCCATCAGCGAGAAACTCCATAAACATTGAAATTCTGTAACAAACATATTATAGCTGTTTCTGAGAAATAAAACAAAAACAAGGAATCGCGAGAAACAAAATTGCAAAGTTCGTTAAATCCATTAAAAAGCAGGGATTTACGAGTTGCCTCTGATTTATGTTAAACTATTATCAACCTTGATACTTAATGCTAAAGAAACACGTTGTTTTGTTTGTAATAGTAAAACAGAATTATATGCGTAGTACAGTTTCGTAAATAATACTTCCGTATTTTGGAAGTCAAAAACAAAAAACAATGCATCACTTGATTTTCAGCACACAGCACGAATAGAAGAGAAAAAGAAAAGATGGCGAAAGATGGATCGACATGGTCAGGGAACAAACCGAAAGGAAAGAGAGTAGCACCAGTGCATCGTACTTCATAATTGAAAGGATTTTTCGAGTATTACACTTGTACAATGGAGAGGAAGACCAGGGAAACGATGGATAGATTGTGTGAGGAATGATATGAAAGAAAAGGAGTAAATGATAGCGTGACGGGTGACAGAGGTCAATGGAAGAAAATAACATGTTGCCACCTTAAGTAACATGGGACAAAGGTAGGAAGATGATGCTACAAATATAGAAACACAACAATTTTCAGATTAAATCTACGTAGAAAATTCTACAGAAGAAATCAAAAAGTAGATTTTGTACAGGACTATGTAAAAGTGAGAGAGTGAGTACAATGCACCGAAAGACTGGCCTTCCACGACTCTGTATTTGCATAATGCAAAAGTAAATAAAGTGAATAAACACAACAATGGCAGCTATTAGATAGTAAACGTAAAAGTACACAGGATATCGTATCAGCCATTGTTAATAGGAAAGTTGACTAAACGGAAGTGAGTCAAGCACTCGAAAGTCATGGGCAATCTTATCACATTATCAGAAAGCACTTGAACGCTATTGCGATATTCTATAATCCCATGGATTATTCTAGGCGGAGAGTCAACGATAAAAATCATACCTAACAGAATGTAATATAATTTATTGGTTCCCGGCAAAATGAAATAAATACTCCAGTTAGTCAAGCAGATGACTGCAAATTATACAACCTGGTGTTGATGTCAATTAAAGAGATCAGTCCTTGATAAGGGCTATTTTAAGTCGTTGATAATTTTAATCCCCGTGATACGTTAATCGTGGTTCACCAAAATTCCACAAACTCGCGAAGTTTTCATAGCAAATTGATATTTTAAACCGTTTTCGGGCCAAGCCTCAGCATACAAAACTTTCCTTTTCATAAAATTAGTATGATTGCTTACTGTTTTATAAAGCTCTTTCTCGGCATACATTACAATGATTGATTTGTTCGGTGTTAGACAGAAATAAACGACCAAATAAAATTTTCTCGCAAACAAACAACAAACATGATTACGATTCAGAGTAAACAAATTTTTCTAACACAAATTCGTTCAAACACGTCAAAGTATATTTCAGAGAACGTAATCCAACTCCAAAAACTTATTAATTAGAAAAGATTGAGTCAAATATCGTGTTCAGAAGAACAACATTGCATAACAGAATCGAACTGAATGAATGATCAACATTTAGTGATATGAGAGAGCGTCGAATAAAAGATATTAATACACAAGACACGCCCATTCGCTATTATCAATGAGCCTCTACCATTCATGAGCAAGCGCGCGTTCAAAACCGCGAAAGTCGATTCAAGGGCGACTACGATAGACATACGCTTCCTGCCTCTATTAATACATACATAGATCAGGCTCAAATATTCTTAATACATCTTACTTCCCAGCGTCCCCGTTATCTTATATATGCGCTTTTTTCTGTGTTTTGTTTATGTAGTGAATTGTAGTGATTACGTCACGTTTAGTTATATTGGAGCATATTTACTAATCTGTAACCAGAGTGAAACATTGATAGCAATTTACTATAAGCACAATATAACATACATGTGTATTTTTAGACGTGTATTCTGAGTTGATATTGGATTCAAATCACTTTTGAGTTTGTTTGCTTCGGAACAAGGTTATAAATGTCTCCTTTGGTTGTTTTGATGTAGAGAAACGAATGAAAACATGGTCTGCGTCGCTTATCTTAGTAGATTGAAGTTTGAGAAAGATCTGAGAAAAATCTTTGGCTTTCGGCTAAGAATAACTTTTCTGTGGGTGTGGTGAGAGGCGAGTAAGGGATTATGACGTATGGATAGACAATATTATCATCATCATCTGCCAAATTTATAGGGGTCGGCTTCCAGTCTTACCGACTGCCTATACGACAACCAAGTTAGTGCTGGGTAATACGGTACCCTTGGTAAGACTGGTGGACTGGATAGGCAATATTATTATCCTGTTTAAATAACATTATCACTATTTGTCAAATTTTTATTCTTAAACTTGTTAAGGGGTAGAAAGTGATAGCTTTCGGCAGTTCTATGCATTTCTTGAAGTCCAATGCAAATCTTATGAAATTCTTGTGATTGACCACGTTTGGCCAGTTTGCCTCTAAGTCATCATCACTATTCTCTTGTGGGTCTTTTGTATTCTCTCTTATCCCAATTCTTTTAGGGTTGGCTAGCATACTTTTTCCATACTTCTCTATTTCTCGTCATTTCCAACTCTTAATATCCCCTCAATTATCACCTGCCGTCAATAAATCTTAGTTTCACTTAATACACTAGTAAGCAATGGCTGGATCTGCACTTAGGGTACCTCCATTAAGTGATTAATGTCTATAAACCTGTATTCAAGACGTTTTATAGCAGTTTAAGCTTTACTTTATGTCGAATAAGTAATACTGAAATTGTTTGTAAATCACATTATATAATCTTAGTCAATGTTGTCTTTTAGAAATGGGTTTAAGTCTGGTTTGTAAAACTCCTGGAGCTGATGCAGTAGATTCTCAGCTTAGGGATTTCTTTGGTTGCGAATGTGACAAATCTCCTAATAATCCGGAGGCATATAGTTCATGTTCGATGTAAGTAAACCCATTTTCATTGATCTTTCTCCAAGTCAATCGTCTATTCCCAAATATTCACATTCATTCGCACAACCAAATCCCGAGTTGAGTATCTACAATAAACATAAATAACGAATACTAAAAAAATATAAAAGTGGCGTTTGTATTCGATAACGGAAATCCCTTGGCACGAGTCCAGCTCGACACAAGAAGTACCCACAATGGTAGCAAAAATATTCCATTCAAGACGCAAGGTAGAATAAAGGAATCAATGAACGCCAAACTTGGCACGACTGAAACTGTTTTCCATTCAACTACCAATAAGGCTGAAAATAGCATGATATAAACTCTGGACTGAAATCCCGTAATAATCTTCACCCCAAATCGAACTTAATCTTCTCGAAACAAAGACGACATTCGAATGACAATGTGATGATAAAAAATTGCAAGCAGAGCGTATCGTTACAATTTTACGAGGGGTCAAGTTCGCAGAAGCGAACTCAATTGGTTTATTGCTAAGCGGGACTTGGCGATGATATTTTGAACTATGGAAGTGCGGTCATTATATTGAGCTTTGCAATGGAGGGATGCTTACTATGAAATTGAGTAGTATCAACCAAATATTACATACAGTACCATTCCGAGATAGAGACCTATAATCGGCCTTGTACGGGATTTTGGTTTAACGATGTGTTACTTTTAAGCTGTCCTTATGTTTACTAATTATATTTTTTTTGTCCTATTATCCTGTATGAGACCAATAAATACTTTTTTTTCTTTCTTTTCTTTCAAACACTCATTATGAAATGTTGACATAATCACCACACAGTATCGTATATTGGATTGTTCTTATCGCACATTCTATCACCATTTCTCTTACTCGGCTCATACGACACCCAAGGGAGAGAAAAGAGAGGTATTCCTTATTCTTTTCTGTTCTTTTCTGGCAAAAAAGAATTGACTGCGTCGTAAAGGTGTATGACGTAAGTAATAACGTCATTGGAGGGTATTTACATTTATTTCAATTCGTTTCTGCTAAAGAAAATAAATATTAAGGAATATGAATTGAATGGAAGCCAATTGTAGGGAGTTATTGGTTTGACAATGAACACACTTAGCCTGATTACTTGCTTCTATTAGAGCAGATCTGACATACCAATATCGTGCTTTATCGGTCTTAAGTGGATTGCATATGACATCAACGGCTACTTGAACCTCGATACACAATATTAAATTGTAGCCTAGTTGGTCTAGTGGTAGCAAGCACAACTGCTGAGGTTCTGGATTCGATTTGCAGGTCGGGCAAAGTGTTATTGGGGTTCATCAGGAATTTCTCAGTAGCAGCCACGGAGTATGGAATGTGTGCTCGGTTGAAGGGAATAGGATCGCCGCTTATTACATTGTACTTAAACATAACTCGCGAAATGTGGGTGTACCTACCAGTAGGTTCACCTCTGCCTAACACTTCGGGGATTACAGGCGTGATATTATGTATGCACGTTAAATTGTAGTTACACACATTCATATAGAATTCAACTCCAATAATATAAAAGAGGATAAAATTTTCACAACAAACAATGAAACGCAATTTGCAGCCAAAGGTACGCAATTAATTATAGCGATATACTGAAGTAATTAATTCACAGTGCTTAAAAGATCGAGTTTAATACGGAATTAACATGAGCCTATAATGAAAATGCTAATAACAAACAGGCAGGAGTCAAAAGCTATTATGTTGGCAACATAATACGGAGTTAATTGCTGACTGTTGATGAAGTTACACCAAAATGTGTAAAATTGAGAGCCATAATGGAAGATTAAAAAGAAAATTGCAATCATGGAGGCATTTACGATGGATATGGTGAGACCATCGAAAGATCCAAGAATATAATGACCAAAATACAAATATTGAAGCCGAGAATACGTACGATGAATACATACAAGGAGACTGCTGAACAGAAAACTGATCTAAATACAGACAAGGAAACTGGCGAGCTCAATCAAAAATACCACATGTTT
Organism: Diarsia brunnea; assembly: GCA_949774965.1. Lineage (NCBI taxonomy): Eukaryota > Metazoa > Arthropoda > Insecta > Lepidoptera > Noctuidae > Diarsia > Diarsia brunnea. The sequence goes on from OX459022.1 coordinate 6,177,296, forward strand.
TCATTCTGATGATTCAAACAATCTGTGTTTTAACACAGATTGTTTTCAATAATCCTACAACAAAATACACGTCACAAAATAAAAGCTATGAACAAATCGGATAAAGAAGCAAAAAATGTTATTCATCCAGAATCAATTGATGGGCTAACAGAGTTATCCAACGTTTTAAATCCCTCCCCGTCGACTGCCAATATCAAGGACTTCGTTTGAATTTTATCAATGGCTGGTTTATGAATGAAATGAACAATTTAGACGATACGTTAAAAAGTTTTCTAGTGACTTGGTAATTTTTGTAGCTCTTGAAATAGAATTGGTGATCTTTTGGTCATCAGAAAAGGCTGATGTAGTTGTGAAGATGCTGATGCCGGTACAACGGATTGGTTAGGTAGCTAATAAGAAGCTTTCAGACACTCTTTGTAAATTCAGCTATTTCATTCAAATACTAAAGCTGACACTATACAAGTAGTCTCCAGAGTTCTTAAGTTAAAGTTTGCCAACGAGCAATTGAGCGCAGTACACAAGGTGTTAAATTAACAAATCGTGTTCGAAACACAATACTGCGCTCTAAAACAAATGTAGCTGACGTGGCTCAAAAGGCTTCCCAACTCAAACAACTGGGCAGGACATGTCTGCCGCATGTCGGACAAACTGTGGGCCAAAATAACAGTGAACTGGTGTCTTGAGACAGTGACGTAGGGAGCACAAAGGAGACGGTAGGAGGAACTGGACAGGTTTCGTCAGAACTGGTAGGAGATCACGAGGGTTCGCGAGAAATGAAAGGCGTGGAATGAGACCTTTGCCCAAGAATGTGACAGAGCAGGAAAAATAGAAATAATTTGTGGATTCGTTTTCAATTTATTCTCGAAGCAACAAGAAAGTTATCTCCAATAACATCATTAAAGAGTTTTTCCCCAGTTTCTTTTGCCTTGTTATAATCCGAACAGTAGTTTTCCTTTCAATTCCGTACGTAAATAAATATCTGAACTGAATACAGCACACCACTCATTATTACAGTCGTGTCACTACCTATTTATATCTAGGAGCAAATCAGATTATGTCGCAATCTCCTACGGAGACGAGAAAGGTCCTTTTACGAAAGGGGTCTTAATGTATGTTATCAATGTTATGGGAAACTTATTATGTAACATTAAAAATACTTTTGCGAGTTGAGTATTTATTCTATTGGATAATAAAATTAATACTGTAGTTACATTTGCCTCAAAGATTGATTCTGCAAAATTTTGAAAATGTGTTTTTAGATATATTGAGGTGGTATTTTTAAACATTTTCTGATTTATATCTAGGCACATATACAGTAGTCATTATTTTAAGTGAAATACCTCTTTAGTAGGTAATAAAAATGTCTATGGTCATCTTAGTCTTTAACTTATAACCAGTCCAACTAATTTAATGAAAATAAAACATGTAAAACCATGCAATCTATACTATAAACCGTAACCACGACGTTGAGTGTCGATACAAAAAGAAGACAAAGATGTCCATATTAGCGTCACAGCTCCAGAAAAAGAAAAAGGACAGAAAGGGGACATCCTACGTGTAACATAAGAATCTAAGTAACATTCTAAACAAGAGGCACTTAATAAAACCATCGCTAGCCTCTCAACAGACAAAGCCTTGAGAACACTAAAGCATATCGATGTTCACATTTTCCAAGTGACTGGACGATCTCAAATGTCAGCATCAGCACACAACTTGACATTTACCCGATCACGAGCGCCGTTAATGTTTAGTACGATATAAAACTGCTCCAATAATATCTTATGACGTGCAAGTAACCGTTTCATAACTTAACCGTTTGAGGAGTCAATAAAATATTGCTCGTAAAAGTTGATGGTTCATATTTTTATCAATATCAATATTGTTATATCGTAGTTAATAACATGATAGGATTTTGGTTTCTGTTCTGATTCGTTCGACTGAATTATAACTACTGAAATCTACGGTGTAAACGAGGTATCAGGAGAATTTTCTTGTTTAAAATTAACAGCAACATCGTAATACCCTGCTTGATTCATGTAGGTATTCGAATCCTGTTTACACGAAGTCAAGTTCATAAGGATCCAAAAATAAATCTACAGTAGGATATGAACTGGCAATCAGAAATTCGACAATAATAATAATAATAATAATAATAATGTTTATTGTTCAACTATGGCTAGATTACATGGCATTGTACAAGATATAACACAAACATACAGTATATTATTTTAGTTAGTGGGTGCCGCACTGCTTTCCTAGAGAGGTTACAAAGTAACCTGTGTTTAGGAGAGACAGTTGTGATTCCCGTCATAGACGGATGACGTACCTATAACAGCAAGTATTAAATATGAAGGGTATAGTAATCTAATCATTAAAAACAGTGACAAAATAGGTTCTTAAACAGCAAAAAAAAAAAAAAAACATTTAGAATCTAAATACAACAAATTCAGAAAATACTCTAAGTAGGTAATTACTAATTAATGACAATACAAAAAAAAACAAAAAAAAAAAAAAAAAAAAAAAAAAAAAATGTTTAGTATTTTAGTGTGGTGTGTATATTGTTAGTGTGGTGTGTATATTGTTAGTGTGGCGAGTGTTTCGTTAAATTGGTGTGGTGTGTGATGTATGTATGTGTTAGAGTGATCACTTTTTCAGGAATTCTTCTGTTGCGTCGTAGTTTAGGTTTAAAAGGAAGGTGCGAACAGATTTTTTGCAATTAAAGTTAGTTAAGCCGTAAATGGGAATTTTTGCGTTAATTTTATTGTAGAGTGATGGGCCAAGATAGAGAGCAAATTGAAAAACAAAAAAAATAATAAACAATGCAAATAATATACAACCTCTTTCAAGTACCCATTCAATTGTTAATACAAACAAGGTTTAACAGCCTGCAGAGGTCACGACAATATCAATCATCTACACAAAGGAAACCAAAGAGAAAAATGATCTTTTAATAAACCCAAAGGCAAAGATGACAGGACGTAACCATAATTAACCGATACAAAGTAATAATGCAGCATTTAAGGCAGACTGTCATAAATTTTGGCATCAAAAGCCCCAACTAATCACGGTGAGAACATGTTTGAAGTTGGCAAGTGTCAAACTTTGACAAGTTGTATTGTACCCGAGCAAAGCCGCAGGGATTCTGGGGTCCTAGAGGCAACGACTTGTTTGTATAGTAATTTTAAGATAATTTTAGTTAGTTTAGATGATGGGTTGTTTCATTTGATTTTGTGGTTTGTTAATTTTCATTGGGTTAAAAGAAGATGCCATGACGTCTGACAGGAGAGAATGGAAGAAGAAAACGTGTTGCGCTGACCCACAATAGAATACGGCAAGGCCAGGAAGATGATGATGAATTTTCATTGGGTTTGTTTTGTCAACTGTCATCGCCCACCGTGTAGGGGAAAATAATTGTGCGAATGATTTCAGTTTAGGTGTGTAGGAATTTTCTTAAATATTTTATTAGTGCTTTCTTTTTAACCGTATTGCCGCCATGACAAGACATCGATCGTGGCCAAAACCAACGTTCCCACTACCTACAAAAGTATCCGCTTTACTGACTTACTTATCCGCGAGGGTCGATGGGATTAAGGTCCCTTTTCTTATTCCCCGCTGTGTATATTTGTACAATTTCTATTTTCTTTTTAAAGCACAGCCATTCAGAAATATTTCGGGCCAGCGAACAGGCAATTTTCTCGACAACATCCCAGCGGTAGACAGCGTTACGCAAACACGGCATTTTTCGTATACCTACTTACGGTATTAACAAAAATATAGCTGTACAAACAAGATAACAATATATATCCTAACGATAAATTACTTCGTTTGTTATATTTGCTACGCAGTTGAAGCCTTGGAATAAAAGGAAACAGTAAGGGACGCCCACTCTAGGTATTATGTAGTCTTTTATAGGAGTACGTACTTCGAAGTTGGAAAACATTACGGAGAATTCGTTTGGTAGATTAATTGAGTAATTTTTGTGGAAAAATCAATACGGAAACATAATAAATAGCTAACAAATTTAAGGACAAGGCTGCCTTGTTCGTCTAGTGATCGCAAACGCGATTAGTGAGCATAAGGTCTGGTTTCAATTCCCGGGTGTTAGTGGATTATTTCATCAGGAATATCTCAGTGGACGTCTGGATTTGGGTACTGCTGATGACAATAGGCTCTCCCCCTATTCCATGGGACTTATAACATAAATGGCGTAATGTGAGTGTACTAATAGATATACCTCTGCCTAACTCTTCGGGGATTACAGGCGTGATGCATGATTAATTCAAGAAATTAATTAATTTGGTATGAAACTTGTATTGAATTATTGACAAGACCCAAACAGAAAGTTAAAACGGTCAGGCAAGGGCGTCAAAGTCAATATTCCACCAAAATGTTTAACCCCAATGAACTCTAACAGACCCCTACACCTGGTTTATTTTTCTGTGTAATGAACTAGAAAAGTGGCAACCTAGATTCGAAAAAGAAATCAGAGCCAATGAAGCTGAAATAACATCATAACTTTGAAGGGCTTCATTTCCTGCAGCAGATTGCTCTAGAATCTAATATTTGCTTTAGATGTTACCGGGAAATTGTAGAAATTATGGCATTTGGGTGGGTATTAACGATTCACATTTCAATCTAGGTAGGGTAGCAACTGAGAATTGCGGTGGATTAAATCGCGGAGCGAGACCATGAGAAAATATCGATCGACGAGAAGGATAAGTACAGCACGAGTATGAGATGTGTAATGACGAGTTTAAGTTGAAGACCTATTTTAGTAACAAAACAACGCACGGGACCGGTCAATGTGGCGACTTGGACTTGGGAGAGGCAGGCCTATGCCCAGCAGTAGACGTCATTCAGCTGAAATGATGATGATTATGATAGTAACAAAGCTCTTAGAAGAAAGAGCGTTTATGGGTCCATCTAAGAATTAACGAGAAAAGGAAGAAGTATCTTAAATTTTACAACTTACAGAGAAGCCTTTGATTTTCCCGGAAGCGACCAAGTCCCGCCTGTATAATATGATTAATGGCAAAGTAAACATCAATCTAATTAGGAAAAATAAACATTCTTTAGGTAGACAGGCAATTTAGCGTCAGTCGAGTCTTCGCCAAAAATTCTGACACTGTTTACCAAGAGGAGCATCAATCTATATCGCGTTTCAAATTCTTACCACGGCCCCATAGATAGCTATAACTTTGACCTTTCGTCTTCTGGAGTTACGGGCAGATATATAGGCGAAGAACTTATTTGCAATATTTTTCAAATAGAATAAATCACAAGTAACTTCCTATCATAGAACCGGATAGACGTGTGGAAAAAGGGTGGCACGGGACGCCTTTGCTCAGAAATGGGACATTACATTCAATAGACAGACCTTCCCAATTTCTCATGTTTACTAAAGTTTTCAGCAGTGCAGGTGCAGTGAAGTCTTGAATTTTTATTTATGCAAAATCATACCTTATCTTACTTGAGGAATTCTTAGAACGCGTTTCTAATAATTTCAGATCCCTAAAATCATAAACAAAAGTCAGAGAAGACAGCTATTTACGCCGAGAACGGTTCCGCTAACACAATTACGGTGCGGAACACTAAAAATAAAACGCTATCTAAAACTGGCGTCCTGACGGAATCCGTCCGGGTGTTATCCGCTCAAAACATCCGGCCACAGACGAAGAAAACCAATGATATTCTAATACGCATTTTCTTTTATGTACTAAGTAACGCAATTTCTGAGGCCGTCGGATGTAACAGAATCAGCGATACCTTACTAGAAAGTACAGGTTGAGAAAGAGAGTATCTTTCTAGCAAAGCATGCTAGGTGTGAAGATGATTAACGAGCCGATTCAATTAATTAAGAACACTTGTAGGTAAGTCTCATGGAGCGGAGGCCTGCGTCCCAGCTATGGAAACAAATAGGCTAATGATTATGATCTGCAACGCATTGGAGTAGATACCAAACGTGTTACTGGACAAATAATAATAACAATAAACCATTCATTTACACAAAGACCCATAGATAAATACCTTAAAACAAAACTATCGATTTAGTAACACATGGTACTTCTTTGCTAAACATGTCTGCAAACTGATAAATATCCCATGGTGAATCCCCCTTGTCGGTGTTAATGAGAACAAGTATTTGCATTAGCACGCAAATGCGCTCTCCATTTATTTTCTACTCCGAGCATCCGACGGACTTAAAGAGCCCATTCAGACGGACGAGCGTTAGTGTGACATCAGAATCCTGATTTGACCCTGCAATTGTGAACTACTTAGTGAGTACAATATCTGGTATTTTTGTGCTGTTATGACTAACATATTTACGATCGGAGATAGTATATTATGATAATCTAATGAGAATATCTAGAACCTGACTACTCCTGTTTTGTTTTCCTGCTGCTGTTTTTTAGGAACGGTTTTTCATACAAAAACATAAACTAAATTATCTACTGCTTTCGTACATGCTTGTGACTAAATAGTAGATCTATATCAAATACTTCCCGCAAGCCTATAAGTACGCCCTTGAAGATACCATACTATCAGTAAACACATTATAGTACTGCACAAAACTGCAATTATAGCTACTGAGGCAGAACCATTCAGCGCCTACGCCAGATGTTTCCTTGAATTGAGTCATACGCCTTGTTCGGTGCTGGGTTTTTATTCATTTCAGCACACATAACACGCCAGAGAGAGTTAATCATAATATTCCAGAACAGAACATCAAAATTCGTCGAGGTCTTAAACTTGGACTAGATAACGCTCCTGATTCTGAAGGACCAACTGACCTAAATAGCATTAAGGTCAAATGCATTTTAGTCAGAACGATTAACATTATGATACAAGGACACAACGATGAACGTAGGAGTAGCAAAAAGAGAAGCACAATTCGTATTACAAAGCTTTCTGTAATCCCTATAATCTACTACGCCAAGGGAATAGGATATTTTATGATAAAGTGATGTAGTTTAAATATAAAATGCTGCCTTAATGTGCTTGATAAAAATATCATAGTATTACGAGATTTAATGTAGGCGTTAACCTTGCGTGCGAAAACGAAATTTCGTGTGTCATTATAATGATGAAGCAAAACGTAAGGTGGGAAATAAAAATACAGGCCTAAAATAGAGATGTCGCGTTGTTTATTAAAGTAAAAATGCCGCCCAAATAGAGATGAGGCATTGTGTAATGCGGCGATTGTGTACCCCGTTTTTGCCCTTTTAGGACAATAAACAGACCTTTAATTATACCATCCGCCATCAACGGGTGATGGAGATGGCCGTGTGCAATTACGCGTACATCGTTGTTTTATTTATAGAGAGCATAATATATCGGTTTGCGACGATATAATCAAGGACATTCTGTCGGATCAAAGCCTGTGATAACGACGACGAATATATGGTGATTTAGTAATCGAAGGCCAAGATTTCTCATTACTTTTGGTAAACAGGGGAAAAACACCATTTATGAAGTATTGTTGCCACAATTTTAACCACAATATATATGTGACCTCATCCTTCACGTTTGAAAAGCCCATATTAGAACATAAATAAGTAATAGTAGCATCAAACATGACACATATTGACAATAACAAATTAATCACACATAGAAATCTCTTTAACGAAGAAAGTTGGCATAAGCATAGAAAAACAGCAGTGCGTATTTCTATCAGATCATTTGCTTGTCTTATCTTCAGGCTGCTAATGTTCGGAACGTTGTCAGTTGTATTGACAGTCTAAATTACCAGATATCTGAATCACTCCTTACGATTTGTAAAATTAGGAGGTCGCCTTATCAGAAAGTGTTTAGAGATGTCCCAGTTCTGATAAGAAATGTATCGTAAATTCGAGCAAGTCCAAATCGGCATAAAATGTAAAATTCCAAGTCATAGATGACTAAATGAATTCAATGGAAACAATAGACACAGAATGGAAAAGAACAGAAAAGAAACGGGATACTCAGTAACAGAAAAAGGCAGGTAATGATAATCCTGAAGGAAATTATAGCCGACGATAACTGAACACTAGAACCAGAGGAATACTTAAGAATCATGGAATACGACAAACATGTGTGGAATGCCTGCATATCCGTTCGCCTTTTGCATCCTTTTTGCCATCATACGTTCCTTCACGAGTTTATTGATCGAATATGATCTAGTATTGATGAGACAAACAATCGTTCATCGAATTCGCTTTATTTGTAAACGTAGTATTTTTAAGATTACTGATACTGTTAGGCTCCGTCATCCCACTGCTGAGACAATGCCACACCCCATGACTTCCAGTTTTATCGATCACGGCCTTAAGTGGACCACTGGTTTTAACTGGCTGGTCCAGCCATCTTCTACGATGTTTTTTCGAAGATAATTTCCTAACATTACGACGAAGGACGAAGTTGAAAGTTGGTCGGATAAAAATCCGACCAACTTTCAACTTCGTCCTTCCTACGTTAAGATCCCCAGACTACAGACTATATTTTTAGAGTACCCGTTCCGAAAGGACTTTCCTCAAGACATCCCCAAAACAGTACAAAAACTTGGCTGAATTGATTTCACTGTTTGTCACAACAATCACGTGCTATCGATGAAGGAATCGCATTACTTCACTCAACGTCTTGAATACGTAAAAGCTTCAATAGTTTAAAAGGTAACGAACTCGCTGATATTTTTTATTAATTCGCAAACTGGTTGCGATCGTTATAAGTGTTATAACCCTATAGAAGTGGCTATACTTTCCCCTTAATGACTATAAAGGTGTTCACAGAACACCTGTCATCCTGTTTAAGACTTCCTTAATGACTTTTTGCAAAAACTAACGGTAGGATCGTCATGCTTCAGACTGCTACTGGTTAATGACCCTACAACGAAAAATTTAAGCATAATATGTTGCTGAGAAATTGCAAAATGTTAAAAACTTCTTTGGATTTCCCTAATTCAGTTTAATTGTTTTGACCCGTTTGGATTCCGAGTGGCCTGACACACACGATGTTTCGTCTCATAAAATGACGCAGTTTTATTATACTGGCTTTAGAATGCGTTGGCCTCATTTCTAATTCATTGATAAGTCAGGGGAACTCCTATAATTATTTAATAGAATATTCGGAGTCTACCGAGTTCTTTACAAGTACAAGCTTAGAGTTTCCAACTCGACAGTCTCAATGCCTGCCGTGCGGATTCTGGAAATGTCTCGGGAAATGTATGTCATGTATATGTTTTACATTTAGGAACGTACCTACTTGTTACACAGAGAGCATAATTAAATACACTCAAAAGCAAGACCTCTTTCCAAATTAAATTTCAGGTAAAATAAGCTTTTAGGTGGCATGTCAGGAAAATACACGAAATGTTGGGAATTATTTGTTTCCAGCGTAATTTTATAAACGGAGAGGTATTTGCACTCGAGTTCATTATAGTACTTTGACACGAAAAAGGATTCTGGGTACTAGGGATATTGTATTTCTATGGTGCTTTGTTTTCTCTGCAAACCTTCCACCATGCACTTAATCATTTTCGAATTTTTGCGTTACATCAAAGCTTTCTTCGGGACCATTAAGACTACAAGGAGTCGGCGAAAAAGTGCAAATGAGTTTTGCTCGCAGCCACTTTTTACAACCATACCCAATCAGATTTTCAAAGAATACCGGATGTTAATACTAAAAGAATTCGGTGATCATCGATGTTTCGCTTCTTTCATCTGTGCTGTCATTAGTAATAAAATATTTTCTTACAATTGTGCTCTAAAATCTACCTACGAAGCATCGAACAAGGAGACGCTAATTTTATTAGAAAGGTATAATTTGCGTTCCTTTATTACAGGTACAAGACTTAAAGGTAATAAGGGACAGTCCAATCGAAAGTTTTTATTTTTGGAGCAAGATAGTACGATCTAGTATACGATGACATCGACCGAATACATGTCTCAGAATGATTTGTCGACAATGGAGTCGGTATCAAAAGATACTTTATCGGACATTACTCAGTCCATTTCCCAAGTACTATCGTATCTAACTAGCATAAGCGTGTGTAGAGTTGTGTCACTGGATTGGAAACGACTCGGTCGGATGAGCTCGAACAACAGTAATGTATCAACTGGTTTCCGCTGTGTAGGATTATGTGGCATTACTTAATGTGGAACATGTAATGGAGCAGGTGGAAGGGTGGATGTGGAAAATGTAATGTGTTTCGTCCATGTAGCTATTTCAAGTTAGGGTCTTTGAGCTGCTTCCAATGGGTTTGTTAACTCTGGTTGACTAGTTACTAGCTTTTGCAGGGTAACAAATCAATATTATATGGGCAAAAAGTGAAGTGGCATGTGAACTATTCGTTGATTGTGAATCACGTCTGATGCAACTGGAAACTGTTCCCTTGACTGACTCTGCATATCAACTGCCCAAATGGTTATGGCCCAGGTGATACTCTCATGTTCAATAGTATATTGATCGACTTAGGATCTTTAAGATTTTTTGCAGTATAGAACGAAGACGACAAACATGATGAAAAAGAAAACATAATTGGGCGTACTTGATTTCATTTTATTGATGTTGTGAACCCAACTGTAAAACTACGTAGCAAATGCCTACACACTTTTTCCTTCCCTTCGCAAATCTTATCAATACATTTTCTGTTACATAATTCGTGATCAAATAATATTTGTTGGTATATTTATAAAATGGAGTGGGAAGATTTGTGTGGGTCTTAAATATCCACTTTACGAAGATAAATGTAGCATATGACAGTGCTTTTGAAAATATTGAATGATGTACTCGTTTTGGGGTTGTTGTAAGATTATTTCTGTGCAGCGATAAGCTTGTGACGCCGACCCCAAGTAACATAGGATGAAGGCAAGCAGATGATACAGAAGTGATAAGACATGTAGCAGAAACAATATTGCAAATGTGTGCTTTCAATAGTATATCGGCAATGTCACTTCAGAATCCTGGGATATGATGGTAGTAGTCCGTAATCCGTATGGACGTCAATGACCAGAAGTGGATAGGTACTTACAAAAGTCAAACAAAGATAAGCAAAGGAAGTTTCCACCATATGCACCAAAAGTAGCCTTACATGATTTAAATTCCTAATCTAAAAAACAAATAAAACTAAAATATTCAAAACTTTCATCAAATTCATGTAGTTCAAAAACGAACTGCAGGTCTATATTTAAAGGGAGTAAGTCCAGCAAACAACTAACTCTCAACGACGAATACCACAACTGGAAAACCAAAAATTTTTCAGCGATATTTAAGCTTTCAAATTGTGGAATTCACAGTTCGAAAAGCTTTTGTCCCGGCGTTTCCACAATTGAAGTTTTATTTTGGCCAACATTTTTGAGGTTCTGATGCAGTTTCAATCAATCGTTGTGCGAACAGGATTACTTAGAGATTTATATCTCTGCCTGAAAATATGATACTGTTAAATGTTTTGTTTTATGGGTTTTGAATTTTCAATAGCTTTTTGTGTAATCAAAATACTTACCTGTTCCACAATCTACACAAACACACACAAATTTTGATCGAAACGTGTTGAGATTAAATTATCGATTGACTTCATCCGGTGTTTAAAAAAAAAATTCAGAACGCCATTCAATAAAAACGGAATGGGTAATAGGTAGGTGCATTTGATATTTTGATAAGATAATGTATCCAGAGGAAACGATTAGAATTAATAAAAGACGTTATCAATTTTTTTTTTCACGAATTTCGTCTGTCATTGTCGCAATGTTTTTTGCGCATATTTCTGAATAAAGGGCGATAGATTAATCGGTACTGACTGATAACGTTATTTGTCGATTTATGCGATAAAAAATACTGATAATTCTGTCCATTCATGAAATCGATGTTTCTTTTCGGTTCTTTTATTTATGAATGAATCTAGGTATTACTAAGTTAAGTGCGTCAATAAGAATTAGATAAGATCTAGGGACTTTTTTTGATTTTATTTGGGTTGGAAAGGACTGACTGTTGACACGTCTGGGCAAACTTATTAGAAACAAGCGCACTGTCGGATTTCCAATTCTCTGCTCAACGTCGAGAGTCTGCATTCCAACAATGTTATGATATTTAGCCATTTCTTTTAATGAGTCACATTGCCCGTACCCAGTTTTCGTCAATTCTCAAAATTGAAAAGAGTCTCCACGGAGTTTCTTGCCCTTCTTCTTCATGAGATCTACGATTTTGGAATGGGCAATTACAGTTCATTCACAGCTAATATGCCTGGGGCTGAACTGAACGTAGCTTATTCTGGACTATGCAAAAGTTGATTGAATTTGTGACACTCCTTAGTTTCTTTTTTCCAAAAGCTTGTAATAATGCTATGCAAACTTCTTGCATTGGATTGTGCAAGTTAGTCACAATATGATTTAACACGTGAGATAATGAAGCAAACACAAGTCACAACTTATAATACTTTTTTTACCGGCGCGGCGGCGTCAGACATAGAAATACTTTTTTAACTGTTTTTATCGGCCTCATTGAAGCCATCAAAACTGCAAGTAATTCAAGTATAATAAAACAATAAAAAGTCCCAAGACAATCCATTTGGTATTCTATTATCACTAGATATAGCTTAGTTTCCAAGTCTAGACTAAACAGAAAAAAAAATCTAACTTTTCCCATGAGAAAGCTATGACATTCAACAAGGAAGTGCATGGCATGTGAGAAATTAAACCCTCATTGTTTGATGTGGCTCGTTATTAATTGTAAGAGAGATTCTTTGACAATAGTGTTGGAAAGACAGCTAAATGAGTTGTAATTTCTTGTTTATTTGTAGGAAGAGATTATTAGTTATGGAGCTGTTGTTGAAGCGCTTTTTAGTTCTGTTTGTTGGTTTGAGGTCAACTGAGGACCTGAGAGGCATCAAATAACACCATTATTTTTTTTTTTAAAAAAAAAACGTTGCCCCACCCTAGGAATTTCTCCTGTATCGTGGGTGCGTTCACAAACATATAAAGTCACATACACAAATACCCAGACCCGAAACAACTATCTGCAGGCCATACAAATATTTGTTCCGTCCGGGGATCGAACCCGCGACACCCAGCGCAGCAGTCCAATCGCTTAGCCACTGCGCCAACCGTGCCGTCAAATTCGTCAATATTTCGTTTGGATTTCTCTTGCAGACCACAGTTTAATGTTTTGTTTTTTCATTATCATCTTCCTGCTCTTGTCCCATGTTACTTGGGGTCAGCACTACACATTTTTAGGGTTCCTTACCCAAAGAGACCCTATTAACGAAAAAACGGGAAAAAAGAAAAACGGGACCCTATTACTGTGACGGAAAGGGTTTGCGTGGCGCAGGTTATATGAATAAGACTTCCCTGTATGTCCTTCTATCTGACCGGAACCCTGCAGCGGTCTGGGAAGGCTGCTACAATTCTGGGACGACCTATGTTGGGTGGAGTAGGCATTCTTTAAACAACACGCACAATGGCCCAATTAAGAGGCTAAATAAAAGCCCAAGTAAACAAAACACACAACAAACTAGTCTGACTGTCGCCAGGCTGCATCTTAAGAACCGCGATAGCTCGACAGTTGAAATTTTCACAAATTATGTATTTCTGTTGCCGCTATAAAAACAAATAAGTACTAAAACAAAATAAAATAATTATTTAATTTATCATAAAATGAACGCGATTAAATAGATAATGGTACGGAACCCTTCGTGCGCGCGTGCGACTAGCACTTGGCCGGTTTTTTTTCTTCCATTCTCCCCTGACAACCATCACACAATCGTTTACACTTTTTTCGTTTCATTTCATTCCTCACATGCAAGATTTTTTTAAAGGTTGTTCCGACACTTACTCTTTGAACTGGATGGTCCACTGCATGAGGGCATAATTTTAAGGGAACAAGCAGCAAAATGCTTTAAAATTAATTAAGTAAAAACCACAGAAACAAATGTGGTTAAACAGAAGTGTTTCAATAATGACAATCTTAAATACTTTATGAATTAAGTACTAGGTTTATTTTTTAGTTACTTTATTAAATGTATTAGTAATTTTGCAACAATAACATGTAAAATACAAGAAGTGAACTCATAAAATGCAGTGGGTACTTTCCTCATAGAAAAGGAAGCTTTGAGGAAAATTGTTTTGCCTCAGATGTATCATGTGTATTTAAATATTGTATTGCAGGGTTATTGTTCAACTTTTTACAATGTTTTGTACTGTACTTGGACGTAAAGGTAGCGCAATGCATTGAGTTTTAGACAACAGAAAATCTGATGGATTGAGTGTCGGGATCTGAGAGTGGAAATGTTTACTCAATGTATACTCAATGTTATTTTTGCCTAAGTACTGTCAGGGACTGCGAGACTAACTACATAAAATTTTATGCACATAGAATGATTCATTATATATAAATTTATTGGGTTTGGAATCACTTTTATTAATTCCAATTCTATAGCCCAACAGGGCTTGAATCCTTATTTTCCTACATATTTTAAATTAGAATATTTTTTGTCCCATTTTATGGCAATAGAATAACAATTATATATTGAGGTGTTACATTCAAAACCTTGCATAATGCATAGTAATGTAGGTTCTGTTCATATTTGCAGCTCTTTGCACTGTCCGAAGGACTAGGTCATTATCTACCGCACAGGCCCAGAGCAAGTTGGTAGAATGTCAAATCCTAACACGCTGGTTTGTTGTTTGAGAACAGTGTTGACAAAATAAATCACCCATAGTAAAGTGCCTGACATGGTTTGGAGCCAAAATCTTCAACTCATAAGTTTAGTCCAATACCGCTAGGCATTAACTCCAAATAATAAAATGGTTTAGAAACAACAAGGAGAAAGATATGCGTGACCTACCACCAAAAAATTCGAAAACATCAACCAACCCATACTGATCTGCAAGGTGGGCCCGTCTCTTAGCTGCAGAAACATAACAGGTGAAATCAGAAATTACACATTTACAATGTTATGTTACATAGTTTTCAGTCATTATAATTTGCTGGTTTTGTCAATATACCAGGCAGGAAAAATAATTATAATTATTATGCCATAAATATCCTGATTATAATTACATTTCATGCCACTAATGAGTTCACGATATTATTTTTGGTTTAATGATATAATCTACTGTAAAACTTTTACTGGCAAAACCAAACAGAATGTTTTAAAACCTTCATTAGTTAGGAAGAGTATCAAGTAGCCCTAGAGGGTAGAATGGAAAAAGAAAATGTGTTTCATCAACCCTATGTAGGATGGGACAAGGATGGGAAGGTGATAATTATTAACCTTGTTTGTCCAATATTAGCAAGTCTTGTGCTACTGCTGATCATGATTGGGTTTCATTCCCTGGTCAAGCTGGGTTTTTGGGTTGTATAGTGTTGTGCCTGGGCATTAACTATGCATAGTAATTTCACCACTTTCGAAATACAACAACTCGCTCAAAAACAGGAATCGCTGATGTGGGCAACAAATCTGCTGGGTTGAAGTGGGATTGGGCGGGCCCTGTCTGCAGGATGCATCGGGACCAATGGGGTAAAGTTGTCATGCAGTGGGTGTCAGAAGACGGGTGTCGTCGTCGAGGGAGGCCTAGAAAACGCTGGCGTGACAACTTAAAGGCTTTTGTCCGACTTTGGCCGGAGAAAACCGCACGGAGAGAGGAATGGAAGATTATGGGGAAGGCCTTTGCCCAGCAGTGGGACAATATAGGCAACTAAAACAAAAATATATATAATATTTTCACGATAACTACACCCCCCATGTACCACTTTTGTACATGAAGTTTAAATAAATAAATAAATACAAAGTTTTTTGTTTTTTAACATTATACAACGCTCTTTATTATAATTATGCTAATGGTGCAAGACATCTGACAGGGGGAATGGAAGAAGAAAATGTGTTACGCGGACCCCAACTAAATGGGACAAGGGCAGGAAGATGATGACGACTGCTCTGTAGGTCATACGGAGTTTATACTCGATGAGCACAATTGGTCAGGTCATATGACTCTCATATTATGGGTAATTGAGTAGCTTTAAAACATTAATTTGTAAAGTGGTACATTACAATATCTAGTTGCAATAATAGGAGTGAATACATGTGTAGGTAATAAATGGGGAAAATCAGGTTAATGTCCACTGTTTAAATCTGAAATGTTGTGCAAATCAACTTTACAACTGCAAAACAGTAGTTCAATGACACATGAACATTCAAATTCTGGTTCTCCAAAAAGAAAAAGAAGTCTAATTTACATAATAAAACTCACCTGTTTCCAAAGTTGGTCCTCCAGAACTCGGCAGCATCACTCTTCGTAATACGGAACTGGTCGCCGGCAAAAGTGCCGTTCGGAAACATCGCCTTCAGCTCACTAAGCATGTGACTGAACACCAAACTAAGCTTCGTCAAGTTGCGGCGGTAATGAGAGTTCTCATCAAACATCTTCTCTTTACCTTCTTTAAACAACTTGATAGCCTGCTTACATTTTCTTATCAAATTAATTATAAATATGTTAAAATGTTCGTTACTATTCAACGCCTGCATGTTGTCCTCGTACTTCGAGTATATCACACGCAAACGCTGATACGTATCCGGTAAAATGTCCAGGATAAACGGCGGACTGTTTTTCAAATTCATCTTGTGATGTTGACACAGTTTTACCACTTTATCCATTAATTTCCAAGTCTTATCCAATGTCCTTTTATCGGTCGCAAGTTTAGTAGGGCATACCGCGTCCGAGAACGCCCCGTGCAACTTCGAAAATATCGAAGATATATTTTTCTGTTGTGATTTGTGACGAGGGGCCGCCATATTGAAGAGTCCGATGACATACAAATGAAAACAACGTTTTTTAACACGACACTAAACTCAAAACACATGCATCACTTAATTATAATGTTGTAAAGCGCGTGTCTTCTCATTATCACATAATCGAACCACATTTACGACACAAATAACACGCTATACAACGATCGCCTACTGACACATCGGCGACGCGTATGACAATTTGACAAATATATGAATGAATGAATGAACCGAGTGACAGAAAAGAAAATAGGTTGCTTTGGAGGACGAGTTGGTGTTTCTATTTACAAGATTATTTTACCTCGAAAAAACGATGTCCGGTTTGAATTTTCGGGTAAACTTTTAATTTTATGGGGAAAAAGAAGTCGACGGCGTATTCATGTCGTATTAGTAAGCGAAACATGTACTTACACTTCTTTCTTATTTACTTATACCCCAAGAAATATGGCACTATTTCACGCAATAGTTTGTTCTATTCGATTCAAAAGATCTCACCGGATATCTATTTTTTAAGGAAATCGTGTTCGTTTTCTATCGAAGCCACAACGAAATATCAGTTATACGGTTGTGTACTTGACAAATGAAATAAATTCTTCGTACATGCCAAAGATATAGAGATAATAAAAACTGAGTAATTTGTTATTCCAAAAAATCCAAATTTCCTTAATTGCAAAATGTATTTTCAATCGGGCAATATTGTGGTTAGTACGTTTTGATGTTACTTAATTGCAATCATTGCATTTTCACCTTTTAATATATTTCCAGGTTCCATTTCAATTGAAATAACGCTAACTGAAAATTATTGTAGCAAATTAAATAGTAAAACATGACGTTTTCGTATTTTATCTATTTCTAGAGGCATAAACTAAACGTATTGTGTATGTGCTGCCATCTGGTAGCAATTTATGAAACCTTTACCTAGTTCGTTTACTTTGCAACAGATGGCGCTACTAAATAGACGGTCTTCTTCTTTCTTAGTTCACAAATAACAACATAGATGTCATTGAAACCAACATTCCCATATTTTATTTCGACAGTATTTTTTTAGTAACGACAATAATATTAAATTAAAATGGCGTCCATTAACATAAGGCATAGAGTTGACCGTGGTGGGTGAAAGAGTTATTTTATGAGTGAAATAGGTTACTCTTCTTCCTCGTCTTCCTCAGCGGCTTCAGTCGTTGTAGTCGTAGTTTGTTTCTTAGCCTTCCTCTTGCGACTGTGTCTCTTGCCTTTCTTGCTGGTCCTAATGAAAACATAAAACGTAATTTGAATCAAAATAATTAATAAATTTACCTTCAAGGTAGACAATGGGTTTTAAAGGAGTAGGTATATTTAAATTGTCTGATGTTCTTGTAAATGCAAATATGATTCCTGCTTGGCTGTAGAAAAATGGGTAGGTGTGGTAAGTAAGCATACTTCCCTGGAGGAGTTCTTCATAAGGCGAAACAGGGCCTTAAAGGAATTTGAAAAATCCTCCGTCATGCTGCGCCAAGCCTGCCCCCGTAGAGTGCGATAGGTCTGCACAGCTGCAGCTCAGACCGATTATTTATCACAAAAAGTTTCTTAACGACGATTCCTTTTCCCCTTTTTTCTCATAATTGAGCATAATTGAGCCGATTCAATTATTTTTGACATTAAAAATTTTCAGAGGGAGTAAGTATAGGTATATATTAAGCACGTAAATTTTTAGCATTG
The DNA here is from genome assembly GCA_949774965.1 of Diarsia brunnea. Taxonomy (NCBI): domain Eukaryota; kingdom Metazoa; phylum Arthropoda; class Insecta; order Lepidoptera; family Noctuidae; genus Diarsia; species Diarsia brunnea. The sequence continues at coordinate 6,195,747 of OX459022.1, forward strand.
TAATGCTAAAGTGAGTTTAGATAGAATAATCTTATTTATATTAAATGGGCCTTCTGACCTCGGTCTGAAAATTGAGACTAAAAGAAGAAGAGGAAAGATAATATAGATCAGGCATATCAATAATATAGATCATCATAATTCTCTTGCCCTTATCCCAATTCATTTGGGGTCGGCGCATATAGATCGTGAAAAAAATATGGCGGTGATATACAAATAGATTCAACAAGAGACTTTTATAACACAGAGGATCAATTAGGAAAGTTACATTCTTTAGGTACCTAAAGATTTGAACGAGTAAGCTTTGTAAATATCATAAAAATTAAATAAGATACAATGAAACTGCGTGAGTAATGAAAAACAACGCGATAGAACAACTAGTAGTAGAAGATTATGAAGCTCAAGAAAACCAAGGCACATTGAGTATTAATATAAGTACATTAATTTATTTACAAACAACAATTGAAATAGTCCAGTTAGTCATAAAATACATAATTTACTTTTCATATTCCGAGCAAGGTGATTGTTCGTATGCATTGAATTTCAAAATGGCACCCTTGACTCCGACAAGCACATTATCTGCTGAATCCATTGCGAAGGAGTTCACTCCAGTGATGCTAAAGGATCCAAGAAGCTTTGCACTTGTATTTTCAGGGTCAATAACGTACAAGTTACTATTTTCATCCATGGCAAAGATTTCGTCAGAGCGGCTGACAAATACTCCAGTCATTTTATCATTGGGTAGTCCTTTTATTTTGATAGGAACCGTAGTACCACTTTTTAGAATATAGGATGTTTTTGTAGCTACGAAGTATAAGTTATTCCTCGGATCAACAGTCAAACCATGACCATTTGGAACAGCCGAGAATGTTTCCTGCTTCTGTCCATCGTTAGTTATCTTATGGACTCGATTTTGAGGCCAAGTTGCAATGTACATTGCACTTCCATCGCTATTCACGGCGATATACATCACATCTTCACCTAAAGCTGTGTACAATTCGATAGAGCTATCATCTTTGTACTTGTACACACCGTTATCAGTGGCTAAATACACGATGTCGTTGAGGTTATCAACGCAAGTCGACTGGCCGAGTCCCGCGACTTTTATGATATCTAGTTCACCGCTCGGATTCATAACTTGAAGACTCATCTTCATTTCATCGCTTATGAGAGTGAAGAAGACTTTGTCGGTCTTCCAATGTATGCTCATGTCTGCTGGTATCCCTGTTACGTTCTTCTGTTCATCTAAAGAGTAGTGGAAGTTGTTGAAACTGAGGAGGTTGGCACAGAAAGTGTCTCTGGATTTCTGCTGCAGGAGCCTTTGCCTGGTCATCACTGGGCTTGAGGTAATCGTTGTCACAATTGACAGGAGTAGTAGTATTTGTTTCTCCATCTGGAATTAAATTAATTAATGTTAACATTTTGTTATGTAGGCAGTCAGGTACTGTGCTCAGAGAATAGAGGTCTAATTTTGCAGCTAAAAGATTAGGTTCTCAGAAATAGTCGTAGTCGTAAATTATAAGTTAAACTAACAATAAATATAATTACTTTTATTATTGGTATAACTAGGCGGGTTCCGTCTGAACTGGAAGGAGGACGTGGGTTTACGAGAAACGGGAAGGGAAAATGGGAGGACTTTGCCCAGGAGTGGAACAATGCAGGCTATGAAGGGAGAGGCTAATTTGTAAGTGAGTGCAAAGTAATAGTATTTTGTTTTCACAATCTGCCAAAAGATTAGGTTCGTGTGTCTTCACTTAAGAATAATACCAACATAAATATTTTTGTGTCAGAAACTATAAACAGATTTAAAATAAAAATATGTACTCTACAAGTACCTAAGTATCAAAAGGGGAAAGGAATAATAATTACAGGGCGTCAAAAAAATTCATCCGCATCGCTGTCAATGAGAAAAGTGTCCATAAGGCTAGCAGTATTTGAATGCCAAAATTCTCGGTCAAGAAATAGGTCAGCTCTCTGGTCAGGTGCATAGTCGTACACTAAAGTTTTTAACATGAAAATATTATCATTAGGTACATTATTTGTTTATAACGACCGTTTTAATCAATTTCCCGGAAATTCTATTCAGAAAAACCTGGCAAGTTTCTCAGAGTCAGTAGTGATATATTTTTGTTTATTGTTGACGTAAAGGGGGTACCGTGACCTCTTATACCAGTACTGTTTCAGTCTTAATTTAGTGTGAATAAGTGATGGAGCCTGAAGACTGGCCTGGGACCTGGTGAAAGTTGCGGGGACCCGATGGATGCGAGACGCACGGGACCTGGGAAAGGCCTATGTCCAGCAGTGGACGTCTTTTGGCTGAAATGATGATGATGATGGAGTATGGAGTGATGGAGCTAGACGTCCTGAATAGAGCAACGACGGTGCGTATTACTTGCAACCACTGTGCGTGTATGAACGTGGACGAGGCAAAAGGAGTAAGGATCGTATAGGTGGCTTGCTATGGTTTCTGTTTACCCCCATGGGAAAAAGGCGTGAGTTTATGTATGTTTGTATTAATGTTAGGTCCACTGCTGGAATTAAACCTCTCCTACTGAACTGTTAGCTCTTTTATGTCTATACATAATTATTTAAAAAATTATGACGCTCTTCATATCAAATTAAAACTTTTAAAAAACGAAGGGAGCTGGGCGTCCTACTAAGGTTTTCTGATAATTACTTTTTACCTTAGTATATTATTATGTAGAAGATACATAATGTACCCAGTCATGAACCATACAATTTCAATTATACCTCCACATTGTTAATTTTCTCGGTGGAAAGATTACGCGGTGAAAATTTCACGCTTGACTGTTTCCATAATGTTTTCCCCAAACTTCTCTTTCCGTAAGTATCTTCCGTATCAAGATTTAATTTAATTTTAATAGATTTTTTTGCGATTTTTGCAGATCAGTGAAATTGACATAACAGAAAAGAGGCTTTAGAAAAACCCAAATAGCTGATGCTGGTCTTACAGCTGCTAGGTTTAATGGAACTGGGCTGGTCACATCTGACCAATAAACACAAGACAATGTTTGTAATTTATGTTCTTTCTCCAAAATTAGTTTACTGATATAATATGTTATGTCTTTGTTCTGTTTTATTATTATATACCTTTTATTATTGATTGTAGTCAATCGTAATATTAACTTACACCATAGTATTGTATCGAGTCTGGTTCTTCTAACCAAACAGACAGATGTGTTGCTGGAGAGTTTGTTCCGCCACTTCTTCTTTCCAGCAAAAACACTAGGAAGTGTCGAAGGGTGGGCGTTTTGGGGGACTGTCACTTGTAAATAAGTAAAGTAAAGTAAATTTTGACGTTCGAAAAGTGCTGATTATCAGCCTAGTTTGAATAAATGAGTTTTGATTTTGATTTTGATTTTGTCGGAGGAGCAATGGGTAAAAATGACCACTCAGGGGATACCAAAAGGTTCCTATAAAAAAGTACCAATGATGATGATGATCGCGACAAGTGGAAGAAGGGAAGCCTAGGGAGGCTTTTGCCGTGCAGTGGGACAATATAGGCTCAAAATAATAACACAAACTGAAAGTTATGTTGGCATTACTTTTGCCCAATTTTTGCGAACCTGATTTATTTAAGTCTCTGACAAGTGTATCTGCTGGCCTTGTCATGTTAGCCGATGTGATGGGTTTATCAAACAACAATAATGATCATCATCATCTGCCTAGTCTTTTCCCAACTGTACTGCAGTCGGCTTTCCAGTCTAACCGGAGTCTATCTGATTTGCACCACCCAGATGGTATTGGGTAGGCAAGACTGGTTGTCAGATCATCGGGCCTCTGACTACCGGTAAAGACTGTGAAATACTTTCAAATAACAACCTAACAACAAGGGCTTAAAGTGTTTTCCAGACACGAGGGAAACTCGGTATTTAATGTCGGTCACCTATCTACAGACCAAAAGACAGCGCGGCATAACCTGCCCGACTGCAGTTGTTGTTACTATCTCCTGGAGAGATGACTAACAATTTGAATTCATCCTTTAAATTGAATCATATTTTAAAATGGATGATAATTATTATAAAAACAATTAGTTCTGTAAACCCTTTTTCATAACTGCACTTTATTTATTTATTTAAACTTCATGTACAAAAGTGGTACATAGACGGACTTAATGCCACAAGGCATTCTCTACCAGTACTTATAAGCAAAATATTATAAGAGTGGAAGGAATTCCCTGCCTGCGCCGGTGTTCTCGAATTCATACGACCCCAATTTAAGTCTCAAGTGAATGGGCTTCTTTTGGGCTAGCTCGTTCCATCGTCGACCTCATCTCTGTCCTCAGGACAAGATTGAGGTCAGGAGTAGGCCTATTTAATATTTATATCACTACATATTATTATAAAACAATGTCCTTCGCGTCTGTCTGTCTGTTCACGAGAAACTCTACCGATTTTCATACTGTTACCACCAATGGATAAAGTGGTTCTTGTGGAAGGTTTGAGTATATAATTTGTCAAATTTCGACATGCGGGCAAAGCCGCGGGCGTAAGCTAATATATACAAAAAAGACAAACCAATACCTTTCTTTCACAGAAATACTCGAACTGATTCACAACACAAACTCACACTGACCACAAGACATCTCAAAACGCACTGAGTACCGAATTATCAGTTACTTTATATATAAGTGTCGTATGTCGTATTATTATCATTCTGACTGTTCCAACGTTTATATTATAACAATAACATTGTGTTAAACAATACTAAACAACATTGTTATGTGATGTTTGTTCTTGATTACTCATTTTTTCAATCTATTAGGGAAATGCGTGAGTGTCTTTCAATTGTTTGTTGTCATCGAGAGGAAGAACTATTACTTAGTTTAAATTGTGACTTTCTGTGCAGCGGTATTGTAGAATTATCAGTATCAGTTGCTTCGGTGAAGGAATAACATTGTGAGCATGCTTGAGAGATATTTCTTGACACATGTAAAATCGTCCAAGTCGCCAGAAACACGTGGATAAGGTACGCACAGAACCGGGAAGTGTGGCAGAAAAAAGGCGAGGCCTATACTCAGCAATGGGTGATTCCGGGCTGATATGATGATGATGATGTAAAACCAAGTCAGAGGTATGGGTTCAGAGGGAGAGAACCTCTCGTCCCAGTCACCGCAGGAGGCGCTCCGGGCGTCGGAGGCCACGTGATGGCTTCCGGCCACCGTAGACGCGGGCCTGTGGACGGTGAGTGATGGGCTAGCTTGCCTTATGACGACGACAGGCCCTAGAGCGGGAGGGGTTATTCGATGATTTTCCACCCGCCAAAACAAAAAAAGGTATGGGTTCAGGTTAGGCATTAATCCCACGATAGAGAAGGAAGAAGAACAGTTCTAATAGCCAGATTTGCCTACGCAACGAAAAGCATTAACCACATGTATAAGAAAGAAAGAGTGAATTGGTTTTGTGTACTTAACTTCCCGTTCCGTATGGTGTCGGACGTAAAGAATAGCACCATCCCATATCTTCCCGTGGTTGGCGTAAGAGGCGACTAAGGGACTTACCAGAGAATGGGCAGCAGCGTTCTCTGTGCCTTTGTAACAACCATACTGCGATCGCCAATCCGCCTGCCAAGCGTGGCGATTATGGGAAATATTTTATATAGACTCTGGGGGAGGCCTATGTCCAGCAGTGGACGTCTTATGGCTGAAATAATGACTTAACTTCCCTTAGTTGTTAGATAGGTATTATCTTTATTCCTGTACATTTCAACATAATCACGCGTGTAAGGGGCGAGTCTATTGCCATCAACTGGATACAAATCCAGACTCTGTGGCTGCTACTGAGAATTTGCTGATGGAAAAACCCAATAACACTTTGCCCGAACTCGGAATCGAACCCAGGACCTCATGCTCAGCAGTCACGTTAGACCACTACACCAACGAGGCAGTCTAATAACAATCAGTATAACAACTTAATAGTAGCTAAGTCTAGCGTAATACAGAGTTACGGTCGACCACATTTAAACCTTAGGTTGAAAACACACCCGTCGGGACTGCGGGTTGTTCACAAGAGATACCGCAGCCTCGACATAAAGGGCTAAGGAGGAACATGGGTGGTTTTTAGTCAGTAGAAGTGTGACACTCCCTTTCTCTCTGTCCAAGAGCGGGAGGGGTTATTTGATGATTTTCCACAAGCCAAAAAAAAAAGGGTGAAAACACAGACAGACTCTCAGTGGATTCGGTAGTACAGTCTGTAACCAGCATTACCTGACCCCTCGTATAAAGCTGAAAAGGGCAAGTGGTGTGAGAAGAGGGGTTAGGTAATACTGGGTACAGACTGTAGTCTGTACATACACACGTGTGTAGAACATCACAATTCACATACGACTCCCAAAATTGTTGCATGTCGTGAATTCTTTTTCTCATGAGTAAAGTATACAATATACAAGTTAATTATACAATCAGATGCAGAATGTAAATAAAATAAAATATAAAGAAACAACAATCTGAGTACAATTTATTGTTTTGTTTTAAAATGTACTGTTTAATTTTAAGTTTAAACAGTAAGTACACTTTAATCCAAAACAATACGAGTAACTTAATTTTAAACCGACTTCAAAAACGATGACTTCCTCAATGCGATTGGTATTTTTACTGACTGGGTTGTGGAAGTCAGATAGGCAGTCGCATCATGTTAAATAGGTACTGGAGATGAGCTGCATGCGGTTAGACTGGAAGAAGTATCAGTGGTCATCTCCTTTCTGGCCATATTGTATCACTCAGTCCATCCTTTTTCTTTGGCTTCCTCTATTAAAGAACGAAAGAAAAAAATTAACAATAAAACAAATTGTATTAAAAACTAAACCTAATTCATTATCTTCCTGCCCTTATCCCATTCTATTTGGGGTCGGAGCAAAACGTTTTCTTCTTAATTCTTCTCTGTTAAAATTAAACATAACTATGAGAAAATAAAACATTGCATTGCAATAGGAATGTTTACCGACTAAAAAAAATATGATTCTAATTAGTCCGTCTGTTAGATTATCGAAAAATATTGGATACGTGGTTTTTGTTTTATCAAATCAATAAAAATTAACTAAGATAAAACGAGTCAAAGATTTGAGTGGGGGGTTGTGACGTCACTCACCGGTAAAAAATGTCATACGTCTTAAAATATGACGTCACACGACTTTTCAAAGAACTGTATCGTGTTCATTGTTTATTTACGTGAAAAAAGAAAAAATACGTGTCCCTTATTTTTTGGAAATCTATTAAATGGACTAATTAGATTTTTTTAGTTAACTACCCTATTGTGCTGTAACATTTAAGTCAAAGAGCTGGTAATCAAATGAGGCCCATAGTAATGCCCTGGTCAGATATCAATTTAAATTTCTTACTATAGTCTGTTACTTTTTTAATAGCACTCAAATTCCATTTTCCGGCCTAAAAAACCGTCAATTTAGATATACCTAACTTAGACGACAATGTTGACATAAATTCCTATGATAAATGGATAGCTCTTGCTCGTGGATCATATGAGAAGGTAACTTTAATCATGTATTTGTCAGGTAGGCCCGCTTTCATCGATATGAAGCCCTACCTTGAGAAAATCATTAATAATTTATTTACTAACCACTCGACCATAACTTTCAGTTATTCTAAGATTTTGTTAATAATAATATATAATAGCAGTGATGACCTGGCTAGTGATGTGACCGTCGGACTGTGAAGTCATAGTCTTCTTTTTTGTATGTTGAGAAAATCAGCAAATGACTCCTCCCGCTCAGCAGGGCTATTGCGCATCTTTTTAAATGTCAGTGGCTATCATAGTGTCCATGGAATAACTATCAAATGATTATGGTTTCGTACAAAATTGAACCATTTGACAGTTAATTGATGGACACTTTGATAGCCACTGACATTTAAAAAGATACGCAATCACCCTGCTGGGCAGAGCGGTAGGATGTGTCAGACTTCTACTGACTAAAAACCACCCATGTTCCTTCTTAGCCCTTTATGTCGAAGCCGCGGTATCTCTTGCGAACAACCCGCAGCCCCAAGTCATAGATCTTGAGTTGGAATCAAAGACACGTATGTTTTCTTATTTTATTCGGTCAGTCTGTAAGCTAACTCCGACATAATTATTATTATAAGGGAAAAGGCTAGGCAGACGGTCAGATATTCTTTTACAATAAAATCATAATATCACGCCTGTAACCCCCGAAGAGGTAGGCTGATGTTGTGCCGCAGCAGCTAAGCCACACCCACAAAAACTCACACTTTATGCTCATTTGGGACAAACCATAGCAGTGACCAGATCACCGGTTACGATTCTTACATTATGAACCTATTCCCTTTGTTTCATTCACTTTCATACATCTGGTCATGCGGTTGAGGAAATTCTGAAGAACATCTGAAGTGAGGTCAATGTATGAGTTTGTCCATCTAGGGCGTCCCCTAAATTTCATAATTTCACTTTAGATTAAACCACCCGTCAAATAAACCGAAAATTTCCATCATTAACCATTTTCCATGTGACAAAAACTTATAACACTTCTTAAAGAAAAATGTCCTTCCATTCATTTCATGGTTACACTCCGCATAAACTGTCCTTTTCATCATATAAGTACGGTTTAGAAGACATCATTTTTCATCAGTCCATGTCAAGACAGGTAATGAATGAAACTCGATTCATATGTCACTGCCGGGTAAAGAAAAACCAGACTTCGCTCCCTAATACTAGGGTTGAAATTCGTCTGGAAGAATTGATCGTCTTTAGTACAAGAGCTAGTATATTTTGAACCGTAGTAAAAGTACTTGAAGTTTGTTTTGAACACAATCTTGAAGGTTGGACAGGTCTAATAGGATTGGTGAAATCTTAGAATTATGTCTAAAAGTTGACCTTTCAAGGTTTATATCGAAATTCTAGACGTTTCCTAAGCTCTTTGTGCATGTCTTGTGTAGGTTTCAGTAAGTTATGAAGTGAATTTATGGACTTTTGATAATGAAACAGTATTTGTAGTGACAAAAAAACTGGCCGAGTGCGAGTCGGTCTCGCATGAAGGATTCCGTGTACCATCGTAGTAGGGAAGCTCGTATTCATTTGTATTATTTGTTGATAGAGCGGCAACAGAAATACACATTTTATGTTAAGTTTGTTTTTTTGAATGAATTTTTTGTTTGTATGAATGACAAAGTTTTTTTTGTTCTAGACCATGCCTGGGAACCTCCTAGTTACGGAGATATTGGGGGTCAAGGTTCCAAATTTTTCACAGCAGTTTTTGTAAATACTAGATTTTCAGGTTATAACTTTACTTAAATTACCTCCATGACCCATTTACTATTCATCAAAGCATCCACTAGCACAATGTTTTAACAGTGCTACATTGAGTTTTATCGTAAAATGTGATATTTGACCCAAAAAAAAAAAATCGTTTCCCAGCAAAAAAATTTGCGTAGGGGTACTTAGTTTGATGTACAGAATGCTTGGTTGACGGCTGTGTGATGGGTTGATTTACACCCTGTATAGGTTTTTGACCCAAAATCTATAGGGTACCTACTTCCGGTTGACCCAGAGTAGTCGATTTTGGTTAAAAGTAAGGACTTACAGCACAAGTAAAGGAAAAACTGGAAAGTAAATTGGGCAGATAAAGTATTAAAAGGTTTTTCCATCAAGAGTACCTTTGTTAGTAGCAGCCGCGAAGTCTGGATTCGTACCCAATTGATGGCAAAATGCTCGCCCCTATTACATGGAACTTAACCATAACTGGCGAAATGTGGGTGTACTATTAGGTATACCTTTGCCTAACCCCTGGGGGACTACAGGCGTGATGTTAGGCGATATTTTATTAAACGAAGAAATCGAACTATTATCCTGTTAACCTGAAATTTCTAAGAGGAGATTAACAAAAAACACCATTTTAGCGAGCGGTAAGGAGTGTCAGACTTCTACTGACTAAAAACCACCCATGTTCCTTTTTAGCCATTTGAGTCGAGGCCGTGGTATCTCTTTCGAACAACCCGCAGCAACAAAAAACCACCATCATAATAGGATTTCATAATACAGACAGAGTTGTCCGTTTTTGTACGAAGAGGAATGTTAAATTAACCAAAACTGACAATACCAACCAACCTTGAACCTAATACCTAAGCGTTAAAGTTGAAAATCTACTTACCTATTTACGTTTGACAGTTTGTAGAGTAACACGGTGTGCTGGCCTATAATTTTCCAGTATAACATGGCTTCGCCTTGTGTATATTATCCGTACAGTGAGATATCTGCATAAAGTGGTTTTATATGGCTTGACTAGTCGTTGTGTGTACTATCTTTTACACGTATGGCCAGTAGGTATTGTCGGGTAAGTTGGGAAGAGCAAAAAGCAGAAAGATTCTGCTTCAAACCTTACTTGTTGTCAGTTGACGACGATATCTGATAAACTGTTTAATCAGCTTCATAACTGTTGTTTTTTGTGCAAAGCGTGATATCGCAAGAAAGATGGTGCATGTTGAGATGTCGAGTACTTAATAAAGAAGTATGGATCAAAAAGTTATATGGATCATGAAATACGGCCCGCTGATAGAAAGACGGACGAACGGATAGCGGAGGCTTAGAAATAGGGTCCCGTTGCTTACATAAAATAAGTAATATACAGGGTGTAAATCAACCCATCACACACCCGTCTACCAAGCATTCTGTACATCAAATTAAGTACCCCTACGCAAAAATTTTTGTTTCGAAACGACTTTTTTTTTTGGGGTCAAAAATCACATTTTACGGTAATACTCAATGTAGCACTGTTAAAACATTGTGCTAGTGCATGCTTTGAATAGTAAACGGGTCATGGAGGTAATTTAAGTAAAGTTATAACCTGAAAAACTAGTATTTACAAAAAACAACTGTGAAAAATTTGGGACTTTGAATCCCAATATCTCCGTAACTAGGAGGTTCCCAGGTATGGTCTAGAACAAAAAAAAATCGCAGTGGTGGGGAGAACAAGTGCTCTTCGTTTGCGTTAAGGGTACTTTTACACCCTATATAAGTCAATGGTTGGTTACCTACCTCTCGTGTAAGGAATACGCGACGATATATACAGGTTTTATATACCTACCACACACATAATTATTTTTTCCTGTCCATCAAGACACACAGCTTAATCATAGCCCCAAACTTCAAATACCCACTTAGTTACTACATCTGACAGTGAAAAATAATAACAATACAACATGTATCGCTAATCCTGCGTGGGCGCAGATCTTAGCTTATTATTAACGACCTTGGACGCTGACAGGCTAAGTATAGAAATATTGAGACACGGATCTTTGGTAAAGCATGATTTTTATAGCTCTTTCGAAATTATTGTTCGATCCCCGTACGGAACAATTATTTGTATGGCCTACAGAATAGTTGTTTCGGGTCTGGTATTTGTGTATGAGAGTTTAAATGTTTGTGAACGCACCCACGATACAGGAGAAATTTCAAGAGTGAGACAAAGTATTTTAAAAAAGAGAGAAGAAAGCGAAAGAGATAGACATTGAGAGAGTTATTGGATTTCAATGTAGTAACAGAACAGCGGTGGCCCAATGCTGGCGGCCCCGACTTACGAACAGTAAGTTTGAACCCAGGCAGGTGCATTCCTTTCTGTAATTTATTTCATCACCACTGCTCTCAAAAACGGTGAAGGAAAACATCGTTCGGAAACCGCCATGTCCTAAAACCAAAATCCGTAGACTTGTGACATCTACCTACCCGCAATGGGCCCGCGTGGTAGATTATAGGCCATTCTCTCTCAAAGAGAGGAGGCCTGTGTCCCAGCAGTGGGAACATTATTAGGCTGATGGTGATGATAATGATGATTGTAGTAACCAGATTTTGAGACCAGCTAGAACCTGGAATTGTTACTAACCTAGATATTTTATTTAAAACACAGTTTTAAATGAACATAACCTTCCTTTCTACCTTTCTGTATTTATCATAGCAGTCCTTAGTACTTAGTAACTGTTACTCCATCTCTCTTTTTGCAATCTAAAGTTATTACATAATTCACGCCTGTAGTCCCCGAAGGGTAATGCAGAGGTGTAGGTACCTACATACAAATTGCCAGTTGTGTAATAGAAAGCGAGCCTTTTGCTATCAATCGGGCACGAATCCACATTCCGTGGTTTCTACTGAAAAAATCATAATTGAAAAACCATAACAACCATAAATTATGTTATAGTAAACTGTGGTAACTGGAAATACACCTTTTGACTGTGTTGGTTTAAATATTTAAACCAACAGTCTAATAAAGGTTTAATCCCATTTACCACAGTAAATTACAATATATTTAATTTTGTAAGCAATGCTTACAAGTCTGTGTTTACGTAACTGAAAAAAAACCTAATACCGCAACTAAAATCACTTTTCCCAATAATCTTTTCAATAGAACACTAACATTCAATTTAATATCCGTGAACCAAACTCCGTTACAAGCTGATTTCCTCTACACAAAACGAACGAAACAAAAATAGAAAAATACTATTTGAATATTCCTCAAGTTTAGATTAGATTTCACCATTGCAAGATTTGAATGGAAAAATATAAGTTTTATTTATTTGTTAGGGGCTGGGGTATTCAATTGCTTTGCATGGAACAGATTTGTTTCCGATGTGAAGGGAAATGGGGAACCGTATTGGGGTGTATTCGTCAACTTTTAAAAAGGGGGCCGAGTTTTGTAAAGACTCGGGTGAAGTTTGGTTGTGTTTGTTGTGCGGATTGGTTTTAAGTTTTGCGAGTTGTCGGTTAAAATCAAAGATTTAATAAATAATAATGTTTATTTGTATTTCTATGGTTAAAGTCTTTTGTTGTTTTTTTTACTATTCTAGTATTTTCCGTAGTGACTTCCATCAGTTAGTCCACTTCTCTTTTTGCAAAATAAGGCTACTAAATATACCGTCGGGGCTGCGGGTTGTTCGCAAGAGATACTCCTCGACATAAAGGGCTAAGAAGGAACATGGGTGGTTTTTAGTCAGTAGAAGTCTAACACTAAAAAAAAAATTAAAACTTTTTATTTAAAAAAATGATTGATTTTCCACCCGCCAAAAAAAAAGGTTATAAAATTTCGTCACGCCTGTTATCCAAGATAGGTTAAGTAGAGATGTACCTAGGCTTATGGTACGCCCACATTTGGCCAGATATGTTTAAGTCCCATGTAGCAGGGGACGAGCTTATTGTCATCAACCGGTAACAAATCCAGATTCCGTGGCTACTATCGAGAAATTCTTCATGGAAAAGTTAATAATATTAGCCTGATCTGAGGATTTTTCCACTGACTTAACGGCTGTTTAAAAGCTAAGAAGCAATAGTTTCTAAAATGTGTCATTTGGTTCAAATACGAATCTTTTCAAACTGCTCCAAATGTAGTGGAAACTCAAATATTTGCTAAAACTTTTAAACTTGAAGAGTAAGTTGTTTGAAATACCATTTTTGTCATTTGCTCAAGTGTGTGTTCATAGCAAACTGTCGCACAGTTTTTTGCGTTTGAGAGCTTTAAAAAAAGTAAGTTGAAGCCCCAATATTGACGGCCCAGTTGGCGCAGTGGCTGAGTGTTTAACCAACTGCACTGCGTGCCACGAGTTCGATCCCCACATCATCTTCCTGACCTTGTCTCAGTATATTAATAATAATTGCATTTATTTCGGGCAGCGCCCATAATGTTAGTAACAATGATCTTAAAAACTAGTGTTAGTAGACATAATCATCATCCAATGACGCAGCATTGGAGACTCCCATCTATCTGCGAATAAACTCAAGATAGTGTTGGTACTGCCACGGAGAAGAGCAAGCAGGGAAGCGCTTCTTTTACGTATGATGGCCGCAAAACCATCAATAGGGGTCGGTGTAAAACTTTAGTAAGTTCCAATCTTCAATAGTAATTTATCCAAATTAGGCCGACAATCAGTACTTTTTGAACGTCAAATTTTACAAGAACTGCTCCCAAAACGCCCCACCATTCGACACTTCTTTGTGTTTTAGCTGGGAAGAAGAAGTGGCGGAACAAACTCCCCAGCAACACAGCCCTTTTGTTAGGTTAGAAGAACCAGATTCTACACAAGAGTGTGTAAGATAGTATTACGATTTACGTATACAGTCAAATCAATAAATAAAAAATAACATAACAGTAAGCTAATTTTCGAGAATGAACATAAACATTGTCTTACATTGTATGAGAGGAACTGAAACTGATTTCGTCGTAAAACTGTTCTTATACTGTATTTACTGTTAGTGTTAGCTGTTAGTGTTGTCTGACCGGATGCAATCAAATACCAATATTTTACATTATCTGACTGCCTATCTGACTCGCGAACTTAGTGTGTCGAAGCGTTGGAAATACATGAAGTTTAAGCTTCATGCATTAGATGTTTAAGTTTCTCACTGGACATTCCTATACAAAACCTCAACACCATTCTACAATTTCAAATAAATCTCTTATATAGTCATTCAATTATCTCAAATTCTTGCATCAGAAGTGACAGTCTTATGTAAAACTGTTCAACAAATCATCGCCAGAAACTTGGACTGGTCTAGGGAACAAGTTAGAAACTTTTAACAATAATGATTTTTATGCCAAATAATAGATGAATGGATTGTGTGTGGAATAGTATGAAAGAGAAAGGAGTACGTGATGCCGTGACGTCTGGCAGGAGAGAATGGAAGAAGAAAAGGTGTTGCGCTGACCCCAAGTCCCCAAGGGACTTGCCAGAGAATGGGCAGCAGCGTTCTCTATGCCTTCGTAACAAGCATACTGCGATCGCCAACCCGCCTGCCAAGCGTGGCTATTACGGCAAATCCCCCCCTTCTGGGGGAGGCCTATGTCCAGCAGTGGACGTCTTATGGCTGAAATGATGATGATGATGATGACACCAAGTAGAAAGGGGGGAGGACAAAGATGATGAATAACAATGCTGATGTTTGAGAGAGCGGTGTTGTAGTGAAGTTTTTGTTAACACGAACGAACTGCTCCGTTGGTCTAGTGGTATGAGCATGGGAATTCGATTCCCGAGTTCAGCAACGGCGTAATGGTGTTGTCCATCAGGAATTTCCCAGTAGCAGCCACAGAATGGTCACCCCCTACTATATGAGGTACACCCACATATACACATGGGTTAGGCCGAACCCTTTTCTTTTTTTTTTTGGCGGGGAAAGTCATCAAATACCCCTCCCGCTCTTGGGCAGAGCGAAAGGAAGTGTCAGACTTCTACTGACTAAAAACCACCCATGTTCCTTCTTAGCCCTTTATGGCCTTAGGCCGCGGTATCTCTTGCGAACAACCCGCAGCCCCGACGGGTAGGCCGAACCTTTCGGGTACTTACCGTCTACAGTGAGAAAGCGAATGATGGTTAGCATTAACTCCATTTTTGTGGGATTTGTACTTGATTTCTGATGAGAAGTGTCTCGATCTGCCTGTAGGTGAATTGGCTACTTGACGACTGTTAAAAATTCACGAAAATGTTATGTTATTTCAAAGAACTAACAGAAATAACACCATGTGTGAAATAAGTAATAAAATCGATCAGAAAATGGCTTAGTTTTAACTGGTTTTAAATGACATGTATGACAAAGACAGCGCTATATAAACGTGACGTCATATTTCGTACCGCCATAGTAACGTCGTAGTACAAATGGCCGTTTCGCGCGATAAGAATAGAAAGTGCCCCCACCAAAAACATCTAAAGCATGTAACTACTCCATTTTATGATTGATTTTATTACTTTTTTCACACATCGCGTTATTTCTGTTAGTTCTTTGAAATAACATAACATTTTCGTGATTTTTAACCGTAGTCAAATAGCCAATTGTAAACTTAAGTTGAATATATAATAGATGAAAAATAAGTAACTATACATACATAACATCTAGACAACTTTCAATCACAACACCAAACAAAAACTTAATCCCCAGACATCAATCAACCCAGTTTATTCACTTGTCCTTGATCAATATCTCCTCAATCGATATCCGCTTCCGCTTGTGGCTTGTGTCTGTCGCGCGGTATAACGGTGTGTTTGCGATCTGGCCGCGACTTTGTGGCGCCAAGCGGCGCGAGCGCATGCGGGTACGATGGATTAGTGTGGATTGAGGATTTGGGCAATTTTTGTGGGTTATCCTTATGGTTTCTTTTAAAGAGTTTTTGGCAAGTAAAAAGGAATGATTACGTACATACACAAACCCACACTCAAGCATAATACCATTAGTGGAAGAAAATCTTATACCGATTTTTTTTTTGGTGGGTGGCAAATCATCAAATAACCCTTCCAGCTCTGGGCAGAGTGAAAGGGAGTGTAAGAATTCTACTGACTAAAAACCACCCATGTTCCTTCTTAGCCCTTTATGTTGAGGCCGCGGTATCTCTTGCGAACAACCTGCAGCCCCGACAGGAAAAACCCGCAGCCCCGACGGGGTCTTATTCCCTTCAAACGGACTTCAACGTGAATTCATCATCATCATTCTCTTGCCCTTATCCCAACTCTTGGTCGGCGAAGCATGTCTTCTTCTTCCATACTTCTCTATTAGTTGTCATACACCTCCTTCTGTTGCCGTATTAACAACGTCAATTAATCCTAATAAAAATTGCATTGTGAACAGTGCATTAAAACTGTAACTGTTATTGTTGGAAATTCTATAAGTTTTTTATGTATTTGTGTCAAGAATTGCTTAGGCAATGCTTGGAACACAGAATAGTCTTGTAACGACAACGACATCTATCGCAACACATGCGAACTAAATTGACACGTCCTACATCGCGCTATTAACTTTATCCGCGACATTAGCTTATATAGAAAATCCCAACTTACATTATGTCGGGCAGTTAGCCCACCAGACACAACACCCGTCTGGTCGGAGGATCCTCGCTTTTCTATGGGGGATGAGGGACTTTACATCCTGTTACCCCCCAAAGTCTAATTATTGTTTTTATGGCGTCTTCTAGTTGGATCTATGTCCCCAGGTAACTTTTTAGAACATATTCATAACAAAATAATTATCAAGCCTGTTTTTTCTTGACGACATTTCCCCAGTTGCGTTTGTAAGTTTTACTATCAAGACAGAAAACACAACATCGTCCACTATTCAGAAGCTTCAAAAAACAAGTCTAACAACTAACAAAGTCACATCCATATTAACATCAACGCATAACTAACAAAAATTCTAGTAGAATTTGCGTAGGTGTCTCCAAATAAGGCCAAATCTTTGTTACGAGTCAAACCGTCATATACAACGCTGTTTGTAGTATTGTGAGGTCAGCAGAACACGTCAATTACCTACTGGTTCTTCATTATAAGAACTAGTGAAAAAACTTGACATTATATCATTACGCCACTGTTTTAGTCTTGGAGGTGGGTAGACTGTCTATGTACTTTCACCATTTTTGTCTCATCTTTTTAGCCTTTGGCCACCCAATGATGATTGTAGGTCTCTTACAAAATATAACATAACGTCACGCTATAAACCCCGAAGGGTGAGGCAGGAGTGTACCTAATAGTACCTACTCCCATATTTCGCCAGTTATGTTTAGGCCATGGGGTATCGAATTATTTTATACGAAAATTGAAAAAGACAACTTAGATAATTCATATGCTGTTGATTGTTTGCTAAGGTCGTTTAACGAGTATCATATGGGGGTAGATACATATTTCTACCACAGAAAATCTAGGTAGGCACAGCACATTTTTATTCCTCTTCGGAATAAAAATATTATGTCATGTTGTAGACATATATATACATAGTTTATAGTTTTCCATTATTAAAATCTAAACTATGCTAATAATTCGGGTTAATAATAGATAATTTGTCGCTATGGCGCCATCATAAAAGCCAATTTAATTAAAATTAAATTGATTTGTTTTATAATCAAGTATTTGGACAAAATTGACGCGTAGGTTTCGAGTTTTGTCTATTTCTGTATAAAACGATTATTGTTAATTGGATTGATGTTTATTTTACCTTATTTGAGGTGGTAAGATTTAATTTCGAGGTGGAATATGTGTCACAAGAGATTATTAGAATATACAAAAGGATTAGGACCTAGAATTAACTGGGTTGTGGAGGTCAGATAGGCAGAGTCACTCCATGTAAAATACTGGTATTCAGCTGCATCTGGTTAGACTGGAAGCTGACCCCAACATAGTTGGGAAAAGGCTAGACAGATACAAAAGGATTCATAGAGGGTGTTGGTAAGAGAATAAACGCAAAATCTCCCAAGTCGGAGTCCCGAGAGGGAGAGGAAGGCCAAAGAAAAGATGCATGGATTGTGTGAGGAATGATATAAAAAAGAGACGGGTAAATGATGCTGTGACGTCTGAAAGGGGAGAATAAGAGGAAAAAACGTGTTGCGCTGGCCCAAGTAGAATGGGACCAAGGGCAGATAGATGCTGATTCTATATAAGAATTTAGTTATCACGTTTAGTACTCTTTAGTATAGCTAAGAGCTAAAATTAAGAAATGCTCGAAGTCCCCTTCTAAGTTGACAATAATCTGGCCAACTAGTTTTCTAAATAATAATCATAGTCATTATCGGCCTATTAATGTTCCCACTGGTGGGACATTGGCCTCCTCTGTTTGAGAGGGAATGGGCTATAGTCTACGACGCGGGCCCAGTGCGGATTGGTAGATGTCACAAGTCTTCGATTTTTTATTCTAGGACATGCCGGTTTTCTCTCTATGTTTTCATTGACCGTTTTTGAGAGCAGTGGTGATGAAATAAATAACACAAAGTAATGCGCATGCCTGGGTTCGAACCCACAACTTACTGTTCGTAAGTTCGTAACTGTAAACTTTAGACGCAGTTAATAAAAATCTTCATTGTAGTAATCAAAAACTCTATAAACACTATCAAATATTACTGCCAGTTAAAAAAACCTTTTGTTAATCTGATGAATTCACCAACTAATAATAAGAGGGAATTTAAATCCACAAAGTAACGCAGAAATTCGATGTTGCCAATAAATTATTAAATTGAAACCCGCCATTATTTACATGAAAACTTTTGGTTAATGGTGGTTTCCTCGCTTTTGTAATCAATTGATCTCTACAAAGTTATTTACCATACTTTAAATCGTAAACATGTCTGTTGGTATTTTTGACGATTAAAATCTGAAAATACTTTGTTTGTAAAAGGTTTGTTTTCTAAACCAATATTATAAAGAGGAAAGATTTGTTTGTTTGTTTGTAACGATTAGGCTCCGAAACTACTGGACCGATTTCAAAAATTCTTTCACCGTTGGGAAGCTACACTATCCGCGGGTGACATAAGCTACTTTTTATCCCTGTATTCTCACGGGAACTACGCGGGTGAAACCGCGTGATAAGTTATATGATTATATCTCGTTGGCCTAGTGGTGGCAAAGATCTGTTAGAAAATTCTAAAAAGCTTTGCATAGAAACCGATCATAATCATCATCATCTACAGGTCGACCCACTGCTGCCAAGGTCCACATTCATGTGCCAGTCTCATCCAGAATATTTCCTCTATGGCAACAATGTAGTCTACCTATCTCGCCGCTGGACGACCAATACTTAAGTACGTACTTAAGTGACGTTCAAGGACTAGAAGGACAAGTCTTGTCCTTCTAGTAATTGAACGTCACTATATCACAGCTTGACTTCACCTGCCATCACCGTGCCTAGCTAGATGTCCTGCCCGACTCCAGTTGAGTTTCATGACTCGATTACTAAAGCCACATGCGACGAACGAGGCAGATATGACGGTACGGTTGGCGCAGTGGCTGAGCGATTGGACTGCTGCACTGCGTGTCGCGGATTCGATCCCCGCACGGAACAAATATTTGTATGGCCTACAGATAGTTGTTTCGGGTCTGGGTGTGTTTGTGTATGTGAGTTTAAATGTTTGTAAACGCGCCCACGATACAGGAGAAATTTCTAGTGTGGGGCAACGTTATAAATCGTTGATAAGGCGTTGATAGATAACAAAATCAGACAACAATTATTATACATACCACACGTTATACAGTACATGTGAGTGTTGTGAAATTAGTCAAAACTCAATGTTTATAATGCAGTGAAAGTGATAGATGATAATCATAAAAAACCAGCGAATACGGGTCTCGATTTGACTTTCAACAGTAGAGTTATCGGTTTTGTGTTTACTCAAATGAACAAGGTCAACAAGTTGATGATATACAGGGTGTAAACCACAAACGGACCCTTCACACGAACCGGTCAACCAACAATTATTATTCTGTATCAAACTAAGTAACCTTTTTTTTTGGAACGAAGTTCCTTATCGCGCGTTGTGAAAGGGGGCTAGACGGAAAAAATTCTTACGAAAAGTTGTCACGACACTTTTTGCTATAGTAAGCTATTGTAAGCTGTGCGGCGTCGCATGTTTCTCTATCTGTCTCTCTCTCTCTTATAGAAAGCAAGCCAGATATTTTCATTTCTACATTTTCTTTTTTTTTTTTACATAATAAAAAATAATAACAATAACTTCGTTCATCCGGGTGTTCCTTGACACCACTCAAGTTTTTTTTTGGGGGTTGGGAAATCATCAAATAACCCCTCCCGCTCTTGGGCAGAGCGGAAGGGAGTGTCAGACTTCTACTGATTAAAAACCACCCATGTTCCTTCAGCCCTTACGCCGGCGCCGCGGTATCTCTTGCGAACAACTCGCAGCCCCGACGGGAAACTAAGTAAACTTACGACAGAAACAAAAATTATTGCAGGGTAACGGTTTTTTGGGGTAACGAATTTTGTTTTATACATTGGACTCAATGTAACTCATCAAAACATTGTTCTGATGGACGCATTGAATAGTACGGGGTCCTGGAGGTATAGTTTAAGTAAAGCATTTAAAACTTAAATTTGAACAAAAATTTGTTCCTAGGTAAGGCTTGAAATAATGCCCGTCGTGGCTACGGGTTGTTCGAAAGAGATACCGCGGTCTCGGCGCAAGGGCTAAGAAGGACCCGTCGGGGCTGCAGGTTGTTCGCAGATACCGTGACCTCGACATGAAGGGCTAAGAAGGAACATGGGTGGTTTTTAGTCAGTAGAAGTCTGACACTTCCTTCCGCTCTGCCCAAGAGCGGGACCCCTCCCGCTTCTAATAGTTTCGATTCGATGATTTTCCACCCGTTTCCAAAAGTTTGAAATAATTGAAAAAACTGAATGATGGGGAGATCAATGCCTTTCGGATTAGTTAAGGGTATTTTTACAACCATTTTGTATTATCATCATTTTCCTGTCCTTGAACTATTTTATTTGGGGTCAGAGCTACACACCTTCTTCAATTATTTGTTGTCTCATGTTTGTTTTCATATCGTAGCATATAGTGTTGAATTGATTATTTTCAAATCATTTTTATGAACAACTAATGCTATCGCAACATGAGGTAAAAGCACCCAAATAAACCAAACAAAGATCAAAAGCCAGCCATAATGATAAACAACGCCAAAAGAAACAAAATAACGCCATACAACAAATAAATTAATAATGAATTTATCACCAATGCCACAAAAAAGCCACAAATTTGACGATGGCCATAGTCTCACATTGAGAGATCGATTATTACGCTGTATTCATTTTAGCAGATTAATATTGAGCTCAGCATTTCAGAATTTCATTATTTCTGACTCTGGGTAGGATACTCAATTGTTAATTTTATTGTATTACTAGCACCGACACCCGGGACTCGACTCGGGAACTTTCACCATAGAGTTTGCGTTTGTGGCAGAACTTTTAGCAGCATCGTTAATGTGCCCTGAAGAATTACAACCCCGACATTCTTAGTGTGTTGTGTGTGTACGTTAACTGTTAACATTTCAACCTTTGTTTTGTGATATATGTGTCTTACGGTATTTCGTTTACGACAGCATGTTTGTTAAGTGTTGGCAAAGAATCTTTGGTGTGCTTAATGCGAAGAGTATGTTTACTTCTGTAGTACAGACGTGATTACTGTGTGGTACTATGGTTAGATTTTGACTCGTATTGCGAAGACTTAGGGCCTGTTTCACCATCTACGATTAGGTTCCCTTTAACTTACTTGGCAGATAATATCATAAAGATTTAACTGTTCCTTTTGAATTTATTCGGTAAGGAAAACTTGAATTAGGCCCTTAGAAAAATTTATAGATTTAGATTTTAGTTTGTGCTCATATTAACGTCGTTTTTTTTAAGCATCATTCGTAGTTTTAAAAAATCGATTGTGAGGAAAAAAAAACAACAGAATTAGTTCAATAACACGATTTATACACTAAAACAGTAAAATAATATCAATTTAAAAAGAAATGAGACAGGTAACGATCAAACACCATATACAAAACAATTTCAACCACCAACCTAAGATACAGAAAGATACTCCAAAGTAACAGAAAACTGGATTTACAATGTAAATTAAACCTTAACAACAAAACATCACTTATAATAAACCATAATAGAAAAGCCATGAAAAATAAAGCTTGAAACTTTGGTACCTCTGAAGAAGACGATAACAAAGACTTTACCAACAACATCAATACAACTAGAGGAACAGACATTATCAACAAAATAGATGTTAGTCTCAAAGCTGGAAGCAATGAAGACGATACATCAACCAGAGACATCAAATATTCATACGCTTCAATAACTGCTAAAGACATGGTAGAAAATATCGTCAACTGTTTCATACTGTACAACTCTTCACCATTTCTGAACAAGAATATTCTTAAAAATACAATCCAAGCTAAACACGCAGTAGTAAAAGTTATTACTAAATCTAAAGTTCCGTATGTATCTTCTAGTAATTCGTTCACAAATTCTAGATTAAATTTGAGGCTATAAATGGTTAGACATGTCACTTGTATGAAGCCTGTTACCAAATGCTGCAGAGCCAAACGCCTGTATAATTCTTCAGGAATCTTCGAACATATCCCAAGGTACACGATCAAGGCGAATAAGACTATGATGACTGCTACAAAACCCCAGGGGAAGATGAAAATGACGTCGTCTGGTAGGTTGATATTACTCCCATAATAATTGTAAAAACTGGAATTGTCTGCGTCGTCCATTTTGAGAGATTTTAAACCGTCCAATTCTATATTCCTCGGATTTTTTCATGTACGTCTTAGTTCTTCTTTTCTCTGATCACTATTTGTAGATTCTATACTTGATCATTTAACACCACTCTTGAAATTATTTCAGACTTGACTTATAGTCTGATTTTGTCGCTATTAAACGATTGGAGAACTTATTCAAATTAATTATGGTGTTCAGTTTTCATAAACACGTGTGTTATAAATGAAAGTATCATTTGCACTGGTTAAAAATAAATGAGCAACATTGATAACAGTACTTTTAATTAAATCAACATAAAAAATAATTTGATAACACTAATGATTAGTTAGTTTCTAGCATATATTGGACGTATTCATAGTCGGGAAAGGTCAGAACTTCGTCATCAACTACAGTCCTCAATATCGTACAATTTTGATGTACAGAATAAAAGATGCGCAAACTATTGCATGAAGACATCATTATTATTATTTGCTTTTTACATACGTACTTTCAACGTTAAAAAGAATTCAATGTAGAATCGTGTACTGAACCCATGTAACAATGTCTACGCTCCTCTTGAATCAAGCTTCTCACCGAGGACATACATGCATAATGTGCTTACATTCTCCAAGTGCTACTTGATCTTTATGAAATGAATAATTGTCACCGTCTCTGTTTTTAACCTCAACATTATTGTTTCCTACGATAGTTTCTATCAACAACGACTGAGTAAAATTACTTATACTCGTATCATCCAATTTATTTGCTTTGCATTCCTCAGATTGATTGTACTGCTGTATTTTTTATCACCACAGTTTAAGAATATGTGATTAATTTCATTGTTGTGAGTTTCCGCTTTAATTGCGAATGTATCATGGATCATCTTATAAGCTTAGACAAAGAGAAATTATATCTGCATTACGTATGACGGAAACTCAAAACTATAATCATCATTATTATCATGATTTCAGCTGAAAGACGTCCCCGAAGTGTGGCCACATTGACTGGTCTTGTGCGTCTCGCATTCAAAGGATCTCCGTAATTTTCACCATGTCATTAGTCCACTTAGTGGGAGGCCTTTCAACGCACAAAACTGTAATGAATACATAATTACGAGCTAACTAAAATAAAGAGGAGCAGCAGTGGCCCAGAGATGGCGGTCCCGACTTACGAGAAGTACGTCGTGGCTTCGAACCCAGGCGTGTCCAGTATGTCTTAGTACCAATAATTCGGAGGCATGTGATACCTACCAACCCACACTCGCCAGCGTGATGCCATTCTCTTCTCATAGAGTGGAGGTCTGTGTCCCAGCAGTAGGACTGTGGGACATTATAGGCGAATTATGCTTATGCCACCTTAAATATTGCTAAAAGTTTTATCAATCTTGTTGAAAGTAGTAGATGTAAAAGTAAATGTGTGAAAGCTTATATCTAGATAATCTTTCAAAATCGTCATGTTTCTACAACAACTTCATAACTTCGTCCTCTGAACTATAATTATGGTAATTAACAAAACAAACAAAGACATACAACATGACCTTTTGGTGATGTCCTTCAGAAAGGACAGGTGCGTAGTACTCGTAACCGGCGTGCGTGTATGACCAGATGTATGAATGTGGACGAGGCAAAAGGAGTGTGTAAGGATCGTAGCAAGTGGCAATCTGTGGTTTCTGCCTGCATGGGAAAAGAGCGTGAGTTTATGTATTTATGGTAGTTATAATCACGCTAGTAAAGTTCAGTCAGTTAAACTACCTACATACAAGTTTAGCTTTTACGCCAATATCAATACGAAAACACAAAAAGGTTTTTCCATTGAAATTAAAACTAATAGAAGCGATCCATTTAAACCGAATGGAGGCTGTTGTACCGAAACATTCGCGGTCGACACAAATTTTGTTAGTGTCGTGGAGCTACTATGTGCTTTAGACTTCCTAACTTTTCATACTTTTATTTATTTTTATAGTTTGGAGAACTTCAAGCTACCCGAAACTGTGAAATTTTCTCAATTAACCTTGAACCTAATTCTTTTGTGATAAAGTTAAAAATAAATTAAAGAAACTAGCTGTACCCGTATGCGTTGCTATGCCCTTTTTCCTACATACCACCTGCCTACGTGCCTACTACATACCTACTACCTACCTACCTACTACCTCCTACCTTACCTACTACATACCTACTACCTACCTACCTACAACCTCCTACCCTACCTACCTACTTACCCTACCTACCTACTACCCTACCTACCTACTACCCTACCTACCTACTACCCTACCTACCTACTACCCTACCTATCTACCACCCTACCTACTACTCTACCGACTCCCCTACCCACCTACCACTTTCTCACCTTTTAAACCTTCCCTGGATTTCCACGAATATTTCAACACTAAAATTAGCCAAATCGGTCCAGCCGTTCTCGAGTTTTAGCGAGACTAACGAACAGCAATTCATTTTTATATAATATATAGATAGATTTAACAGACTGTAGATTGTGTACCTTGATGTGCTGGCGTTTGTACTACAAGTTCCCGTGACCACAAGACCTACCTACCTCATTTTATAAAAGCTAAAACATTTTCTGTAGAAGTACGTTACTATCATCAATTCATCATCATCATCAGCCTAAAATATTCCCACTGCAGGGACTCAGACCTCCTCTCTAGGATTATAGCCCATTCCTCTCCTCCACGCGGGCCCAGTGCGGGTTGGTAACAACTATTGGCTATTATAAAAGTCGGGGAGGTGAGTGTTTCATGTACTTGCACACAAAATACTTAGTAGAACAGTTATAAGATGGTAGAACATAAAGGTACTGCTTATTTCATAAGAAGCCTTGGAAGCCTTATCATATCTACACTAATTTATTAAAGAGAAAAAAAATTGTTTGTTTGTTTGTAACGAATAGGCTCCGAAACTACTAAACCGATTTCAAAAATTCTTTCACTGTTGGGAAGCTACACTATCCCCGGGTGACATAGGCTTTTTATCCCTGTATTCCCACGGGAACGGGAACTACGCGGGTGAAACCGCGTGACGTCCGCTAGTCATGTATACAATTTGTGAATTTGATCGTGCAGTCAGTGGTGATTAAAGCATTGTTTTCCCATGACCATGAATTATATTGGTTTATAATCAGACCTATGTTCACCATTCGTCATTTTATAGCCCAATTTATATAACCCACTCGTGGGAAAGTAACTAAAATAAAAATTAACCACACTCTACTAAGGACAACACAATTAAACTAACGAATACATATTATAAAACAATTCATAATTGGACTCTACATTACCGTGAGTAAAAGAAAACAAATATGGACTCTACCTTTCGTAGCTCGCTCACGCTCTACAAATTTGGTAGAGCAATAATTTGTTGGTAACTACCGAGCGTGTATCAAACACGGGACCTTTCATTTCAAATTGTAGAGTCACATTTTTTGCTGCTCTACTGTTTTAGAGATGCGTATGGTAGCTCTATGTACATAGATATTGATAAATTAGGGTTGGATTGTGTGGAGAAGGTTATGTTGTAAGGGATTTTTAAATAAATAAATAAAATAAATAAATAAATGTTTAAGATGGATTGGTAGAAGTGAACCATTCATCTGGGCTGTAGGGTCAGAGTGCTCACAGTCTCTTCGAACCAAACAATCGAAATCACAAAACGTTTAGTTGTCACTTAAAGGCGTAGTTTTACATTAGCTAGAGATTTCGCATTGCCATGTTGAGCAGTGCTTGCCTGGGATGATCCGTGGATAGGACCACCCGTTATACAGGGTGTAAAATTGTAAATTAACCCATCACACAGCCGTCAACCAAACATTCTGTACATCAAACTAAGTACCCCTACGCAACAATTTTTGCTGGGAACCGGCTTTTTTTTTGGGTCAAAAATCACATTTTACGGTAAAACTCACTCGGTAGCACTCTTAAAACATTGTGCTAGTGGATGCTTTGAATAGTAAACGGGTCATGGGGGTAATTTAAGTAAAGTTATAACCTGAAAAACTAGTATTTACAAAAACAGCTGTGATAAATTTGGAACTTTGACCCCCAATATCTCCGTAACTATAGTCCCGGTCCCCAGGTATAGCTAAAACAAAAAAAATATCGCAGTGGTGGGGAGAACAAGTGCCTTTCGTTTGCGTTAAGGGTAATTTTACACCCTTTATATGAAGTTTCCTCTGTCCCTCGGAAAACGTTATCCAAAAACAGTAAAACAGTAAACAGTAGCCTGAAAGTCTGACAACCGGTCTTATCAAAGGGTTTCGTATAAACCAGTACCAACTGGGTTGTGAAGTTCAGATGGGTAGTCTCTCCATGTAAAATACTGTTATGCATCTGCATCCTGCATCTAATGCCGACCGCAACAATGTTGGTAAAGGGCTAGGGGGGTGATTAAATTAGTGTTTTGTTATGTAAGTTTTTGTTGGCAATTTCGTTGCTTTTATTTAAAAGAAATTCTCTAAAACCCATTGATAAAAACTAAAGATATGGTCGTCCGAACATTTGCTTGACGCGTTCGCCATACAGAGAATCGGTGTAGTCTACTCGTTAACGTAACCTTGTATAAGCGGCGTGGTATTTTCGAGGTATTAAGAACATAAATAAAGCTTTTAATAAACTTTACGACCGCACCCGAAGAGATGCGATCGTGGTCTAGTGCACTTCGGCTTAGGAAATACTGTTTTAGGACCACGTTCGAGGCGTCATTTTAACATGCGGTTCGCCCAGTCCTTACGCAGTAATATATAAGTAAGTCAATGCTAAAACCCTACTCCACTCTCCTAAACACTTGCTTAAGTCTCAGCGCGCACTAACGACGCGATTTTCGGCCGAACATCCGGCGATTATCCAGCGAGCACGGATGTTAACTATCGGTTTGAATGCGACCAAAAAAACGCACACTGTCGCGGACGTAAATATCGTTACACCAGTTTTAAGATACGAGTTTCTAAGAAAATATATGGTAGGTGGCTCTGTGAGAATGCTTCAAGCATTTTTATTTATTTACCCTTTATTGGCCTTAACAAATTATATTTCTTAGAATCATTCATTGAACATTACATCCGCGTGGATGTCGGTCAAATTATATACTCAAACCTTCCTCTATCCATTGGCAAAAACAGCATAAAAAGCGGTGTAGTAGTTTTTGAGTTAAAATTCGTGGATCGGGAAAACAGTTATGGAGTTTTTCTACCCGGAATTTCTTAGTAGCTACTACGGCGAGTAGATTTGTGCCCGGTTGATGACAACAGGGTCGTCCTCTTTCACATGGAACTTAAACATAACTGGCGTCATGTGAGTGTACTGTTAGGTACACCTCTGCCTAACCCTTTGGACATACCAGGTGTTATGTTGTAAACCCCCACCGAAATTGACCCAAGTAACAATACATTCACATCCCTACAATTTCATCAAACACGCATATTCCTTTACAATGAAATCGTTGCGTAAATCTCATAATTCGATTAAATCCTGATTTTAGACTATCAACTGAACGCGAAACCCCATTATTCATCGCTGAGTGAACTAGAATACCGATTCATGTTTACGATAAACAATCGGTATTAAACTCGATACTATTGGTTGGTATCGGATCGGTATTCACTCGATTTAAATGGGTCATTCGATCATTCCGATTGTCGCACATTTGTCCAGATAACTCGATATTAATCGGTAGCGTTTGGTTTTGTTTTGTTTCAGAATTTTGTAGCGGTATTAAATTAATGAGTGGTGTACAATTATGGTTTATGGCTTCTATTGTTAGTTGGAGAGAATTTGAATTAAGTTTTATGGTGTAATTAACCACATTTGGACTGTTCATTTTACTAACGTATGCTTTTTAACGTGTAAATATTTTTTTGATAAGTTTTTGACTGTCCATTGTACATAACTTTATTGCACGCTTCTGGATTTATATGAACGGAATTATCCAGGTATGCACGGAAAGCACGTTAAACTGTTGGTCCCGGTTGCCATATATAGATCTTTGGTAGTCGTTACAGGTAGTCAGTGACCTGAAATTCTGACATCCAGTCTTACCAAAGAGTATCGTATTACCTAGTATTAACTGGGTTGTGGAGGTCCGATAGGCAGTCGCTCCATGTAAAATACTGGTATTCAGCTGCATCCGGTTAGACTGGAAGCCGTTTCTAACATGGTTGGGAAAAGGCCAGGCAGATGATGAATTATCCAGGTGTGGCGACACATATTTTTTCTTTCTTCAGGTTAACAAAAAATGATGACGATACAGTGCTTTGAAAACTCGTGTGACGTCACATTGCATGACATTTTTACCAGAAAGTGATGTCACAAGCCATGCCATGATCTATGACGCGTTATATCTTCGTCAAATTTTATTAATTTGATAAAACAAAAGACACGTATCAAATAATTTTCGATAATCTAACTGGGAGCAGTGGTGGCGGCCCCGACTTACGAACAGTGAGTCGTGGGTTCGAACCCAGTCAGGCGCATTACTTTGTGTAATTTATTTCATCACCACTGCTCTCAAAACGGTGAAGGAAAACATCGTGAGGAAACCGGCATGTCTTAGAACCAAAAAATTCGAAGACGTGACATCTACCAATCCGCACTGGGCCCGCGTGGTGGATTATAGCCCATCCCTCTCCTAGAGAGGAGGCCTGAGCCTCTGCACTGGGAACATTATAGGCTGATGATGATGATGAACTGACTCACTAAACAGAATCATATTTATTTTAGTCAGGAAACATCCCTATTTGTCTATCACACCCCAAGGAAGGTGGGCGTAAAAATAAAGCGCCACATTACGTTATTCTCAAAGATATTCTCAATACTGGGACATTAATAAGGACTAAGTTACTATTCGAATCACGGACTGTTGTTACGAATAGTGTCCTCCGTCCTTTTATTTCAATCTGAGTGTTTTTTTTTTGTATTTACTCTTGTATTTGTTACTAATATCGGCTTCCAGTGAAACCGGATATAGCTGAATACCAAACATGATTAGTCATCGACAGCCTATAATGTTCCCACTGTAGGGACTCAGGCCTCCTCTCTAGGAGAGGGATGGGCTATAATCCACCACGCGGGCCCAGTGCGGGTTAGTTTATTAGTCACAATAACTTAATACATAACATCACGTCTGTAATTCTCGAAGGATTAGGCAAAGGTGTACCTAATAGTACACCCACATTTCGCCAGTTATGTTTCATCATCATCATCTCAGCCAAAAGACGTCCACTGCTGGACATAGGCCTCCCCAAGAAGGGGGCGATTTGCCATAATCGCCACGCTTGGCAGGCGGGTTGGCGATCACAGTATGGTTGTTACGAAGGCACAGAGAATGCTGCTGCCTATTCTCTGGTAAGTCCCATAGTCGCCTCTTACGACACCCACGAGAAGATATGGGATGGTGCTATTCTTTACGTCCGACTCCATACGGAACAGTTATGTTTAAGTCCCATGCAATAGGGGGCGAGCCTATTGCCATTAACCCGGCACAATTCCAGACTCCGTGGCTGTTACTGATAAATTCCTGATGGAAAAACCCAGTTACTCTACCCGACCAGGGAATGGAACCCAGAACATCTGGCTCAGAAGTCGCGCTTGCCATAGACCAACCAGGTAATCAGTTTTGACAGATGCAAAACCGTTGGTCCCTTCTGTAATTTGTAGATATTTGGTAGTCTTTGCACGGAGACAGTGCAAGTCTGACAAGCAGTCTCACCAAGGGCTTTTGTATACTTAGTACTCAACTTATAATACTAACTGCTTATTAATAACTGCTACTCGGGTCTATATTTAGGTGAAGCCGCGCTTGCCTAGGTTGGTCTGTGGATGGGTGACCATTGCATACCGAGTTTCGTTCGTGCCTCGGAAAGCACGGTAAGCTGTTGCTCCCGGTTGCCATACATAGATCTTTGGTAGTCGTTACAGGTAGTTAGTGACCTGAAAGTCTGACAACCAGTCATACCAAAGAGTATCGTAATACCTAGTATTCGGAGGTCAGATAGGCAGTCGCTCCATGTAAAATACTGGTTCTCAGCTGCATCCGATTAGACTGGAAGCCGATTAACGTAGTTGGGAAAAGGCTAGGCAGATGATGACCGATTTTAGCTGCATCCGATTGGACTGGAAGCCGATGATCATTTTTTTTACATAAATATTTGAAAATATTTTTTCTGTTATCCGTGACGTCAATAGAACTTATTTCTTTTCAAAACCACAAGTCTTTCTTCACAACTTAACCCGCCAATTTCCTGGTTTTCCTTTGTTTTGTTATACTCTCCGTATATCGTTATTAATCACCTCTTTTGTAATCTCACCACAGCCTCAATTCCTCACTCTAATAACTAGTAGTTCCTATTCTGTTCACGTATGTACGCCATTTTGTATCGCGTTGCCTTCTTTATTTTATAGAATATGTTTCTTGGTCTGGGGAGGTTATCCTTAGGAAATATAGCAGTGTAGTTGGCTTACAAATATCATTAAACTATGCTTTGGTAAGTATTGGAATGAGCGTAATTTGTTTATTTATTACTTACTATATATAAATATATATAAATTCCAATAAAAAAAACTTTTTTGCAAAAAAAAACCGACTTCAAAAACACAAAAAAGTGAAAAACACAAAAAAGGGAAAAATAAACATCACAAGAAAAAGCAGCTTCTGAAGTCGGTGACATTTTGTTTGTTTGATTTCGTTTTTTTGCCAAGTTTTTTTATTTTGCTATACGTTGCTATGGATTTGATATCCACCAATCATATTCATTGGCGCGCATAGCTTAGCACTGGTGGAAACGGATTCAACTAAGATATGTTTTTTATATGGAAAGATGCGTGCTATGGATATGTGCTATGGATGTGTGCTATGGATGTGTGCTACGAATGCGTGCAATTGATGCGCAGAGCAGAGTACCCACAGTTTGGCCGCCCTCTCCGCTTCCCTACTATCGATACATCGCATAGCTCGAGCTGCGCATCTTCCACGCTCAGCTACTTTGCGGCGGCGCATCTTCATGGCACATCTTACTCGCACCGCTACATAGCTTAATATCAGTGGAAACGGTCACATAGTTTCACAGCTTAGCTATCTCGTAGCATAGCTGCATAGCACATCTCTGGTGGATAAACAGCCTAAATGTGTCAGCTGATACAGTCATGAACTAGTACTGGTAAATATTATGAGTAGAGCTACTGTACTGTCTCCGTCAAAGCCTTTCTCCAGAATCCCAACTAGAAAAGAACAATGTTGTATCTCCCAGATTGCTTACACAACCCACCCTTCTTTAAACACATTTATATACCTATCCGATCCTACCGTCATTAATAAGGGACACTAGATGAAGTACTTACTATTCGCCTCACGACCCCCATTTTTCCTTAACACCCTGACCTCGTCTTTCAATCGAAGGCCACTTTATTTGTCTTAGTGTTTATCGCAAGTCTTTCTGTCCCTTATCGCTAAATTGAATTGGTACGGGACAAAAGTTCTGCCCGAAATTTTCGTAGGGTTGCGATGTTCTGTTTATTTTTAGATTGGATTTTTTTTTGGGTTATTTAGTTGTCGAACATAATACATAGCATAACATCACGCCTGTAATCCTCAAAAGGTTGGGCAGAGGTGTACCCATTAGTACATTCAAATTTCGCCAGTTATTTTTAAGCCTGGCGAGCTTATTGTTACGGGCACAAATCCTGACTCTATGGCTGCTGCTGAGAAATTCCTGATGGAAAAACCCAATAACACTTTACCTGACCTTGTAATGGAACCTAGGACGTCCAATTTTCCGGAAACAAAGCTTCTTCTTCGTGTGGGCAGTAAGGTCCAACGACCCTTCACACCCTAGTATCAAAGTTTATAAACCGCCGCTAGGGCCTCTGACAAGGTTTGACGACCGCCATTTGGCGGCCGGGACTACCGGCGTATACAAAGTTAAGAACACTCTTAATTTAAAACACCTCTGAAACAGAACAAAACTTAATCAAAATCAGTTCTTCCGTTCAAGAGCTATGATGCCACAGACAGACACGTACACACTTCAAACTTATACCCCTCTTTCTTTTAGTTGGGGTTTAAAACAAACATGTCTGCCGTTAATCGAGTGAATGTAGTTATGTAGAAGTGACAACCCTGACTTGCTTATCTTGCGCATGATGAAGCTTTCAAGCAGCTTGCACAAAGTACAGGAAAACGCGCACTTTTCTTCCTTGCACTACTATTTTTTTATTTTGTTTTGTAAGTACGGTTAGCAAGACAGTTTGTGTTTTTATCTCTGTGTCGAACCCTTGACAGATGCATCTCATTTTGGGAATGGATATTGGTGTATTTCAGTTTTCTTCAAAGTTAAACTCGATGATCTTTGAGTCACAAGCGTGACTGCGGAGCAAGCGGTCCTGATTGGATTCTAGGTCTGATAAAGTGCCCGTCGGGGCTGCGGGTTGTTCGCAAGAGATACCGCGGCCTCGACATGAAGGGTTAAGAAG
Source organism: Diarsia brunnea (assembly GCA_949774965.1). Lineage (NCBI taxonomy): Eukaryota > Metazoa > Arthropoda > Insecta > Lepidoptera > Noctuidae > Diarsia > Diarsia brunnea. The sequence continues at coordinate 6,229,194 of OX459022.1, forward strand.
GAACATGGGTGGTTTTTAGTCAGTAGAAGTCTGACACTCCCTCTCGCTCTGCCCAAGAGCGGGAGGGGTTATTTGATGATTTCCCAACCCCCCAAAAAAAAAAAGGTCTGATAAAGTGATATTAGATTTTTTCACCAGGAACTTCTTAGTAGCAACCACGTAGTGTGTATTTGTGCCCGGTTGATGGCAACATGCTGGTTCTCTATTACATTAACTCATCTGCCTAGCCTTTTCCCAACTATGTTGGGGTCGGCTTCCAGTCTAACCGAATGCAGCTGAATACCAGTATTTTACATGGAGCGACTGCCTATCTGACCCCACAACCCAGTAAATACAAGTTATACGATACTCTTTGGTAAAACTGGATGTCAGCATGTCAGGTCACTGACTACCTGTAGGTAACGACTGCCAAAGATCTATATATGGCAGCCGGGACCAACAGCTTAACGTGCTTTCCGAGGCACGGAGGAAACTCGGTATTTCGGGCGGTCACCCATCCACAGACCGACCTAGGCAAGCACAGCTTTACCTAAAGATCGACCCGAGTGGCAGTTCTTATTACTAAGCCACGAGCTCCTCTTCTCTATTACATGAGACTAAAGAAAAGAAATCTACCAAAATGTGAGTGTAATTAGGCGTGTCTCTGTGTAACCTTTTGGGGATTACAGGCATGTTGTTATATAATGAATCATTCTACATTTTTGTTTCTTTATATCTGTATCCTTTATATAGGGTATAAAAGTACCCTTATCGCAAACTAAGGGCACTTGTTCTCCCCACCACTGCGATAATTTTTTTGTTCTAGACCATACCTAGGAACCTCCTAGTTACCGAGATATTGGGGGTCAAAGTTCCAAATTTTTCACAGCTGTTTTTGTAAAAATATGTACTAGTTTTTGAGGTTATAACTTTACTTAAATTACCTCCATGACCCGTTTACTGTTCAAAGCATCCAATAGCACAATGTTTTAAGAGTGCCACATTGAGTTTTACTGTAAAATGTGATTTTTGACCCCAAAAAAAAAAATCGTTTCCCAGCAAAAATTTTTGCGTAGGGGTACTTAGTTTGATGTACAGAATGCTTGGTTAATGACTGTGTGATGGGTTGATTTACACCCTGTATTGTATATCTGCATTACGTACATGTTTTGCCACGTCTCTACTAGCAGACGGCGCGGCATTCTATTATACTGGTTTTGTTTGGCGAGGCTGCTGACAACGCAAAATAGCGATACCGTCACGTTTACCTACACTCAGTTTCTGAAATACACTTGCATAAATTGTGCGCCCTTTTCATAAATATTGAAACACTTTACGAAATCACAAGGGAAAACACATAAAAATTTAGTTTTAAAATATTTAAAATTATCCGGTAAAACCGTCGACACGGGAATCCGACTCGCACTTGACCGGTTTTTATTTTTTAGCAATTTTTTTATCGCAAAGAACATCAATTTTGTAGATGAGTCTTATCCTTTGATGATATTTTATGTCAAGAAGCGATTTTTCATTACTTAATATACCTACGTCATTACCTTCACATAATTATCTGTCATATTATAAAAGAAAATGACTGTAATATTCGTAGGTATTTTTGTAATAGCAATTTTCTGAGAAGGCAATGAACCGATTTGATTGAAATTCGGAATTATGTTTTTTTTTTCTCTTGTGGTAATAAAGTAGGTATTTTGATGTGGTTTGATGATTTTGATCTCCTATTAATTTATGATGGGATTTTCGAGACTAATTTCCGATTTAAATAAGTAGGTATGTTATTATAGATTCTCAGTCATGTGAAACTGGGGTGTAAATCATACTAATATTATGAATTTGCGAAAGTAACTCTGTTTGTTTGTATATTACCTTTTCACGACTAACTGCGGTACTCAGAGATATTTAATGATTACTTAAGCCGTCACTTAGTACAGATTTGACATACTTTTGTATGACAAAACTGTCAAAACCTTTACTTAGTGATGGCTTAAGTAACCATTAAAGCTCTCTGAGTGCGGCAGTAAATCATATTTTTTTGGCAAGGATTTGTTGATTATTTATTTTCTGTGATCTTGTTTTTGGGTTTTCTCATACATACTCATGAACACGTCTACATAAACGGAGTCACGGGCAATATTTTATATTGATGCAAAATTAACTCTGGATTGTCTGTGTTTTGCCTTTCGTGAAAAGCAATAGACACGCAGAGGGGCTGAACAGTTTTGGATGATTTTAACACCATGACCTGTGTTAAAACTTAAAATATTATCCGGTAGGTGACTGCTGAGATTACGAGTTATATAGAAGTCTCTTCTTCTTCTTATCGTGTGGGCACTTGGGCAGTTAAGTCTAACGACCCCATACACCCTAGTGTCAGAGTTTCTAAACCGCCTCAAGGCTCTCTGACATGCTTTGACGACCGCCATTTGCCGGGCGGGACCACCGGCTTATACGTGCATCTCGAAGCACGGAATCATTTTTTCATCAGACAATCTGGTGATTCAAGCCTGCAATGTCTTAGCCAAACAAGAAACAACCTTTACAAAGTATGCTTGCAGAATCGAACCCACGACCATCGGGTCACAAGGCAAACGCATGAAAAGTATGGATGAAGAAGATGTGCTGCACCGACCCAATCGAAGACATAATTATGACATCCTAAACTTGCCCCGTGTGGTGGATTACCGCCCACTCTCACACAGGCTTGCGTATCAGCAGTGGAAACATTATAATGCTATGAGGCTGTGTGATTAAGAAAACCAAATCCAATTATTTTAATTATCTCGCTCTAGTTTCTACGTGCAGAAATGCGAAAAAATGAGCACATGGATATTAAAACCTTCTTTAAAAAAAATAAGACAGCGATCGGGAATCAATTCTGAGCCATCGTTCATAATTTTTGATTATATTGCGTAGTCGTTACTAACGGTAATTGGTGAGTGTTGCCTCCGAACAGCAATGTATTGCTATAAAGGCAAGGCTAATATTTATCATGAATTGTACCCACGGCGTGTAATCAAACTCGGTGTGTGGTACAAGTGTTGAGGTAGCACCGGTTATGAATTTTAGTAGCTCATTAAAGTTTTTTAAAGAAACTTAATGGAAGCTTTGGAAGAAAAATTGTTGTTGTTTGAGAGTAATTAATGAAAAGAAAAATAACGATTGCTCATAGTCTTTTCTAGAGAACGGATCAAGAGCAACTTAAAATGATCGCAGTAATTAAAATAACGTTTTTTTTTGTAAATAAGATTTGGATTCCCATTATTTATTTTTTTATTTATTACTAGGTTATCACTCTCTCATCTCATTTTTTGTATTCAAGGTATATCTACTACTATTATATACCTAGCACGACGCGTCAAACGATTCAAGTATGCACGACGACCAATGAAAGCCAGTTTATGTGAATCTCTCATTTTACAGGAAACCTACACAAAGCGAGGCCATGTTATACTGAAAATGTATAGCTTGATGTGTCCGTGTGGATAAAATAAACGATATATCCATAAAAACAAGCATCACCATTAAAATACACAAAAACACACGGGTTCTACTAAACAATCAATTACAATTTAAATCGCTGTCGTTTATAACTCGCCCCACAAACTCCGAAGCACTAATCTGGCTGGTAGTACGAGCATCGCGATACGCCGCCATTACAGTAATGCGTCCAATTGATTTAACTATCACACTATAGCTTTAGAGGCTTTTATTGATAGTCGGCATCATTGCCTTTTGTGGAAGGGTGTGATTCCACTGCGGGTTGTTCAAAAGAGACACCACGGTCCCGGAACACAAAGGGCTAAGAAGGAGGGTGGTTTTTAGTCAGCAAAAGTCTGCCACTCCCTTCCGCTCCGCCTAGACCGGGATGATGATTTCGAAACACAAAAAAATTAAAAAGGGTACGTCTTTTTCAAACGTCTATAAAATCTGTCAAATTGATTTATTAGATTTTCAACTTCATCGGTAAAGAATTAGGTTCAAAGAAAAATTTGAGAGTATCGGCTAGCTCGATGTACTGGCGGCGTCTGTACTAGAAGTATTACTGTAGGAATTTTACTTATCGGGCATTGGTTATCCAATACCTACATAAAGAAGCTATCACCCGCTTCCCTAATTGTATTTTATTTATCCATTTTTTATCCTTCATTCGGTATCATTTAATTTTATTCTAAGTGTTTAATTTTCCCGTCGGGGCTTCGGGTTGTTCGCAAGAGATACCGCGGCCTCGTCATGAAGGGCTAAAAAGGAACATAGGTGTTTTTTTGTAGTCAGTAGAAGTCTGACACTCCCTTTCGCTCTGCCCAAGAGCGGGAGGGGTTATTTGATGATATTCCACCCGCCAAAAAAAAAAAAAGACGTGTGGCACTCGGAGACTGCCGCGGTAAAGCTATTGCATAGCATTTTTTATCAACTTATGCAATTATAATTTTTTATTTATTTTATTAATGCAGTACCTATTTAAATAATTATAGTATTTATACTTACACTTTTACTAATCATCCTCATCTTTTATAAAATGTCCTTTTACGTCTCATGTCGCGCCTTGGCGACAACTATTTTTGTTGGCAGCCTTATAATCGATCTTATTCGATTTATTAACTTTGATTTTGCTGTTTTAAAACATTAAATCTAATAATTTTTCAATGTTTACTTTTCATCTGACATTACGTCAGTTGTCAAGATGTCATTTACTTTTTCTTTTATTTGGTGTCATAGTTTTTCTTAGTGGTTAGAGCTATGAAGGTTACATTTGATTTATATAATTTAATTTATTTTTATTAATATGTTTGCTCAAATAATGTAATTTATTGATAATTTCTATTAATAGTATCTTATCTTACGCTTATAAAATTAATTAACACGCTCACAGAAATTCTTTGAGGAAGTTTTTGACTGAATAATACAGGCCGTTTTAAATACAGGCAACTCACAATTTTTGATTTCAAGAAATTGTCAAGTGTCAATTTGTCAAGTGTAAGTTCGTTAGGTTTTTATTTTCGTTACGGAATTTCTGGATTCGGTCCCCACGCTCAAGGCCCGCGATAGAAGCTATGCAATAGCTTAAAATTAAATACAGGCAACACACAATTTTTGATTTCAAGAAATTGTCAAGTGTCAATTCGTTAGGTTTTTTTTTTTTTTTCGTTACGGAATTTCTGGATTCGGTCCCCATGCTCAAGGCCCGCGATAGAAGCTATGCAATAGCTTAAAAAAAAAAGAAGTTATTTTCCTCTTTTTGTCATAGTTATGATTTTATGTGTTCATTACCCGACTGTGGCAAAGCCCAAAAGGAGGGTTATTTTATATTGTAACTAGACGATATTAGGATTTTCCACCCGTCAAAAAAAAAAAGTGTTTTCTTTTTATATTTTTTGTTTTACTTTTTCATTTTGTTTTTAGCTGTGTGACTGTTATAAATACAACAATTTTCTACAACTACAACAATATCAGACAACAAGATTCCATAGCTTAGAAACTCCAAGCCAGCAGACAATGGAAAATAGTAATACAAACCAGTCTTACTAAACCATCTCGAGTTACTTGCCTTTCAATCAATCAATATAATAACTTCATCGGCTATCACTTCAACACAAATTCTATGAACAGACTAAGATCAGCTTACGTTAGTCAAAACATTTCATCTTACTATATTACCGACTCAGTCAAACTTGAAGCTTTAACCACGGAGTAGTTAGAAACAGAAGGCTAGTTTCTGTTTAAGAAAGAAAGAAAGAAAAAGAACGACAAAAGAATAACGGAGGAGTAGGAAAACCAGAAACTTATATCTGATGATAAAGAAGAAAGACTATGGATTGATATAATATCATACAGCAAAAATCTAAAATTTAGAAACTCCAAGCCAGCAGACAATGGAAAATAGTAACTCTAACCAGGTTTATTAAATCAGCTTCAGTTACTGCCTCTCAATCAATCAATAAAACAACAAAAAAAAAAATCTTTCTTTCTTTCTTTCTTTTAACTTCATCGGCTATCGCTTCAATACAAATTCTACGAACAGACCAAGATCAGCTTGCGTTAGTCAAAACATTTCATCTTACTATACAGTGTGTAAATCAACCCATCACACAGCCGTCAACCAAGCATTCTGTACATCAAACTAACTCTTGGTAAGACAGGTTTTATACTTTCAGGCTTTCGGCCTACCCGTAATGAACAGTCGTTACTGCCTGGTTTTCGCTGTCATTTAAAAATGTTTGACAATAAAGAAAGGAAAATTGATGATCTTTCATCTACAAATGACAGCGGGAACCAGCGGTATAAGCACGGTGGTAACTCAATTTATAATATTATAAAGTTACACAATAGTGCCTACAAAATTAGAGACCACTAAAAAAGACTGTCAGAGTAAAAATAATTATAGCACCCGACGATTCAAAACAAATAAAAATCGCGTGCGCGCTTACACTGTTGTGTGCGTGCGTTTTCGCTCGTTGTACAGACCTGTCTTTCTGTATCAATTTATTCCGTGTCCCAACTTTACAAAGTGTGGATTAAACTGTAGACCCCTTCATTCTGAACGGAACTACTAATTCTGTCTAGCGCGAAATTTTGGCTAACTCAATTACACCGAAATAGTTTTAAAACTGAAAGGGACTGGGAAGTTTTGCGTTTTCCTATATCAAACACTGTGTTTGTTACTTCCTATAAAGTTTGTAACTTTCGTGGCCATACAATTAGACACAAACAAGGATAATTTCGGAGTGTTGAGAGTTTTAGTTAAGGTTGCTATAAAGTTAACGATTTCGGCGTTTTCGTGAAACACGTCACTTCCACTCAGCGCAATACGTCGCTGACTAAAACTTTATTTATGTCGTATAAGATTTTTGTATGTAGTAGGTCATTATTGTGTAGGTTATTAAGTATTTTATCTACGAGTATGTGCATTAGTTGCTTATAATAAAGTGAATATAATATTAATAATAATTGCCTAATTTTTATTTTTAGGCTGACATTTGTTTGTGAAAATCTAGTGAAGTTTCTTTGTGCGATTTAGAACTTCTGTAGAGTATAGTCTCAATCGGTATTATAATTAACCTGTAATTAAAAGAGCCACTGTATTTAGTCTTCACCAGTATCGAACTACCGTATTTTTTTTCTTTTTCAAAATCATGTTTTTTGCCTCCACCTTGATTGTAAGCAATACGCCTTCCGGTACTTTATGTCAGATCAACATATTTACCTGTGTTCGTAACTGACATCAATATAGACCGTGTAGGGCAATCACAGTGTGTGGCGCTTCCAGATGGATCGACGGCCTACCTACCCTACAACCTCTTCCGCAACAGTCTGAGCAGGGTCAGACTGGTGCGGAACGTGGAGGTCAGGGCATTGTGGCAGACCTTGGGTTTATGTACGTCCAGCAGAGTAATTTAATTGGTTTTCTTTGAAGAAATGCTAAAATCGTGTCATCAGTTATTACTAGGAATACGATACCCTATGGTAAGACTGGTTGTCAGACTTTCAGGTCACTGACTACCTGTAACGACTGTCAAAGAACTACAAAAAACAGCCGGGACCAACAGCTTAACGTGCTTTCCGAGGCATGGAGGTGACTCGACATGTGACCAGGTTAAGGGTTAACCACAGAACCACACAAAACATAATCTGTCCGTTAACACAGGCTACCTTTATAAATGGTTCTGGTGATCTAGACAAACTTGAGATAATCATTGTAATAAAATACCTATTTAAGCAGACACATTAATTCTAGTATTATTTGTCTGTGATTCCACCGAGTTCGATAACGTAATCAGACTTACATAGAGACGGAGTGAACTTTATGTGTGGCTGTAAAAGTAGCGGTGTCTTGTCAGAGTTTAATTTACTAGCCATTTACATAGGTTGGATGGTTTTATTGAAGTGGTTTGCAGTTGTAAAGATTAATGTAGTAGTATTCAACCAACTGCCTCGTTGGTTTAGTTGTCGCAATCGCCACTAGGTACTGAGGTTCGATTCCCGAGTCGGGCGAATTTTTATTGGGTTATTCATTAGGAATTTCTCGTTTGTTTTATCCTATGGTTCAGTGTGACTCCTCTCTTTTACAAGCTTTTATTAAACTTGCCGTGTTAGTTTGTTTATGTGCTCTGAGTAAGACATCATCATAGTCTACCTTTGACGTTCTTCTCATAACATAACATTACGTATGTATATAATTTACGAAAGTTTAGGCAGAATAATAATAATTGTACTTAACTAATAGTGCATAAATATTTGTGTACTTCTCATGTCTTCGTATATATTATGAACCTTACGTATGCCGTGGCAGAAAGAATAGCCATTCCGACTGTCCGATTAAACATAGAAACCAAATGCTTGTAACTCTCTCCACGCCTGTTTACTGGCCCTCCCTGTACCTCCCTGTTACCGTCGCGCATACCCCTTAAACGTACGTAATTCTAGAACGAATGTAGACTTAGTGTAGGAGCTTGCTACCACAAATCCGTTTCTGTTTCGGCGGCCAGTCAGACTCTGTGCCGAATTTCATCATAGCAATGTTTGGATAGTCGATTCTCGGAAATTGACGGAATTTTATTTGTTTTTTTCTTTGTTCCTTTGTTAGGTTGACTGATTAACGAGAACATTCTAAATCGAGTCAAGGGGTATCATACTCCCCGTCGGGGCTGCGGGTTACTCGACACAAGGGCTAAGAAGGAACATGGGTGGTTTTTAGTCAGTCCCTTCCGCTCTGCCCAAGAGGGGGAGGGGTTACTTGATGATGCCCTGTAATGATAGATGTAAGTTGATAGATAAATAAATAAACAAATAAATAAATAAATTGATTTCCCAAAAACTAAAAAAAAAGGGGTATCATACTACCTACTCTACCTAGTACTAACTAGGTCGTGGAGGTCAGATAGGCAGTCGCTTCATGTAAAATACTGGTATTCAGTTGCATCTGGTTAGCATGGAAGAGGTGGAAAGGCTAGGCCTATGCAGATGAGGATGATTCTAAATCGAGTCTTGGATGATAAAAATATTTCTTGTATTATTGTTTGTTTTTTTAAAAAACGTTAAAACACACTAGGAATTTCTTCTGTATCGTGGGTGCGTTCACAAACATATAAAAATACAATGTATTTATAAACATATAAAAACAAATAATACACATACACAAATACCCAGACCCGAAACAACTATCTGAAAGCCATACAAATATTTGTTCCGTGCGGGGATCGAACCCGCGACACGCAGCGCAGCAGTCCAATCGCTTAGCCACTGCGCCAACCGCGTATGCACTGCGTATTTTATCTTATACGTACCCAGCTTGTAATGTGTTGAGCATGGGGGTTTGATTCTCAAGTATTACTGGATTTTTCCTATCAGGAATTTCTCAGTAGCAACCACGGAGTTGCATCCTGTTACATGTGGAATAGGCTAGGCAGATGATGGTGATCATAGTAAGACGGGAACTAAATCAATTTCTTGGAAATATTTTAAAACCGTTCACTTCCTTTAAGCTTGCCTTTAAAAAATATCAATTATGCATCGCTTTCTAAGCTTAAAGTAATGCATATTAAGCATACATGAACTTCTGATTAAATTCTTCTCAACCAGTTTTTTTTTAAACAAAGGTCTGCACACACTGTGTCGGACCACCGTTCTCTTGTCAGACTTTTTATATTTATGAATTTATGAAGTGCTTGGCTTGCTCATTGTTTAGATGAAAGCAGAGAAATTTCACGTGCAATGAGGCTTGTTTTCAACAGAAGGTGGAATTGGATTAATAATAGAATACGTAGTTGCAACTATGATGAATTTGTTTTTGTTACAAACATTGGCATAGAAACAACAGAGCTAACGAAAGCTGAATAGAAAAAAAAAACGTGTTTGCCCAACAATTTTTTCAACAGAATAGCTATGAAATAAAATTTCAGGCCTCCTTTTTTAAAAGTCGGATAAAAATAAGTTGTAACAGTAATATGTTTGTGTTTGAATAAGTTACTGAATAATTGCATACGTGTACATTTATGTATTTATTTTGGTTTTGTTTAGGAAAATATCGTGAGGAAACCGGAATGTCTTACAAACAAAAAATTCGAAGACATGTGACATCTACCAACCCGCACTAGGCCCGCGTGGTGGTGGTTATATCTAAGCCCATACCTCTCCTAGAGAGGAGGCCTGAGTCCCTGTAGTGAGAACATTATAACATTAACCACACAGCCAATTATGACTGTGGTTAGTATGTTGGTCGTTGGTCTAGTGGTCGCAAATACGGCTGCTCAGCATGAGGCCCTGGGTTCGATTCCCGGCTCGCGCAAAGTGTTATTGGGTTTTTCTATCAGAAATTTCTCAGTAGCAGCCACGGAGTCTGGATTTGTGTTGGTTTATGTTGTTTGGATGATGAGAATAGGCGTGACTCGTACTATATAGGGTGTAAAAGTACCCTTAACGCAAACGAAGGGCACTTATTCTCCCCATCACTGCGGTAATTTTTTTGTTCTAGACCATACCTGGGAACCTCCTAGTTTCGGAGATATTGGGGTTAAAGTTCCAAATTTTTCACAGCTGTTTTTGTAAATACTAGTATTTCAGGTTTTAACTTTACTTAAATTACCTCCATGACCCGTTTACTATTCAAAGCATCCACTAGCACAATGTTTTAAGAGTGTTACTTTGAGTTTTACCGTAAAATGTGATTTTTGACCCCAAAAAAAAAAGTAATTTCCCAGCAAAATTTTTTGCGTAGGGGTACTTGGTTTGATGTACAGAATGCTTGGTTGTCGGATGCGTGAAGGGTTCGTTTACACCCTGTATGGTACGTTCAGTTGAAAACCATCGGGCACTAGCTGCTCGGCAGTTTGCTGAACTGGACCTTTTTGGCGCTGCCGTGAGACACACAATATTATCTCTTTATGTTCCCTGTTTAGTTTTGTTTTTTTATATTTTTTTTGTTGTGTGTACTTGTGGTACCTATGTGCCAAATAAATATGTTTTCTTTTTTTCTTAATATAACTGGTGAATTGTGGGTGGTACTTATAGACACACGTCTATGTAACCTTCCAGGGATTTTAGGCGTGATGTTATCTTATGTTATTAGTGAATTTTCACAGCAGATTTACTGGACTGTAGATCAGGTTCCCATGAACTGTTAGTTACTTTGATTGATTGAATATAACGGGCTGACACGCCAATTCCGCGCCCGTTGCACACTGTCGTGGCCCGATTCAATGAGTGCCCACCCTAACGGTCTAAATCCACTATTTATTTACAAAGTTTAAACAATTTCGCGTTGCAAAAGGTTGACTAAATACTTCTGACCGTTTAGTTTCTAATTAGATATGCTTCAATGCATAAACAATTATTGGAAAAAAACTTGACTACAATTTGCCAAGTTTTATCATTGTATATTTATGACCTAACTTTTATGGCTTTAGTCATAAGGTTAATTTTAGCTTTACACGCAATTTGAGGAGTATAAGAATAATTTTGTTGGGGTCAAATTCTTGAAATACTGCCAAGCAAATTAAGTCTTTATTATAAAGAAATAGAGACGTGACACAAATTGATTTCAAGCTCTCCGAATTTTAGTGAGCTTCGTAAAATTTTTAATGATGATCACTGTCACAGTTTTCTCAATTATTTTGCACTTGACGGCTGATTGAGTTGTTTCGGTTAATTCAGGTATTATTTTTTTCTTTTTACGCAGGTTCTTTGGTAAGTAAACGTTAAGTAAGATTCGAACTGCTTCGGGTTGTTTGAAAGGGATACCGCGGCCGCGACACAAAATGCTAAGAAGGAACATGGGTGGTTTTTAGTCAGTTTTCGTCTGACACACCCTTCCACTCTACCCAGAGCGGGAGGAGTCATTTGATGATTTCCCATCCTCAAAAAAAAAACGTTTTACTAACCCATATTATGGATGCTGCTTTTCCGAAGTAAAGGTTATTTTATTTTTTATTTATTTATTACCTTATGGTAGACTGTTAGAAAACGCCCAAGGCATTAAGTCCGCCTTTGTACGATTTTTGTGCATAAAGTTTTAATAAATAAATAAATAACCCAACGGAGTTTGTCGATCGACCGAAGCTGGTTGCTGGTTTTTTATCCGATAAAAAAAAATAGGTGTGAACTTGTTATAATGGGTGGCTACATACTGATGTTTATAACAAGCTCACGCCACAAATCTTGCGAGACTGTCATGGTGGTCTGGACGCGACATTACGTCAGTCACTGAGATATCAAACAGTAACCCATAGTCCGGACTCTTTCTGCGGTACTCAGACATATTTAATGATTACTTAAGCCGTTACTTAGTAAAGATATGACATACTTTTGTATGGCAAAACTGATAAAACCTTTACTAAGTGATGGCCTAACTAATCATTAAAGCTCTCTGAGTGCGGCAGTAAGAGTAGAGCTAAAACATTTACAAGTCTTTTAGAGCTAAAACATTCACATTTACAAATCTCGACACTTCACTATCTACCACTTTAGCTGTTACAGCTTAAACTGACTCTTTTATACTGAACAGTAGTATGGCTGAGGATCTAACTAGTCCATGTGATATTCCATCGACGATCGGTAGGTAATTAGAAATACAAATGCATGTTGAACTTAATCGTAGTGCGATAAGAGCTAGTTATCTCAGAAGTGTATTGAAGATCAATCAATAAAACATTATTATGTTAGTCTGAAATCGCCAGTCCACCTTCAGCACGCTCGGCGATCGATATTCATTGTCGTACTTCATGCCACCGTGACGTCTAATAAGATGATGATGATGATGACTCTCAGGTAGGACAATTATAAATTGGTATAACGAATACAATAGCACTAGAGGATTCGATCACAGTCGGTTTTTCTGATCCCGGGATTTCGGGATTATCTAAAATTAATCCCAGGATCCCGGGATAGTCCCGGGATTGAATTAGTAATGAAAAGTGGTACCTAACAAAAAAACAGTAAAACATATCGAAATCAATTTTTTAATGATCTTTTAGTTTTGTGAGGACATAGAATATTTAATTAATAATAAAAGGCGTTTAAATAAAATTATACTTTCTTCTTATGAAATAAACAAACTATGCACTTTTGTAAATAATTTATGAAACTAACAATAAATTTCAAAAATCCACTTCTTTAGACTTATTTAAATAAACTATACAAAAACTATAATTATGCTAAAGAGATCAATGTTTATAAGTACTTGTATTTTTAATTTAAATTGAACATAAACTTTAAAGCACGAATATCAAATCTAAGGAATAACAACGCATCCAGCGTCTCATCTGCAAGCAAACTTCTCAATTTGTTGCACAAATATGAAGTTGTACCAATCCCAAAAATCCCGGGATTAATTGAATTTGATCCCGAAAATTTCAGGACTATAATATGACCGATCGAATTCTCTAAATAGCACCAATCCACGTTATTGTCGTATATTCTTTCTTCTTATTTCTTTCTTTTTTTAAAAAAACGTTGCCCCACACTAGGAATTTCTCCTGTACTCGTATCGTGTGGGTGCGTTTACAAACATTTAAACTCATATACATAAAGCAAAGAAACGATGGATGGACAGTGTGAAGGATGATATTATGGCTAGAGAGGACTCTTCCTCTGTAGCCTAAGTATTCTCTTCTACTTAGATGACGAATAATAACAAGTATGAAAGAAGAAGACATGCAGCACCGACCCTAAATAAATTGGGATAAGGATACGAGAATTATGAATACGACAACATTGAGGTGAGGAATGTTGCAATATATATTTCCACCTTCTCCCTTCTGTATCTACTATGAAATGTCTTTAAAATTAAATCTGCAACCCATCTACTTAACATTCAGAACATCCCCCGTGGTTGTCGAACTGAAAACTGTGACAGTTTGCAACTGGTGGCGCTGATCCTGGCAAACGAGACGACTCTAATGTTACTGGACCAACTTTAACTTTTGTGGACGCATTACTGGGATTTCGAGAGGATGGATAAGAACTCAAAGAAAAGAGAAAGAAAGAGAATATTGATTTGTCGTAGGTACACGACGTGCATACGAAATGCTAAAAAAACAATAAACATTCAAAGCATAACAAATATTAATATAAATACAACAGGACGGAACAACAAATAAAAAAGTTAACAGCTTGCACGTTGTGACTGCGGCAAGCATTGCAAAGCATTTATTTCAAATATATCCGTAGACAGGCAGTTTTACAAATTCAAAAAAAAAAGCTACTTAGAGTCTAGCCATAGGCATTATAACTTTGAATGGACTGTAGTTGTCCGTTCCAAATCGTAGATCTCATGGAAAACTAATGGTACAAGTTGTGTGCGGTAGAGCTATCTCGTTGGTCTAGCAGCAGCACACTGCAATCATTAAGGCAAGGAGTCCTGGGTTTGATTCCCGGGTCGGGCAACGTGTTATAGGGTTTTACCATCAGGAATTTCTGAGTAACAGCCACGGAATCAGAATTAGTGCCCGATTGATGGCTATCGGCTCGCCCCTTAAAGCCCGCTAACTCTGAGGCGAAAAAGCCGAAACAAATTCACAGATCATTGTCTCTTTTAAAGTGCAGACATGCCATGAGGATCATGAAGTGTTGTACAGAATGTTATGAAAATATCTGTACTTATCCATACTCTACCTCATCCTGGGTACCCTTATGACTGCGGAACCAAGTTGACCCGGGTCAAGCAGACAAGCACGAACAGTCACCATCCTTTTCAGTTTAACTTATATAGGGTGTAAAAGTACCCTTAACGCAAACGAAAGGCACTTGTTCTCTTCACCACTGCGATCATTTTTTTGTTCTAGACTATACCTGGGAACCCCCTAGTTACGGAGATATTGGGGGTCAAAGTTTAAATTTTTTACAGCTGTTTTTGTAAATACTAGTTTTTCAGGTTATAACTTTACTTAAATTACCTCCATGACCCGTTTACTATTCACAGCATCCACTAGCACAATGTTTTAAGAGTGCTACTTCGAGTTTTACCGTGAAATGTGATTTTTGACCCCAAAAAAAAAGTTTTTTTTTTTGCGCAGGGGTACTTAGTTTGATGTACAGAATACTCAATACACAAATTTTATTTGGATTCCACAATGTGTACTTAGGTAGTAAATGCTTGGTTGACGGCTGTGTGATTGGTTGATTTACACCCTGTATATAAACGGCCCACATACTAAGGACTTTTTTTAAAGCGGTAACAAAATTATCAGTCATTGAGGAAGATTGGTACCAACAAAGGAAATAAAATTGCCATGTTTATGTCTGAAATGGATATTGAGATGTGTCCATCTAACCAAGTAAGACATACCAGTTTATGCGGATCTCTCATTATACGGGAAATCCACACAAGACAAGGCCATGTTATGCTGGAAATGTATAGTTTGATGTGCTGGCTTGTGTACTAACCATTGTCATACGACAGAAAGTGATGGGAAGATTGAAGAATGACATGGTTGATGATTTCCTAATATTGTCTAGTTACAATATAAAATAACCCTCTTTTTGGGCTTTGCCTCAGTCGGGTAACGAACACATAAAATCTAAACTATGACTAAAAGAGGAAAATAACTTCTTTTTTTTTTGGCGGGTGGAATATCATCAAATAACCCCTCCCGCTCTTGGGCAGAGCGAAAGGGAGTGTCAGACTTCTACTGACTAAAAACCACCCATGTTCCTTCTTAGCCACGGTATCTCTTGCGAACAACCAGCAGCCACGACGCGGGGGGGGGGGGGGAAATAACTTTACTTAGTAAATATTTAGTATTTGTTGTAGAAATCAGTTTTTTTTGCAGAAAAGATTTTATTAGGCACCGCCTAAAATTCAATTAATACAAAATCTTCATTGAATCCAAAAAACACAACAAAAAACTGATCCAGAACAAATAGTCTTTCGATAATTCGAATAACAAAACACCAAATCAACACATAATAACTTACAAGACACATTCATCAATTAGCAATACCCGTATCAATCAATTTAATAGCCACAATATGACGTCATAACGTTTACAAATGACGTCACGGCACAGTGTCACTTCATAACTCCAGTGTGCTATGTTCTATTGACAGCCAGTGTACTAGGGTACTAATCTCGACAAATTGACTGCAGTACACTGGCGAGCGTAATTAATTGGTCGGTGTTAGGTATTATCGTATAGGAAAATGTGTGAGGGATTTGGTTTTAGTTAACATTATGTAATTATGTAAAATGATGAGGGATCGTAAAATTTGTGTGAGTTAAGAGATTCTTGGATTGGGCAAAGAGTCATTAATTGAGCTTCTTTAGTTTTAGCGATGGTCGATTCTTCCGATGACCTCACTGGTCACTGGCCTAAGTGTTGGTATGGTTGGTGGAAATTACTGAATTACTGACCACAATAACAAACCTCTTCGTACCCACAAAAGTTTATTTATAAAAATGAACAATAGCCCCAATGTTTGTGAGACAATGAAATATAAAAAAACAGCTATATTTATTCACAGAACGCAATCACGGTTATACAGAAAAGGGCCATTTACCACTGAAAAAATCTATAGAAAAAACTTATCCGTCTCAATTGCTTCATATATTTTTATCGATATCCAAGTTGTTCACATCATTATTTAGTTCCGAATTATCCCATCAGGTAGTCCTAACTAACCTCAAATAACCCTTTCCCGAAAGTTTATTACGTTAGTCAGTTGTTACTAACCTAATAAACTGATTATACGTTACATAAAACAACTAAACCAACTAATAATTTATTACACCGTTGTTGAATAATAAAACAGTTAGACCGGTTTGTCAAAACTTTGCCAAGGGTCAGTTTCGGGAACGTTCCCGAATTCCCGATCACGAGAGTGAGTGTTTGTTTTTCGGGCCATGTACCGAATTTGGCCCGTATCGTTATTTGCATCGTGTTAATTATACTCAGGGGTCTTGTTTGGCGAAATTAATTTGGGGTCATTCGCGCCATCTTTTTTTTTTCCTCCGAGGTGAGCTGAATTTGAAGTGATAATTGTGTACGTGAGGTAACAACGCGTTTTAAAGGTATTTTGTTTTCAAATTATGGGTACCTATTGTTTTTAGAAGGCATTTGTTACAAAGATCTTATTGCTCTTTACCCTTGCTGTAAGTTGTTGTGTCTGACTGCAAATAATAATAAAATATAGCAGTAATAGCCTAATGGTCGGCGGGTAAGCAGGTCTTAAACTAATCTCAAGATCTCAAGTGGGTATGCGGCGTATCTCCTCAGACAATGGCCCACCTCCCATCTCGCGGTGCATGCCCTGACACCTGCACATTTGACGATCCTATGACTGCATCAGCAAGCGGAGTTCGCACAGCTGAATATTAGGCAAAATTTATTATGTATATATTTATTTAATATTGTGAAGATTTGGCATCAACACGCCAAGAAGATGAAGAATAATGGTACCATTAGACTGCTAAGATATATTTCTCGAGTTCGAAACCATGATCATGAATATAATTCGAATCATGTCTTGTACGTATTTTATAACATCACTTGCTTCGGTGAAAGTAAACATCGTGAGAAAACCATCATGCCTTTTTTTTTTTGACTGGTGGAAAATCATCAAATAACCCCTGCCGCTCTTGGGCAGAGCGAAAGGGAGTGTCCGTTTTCTACTGACTAAAAACCACCGATGTTCCTTCTTAGCCCTTTATGTCGCCGCGGTATATCTTGCAAACAACCCTCAGCCCCGACGGGAAACCATCACGCCTGAGACTTATTCCTCGAAGGTATGTAAAGCGAAGGCCCACGGATGGCATTAAAACTCTGACACCAAGTTAGTCACAACCACACGATGAAGAAGACTATCAAAACAGAACCAGTCCCTTGCCTCAAAGAGATAGGCAGAGGTGACGCATAATGTTTGACCACACGTTTGGCGCAGTGGCTGAGCGATTAGACTGCTGCGCTGCGTGTCGCGGGTTCGATCCCCGCACGGAACAAACATTTCTATAACCTACAGATAGTTGTTCCGGGTCTGGGTGTTTGTGTATGTGAGTTTATATGTTTGTAAACGCACCCACGATACAGGAGAAATTTCTAGAGTGGGGCAAATTTTTGTATAAAAAAAATGTACCTGCATTTCAGCACTTAAGAGGTTCTTAAGCCTGAGCATGTTATTACAGTGAGCAGACCGGAGTCTGAACTTGTGCTCGGTTTATTGAGCCTTGCCATAAACCGAGCACAAGTTCAGACTCCGGTCTGCTCACTGTAATAACATGTAAAATTACATAGGTACTTGATGTGAAAATCAACACAACTAACCCAAAACGTCATACTTACCCATTCAAACTTATCGTTCTCATGACGAAGGCAAAACCTTTCGAAAGACAAATAAGGATGGGTCGTTAGCCGGAGGCCCTTTACGGGGCCTCAGTGTGGGCGCGTGCTCTGAGAAAGTGAGCCGCCCACCACCTGAACAAGCTCCAAAAGGTGGTAGGCGTAAGGCTGGTTCGGGGCTACCGCACGATCTCTGGCGAGGCGGTGAACCTTCTTGCTGGATTGCCGCCATAGGATCTGGAGGCGACAGTCCTCGCGCTCCTGCATGAATGGCGCGCGGAGGCGCTACACCGGGGGGGTCACTCCGTTGCCGCGGCAAATTGCCGCTCAGCGGACAGACCTCGTGCGATCTCATGGCGACATGGAGAGAACGACTGTCGCAACCCCGTGCAGGGCACGCCACGCGAGTGGCGGTAAGTCCCCTCTTTGAGAAGTAGCTGAAGAGGCGCCACGGCGCTCTCACCTTCCGTCTGACGCAGGTCCTCACCCGACACATTTTTTTCGGGAGGTACCTGCACCGAATTAGGTGGGAGGAAACGCCCGGATGTCACCATGTTGAGGATCGGCCGGAGGACACGGTGGAGCACACCGTGGAGGTCTGCCCCACTTGGGCGGAGCCCCGCCGTGTCTTCGTAGCGGCGATCGGCGGCGGTGACCTCTCGCGTCCGTGCCTGGTCAAAGGTCGCAGCAGTGATGCTAGCGAAGGAGGTGGCGGAACGTGAGAGGGATAAAACTTCTCGTCCCAGCCGCCGCGGGAGATGCTCTGGGCGTCGGGGGCCACGTGACGGCTTCTGGCCTCCGTAGACGCGGGCCTATGGGCCTGTGGACGGTGAGTAATGGGCTAGCTCGCCATCTGTCCGTCTTATGAGGACGACAGGCCGTGTCGACTGTTGTTCGAAAGAGATACCGCGGCCTCGGCACAAGGCCTAAGAAGGAACATGGGTGGTTTTTAGTCAGAAGAAGACTGACACTCCCAAAAAAAAAAGGGTGGATCGTTAATGTGCACGCGAGTGTATCTAGAACAAAGCTCGCGACTGATAGTTCACACACGAGATTCTGAGCTATACGCATCATCAATATTAGTAGGGCTTTAAGTGTGAACATAACATCACGCTAGTAATTCCCGAACGGTTAGACAAACGTGTAGTAGCACATCCACATTTGTGACAGTTATGTTTAAGTCCCATGTAAAAGGGGCAAGCCTATTGGCATTGAGAAATTTCAGAAGGAGAAGACAATAATACTTTGCTTGACTTGGAAATCAAACCCTACCACATGCACAGCACAGCAGCAGCGGCAGCAGCAGCGCCGGTAGTAACAGCTGTCGTTGCAGTTAGTAACAAAATTATAATAATTATTACTAGCTGATGCCCGCGGCTTCACCCGCGTGGATGTCGGTCAAATTATATACTAAAACCTTCCTCTTGAATCACTCTATCTATTAAAAAAAACCGCTTCAAAATCCGTTGCGTAGTTTTAAAGATTTAAGCATACATAGGGATATAGGGACATAGAAAGCGACTTTGTTTTATACTATGTTGTAGTGATTCTTTCAATATCAATATACAGGACAATTTTATAAATATTCCTTGTCCACATGAGAAGCCATCACTATGACAACGGACAGTTACAAACTGATATTCATCATCATCATCATCATAATGTTCCCACTGCAGGGACTCAGGCCTCTTCTCTAAGAGGATGGGATATAATCCACCACGCGGGCCCAGTGTGGGTTAGTAGATGTCACATGTTTTCGAAATTATTTTGGTTCTAAGACACGTTTCCTCACGATGTTTTCCTTCACCGTGTTGAGAGCAGTGGTGATGAAATAAATTACACAAAGTAAGGCACCTGCCTGGGTTCGAACCCATTACTTACTGTTGGTAAGTCGGGGCCGCCACCACTGGGCCATCGCTGCACAAACTAATATTATAAGTAAACGAAAAATTTCAGGAAAATGTTTCACCTTAATATGTCGAAAAATGTAAAACCGGGACAAATATAATAGTGAACTTCAAAACTTTTGTCGCGCAGTACCAGTACGTTTTAAGTAACAGTAATTTTTAGGGTTCCGTAAGTTACTTTTTCAAATTGATTTGAAATTGACTGACATAATGCGTCTTAAATTAGTATAAACTACTTTAGGCAGGTATATCATTATACAATAACTCATACTAACTTATTTTCCTATTATGTTTTTTCACTATAATGTTAAATATTATTAAGAAATCTATTGTCCAAATCTTAATTGTTAGAATATGCCGCCTGTGATACAGGTTTAACCTAGTACAGGCATCGAACTTTCTTATACCTACATTATTTTTAAGATTTAAATTGTATTTACTGGGTCAACTCTAATTTTGAAATATAATTATTATTATTTATTAATAATAATGCCCTGGGGGTAGGCAGAAACCACAGAACGCCACTTGCTACGATCCTTACATACTCCTTTTGCCTCATCCACATTCAAACATCTGGTCATACACGCACGCCGGTTACGAGTACTACGCACCTGTCCTTTCAGAAGAACGGCACCAATATGATCAGTGTATGGAAAAGGGCGTGAGTTTATGTATGTATGTAATAATGCCCTTCCATTATTTTTTGCCTTGCCTATGGACTTTTTTGTCTGAATTAAATGATTTTTATTTTATTTTATGAAGGCGACTAGACGGAAAAAATTCTTACGAAAAGTTGTCACACTTTTTGCTATAGTAAGCTATTGTAAGCTGTGCGGCGCCGCATGTTTCTCTGTCTGTCTCTCTCTTTCTTATAGAAAGCAAGCCAGATATTTTTTTATTTTTTTTTATTTTTATTTTTTTTTCCTACATAATAAAAAATTATAACAATAACTTCGTTCCATCCGGGTGTTCCTTGACACCTCTCAAGTTTTAGTTTTATTATTTATTTATTATTACTATGTCAGTCAATTTCAAATCAATTTTGAACATTCCTCGATACTTTATAGGTA
The DNA here is from genome assembly GCA_949774965.1 of Diarsia brunnea. NCBI lineage: Eukaryota > Metazoa > Arthropoda > Insecta > Lepidoptera > Noctuidae > Diarsia > Diarsia brunnea. The sequence goes on from OX459022.1 coordinate 6,250,431, forward strand.
TGAAAGCTACAGAACTGTCATCAATTCATCATCATCTGCCTAGCCTTTTCTTATGTCGGAGTCCGCTCCCAGTCCAACCGGATGCAGCTGAACGACTGCCTATCTGACCTCTATGACAGGCGGGAGCAACGGCCTAACGAGCATTAAGAGGCACAGAGGAAACTCGGTATGATATGGCAGGTCACCCATCCACGGACCAACCTAGGCAAGTGCGGCTTAACCTGAAGATCCTCTAGCTACAGAACCTTCAGACCAATCGAAAAAATCACCATTGTTACCATTTTTAGGGTTCCGTAGTCAATATGGAACCCTTATAGTTTCGCCATGTCCGTCTGTCTGTCTGTCCGCACTATATCTCAAGGACTCTTATTACTAGAAAGCTGTAATTTGGCATGAATATGCAAATGAGTTACGCTGACAAAGTGTTAAAGCAAAATATTGTATTTTTTTTTTAGGGTACTTATATCCAGTACGCATTAAAGTGGGGATGATTTTTTTCTCTCGCAAAGTCTATTGTGAGGGATGTCGTTAGATAGATCTTTTAAAAATATTGCGAGTTTGCTTAAACAGTTTTTCGATTAAGGGATTCGTTTGTGAAATATTAAGCATTAAACTGCAACTTTTTGTTACTCAAGTCTGGTAACCTAAATCACCTATACGGGTTGTGTTTGGGCTTGTGAAAAAATTCATGGTAGTAGCATATATAACGAAAATGAACGGAAAACTATCACAGCTAAGTAGGCTTTACAAGTTTACGACCAACTTATAAAATGTACTTGTATGAAATATTTTCCTATATATAATGTATGGGAGCACAGGTCTCAAAACTGCAAATGTAAGTTTGTTTTTATTTTCCCAATAAAAATCATAGTTCGGAGGCAGGTAGGCAGGGTGGTTAATCAGTTTAGTAAGTTCACATATTTTGATGGGCTACGGAACCCTACATTGTGCGTGCTCCGACATGCACTTGGCCGGTTTTTATTATTAAATCTGCGACACAGGCAGCAACTATGAAATTCCGGTGGTCACCGGCGCAAAGGTTAATTTGTACGGCTTCGGGCACCGTACATTGTAAATACCTCTCATATTTTTGCTTTAATAGAAAATGTTGTTCGGAACTGTGTGAAAGGAATTTTGGAGAAGGCACTTATTGGCAACAAACTTTAGCCCGCATATAAGATTTTAAACTGACATGGTCACTAGCACTATTATTTATACTGAAAACGGGATATTTACCATGTACACGTACCATGTGTGTGTGTGTGTGTGTGTGTGTGTGTGTTTACCATGTGTTTAGCCCGCATTTTCACATGCTTGAATGTCATAAATGATTCTAGGGGTCGTCATAGGATACTTCTTATCCCGATAGTTCCCTCAACTAACAAGATAAGAAGAATCCTATGTCCCAAACACAGATCATGGTCTACTTCTAAGTAAGGTATGAAGATCTGCTGCTTTTTGAATTGATATTTATAACTAGCACTTGATTCAGTGAAGGAGCACATCGTGAGGAAATCAGCATGATTGAAAGATATTTCTCAGCAACCAACTGTGACAACAGTCAAGTCGAATCTGCTTGTTGTTCGAAAGAGATACAGCGTCCCCGGACACAAAGGGCTAAGAAGAAACATGGGTGATTTTTAGTGTGTGGAAGTCTGACACTCCATTCCGCTCCGCACAAAGCGGGAGAAGTCATTGATGAATTCCTAGGCACCAAAAATAAAAGCCTCTGAGTTGACTCTAAATGCTGTTGACACCAGTTAGGCATACGATATATTATTATACTGGAAACGCCCAAAAATGTGTTAGATTGTGTCGTATTACTTACCCCTAACAAGTAAAAGAGGGTAAGTAATTTAACAATTGAATTTAATATAGAGGTAAGAGGTAAAAAATACAAATAAATCTATAAAAACACGAACCTTCCTAACTCACGCTTTGCACAGAATAGAACAGCTCCAGGGCAGGTAAATCTCGAAGCCAGGCCAGCAGATTACGGGCAAGTCCTTTAGGGAGGCCCGGAGAATACGTTGGAGGTACTTCGCGTCGCGAGGATCACGGGTGACTCCTTTAGGGAGGCCCGGAGGATACGTTGGAGGTACTTCGCGTCGCGAGGATCACGGGCGACTCCTTTAGGGAGGCCCGGAGGATACGTTGGAGGTACTTCGCGATGGTTCTTCTTAAGAACTCAGATAATAACTTGTAGACGTGATCATTCTTCTTTAAAAACCAGATCTCAACTGGCGGGCATCCTTCAGAAATCCCTTTTTATAAAACCATCTCTCTGTTTTTTCCACCCAATTGTCTTTTAATTCTTTCCAGAATTTAAGTTCTTGAAATCAAAAATTGTGAGTTGCCTGTATTTAAAACGGCCTGTATTATTCAATCAAAAACTTCCTCAAAGAATTTCTGTGAGCGTGTTAATTAATTTTATAAGCGTGAGATAAGTTACAGTTAATAGAAATTATTCAATAAATTACATTATTTGAGCTAATATATTAATAAAAATAAATTAAATTATATAAATCAAATGTAACCTTCATAGTTCTAACCACTAAGAAAAACTATGACACAAATTAAAAGAAAAAGTAAATGACATATTGACAACTGACGTTATGTCACACGAAAAGTAAACAATGAAAAATTATAAGATTTAATATTTTAAAACAGTAAAAACAACGTTAATAAATCGAATAAGATCGATTATAAGACTGCCAACAAAAATAGTTGTCGCCAAGGCGCGAAATGAGACGTAAAAAGGACATTTTATGAAAGATGAGGATGATTAGTAAAAGTGTAAGTATAAATCTCAATAAATACTATAATTGACATAATCTGCAGCATGTCAGAGGAGCAAGGTGCAAATAATACAACTCAGTAGATACCAAAAAGCAGGAAACGACCACGCGGCAGACGGAAGAGATGGCGGGATGAGCTGGACTCCTCCTCAAAAGATTGGCCTATAATCGCACTAGATCGCGAAAAGTGGAAGGACAATACAGGCTTATAATAATAATAATCTGCTGAAAAGCTAATATTAATCTAATTATAAACACTAATCGCTTTAAAGCCATTGCATGATATCTAAACCTTCTTGCACATAAACACACACTCCATTATTTGAATGAAGTTCGATTTAATACAATACATTACAGTGTAGTATAGTCTATTACACTGTTCATAAATCGAATTCCAGTGATTAGTCAACGTGATATACATATAATTGAGTAATGGGTTTGTGGACCAAATCCGCTGGTTTATAGGTTATACGCGATTGTCCATAATTCACAACGTAGTTCAGGTAAAGGACCTACAATGTCTGTATATAGTCACTAAGTATTTTTTTTTACTTTAAATCCTCTTGGTCCTAATGAATCTCCATTGATTGAATGACAAAAGATAGAGACGACTTGTCGATTATGAGGAGCTTCTCCTAGGCAGATTCCTCCCATATCCATTTTTGCAGCGCTATCATTGCTGTATTTCAGATATAAACGGTATATTTACAAGAATTAGGTAGTCAGTGGATCCCGTCGGGGCTCCCATGATACAGGAGAAATTCCTAGTGTGGGGCAACGTTTTGAATAAAAAAGAAAGAAAGAAGAAGAAAGAATATACGATAGGTGCTATTGTATGAGTAATACCGATTTTTCTGCCACCTGAGGGTCATCATCATGTTCCCGTCGGGGCTGCGGGTTGTTCGCAAGAGGAACTGCGGCCTCGACATGAAGGGCTAAGAAGGAACATGGGTGGTTTTTAGTGAGTAGAAGTCTGACACTCCCTTTCGGTCTGCCCAAGAGCGGGAGGGGTTATTCGATGATTTTCCACCCGCCAAAAAAAAAAAAGTTAGTCAGTGGGTCGAAAGTCTGACCACTCGTCTTACTAGAAGGTATCGTGTTACCATTGGGTAACAACATATGAACATAATATATACTACCTACTTATACCCCGATACTGCCTATCTGACCTCCATTACCGAGTGAGGCTCACTGGTTAGTGGGGAGGTAGGGGATCTCCGTGTAAAATACTGGAAGTCAGCTGCATCCGGTTAGACTGGAAGCCGACCCCAACACATGAAGTTGGGAAAAGGCTAGGAAGATAAGCATGTCCTGTAGGATCTCTTGAAACATAGTAAGTTGGTATAAGTCATGATTATCATCATCATTTCAGCCGAAAGACGTCTACTGCTGGACATAGGCCTACCCTAAGTGTTGCCACATTGACCGGTCCCGTGCGTCTCGCATTAAGCGGATTCCGCAACCTTCATCAGATCATCGGTCCCCCTAGTGGGCGGCCTTCCACCGCAACGTCTTCCGGTTCGGTGTGCTATAAAGTACTGTTTTAATATTAGCATATCCACCTTGTCCAGCTAACTTTAGTACATCTTTGTTCTGACGGTCCGACTTGCGTTTTGTGTGGCTTCTGTGCCACGTCGTGTACATCGCCTGGAGTTCGTTCTCAACATTATTATATTTTATTAGTTGGTTACTATGACCTGGTTCACTAACTTCTAATAACTACTTATTAGTATAAAGTAGTATAGGGTTTGTGCCTGGATTTGCACTGAGCTTTAAAAACCCAATCAGTTTATCTAACATCAGTTTTAGTTGGAATAAACACGTGGCTCAGGTGAGCCAGAAAAACGCGTTCTCACTGCGGTCTCGGTCGGCATTTCTCAATAGTAGCCACGGGGTCAGGATTTGTACGAGGTTCATGGCAATAGGATCGCCCCCTATTCATGTAATAAGCATTTAAAGATAACTGGCGAAATGTGGGTGTACTATTAGGTACACCTTTGCCTAACAATTCAGGAATTACAGATGTGTTGTTATGTTTAAAAATAACAAACCGTTTAAATAAATCCAGTTCTCTCTCGTTTCGATAGTATATAATACCATACGAATATGCTTTTCAGAAGGGTCGGACACATTATAGACTGATGTAAACCAGATTAAGAGGCTATATTTATCCTGTCATTCAGTTATCTTAGCGTAACTTACCAACCCAATTTTTATACAGCTCCCTGTAAAGCTGTCGTAAAGCTGTTTAAGCTACTTAATGCCCCGATAACTTCCGTTCACAGCGTCAAAACAGCTTGGAAATCGGTTTAGCCACAATTTCCGTGGTCCGAGTATACGGCTATATGCGCTAAATCGTTGGGTAACATTATAATGTTGCTGGGTGGAACTTGAGCGTCCTGTGCATTGCGCCTTGAGTGTTAGGGTGTGAGTAGACAGGTAAGGTAAGATTTTGTACAAAATCAAAGCATTTATTTTAAGTAGGCCAGTTTGTAGATACTTTGAAATAGTCGAAACAAATTCAAAATGAACAGAAGCTACAGATCCAGTCACAAGATACATATTTAGATTCACATTATAACTGTGAATGTAGGTATTGTGTTGTATTATTCTCTATGGAGAAGAACGGACAAAAAACAGCATGGACACACTTTCAAATCAGTGTAGGTATTGTTACAAAACCTTGGTTACATCATTCATGTTGAGATGGTACATTATGAGAGAACGATGTAGCAAGATGTGCACTGTAAATAAAAATGTCTACAGTAAACTCAAAAACGACGATTCTTATTTAATTTAAATAAGCCGTGGCAACTAAGAGATAACCTGTCATAACTGACAGCGCCCGTTCACGAACATTAATAGTAGTAATGTTCAAGATAAACTTAGAAAATGCTCTAAGAAATAGTTTTCACCATTCGCATCCACATTGTAAACACATCCTACAGCAGCGCATAAATCGGACCTCAGTGCAATTTCTAGAGGAGCCCCAAGATTCGCACTAGGGGACGATAAATCTGAGAGCTACGTCTGGCACAGGTGCTAATTATTACTACGTGAGTATCATTACTAATTAGTAATTAAGAAATTGTGTTAGTTCGTGTTTTTATGGGGTGATTAGTTTTAGTTATGTGGGATAGGGAAAACTACTGAATATCTGTGTAAAACAAAATAAACTATAAGATTTTTAGCGGTCTACAAAGAGCCAGAAGACAACAAGGCCTGGTACGCACCAAAGCGGAGACGAGCGAAGATGTATGATGCGGAAAGGTGAAGATATGCGTAAAAGCTAGAGTGTATTCAGCGAAACTGTGCGGAGATGTGCAACGCGGTACGCCGCAAACAGTATTAGTACAGTCATTTGGGGCGAAAAATGGGGGTTACCTGGAAAGTTTTCTGGGAGTTTCGAAAATTGGTGCGTTTATAGATTTCGACGTGCTCTTTTCAAATTTTTACTTTGGCACCTCGTATCTTTGCCGCTCCCGCCGCCATTTTTCTGAGAATAACTCCGTTTCCACTAATTTTACGATAAAAATAGTAATGTAAATATGTCCTAACAACGATTTTCATAAAATCAGAAGCTTCGGCGTACGGCTTCGGCTCCCGGAAAACTTTCCAGGTAAAACTACCAAATGGCTGGACTATATACCGCTCACCGCATGCACGCTATTCACGTCTCTTCTCGTCTTCGCTGACCTAAACAATGACGAGACTTCTCCTTTTTTTTCTGCTTAACCGTTTTACTAAAGCTAAGCGGATACGAGAAGTGTAAATAATGAAATTCTATTGGTGGTTTACAACATTTCGCCTGTCGTTTTGTCTCTGTTTCAGTGGAGTCCGGCCTAAGAGAACCAGTTATAGGTATTTATGTCGTCACGGAAAGAGACCAGTTGACCAATAACCTTACACGGTTCATCTGACTACTGTCCCATTAAAAAACACATTGCCAACAACTTCTCAAGAAAGAACAAATAATCACTTCCCCAAAATGACAACACAGCACTTATACAACCTAACGATGCTTAAAATTTACACCCCCAAACTTGGGTACCACACTAGTTAACCCGTAACCCGGCCGGCAACTTAACCCTAAAGTTTTTCTACTTAATCTTCGCGTGGGGGTCTGACGGGGTATTAATCTATTGGACCGAAGCTGCTTATAAGGTTTCCCGACTCTTATTTGCTGGGTTCTTGGTTTGGGAAATTTAATTGGAAACCCTTTTTTTACCTTTTGGTTTTTTACCGGGAGGTGATTTTTAGAACGAATTTCCGATATAGACAACACATAATTACAGAGGTGTAATATTATGTGTATTTATTTGTCTATACTATACACACATTTTACACGTATTCCTATATTTTGCTAGTTATGTTTAAGTTTCATGTAAAAGGGGGCGAGCCTATTGCCATCAACCAGGCGCAGATCCAGGCTTCGTGGCTGCTACTAAATCATATAACACTTGTCCCACTGCTGGGCAAAGGCCTTCTTTTTATCCTTCCAAACTTATTTGCCCCACAAATAAGATCAGATTGTCACACCACTATTGCTACGGTCTACTTCGGCGATTTCCTGCGTCAGGTGTCTAGTGAGCCCGTCGGGGCTGCGGGCTCCCGTCGGGGCTGCGGGCTTTTCGCAAGAGATACCGCGGCCTCGACATGAAGGGCTAAGAAGGAACATGGGTGGTTTTTAGTCAGTGGAAGTCTGACACTCTCTTTCGCTCTGACCAAGACCAAAAAAAAAAATGTGTCTAGTGAGTGACGATCAATGTGCGTAAATAAAAATGAATCAAAAGGAATATATGTAAAGTTCGTTGCAGGATAAGGGCGGGAAGATGATGTTGCAGGTGTTTGGATTACTGTTTCTGCTTGGAAGAAGGTGAGTCAGATCGACTTCTTCTTCAATATTTTTCTAATAAGATTTATGATCTCCGCCATTTATATCAGCCATGAGGACGTAACTACAGCCATCCCTTTCAATAGAACACCAATAACGTTAACGACATTAAAGCCTTACTCAGACACCAATTCTCAACACTAATGCGAACCTAAAGCACCCATTACAGTAACCATCCTATCTGGAAAACATTGAGGAATAAGTACTGAAAACCAAGAGTTGCCATTTGTTCCTCTCCCGGATTTGAATGAGGACAAATTTGAAATTTAAATCACGCCGTTTAAGAGAATTGATGGTCGCACAGTCCTTGGAATTTCACGTGATGTAGGCACCCAGTTACTTGTGATTGCTATTTGGATTATGTTTTTATCTGATTGTGGTTTGAAGGTAAAATAGTAGACGTGGAATATTTTTTGGAAATGGAAAAGTCGTCAGATGGGTTTTGGAAGCTTCTCGAAGCGAATTCAATTAACTTAATATGACGCCAGTAATTTCAGAAGGGTTAGGCAGGCTATAGGTGTATCTAATTAGGACACCTATATAACCGTACATCAACCGGGCACATATCCAGACCATCAACACTGAAAAAACGCTAGACTAACTAGGCAATTCTTTTATCGAACTCTAAACTAATTCATATACACACATACATATATAAAGTCACGCCTTTTCCCATGGAAAAAACGCCACGCCAACGCCAACGCCATTTATATACTTTACTTATAAAATTACGTTTCAATAACAGAAAACTTTCGTGAAACGGTTACTTACACCTATTACGCAAAGCTGGCCATACATCTGGCTCGCCCCGAGCCTTTTTACTACATTCTACTGAAAATATTTTTTAGCAGCCACGGACCCATGCGGCCATGGTTAACCGCGCTTGAAGTTGTATTTTGTTAGATATTCATGTTACCTTGTTGAAGGTTATAAAGGGCTTATTGCCATTTTTACTAACACTAGATGAATAATCCTAAATGAAAGCGTAATCTTGTAGTCTGTGGATGGGTGACCGCCCGACATACCGAGTTTCCTCCGTGCCTCGGAAAGCACGTTAAGCTGTTGGTCCCGGCTGCCCTATATAGATCTTTGGCAGTCGTTATAGGTAGTCAGTGACCTGAAAGTCTGACAACCAGTCTTACCAAAGGGTATCGTATTACCTAGTATTAACTGGGTTGTGGAGGTCAGATAAGCAGTCGCTCCATGTAAAATACTGGTATTCAGCTGCATTCGGTTAGACTGGAAGCCGACCCCAACATAGTTGGGAAAAGGCTAGGCAGATGATGATGAAAGCGTAATCTTGGGTTTGGTATAACTCTGAGTTTCATCCCTGTAAGTTTAAATTCCGATAGCACAATTTTAAATTCCGCTAGCAAATCAAATCAAATCAAAATCATTTAATCGTAAACATAGGTAATAATTACATACAAGGTCTTTAAAATTTGATGGTGCGCTATGTTTTGCCATGTGGCATACAAATTATGAAGATTTGGCCAATATGTTAACAAACTATCTAACACAGCAAGTTAAATAATAATATAAGCTTATAAAAAGACGATTATAATTACAATTATTATATTATTAAATGTATTACAATATTAGGTATTATGTACGTACGATAATGTGATTGTATTAGCACATGCATGGCCGTTAAATTTTATTATTCATAATTAATTTCATGTTATGTCAAAATTTTAAGTCAATTCAAGATTAATTCATAAGATAAATAATAATGATATTAATGTCAAATATAAAAATGAATGTCAGCATTAAATAGTTATAGGTATTCGTCATTAAGAAATTCGTCTAAAGTATAATAACATTTTTCAAGTAATAACCCACTAAGCGTTCCTTTAAACTTCTGCAATGGCATACATTTTATTTTATCGGGTATTTTATTATATATTTGTGGAGCACTATTCTAACAATTTGGGTGCTAATTAAACCGGCTTCTTTTTAATAGCATTTTTCGCCTCTAAAAATCTACATTGCCTTCTAAATTACTAAGTAAGCCACAATTAACGAGCATCTAAGTATTCCTATCTTAGCCACTAGTTAAGTTCTATCTGAGCCACTCTAAATATAACTCAGCATGGTGGTTATTTTTTACCCGAAAACGGCGAAGTGACGCGCGCTCGCTTCGCTCGCATATTAAATAACACTAATATCTTCTGTCCCCGAAGTGCCGGGCCTCCGCCGGCCTCCTTCGTCGGCCTACGGCCCGGTGCCCATGCCGCCCATTAGGGTGCTAATTAACTAATGTTAAAGCTATAAAATGTAAAATGGTTATCTATATATATAAAAATGAAACCCGTTTTCCGTTGTCACGACTTGGCATGAAAACGGCTTGACCGATTTGGCTGATATTTTTTTTAAATGTTCGTTGAAGTTCAAGGATGGTTTTTACGGCGAGAAAAATTCGAATAATGGCCGGAAAAGCCCTAAAAACAGCCCTTTTCTTTTTCCCATACAAACGTTTTCTAACTAAAACGTAAAATCAATTTGAGCTTTAAAACCGTACCCATAAAGTTCAAGTGTTAGTGGAGAGGTTCCGGGAAGGCAAAACAATTGAGTGACGTTCAGTTGTTCAGTCAACGAATGACAACTTCAAACAGACCATACGACATTATCACAATAATCACAAATAATTACTGTTTTTTTCCCAATAGAAAAACGATTTTTCAAATGGTGTTTGCGTATAATATAAAAATTAATTGCTGTTAGTTAGTCGCGCTAAAACTAGAGAACGGCTAGACCGATTTGTCTAATTATAGTGTTGAATTATTCGTGGAAGTCCAGGGAAGGTTTAAAAGGTGAGAAAGTGGTAGGTAGGTAGGCAGGGTAGTAGGTAGAGTAGTAGGTAGGGTAGTAAGTAGGATAGTAGAGTAGGTAGGGTAGTCGGTAGAGTAGTAGGTAGGGTAGTAAGTAGGTAGGGTAGTAGGTAGGTCGGGTAGTAGGTAGGTAGGGTAGTAGGTAGGTAGGTTAGTAGGTAGGTAGGTAGGGTAGTAGGTAGGTAGGGTAGTAGGTAGGTAGGTAGGGTAGTAGGTAGGTAGGGTAGTAGGTAGGTAGGGTAGTAGGTAGGTAGGGTAGTAGGTAGGTAGGGTAGTAGGTAGGTAGGTAGGGTAGTAGGTAGGTAGGGTTGTAGGTAGGGTAGGAGGTAGTAGGTAGGTAGGTAGTTGGTACACAGGCAGGTAATAGGTAGGAAAAAGGGCATTGCAACGCATGCCGGGAACAGCTAGTGAGATATAAATTCCGTGGCTGCGTTAGTAAATTAGGTGTCTATGTAATAAGTACAAGTTACGATAATTGATGATCTTTATTTGACGCTTTCTGTAAGATATTTAGTTGGCATTGTAAAAAGACGAATTAGCTTTTTAGAGGCTATCTTATTTTCCCGTGGCTTAGTCATAAAATTAGAAGTTTGATCACGTGGCCATTAAAAAAATCTGTTGCTCGATTTATTATTTCCCTTAAATAACACTAATAACTTCTGTCCCCGAAGTGCCGGGCCTCCGCCGGCCTCCTTCGTCGGCCTACGGCCCGGTGCCCATGCCGCCCATTAGGGTGCTAATTAACTAATGTTAAAGCTATAAAATGTAAAATGGTTATGAGATATAAATTCCGTGGCTGCGTTAGTAAATTAGGTGTCTATGTAATAAGTACAAGTTACGATAATTGATGATCTTTATTTGACGCTTTCTGTAAGATATTTAGTTGGCATTGTAAAAAGACGAATTAGCTTTTTAGAGGCTATCTTATTTTCCCGTGGCTTAGTCATAAAATTAGAAGTTTGATCACGCCATTAAAAAAATCTGTTGCTCGATTTATTATTTCCCCAACAATTTTAGCTATTCATTGTACAAACTTAGTGTAAGTAGAAACGGAAAATAGGGTAGTTAACTAAAAAAATCTAATTAGTCCATCAGATAAATTTCCAAAAAATATTGGATACGTATTTTTTCTTTTTTTACGTAAACAAACAATGAAGACGATACAGTGCTTTTAAAACTCGTGTGACGTCATATTCTTAGACATTAAGTATGACATTTTTTACCGGTGAGTGACGTCACGCGTCATAAAACGCGTCAAACTTTGACGCGTTTTATCTTCGTCAATTTTATTGATTGGATAAAACAAAAAATACATCTCAAATATTTTTCGATAATCTAACAGACGGACTAATTAGAATCATATTTTTTTAGTTAGTAAACTCAGAATAAGGAGGGGGGGGGGTAAATGGTCGGACAGACAGAGAGACAGACATAACTTCATGGTAGGTAATATTGTTGTTCTACCACTATTTTATTGTAAAACATCCAAAGAATCGTTATCTAGTGGTCGCAAGTGCAACTGCTGAGCATGACCTCCTGGTTTCGATTTTCTGGTCGGGCAGTTTTATTGGGTGTTTTCATCAGGAATTTTCTAGTAGCAGCCACAAGTTCCGGTGATGCCCGGTGCCCGGTTGATGGGAATAGGCACGCCCCTTATTACATTGGACTGAACAAAACTTGTGAAAAGTGAGTGTACTATTAGGTACACTCCTGCCTAACCTCTCGGGGATTACAGGCGTAATGTTATGTTATGTTACATCAGAAGTAATTAAAAACATGCCAGTCCAGAATGATGTCTCTATAATTGTAAACGTTAAAAATATTCACAAACTACAAGCAAACTTTACCTAACGCAAAGAATACCGACAACTTACCAACAATATAAAAAGGGGGATCGTACCTGTAAAATGCAATTTGTATACTAGACGTGTTAACTTGGCTGTGCTTCACAAAAGACTTCTACTAACAAACAAGACTAAAACTGTGCACCAAATAGAAACACGGTTTAGGACATAGACTATGAAATTACAGAGAGACATGAAAGATCTGTCGTTAGAAAAGGGGCTTAGTATTAGAATTTGTCTTCTTCATGACGCTGGCACGTCATTTTTTTTCTATTTTGGTAGCCTACTTTGCTACTTACACTGCGTCGTCGTTGGTGGCTGCGCAGAGGTCACCACGGCTGCATGTTTTTGGGCTGAGAGCAACACAGCTCCACAACCACACCCCGCAGTTGTCATTGAGGCAACCCCACTTAACGAGGTTGGAGTATGTATAGCTGTATATATAGCTGAATGTATGATACTATTCGTATGTTATAGGAAAGAAGATGATTTATTTTTCACAAAAATGTCTAGTAATGTTTTTTGTGTAGATTTACGTACAAAATGCTTGATTGTTTGTTGCTACGTGCAAGTCCGTTTACACCTTTTTTGGGGGGGGGGGGGAATCATCAAATAACCCCTCCCGCTCTTGGGCAGAGCGGAAGGGAGTGTCAGACTTCTACTGACTAAAAACGACCCATGATCCTTCTTAGCCCTTCATGTCGAGGCCGCGGTATCTCTTGCGAAGAACCTGCAGCCCCGACGGGTCCTTCTTAGCCCTTGTGCCGAGGCCGCGGTATCTCTTGCGAACAACCCGCAGCCACGACGGGCGTCAGTCCACCTTACATAGTCTTTGCCTCTATCGAGTGAAGAAGTTCCCTCTCACACAGCAGTGTGTGTGAGTTAAAAACACTCATTTTCAAAGCGAACGCCGCGGCCTTTGTTCTGAACTCGCTGCCGATCCTTTGCCCAACTACCCTCTATGATTGCAGGTTATTTTGATAAAGTTTCAGTTTAATTTGTTTAAAGTTTTCTAAGCAACTGGAAGCTGTATTTTTGAATAGCGGTTCTGTGTTGCAGCGGGCATGTAAATAGTTTAAAGATCTCGCTTCTTAGGATGTCAGCTACGGTGTTGAAAAATAAAATTGATCAACTATACGGAGGAAAAGATGACGTTATTTTTACCAAATCTTCCCAGTCTGTGAAAATTATCGTTTCTTCAAAATGCATACATTATTACATCCTCGCCATAATATGAGGTCCATTTTTTTTCTTTTTTTTTTGGCGGCTGGAAAATCATCGAATAACCCCTCCCGCTCTTGGGCAGAGCGAAAGGGAGTGTCAGACTTCTACCGACTAAAAACCACCTATGTTCCTTCTTAGCCCTTTATGTCGAGGCCGCGGTATCTCTTGCGAACAACCCACAGAATATGAGGTCCTTAGTTTGATTCCCAGGTCGGGAAAATATTTTTTGGGTATCTCCGACAATACTCAGCAGCAGTCAAGGAGTCTGGATTTATGCTCGTTTGATGGCAATAGGCTCGCCCACTATTACATGTGACTATAACTTATCTGGCGAAATGTGACTATTAAGCACGCCTCTGCCTAATCCTTCGGGGATTACAGGCGTGGTGTTATGTTAAAAACTAGATCTGGTTCCTTGAGAGTAAATTTTTACTTTTATTCAAAACTCTTTCACACTTATAGTTTGCAAGAAATCTACGACATTTAAAGAATGAATTCTGTTCAAAAGTCGTCCATTGTCGTGCCGTGGTCTATAGATTTCTTTTAATAACTTTTCACCTGTAAAATTTCCTCAGTGGTAACCGACGGACAGGAAATTGTAAATTATTATTAGACGAGGGCTATTTTTCAAAAGGAATTTATAGGTCTCTCTGGATCTATTAATAAACTGGCGGATTTTGATATTATTGCTTGAGTAATATTGAACAGGTGAATAAGAATTTAGATTTGATTCGAGCATTCAAATCGTCTATCTGGCATGGACATTTGATGAGTAGGGATGAATCACTCGTAACTAAAAGTTTGATTTATGATGTTGATGGATGGAGAAGGAGAGGAAGACCAAAATAACAATGAATGGATGGCATGACGAATGATATGAAAGAAAAAGAAGTGAATGATGAATGAATAGCGTAACAGTACAGGAGAGAATGGATGAAATTAAACTTAATAGTAGGATCCCAAGTAACATAGAATAAGGGATGCGAAAGTACGCTTTCGTAAACGGCCGAAACCGATAATTTGAGCCTTTGAATTTAAATGCAAGTAAGCACATAACTTTGTGTATATACATAGAAGCGATGTGTCATCGCACCAACTCACACTTTACTTACAGCACCTTGCTGAGATAGATGCCTTTTGGCCTTGTATAGAACTAATTTTAATGTGTTGTCTTATTTTTAAGTGTTTCTCTTATATATTTTTTTCTTTATTTTTTATCAATTTGTTTTGTCCTGTGTGAGACTAATAAATACATTTTTCTTTCTTACTTTTACTGTAGCGGCTGTTTTTATTTCGCTACGAGCTCAAGTTACACTACACTGCCTATGATTTTCAATTCCGGGTTGAAAGACGATCTTAAATTTTCAGCTGAAAAATCGTTCTTTCATCCATCCATGTTTTCTTCAACCAATTTCTTTACAAAATGTTACTCAAGTGCTATCCTTTCTACTTACACCACGAGGTACTAAGCGCGATCTTTCGGAACACATCTAGATTTTTATGCCTCGTATAAAAGTACTGATCTTATTATTTAAAGTACGACGATTGTAAGGATAGCAAAAAAGAATATTTGGAAGAATATTATTGTTATTTAATTTTTCTTTTCGAGGATTTTCCAACAGTTTATTTGGTTATAGATTTATGGACTACTTAGGTGTGATGTCGTTTCTTTTGTTCATAATTAAATTAAATTTATTAAGTATTATGTATTAACCGATGACAAAAATAGTTCCGCCTAGCTTTTATTTTTCAAATTTTAGGTTACTTTTGTTCCGGGGCTGCGGGTTGTTCGAAAGAGATATCGCGGTCCCGTACACAAAGGGCTAAGAAGGAACATGGGTGGTTTTTAGTCAGTAGAAGCGGGAGGAGTCATTTGATGATTACCCGCCCTCCAAAAAAAATGCTACTTTTGTTTATTTCTTTACTCAACGTTTCTTGCCAAAGAAACACGCAATGGCTTCGGCGTGTGGCGCGGCAGCGGTCTCCTACAAAAAGGTTTACTGTGTACTTTTCCAAACTTATCCCCAAAAAACCATTAAAAATCAAATTACTGCATTATCGTTTCAACAAAAATAACACGTTACCAAGAAAGAAACTTCCAGAAACAACTTGTGAAACAACAACGAAATTTCCAACAACTTTTTATGCCAACGCTACAAAGGTAAGAGCGTTTTAATATGCTAATGGTCTAAAATAAATTTGGCATAGGCATTTTATGGGGAATGAAGTATAAATTCAATTTTCCCCGGGGAAAGGGGGTTGGGGGCTTTCGATCTTAGGGGTATATATAAGTCCCCTGAGTTTTCGGTCCCAGAGGGTTTATATCCCGGAGATAATCATGGTTTAAGGCATTCTGTCTTTCAGATTATCTAAGGGAGCGGAACATTTGATAGGCCCGTTTTATAGTTTTATTTAAGAAGGTAAAGTAATGTTGTCTCTTTATGTACAAATAAAAATAAACGATGTTAGTAAAAGTATGTTTGTGTATTTTTTATTTGTGAGGGACGGTTTTTGGGGATCTGTAGGTAAATGAAGAAACTTTTGCTTCATAGAAGAATGCCCAAATTCAAGTCCCTGTTTAATCTAAGCGAACAGCAATATTTAAAATTGACAAAAAACGCTCAATGTATTTTTGCCGAGGCATGGAGGAAACTCGGTTTATTATAGGTGGTCCCATTGAGAGACCAAACCAAAGATGGAACGATTCATACTATCAGCCAATAATAACGCCAGAATTTCATATTAATTATGTAAATAAATAAGTTACGAGTACCCTTTACAAAAAGTGAAGGACACCGATTAATAAACTTTAGATAAAAATAAACTTTTAGCATAAAACCACATGTATAACTGTGTTTTTTTTTAAATTATGCTTATCTTTTCAGTTGCATCAAAACGCTCACTCTACGGAACCTGTTATAAAAATATTGTCCACCGACCATACTTGACTGATTTTTATTTGATATTTTATTGCAGTTATATAGCCGTATAAGATCTGTTTGGGCTGTAGGTATGATGAATACATATGTCTTTGTACACACTTATGTATATACATACATATGTGCACGGAACGATGTATACGGGTTATGTGGCATAACCCGCATACAAAAATAAAGTATTTTTCTTTCTTTTTATTCATAATATGTATACATTAAGGGCATAACACTGACTGCTTAAGATGCTGTTAAATGTCACAGTAGAATATAATGTAGTAATGCAACTTGAAAAATGTAACAGACGAACGAAGGGGATGTCATTATTGAGTGAACTAAGACCCCGCCATCCTCTTATAAAAGTATAAGTTTGAATAATTTGACTATGTAGTCGCACATAATGCTATCTTTCTTGCAGTTTTGCCTATATGGCGATTTAAAATGATCCTAATAATGTAATACAAAATATACTGAAAAATCCTAGCTATGTAGTATCCTAGCTAGTAACTTAGGTCGTGGTCAATCTGAGCGCCAAATACCTTGAAATCGGTACAGCCGTCAAAGTGTGAAGATTTATGATTCAGAGACCAGGTGGGCACCTGATCTCAGAATGTTAAATATATGTATGTATAATACTATGATGTCTTAAAACAGTCCTAACTTAATCTTATTCCAGTGTGGGAACGTGACAGAACTATACTGGGTGTCTTAGTTAGAGTTAGTTAGTTAGTTTTAAGACGTCATGGTAGGCCTTCAAACCTTCCCATTTATAAAAATGTGTATATTAATCAAACCAACAGAAATAACACACTTCTCTATCAAATGAGAAGACAATAAAGCGAGCTCCTAAAAAACATCTTGCATTATACCAGAACTCCAACTTCCACAACCAAAATGATACTACACACATCAAAAGTGTCTAGGGATCAACATACACACATCAAAAGTGTCTAGGGATCAAGCATTTTTATGCGGATTTCTTGAGATTGAGATGTGGCTTTGTAATAAATTTATGATTTTATAAATTTATATGGATCCTTTTTGGTGCATTTCATAATTTGAATCAGGAACTGTGAATCAAATTCGAGTAAAAGATGAAAATCAGCTGTCAATATTTTCCCTATAAAAACATACAACGCATTGAAGACATTATTAGTGCTACTGTTTCCCTACTACTGATTAAAACCAACGTTATTATGGAGCGGCGACGTCATTTAAGCAGGGAAGAAATGCTCAGAGCCGTGGGAATGATAGAAGCTGGTTCCCGGCAACGTACTGTGGCTTTAGCTCTGAATACAAGTCAGAGTGTTATCAGTCGACTTTGGACACGTTACCGAAGCACTGGTACCGTGGCTGAGCGCCATGGAGGACGGTATCGCTGCACCACACGGAGACAAGACCGATACATTCAAATCTTAACTCGAAGAGCTCCAACAATAACCGCCATGATGTTAGCCGTGAGGCTTCATCACTCTTCAGGGAACTTAATTAGCGACCAAACAGTCAGAAACCGCTTGCATGAAGTGAACCTTCATTCCCGAAGACCGCTACGGGTACCACCTATAGCAATGCACAATCGTAGGATTCGATATCAATGGGCTCTTGAACACAGAAATTGGGCAGAAGAACAATGGCGTTTCGTGTGCTTTTCTGATGAGTCTCGTTTTGGTATGAGACCGGATACAAGACGTATACGACACTGGAGAACCCCTGGACGCCAACAGCGATTAAAATCCTGCCAGGAAGTCCATCCTTATAGTGGTGGAACCATCATGGTATGGGCGGGTATTTGGATCGGCGGAAGAACTGAGTTGATTTGGATCAGAGGCAACCTCAACGCTCAAATTTATGCTGAGACGATTGTATCAGACGTCATCGTTCCTCTACAAGTGCAAATCGGTCCCTTATTTCAGTTAATGCATGATAATGCACGACCGCACACCGCAAGAGTTGTAAGACAGACTCTCGCCGCAGCTAACATCAATGTCCTGCCCTGGCCTGCTCAGTCGCCAGACTTGAACCCGATTGAGCATGCATGGGATATGCTACAGAGAAGAGCTCTGCCGAATATGGAGGGTATCCAGTCGCAAGAAGACCTTTTTTTATTGTTGCAACGAACATGGGCGGCCATTCCACAGCGTGATTTGGATGAACTCATTTTGAGTATGCCAAACCGATGTTCTTGTGTTGTTAGTGTTCGCGGTAGAAACACGGATTATTAATTGTTTAAGTTACCCAATAAAATTTTAAAGAAAACTGTTATTTCAGTCTTTTTTTCGAACTTTAATGTTAGTGGTTCAAATGTCAAAAATCCCTTTATTAGGAAAATGGCAAATTTCTTTATTAATGCAAAGGTGACTTGGTTTATCGTTACTGTGACAAACGAAAACACTTTATTTGATGAATCCTTAAAGAAAATTTTAATTAATATCAATCAGGAGAAAAGTTATTGCAAAAATATATGTTGATCCCTAGACACTTTTGATGTGTGTATATTTTTGCAATAACTTTTCTGTATTCAGAGCTAAAGCCACAGTACGTTGCCGGGAACCAGCTTCTATCATTCCCACGGCTCTGAGCATTTCTTCCCTGCTTAAATGACGTCGCCGCTCCATAATAACGTTGGTTTTAATCAGTAGTAGGGAAACGGTAGCACTAATAATGTCTTCAATGCGTTGTATGTTTTTAAAGGGAAAATATTGACAGCTGATTTTCATCTTTTACTCGAATTTGATTCACAGTTCCTGATTCAAATTATGAAATGCACCAAAAAGGATCCATATAAATTTATAAAATCATAAATTTATTACAAAGCCACATCTCAATCTCAAGAAATCCGCATAAAAATGCTTGATCCCTAGACACTTTTGATGTGTGTATTTGCAAAATACGCCCGCCATTTTGAAGGCGCGCCAAAATTTACCCGCCAATTCTAATTAAGTCAACCGTCGGAATCTAGACCGGAGTATAGCCGTCATTATTTGCAAGCTATCGATGAAATTGTAAGCCAGTGAATGGGCAACACAATAGCGAAGTTGAGTAATTAGCAAACAGAAGTTCCAATGGTTGGCTTGGAGCTATTCATGGCCGGCAAATTAGGGGTGGTTGCATGTTTGCGATTTATAGCATCGCATTTCGAGCATGATGTCAAACTGCCCTTATGACCTAGCTGTCATTTGTATATCTTTGATAGTCGTGCCCAAAAGTCAGGCAACCAGTCTTACCGAAGGGTACCTATTGCCCTAGCTCGCCGTCCGTCCGTCTTATGACGACGATAGACCGTGTCGACGGTGCGTTCGTGTTCCATGCGCGCCTCAAAGAGATGTCAGCAACACGGAAGGGGCCCGCAAGGGCCGACGCCCGTCGGGGCTGCGGGTTGTTCGCAAGAGATACCGCGGCCTCGACATGAAGGGCTAAGAAGGAACATGGGTGATTTTTAGTCAGTAGAAGTCTGACAATCCGTTTCGCTCTGCCCAAGAGCGGGAGGGGTTATTTGATGATTTTCCACACGCCCAAAAAAACCTATTGCCTAGTACCCGTACTCGTTTTGACTGGATTGTGGACGTCACATAGGCAGTCGCTCCATATTCAAATGCTTAGCTGCATTCGGTTACACTGGAAACTGACTCCAACAAACAAGCTGGGGATATGATGTCATGTTAGCTTCACACACAGATTATTTATTGGTTTAAGGATAAGGTAAGGTGATCTTGAAAACAAATTAAAGAAGAATAAGATTATCCTGCGCTGCGAATCGCAAAACAGTCTAGAAAAAGTAGTAGTAGTAGTAGTAGTAGTAGTAGTCAATGAAAATGATTGCAATTCTGCAAGACATTTCCTCTCCAGACTATGCGACCAAAAGTCGAGTCGCAAACGAGCGCTCATACCAGCAAACTTGCCAATTCACGTCGACATAATTTCCTGGATGCGCTACCTACCGGAAACTGTTGTCGGCGCGATTTTTCATGTGACGACGACGTCTTAATAACGCTAGTGTTCGTTTGGACTATCGTATTTTATTTTCAGGAGACTTGTATTTTTGTGAAACTGAATTTTGCATCAAAGCGACGAGACCCTTTTTGGTGCGTTTAAAAATCGATAAACGCCGGTGACAAAGCACTGTACTAGAAATTATCATGTTATGACCCTCATGTGTCTGTTGTATTTTCTTTTTGTTAGCCTGTTCTTGCCTTTTCCCAGGAGTGGGAAAACTCCTGGGCAAAGGCTTCCCTCCATTCCTACCACTTTTGTCGTTGTTTCGCCTCTTCTCGCCAATTAACGAGAAAACCATCCAAGACGTAGATTAGCACCTCGGTAAATTTAGGCTATCCTCACGAGTCTAATGTTCAAGGTAAGTCACGCTTGCCGTGGTCAGTCCGTGGTTGGATGAAGTTCTAGCGTTGGTAGTCCCACAGCTGTTATTCGTAGTTCTTTGACAGTTGTGTCGGGTGACTCAGAAGCTCGAAACTTTGGCAAACAGACTTACCAAGGAGTCGTGTTACCCTTTCAAATCGGGGTAGGACTGTAGCAGGCTCGCCCTGTGTTCCATGGAACTTAAACATAACCCCGTAAAATATATATGTACCTCTGCCTATCTGCCACAGTCCAATTCGCCTTTTTATCACTACAAAAACCAAGGCCGCGTCTGTCTTTTGGGTTAATCGCCTAACCCAAAAACTACTGCACCGATTTTCATGTTGTTTTCACCAATGGATAGAGTAGTTCTCGCTAAAGGTTTTAATAATTTGACTAACACCCACGCTGGTGAAGCGCGGGCATCAGCTAGTGTGTAATAATTTGCTGTTTAATGGAACCTAATGGTAAATCACTCCATATAAAATACTGATATCTTTTAAATTATTTTTACTATCCAATCCTAGAACGCATCGAGAATAATCCAATACTATTACATACCAAATGAACTCTTAACCTCATTAAAACAAAGGTTTCTCCTCAATTTCCGTCGTTGATTACAAAACTGCTCAGCTTGAAGCCACATTAAGTCATTAACATCCTCATATGGGTACGTAGGTATCATTCCCCACAATATACATAATAGGATTGCATTTCAGGATATTTTCCTGGTTCTAATAAGAGTCTGGGAGCGGGTATCAATTCAAATGGGTGATTCTTAGGGTGGGGGCCGCGAGGTGAGCGAGTGTTCAGGAAGAAGAAAGTGGGTTTTGTTCGATGAATTGATCTTCTTCTGCGTGTGCTAGTTGCCTTACTTGTTGTCAGAGTTTTATGCCACCAAAGGGTCTTTGGGGGTATGAGGAACAGGGTGTAAAGTTCCTCATTCCCCATGTAAAAGAGAGAATCCTCCGACCAGACGGGTGTTGTGTCTGGTGGGCTAACTGCCCGACATATGTAAGCCGGGATTTTCTAAGGCTAATGTCGGAGATAAAGTTGATAGCGCGATGTCGGATTTGCCAATTTAGTTCGCATGTGTTGCGATAGATGTCGCTATCGCCACAAAAAATTGTTAAACTGAAGTGTACCAATAGAACCACACATTTCAGTAACAGGGGGCACAACTCCAGTTGCATCTTGCTGCTGAGAAATCCCTGATGGAAAAATCCGATAACACTTCGCCCGATAACATGTTAGGCAGGACCTCATGGTCTACAACACTTTTTTATGGAACAATTCTACCACACTGTTCACAAACCACTGTTAGCCAGAATCAACAATAGGGTCCCTATACCAGAATAGCACCGAGACAATGAAGATTGACGAAGTCCCAGAGAAACGGTTTAATAATAATAATAATAATCGTTTATTTGTCTAAAATATAGCCTAATACAATTACATCATCGGGTATTATATACAAAAAGGCTGCAGAAAACTATATAGATGCCTGACTTCCAAACTAGATATAGCACCTGTATCTTGGAAGTCAGTTCACTTCCATGGACAATATTACATGGAGAAAGTTACAATTCCAACGCTTGTGGTAATTAGACTATGATTTAAGACATTATACAAACAAATAATAAAAGACACAAAAATATGCCAATAAATTAACTATGGATCTAAGTAAGGTAGTATACAGGGTGTAAATCAACCCATCACACACCCGTTAACCAAGCATTCTGTACATCAAACTAAGTACCCCTACGCAAAAATTTTTACTGGGAAACGATTTTTTTTTGGGGGTCAAAATCACATTTTACGGTAAAACTCAATGTAGCATTCTTAAAACATTTTGCTATTGGATGCTTTGAATAGTGAACGGGTCATAGAGGTAATTTAAGTAAAAATATAATCTGAAAAAGTAGTCTTTACAAAAACAGCTGTGAAAAATTTGGAACTTTGACCCCCAATATCTCCGTAACTAGGGGGTTCCCCGGTATGGTCTAGAACAAAAAAATGATCGCAGTGGTGAGGAGAGCAAGTGCCTTTAGTTTGCGTTAAGGGTACTTTTACACCCCATATGTACAATGTGTTTGGTGTGGGGTATGATAGTGCGTAGCGTGTGAGAGGTTTAACTGTCTTGGATTCCGTAACGAAATTGATTAGAAAAGAATAGCGGAGGTGTAGGAAAAAAATCAGCAGGACTTACGACCAATATGAGGCAGTTACTACCACTCCTTAGTGATTAACTTGTAGATACATATCTGCAACGAACCTAGATTAATTAACCTGGACGTTAATCGAAGTGGTAAACGACGATCGATCGATCAACTGGCAACCTCGAAGATTAAATTGAATATTCCGATCGATAAAGAGTGATCGAGGCCGATAGACGGCATTTTAATTGTGTAGAGATGTATTGCTATCATGGACTACTGATTAAGTAGCAATACTTTGCGAGTCGGCAATCAATTAGATTTACGAAATAGATAAAAGTATGAAGCTGGTGGCTAGACAATAACAGCCGCTCGGATCACGCTTCTGGTTAAGCCGCACTTGCGTATGTTGGTCTGTGGATGGGTAGGAGCCACCCATTACATACCGAGTTGTGGTTACGACAGTCATTTGTAGATCGTGGACAGGACACGTGTCGTTACAGGTAGTCAGTGACCCGAAAGTCTGAAAGCCAGTTTTATCAAGGCGTATCATAGTTATTATCCAGTACTAATTGAGATGTGGAGGTCAGATAGGCAGTTGCTGCATGTAAAATACTGGTGTGCAGCTGCCTCCGGTTAAACTGAAAGCCGACCCCAACACAGTTGGTAAATGAAGAGGCAGGCTACGATAATGATGTTTCTTAACTTGTGTCTGTCAATAAATAGTTTTATTTTTATTATAACTGAACCAATACAAATGTCTGAACTTTAAAAGCGACCTCTGTGTTAGTTCTACAGTTCCTTCAGCCCGCTCCTTTTGCAGCCCCAAAAGAATCATGCGGAGGTGTCTCTCGCCGGATTCATTTTTAAATTCAAATTAACTTATCACACGTTATCAGTTCGAACTCCGGTTAAATTTTACGAGTCGCCACTGCCGGCACCGGCTCCTACGTGTGTGAACTTAACTAGCGGTTATGCGGTGAAAATGAGCATTGGAGAAGAATATTTAAGAATCTTTTCTTGCGTCGTGGCCGTTTCTGATTCGTTTCGCTTGCGAGCTTCTTTGGGGAAATTAGTATTTGTCTGGTTTGCAGAAGTAGTTGTAAGTGCGGAATATTTTTATGAAAAGGTTGCTTTGGTATTGTTCGCCGTGACGTTGAGTTCTTTGAGTTGTAAAAGTCACGCTACACCTTAACTGACAAATGCTTGCTCTCATTGGACAGGTCACTCTAATTTGTGTGGTGTTTTCTTTTGAAGACCATTTCAGACATTATTCTGCATAGTACTCATGTGAGTATACCAACTTTATGTCTGGCCCTCTGAAACAAACAACAACACCTCTGAGTTTGTAGTACAAACCGGCCCCATATAGTTTTAAAATAGTTCTAAACATCAATATTCATTATCATTGAATCATCATCTACCTAGCCTTTTCCCAACTATGTTGGGGTCGGCTTCCAGTCTAACTGGATGCAGCTGAATACCAGTATTTTACATAGAGCGACTGCCTATCTGACTTCCACAACCCAGTTAAAACTAGGTAATACGATACTCTTTGGTAAGACTGGATGTCAGAATTTCAGGTCACTGACTACCTGTAACGACTGCCAAAGATCTATATATGGCAGCCGGGACCAACAGCTTAACGTGCTTTCCGAGGCACGGAGGAAACTCGGTATGTCGGGCGGTCACCCATCCACAGACCGACCTAGGCAAGCACAGCTTTACCTAAAGATCGACCCGAGTGGCAGTTCTTATTAAGCCACGAGCTCCTTTCCATTCATTATCATTGAATATGGTGCTCTTTTCTGTTAACTTAAGTAAGGACCGGTCAATGTGATGACACCTGGGGGAGGCCTATGTCCAGCAGTGGACGTCTTTTGGCTGAAATGATGATGATGAAGTTAGGTTATTATGTACATTATAATCCATCATTATTTTCAGCGAAAAAACATACCTACCTACCCCTACGCATTTCCTGCTTTCCTTAAATTCGATTTATAGAGCCACCCACATATTAATTATCGATAATCCCGCGTTTTTATCGATAAAAATAATTCCGCACACAGGTGAAGATTTACAAGGTGCCGCGGCTATAGGTGCGATTTAAGCTTTACTTGGTCTTGCATTAACAAGATATCGATCAGTTTGCCACACCTCTAGTGGGTTTTACATTGTGTGTTATAATGTAATGTCTATACTTATTTATATAATATTATAAAGCTGAAGAGTTTGTTTGTATGTTTGGTTGAACGCGGTCATCTCAGGAATTGGAAAATTAATTTTGTGTTGGATAGTTCATTTATTGAGGAAGGCTATAATTATTCCACGTGGACGAAGTCGCGGGCAAAAGCTACTTGAAATACAGTATGTTAGGTTAAACGAGGGACTTATTGAGGAAAGGAATTCAAAATGCTCATCCCAAATACGTTAACAGACTATATATATTTTTTTTGGGCGTGAGATATCATCAAATAACCCCTCCCGCTCTTGGGCAGAGCGAAAGGTAGTGTCAGACTTCTACTGACTAAAAACTACCCATGTTCCTTCTTAGCCCTTGAGTCGGGGTCGAAGTATCTCTTCCAAACAATCCGCAGCCCCAACGGGAAAGACTATAACCTTAATTGGTAATTGTGCCATGGCCCACACGATCTCCAGATCTCACTTCATCAGGCGTTTCTTTTCAACCTAATTATTTGGTATGGTTCTGCCTGTTGTTTATCAGTGTATTTGTTTTGTTCATATTTTTATTAGTATCATGTAAGGTACCAAATTCAATACAAAAGAGGAGCTCGTGGCTTAATAAGAACTGCCACTCGGGCCGATCTTTAGGTAAAGCTGTGCTTGCCTAGGTCGGTCTGTGGATGGGTGACCGCCCAACATACTGAGTTTCCTCCGTGCCTCGGAAAGCACGTTAAGCTGTTGGTCCCGGCTGCCATATATAGATCTTTGGCAGTCGTTACAGGTAGTCAGTGACCTGAAATTCTGACATCCAGTCTTACCAAAGAGTATCGTATTACCTAGTAGGTATTAACTGGGTTGTGGAGGTCAGATAGGCAGTCGCTCCATGTAAAATACTGGTATTCAGCTGCATCCGGTTAGACTGGAAGCCGACCCCAACATAGTTGGGAAAAGGCTAGGCATATCATCATATGCCGATGATATCATCATAATATATGATGATGTAAGGTACCAAATTGATTGCTATAGTTTTGTGTTTATTTTCTGTGGCTGCAAAAGTTTTATTTATTACAATAAAAAATGGAAGTAAGGTTAAGTAAATAGTAAATGTTTTGTGAGTGTATTGTACGAGTATATTGAATGGAAAAAATCGAAAAGTAATACTTTTGTTCAAAGTACAAATGGCTTTTGTTTGGTTACTTTATTTGTTTTAGACATTTTTTGGGTAAACATTGGTTGAAAAATTGAAATAAATTTTCACAGGATTTCGTTTCGTATTCCATGAATATCAATAGTCATATATTTGTTATTTTTGATTAAATTGTTTTTTTTTTTTTTATAAAACGTTGCCCCACACTAGGAATTTCTCCTGTATCGTGGGTGCGTTCACAAACATATAAAGTCACATACACAAATACCCAGACCCGAAACAACTATTTGCAGGTCATACAAATATTTGTTTCGTGCGGGGATCGAAACCGCGACACGCAGCGCATCAGTCCAATCGCTTAGTCACTGCGCCAACCGTGCCGTCAAATGTTTGATTTAATGACGCGAGCACTGACACGAGCACTGGGCACTCACTCTGTGACGTGCAAATAACAGAACAGGCAAGACACGATATCTTATGTCCCATGGTTTATGCTGTAACACCACATTTACACTCCAAGGCGGATTCATGCAAACGCGGATATAAATGAGATAGAAAACCCAAATGAACTTCACAAATTAATCTACGAGTATGTTACAGCCCTCTCCTGTGATGTGCAAGCAACAGGACAGGCAGATACGAATTCAAGGGTCGCATCTTCCCGTCGGGGCTGCGGGTTGTTCGAAAGAAGGAACATGGGTGGTTTTTAGTCAGTAGAAAACTTTTTTTTTTTTGGGGGGGTGGAAAATCAACAAATAACCCCTCCCGCTCTTGAGCAGAGCGAAAGGGAGTGTCAAACTTCTACTGACTAAAAACCACCCATGTTCCTTCTTAGCCCTTCATGTCGAGGCCGCGGTATCTCTTGCGAACAACCCGCAGCCCCGACGGGCATCAGTAGAAGTCTGACACTCCCTTTCGTTATGCCCACAGCGAGAGGGGTTATTTGATGATTTCCCACCCCCCAAAAAAAAAAAAAGGGTCCCATCGTTACGGCTTCCGACTACCGTAGACGCGGGCCTGTGGACGGTGAGTAATGGGCTAGCTCGCCGTCCGTTCGTCTTATGACGACGACAGGCCGTGTCGACGGCGCGATGGTGTTCCACGCGCGCCTCAAAGAGATGTCAACAACATGGAAGGGGCTCACAAGAGCCGACGCCCGTTGGGGCTGCGGGTTGTTCGAAAGAGATACCGCGGCCTCGGCGCAAGGGCTAAGAAGGAACATGGGTGGTTTTAGTCAGTAGAAGTTTGACACTCCCTTCCGCTTTGCCCAAGAGCGGAAGGGGTTATTTGATGATTTACGACCCGCCAAAAAAAAAAGAAGGGTCCTATCGTTTGTGGTGCAGATTCATGCAAACACAGTTATAAACGAGAAAGAACATAAATGAACTTCACAAATTAATCAGCGAGTATTCATTATAACACTGCACACTGCAGTCAGAGGCAACACGCGTCGTAATTGCTTCCTGCAATACTTGGTTGTGTGGCGGTAACCGTTACTGACATTGGATGGTGCTAACTTTACGTGTTCTGTCTGCTGGGTTTCGAGTCGATGATTAATATTGTATTCTGTAGTATTATAAAGAGGTATTTATTTTTGAGAGCAGCGGTGGCCCAGTGGTGTCGGCCCCGACTTACGAACAGTTGGTCGTAGGTTCGAACCCAGGCAGGTGCATTACTTTGTGCCAAAGAATTCAAAGACATGTGACATCTACCAACCTGTACTGGGCCCGCGTGGTGGATTATAGCCCATCCCTCTCCTAGAGAGGAGGCCTGAGTCCCTGCAGTGGGAACATTATAGGCTGATGATGATTTATTTATATGTTTGCATGTAGGGGGTTAAGCAGAGCCGTATCTAACACACCGCTCTGTTCCACCCACATATCAGTAATGTTTAAGTCCCATTTAATAAGGAGCGAGCCTATTAGGGTACTTTTTCACCAAAGATGTGCTATGCTCCGTAGCTATGGATGCATTTGATATCCACCAATCGTATTCATTGGTGCACATAGCTTAGCACTGGTGGAAATGGATTCGACTAAGATATGTTTTTTATATGGAAGGATGCGTGCTATGGATGCATGCTATGGATGCGTGCTATGGATGCGTGCTATGGATGGTCGCAAGAGGTGTATCTATGTGCAGACCAGAGTACCTACAGTAGACCCAAGATTGTCGCTGAAAGTAGCGCACCGCTACATAGCTTAGTATCAGTGAAAACCGTCACATAGTTTTACAGCTTACCTATATAACATCCTCACAGCATAGCTGCATAGCACATCTCTGGTGGAAAAGCAGCCTTCCCATCAATCGGGCACAAATCTTCGTGGCTGGTCTTTAGAAATTTCTAACAGAAAACTACAATCCTACTTTGCCGAACTTGAAATGGAACTCCGTACAACCGAGAACTTAGTACAGAGGGGTTCGGAATGATTTGCTGAACATGAGGTAACCGTTTTAACGTCGGTCTCTCCAACTGAAAACTTCAAAGATCTCCAATTTTAAATCTCAGTTTCCTGTAATCCATTACATAATAAAAACATGTTTATTTAAACTTTAATTCAGCGTACCTCATCGCAATCGGTAGAACACGGCACTTGTGAGTAATTAAAGCACGCAACGCGCCGGTTAACGTTCAGTTGAAACTTTACGAACGCCCGACTTTGCCTGTTAACTAAATTACTTTTATCCGGTTTCTGGTGCATGTTGGTAGGTAGGTAGGTAGGTGCTGTACTGTGGGGGAAATTGAGTGGAATTTATGGTAGATTGGTGGTGTTTCTGACGTCAGGTCTGTGTTAGTTCCTTTGTGCACGACGTCGTGAAATTGCAGTGTGTGGGTAGAGTATTAGGTGCACGTCTGCTTAGCCCATCGGGGATTACAGGCGTGATGCTACATTATGTTTATGTGTCGCGAAAGTGGAGTAGGCAGTTCTTTAAAAGAGCATAAACAGTTAACAGCACTAATACGTATACACTTAGCAATTTAAATAATATAGCGATTTAATTTCCATGTTAAATAAGGTAACGAAATTAATATTTTCATATAGTAGGTTATTTTATCTCAAAGTTCAAATAGTTATGTCACGGGAAATTCGCGTGTTATCTTACTAGAGCGAAAAGTGGTCAATCGCCGACTTTGTCAAATGAATTTACTTCTAAATTATCTAGTTCTTCTATTAGCGCATATAGCGATATATGCGATTGTGTGCATATTTGTTTAGCCTTTCCATATCGTGTATAAAGAACTTTAAATAAATGAGTCACATAAATAAGCCTCCATAAAGCGAAACTTCCAACAGTCTTCTGTATTGTCGTTTCTCGTTCCTGAAAGATAATTTGCACATTATTTGTTAATAGGTATATTGGTTGGTATTGAAATAGGCTGTTTCCTAGTATAATTACGAAAGAATAAACACTATCATAACACCAAAACAACAATTTGAACACCAACCGATATCTTAACAATAAACGTCCGCTAACACCACACAAACCGAGGATTAAAATAATAATTATCCCGCACGCATAACCACGTAAAGACGTAGAAACTTTCAAGGGTTTGGGCTTAATCCCTTCATAATCTCGGATTAAATGCAAACTGAATGGGTTACGGTACAGAATAATTTCCATACATTTGTTGGTAGTGTCGTATTTAGTGGCTGTAAGCTGCCGGGTCATGTGGAATGTAGGGGATGCTACGGGAGGGGATTAAGTATTTAAATGAATGTTACGTAAACGCCGGTTTGTTTATTTTTATACAGGTACAGCTGCAGATATTTTCTCGTAGTCTATTGATTTCTTTCGAAGATTCGAAGACATGTGATATCTATCAACCCACACTGGGCCCGCGTGGTGAATTATCATCCCTCTCTTAGAGGAGGCCTGAGTCCCTGCAGTGTCAACATTATAGGCTGATGATAATAATAATGGTGATGAAGTGTAACAAAAGTAAATATTCTATGTAATTTGAGCAGAACAATGGTTTAGAAGATAACCCTTTACGTCCAAACTTACAAACTTTATGTGTTTATAATATAAGTATATTTAAAATTAAACTCGCTTCCCGAAAGTTAACCACATTCCGCAGCAAGCCATATCCTACCAACAAACAAATATAAAAGTCGCTACAGCGCTTCACATTCATTCTACTTCGCCTGCAATATTTATAAACCTTTAGAAAATATTTCCACTTTCATTGTTTCCTCTGTATTTCCCGGTGTGCCACGGCTCCGTAGTAATTTCAGCTAAGCCGAAGCGCTTGAACGGCTTAAATATATTTACAGCGAAGTTCGGGAGAGATCCTTTAGTTACAGACGTGGTTGTGGTTACTGTCATAGTTCATAGAGTGGTATATTGGGTGACGTTAAACTAAGGTTAAGTTTGGCGGTGGAACCGGCCTTGGAATAGAATGATTGGGGTTTTTAGTTGAGCTAGGTGTGTTTGGAGAGTATGAGATTTTAGTTTTTTGGGTTTTTCCTAAATGGATTGAGAATATTCGCAAAATAGACATAGGAGAGCGACTAATTTATTTTATTAATTTACTAGCTGTTACCAGCGGTTTCGCCCTGCAACTCGAAAATTATCCCACGGGAAGATAAAATTCAGAGAAAAACTATCCTATGTGTTAATTCAGGTTTTAAACTATCTGTGTACCAAATTTTATCCAAATTCGTTTAGTAGTTTTAGCGTGAAAGAGTAACAAACATCCATCCATCCATCCATACTTACAAACTTTCCCGTTTAAAATATTAGTATTATGTATTATTTATTTCCGGGAATCGCCTTGACAACTTCAGCCTAAAATTTGGAGAAGAGTTTGGCGCTTTTCTTTCAGGAGCGTCCATCAGTTTCTATGATGCGCAAGCAACAGCACAGGCCGGAGACGACATAATTATAGTTTCAAAAAATTATGTAGGTAAAGTAACCATATTGACATTTCAATGCACCTCAAAGTATCAAGCGCATATAACCTCAAACAACCCTTTCAATTATCATCTTCTTGATCATAAATATGCACAAACATAGATACGTAATACATAGATATTTTCCAAGCGTGGGAAGTCCCCATTTGTTCCCGACACGGGAAGTAATTACCTGTTACCTTGTCGGAGATTTTTTTACGTACTATGGGTAGATTTTATTTTTGTATCAAGCTTATTATTAGTTGTTTCGTAGCGAGGGTTAAGGGGTGGTATCAAATTAAGTAGCTGTCTTGTTGGTTCCTTTTTCATATTTTTATTGGAGTGGATATTAACGTCTGAAAAATAGAGTATATAAGTACCTACGAACTTTGTTTTCATCAATGTTCTGATAGGATGCAGCTGAATACCTGTATTTTATATGGAACGACTACCTATCTGACCTCCATAACCCAGTTAGAACTAGGTAATACGATACACCTTAGCAAGACTGTTTCTCACAGAAACACAGAGGTTTATGATAGGAGATTTAGAAACAGGTACAGGTATGTAACGACAGTTAAAGATTAACAAATGACAGTCGGAACCAAAGGCTTAACTTACTTTCCGAAGCACGGTATTTTATAATGAACTCATCGACAAACTAAACTAAACAAGCACTGCTTTACCTTGAAAATCAACCGCTGCGGCTGCTACAATTCAGCTTAGATCTTTCTGTTCTTATTGTATGGTAAACAAGCTGATGGGTAAGAATCCTTTGATATACCTGTAATTATCCATACCCTTACCGTCATCTTCATACAGTCTATCGATTAGGAACAGCGCAGAGCAAATATTTATTACTAGTCGCAGCTCATTGTTGCAATGTTCAACTTCCACGCTGCATCGCAGGTGTGATTGTGGTAGCACTGCTGAAGTTAAGACCCGAATACACGGTTTTGTTTGGGGTAATTTTTAGAGCAACGCGTCGCGTTTTTTTTTAAATTGTAATAATTATTACTTCTATGGGTATAGTGTTCAACAAGATATAGCTATAAAAAAGGTGGTCGGCTGGTTAAATTACGAGAAATAGAGAAGTATGGAAGCAGATGATATGCTAAAGATAAAATATAGCCATATTATGTTATATTAATTTAGTTTTGTTTTGAATTAAAAGTTTTTAAATTAAAATTGTTTTCTTTAAAACTATAAATTTGTATAATAATTGTAAGCACGAATTTATATTATTGTTTAAAAGTATAAATTCGTATAATAAAATTTTATAAATAGGTATAAGCACGAATTCGTGTATTTGTTTATAAGTATAATTTTTTTTGCATGCCAAATGGTAGAATGTACCAGGAACAAAACTACTACTGTAACACCTTAAATTTATATACCCACATTCAATGCAAATAAATAAATTCTATTCTATTCTATTCTATGCTGCATCAACCCCAAATAGATTGGGATAAGGGCAGGCAGGAAACATCTTTATTGTAAAAGTGTCGGAATCGCTGAACACAACAGTTAAACTTTTTATGTAGCTGTAAACAACAAAACCTATTCTGTAGTGTTTTATCCATATTGAAATGATGTAATCAATTGATTTACTTAAATCTATTGATTCGATTTTATTAAACAATTACTCTGTTAATTGGATTCAAAGAAAATGAAGGTTGATATTGTTAACCTTGTCTTTGAATAACGTAAAGGTACAAGACACAGATACACATCAAGCTGCTCAAAATTGTAATTTTTTCCAAATCAATCTAGAACCTAACCCTGTATCAATAAAGTTGAAAATATAAAGTAGCTTGATGTGAAAAAGCCTAAATAAATTCAGAATTTATTATTGAATTAAAGCTACTTAGAAAAATACTAAAGTCTAAATATTTCCTAAAATAATATTTATCTTGCATAGTCTCCACAGCTCTGCAATGACATGAACAGAGGCGGGAAGCACTATCGATAGAGTTGATACAGTATCGATAGAAAACGCGCTAACAGCTCAAACTTCATCGCGATAATGTCACATGTCGCGATTGTAGTCGATATGGGCGAGCGGTGTGATTACTTAGTGCATAATCTACTACTGTGGCCCGTTCATATTAATACTGACACATATTCCTTAGTGCTTCAAGGTTTATTTTTGTTTACACCTTAATTTTTACGTTAATGTAAATAATATGTATTTCTGTTTAAATAATGTCATGTGTCTGCAATGTGTGAGTGGATTTTGTTTTTGATTAACACTTTCAGTTCTTGCTCTTCTAGAAAGTAGCTAATAAAAAAAAATATTTTAAAGAAATAATAATGTGCCTAATTATACCAACCAAGCTTAACATGTTTCCAATTTTTGTTATTTTTAATACAACTTGCAGCTGTTTTTGTTGCGTTTTAACTTTGCAAAAATGACCGTGAGAATAGGTCTTAAGAAATCGTGAAATGGTGATTTCACATTGCAAGTATTGGTTGCCGAAATTAAGTGACTGTGTGTGTGCATGTATGGGAGAACATCGCACACCCAGGCCAATAAAGGCGTAAGAGGAATTCACTAACTTTACAGGGTAGCAAAAAAACTGTATAACCAGGTATATCTATTTTGTTTTTAACTCTATGATCTTTTGTTATATATCAAAAAATAGTAAAAAAAACAACCTTTTATTTTGTTTATATTCGAAACACCTTAAATTATCTTGGTAATCAATATTTAATGTTTAATGTTTTACAGACGTTTTCCTTATTTATTTAAGACAAATCCTCAAATGTAATGATTTTTATTCCAATCATCACTTTCTAAATATTTTTTATACTGTAACTACTCATGCTTACGTCTGTTACGCAGTTCTATACTATGATAAAATACAGAGGCTAAGTACAGTTTAAGGCCTTTTTTGCTTAATTTTATTTTACATATCGAATTGTATGACGCTTTTACAGTTTTGTTTCTTAAAACATAAAACTAAAATATAGTGTTAAGTCTAAATACGGGCTTTTTTTTACAGTTTGTTCAATTAATCCGTAACTGTAAGTAATATTAAGTGTCTAGGTAAAATATGTTTCAGTGGTGTAATAAAAAAGGTTTTTTTTAGAAAATTGCACTTTATTATAATACTTAATAGTCATAACAGAACCTGATAAAAGATAATAAAATTAACAGTGAATTATAATCTTTCTGATAAGTTTAACTCAGAACCGTAACTAAATACAAATTCTTAGAAATACCTCAAAATCTGGCATCAACAAAAATCGTAAAATTATTTATTATACCAATTACTAAACATACAAAAGAATAATAGTATTGAAACAACAATATTAATCTTCATTTACATTGATCATAATTATTGGTGTTTACGTACTTCTTATAGGTAGGTACTAAAGTTATTAAAATGTTGTTTTTTTGTATGAGATTATTTTTTATGACTTCTTTTATTATAGTCAATCAAGTATGCAATATTTATTCTAATGAATTGTTTTCAAGAATTTTTAATTATTGTAAAAATGGTTAGTAATCCCTCTAAAAATAATTAACTCGTTGTTAAAACTTGAGTACCTACCAATAATAGTTATTAGTTTAAATCTTTGAACCAGGGTTAACAAATTTTTGAATTAATAACTGATAATAATTAATACCGAAGTTTAAGTACTCGTACAATAAAGTAAAGAGCCTAATTGATATTCTCTAACTTTGTGCTTGAAAACACACATACATTCATCGATATTACAATCAACATGCTACACAGAACTATAAAAATCAAAGTTTTAAAAGTATAATTACTCTTCATCTGAATCATCGCTTGGCAAAAAGGTACGGGTATCGTTTTCAGCCACTAGATTCCTATAAAAACCTTGATAATGTAACGGAATAGCATTTGAGTCACAAAGACTTTTTAAATCTTTGTACAGTGCACTTGACACTGGTAATAATTGGTCATAAGCAGTTTTGAGCTCAGGATCCGATCGTGTTGGTTTGGATTTGCGCGTTCTAGATGAACTATAATTTATAGTATCTAACACAAAGTAATCAGGTTGCTCAAAATCATATTTGTAAAATAATTTATCAGGAGTTTCAGAAGTAATTTTAACTTCTTTTAATTTCGTAAAATATATTTTTTCGCCTCTTGTGTCTTTCAGCCAATTTTTGTTCAAAATCGCTAGTGATTTAAAATCATAAAACAAATTCTGGGACATCTCAGTCATAACAAATTTCTTATGGACCTTAGCGTTCATAATAATTTCGTATAATTGGTCAGGTGTATAAACGACTTTATTTTTTAAATTCTTCTCTATGCAGGCATGCATAGAGTCCCCTTCATTTTGGGTATGACCTGTTTGTAAAAATCTATGAACTATATCCAAATTTAGTGTACGAGAAGCGTGCATGTACATCGCAAATATATAGCGATTTCTATTCTGGCCCGAACAATTATCAGAATATAAAGACACTGATTTGACACCATTAAGAGCTTCTTTTTTGAAGAAGTCATAGAGACAGCTTGAGATTTCGTTAGCCCCTCTTTTGGCTATCTGTGCGTGCCACAAATAGCAGTATCCTTGTAAAGATAATAAATTGTATACCGTGAAGTTATAGACTGGATATTTCCTTTTATAATGAAAAATACCCACATTGGATTGTGGCAAGTTTAGTACCTTTTCCAAGTCAAACACAGCGACAGTCTTAGTCTCAGGATTTGATGAAGATTTTTCGTCATCCTTAATTTTGCGTATAAGGGATTTATTTTTCAAATGGCTTTCGTAATTGTCATTTAGTTCAATTTTACGGTCAACATCAGCATTTTCATAAAGACTACAGATTTGACACATATCTTTCTTTGGTTTAAAAAATGAAAGATTAAATTGGGAATTAAAAATATTACTATATTGGTATAAACTTGCTACTTTTACTGTGTTTAAATTTTCCGACATCCAAACTACATATAATCGATGCATTTTAGCCAAGTTTAAATCAGAGGCGAGATATTGACGGCTAGTTTGCTTTCTTAAATAGTGTGATTCGATACATGGGAATGATTTTATGTGCTGTATTACACTTTGCTCAGTTTCATCACTTGTTTTGTGGGGACGATTAGCATGTTTGCCCCGTAAATCCGTTATTTGCAAGTTATTTGTATATTTATTCATAGCAGAGTAAACAGTTTTTTCTTTAATACCTAAAGTATTTAAAAACATTACTTTGCATACTCTAAGTTTTGTAATTTTAGCATCTTTATTTAATGGTAGATAGTAAATTAGTGTACGAGACCTATCCCGCTTCCTTTGAACTTTGATAACTTTAGGCTGTTCAACTTCTGTATTGTTCAGGATGTAAAGCCATTGTTTTTCATGGTCTGCTATATTCCAATAATATTGAAATAGCTCAGAACGATCTGCTTGAGTAAATTTGTCAAAGCATTTCATCTTACATACGCAAGGGTTACCTAATTCTCTACATTGCCTTAATTTCTTTGTGTTAACACTATGATATTCAAGATCATTGTTATTTAATTTTTTATTTTTACATTTAGCCCATTCATCTATGTTTCTTGCTCTCTTTCTAGATTTAACATTACTTTCCGACGACAGCAAAACACGAGAAGACCCAGCAGTAATATTAGTATTAGCATTATGATTATTACAATAGGATATTTCAGAAGCAATACTAGTACTAGGTTGCGTAATTTGTGTGGTAGTAGATATTTGTGGGTTAATATTATTTTCTACGTCGTCAATTTGATTCGCCACAGTTAAATTTAAATAAACTCTATGTTCATCATCATCACAAATATTGTTAATCTCTGCTAGGTCATTGTTAATTGCAACTGGTTCTATTGGTATGTACGTCTCAGTTAGATTTGCCATAGAAATGGTTTCATCGCGGCGTATACACATAGGGTTTGATGGTAAACTGTTTGGAGAAGTAGGTAATTGTAAAGATTGATGGTTTAAGTTATCATTATAGAAATCTGTTAAGCTATTACAATTATCTCCCGCTAATATTGGGTGAATACCATCAATGTATCCACACTGTTCGGAATTATTATTGTTGGTTGAAACACCATCATTATTATTAGATTTGTAAATTATAGTAGGAGAACAAATAAAATCAATACTACGGTGATGTTTAGAGGGAGTGCTAAAATGAAAAAGTTTTTCTGATCTCGTTGGGGGCGTAGTATATGCATCCGTTAGCACCATCGTAACATCTCGCACCAATGAAGACGACATTGTCATATTAAAACTTCGAACTGGACTAGAAGACCTACTCGGATTTAAACTAGGTGCATATCAGTGCCGGAGAGAAGGGTTCTTCATTTTCGTTCGATGATGCACTTTCTCGGTATCTGGGTGCGGCTGCGGAAGTTCTCGAAGGACGTGTTTCACTTTCGCCAGATATGTTAAGAGACTCATGAGTATCCCCACCACCTGAAAAAACAAAATCATGTAATGGTGGTGCTGGATTGGCATTATCACTTATCTCAGACGCGACCGACAGACGGACGCACGGCGTAAGCTAGAACCACAGAATACACATTTTTATAACCGTTCGGTCCGACGAGTAGGTACCTATCAATATTATAAATCCGAAGAGTGCGTACGTTTTATAAACCCAATCCGTAATAGGTACCTATAATATATTATTGCAGGGAAAACTAAGAGCACACTATTGTCAGCTATCAAGACATTCGTTTTCCCGCCACAACACTAGATTTAGAATACATAATTATGACATTGAACACCTAAGAAACAAACTGCAATAAATTAACTAAGTATAGGACTTACAATCACAAGCCTACTAAGTACTACTAGGACACACTGCAAAGAATAAACTGTAGGTACTTACATACAAAATCCAGGATCTTCCTCGCTCGACTACTTTTTAATCGTTTATACATCGCCGAAACACTATTAGGTATAACACTATCAAATCCAATACGAGCAAAATAGTCAATACTAGGTATAATTACGACTTATTATTTGTAAACTCTTCTTCAAACGTCTTTTTAACGTGGAAATATAAATAGTTATGTGCTGTTATCCCTGAGCGGCGCGTGAGTTATGACAAATAAATAATCAATCCCCACCCGCGCATGCGTTGTAAGGGGAAGTACTCAGACCTTTCGACTTGTTTATGTGACGAGTTCGTGATTACTTCCGCCAAATAGATCAAATCGTGAAAGGAAAAAAAGGCGTAAGCATGATTATTTCGAAAGTGTGTGCGAGTGCACCCGTAAACATGGAAATACGGCTTTTTTTGTTTTATTATTTTTATTTGTGATGGGATGTAATCGGTATTATTTTAAGAAAATCGTTTTTTTATTAGGCATTAAAAAGCATAATACGAGATACAATTATACATTTTTGCTTTATTTAATTAAACAAAAACCTAAGCATGGTTAGGTGTATTTTAATGAAATTTTACGTGCTTATGTTGGTTTATCGACTTCATTAATTGACAAAATATTGAACTTAATTAACGCCAAGATTTGTTTTTCTGGTATAAAACCTTCATTTTAAGTCGAAATGTAACGAAAAAAATTGAGCGCATGTATCTTTACTTAAACTATTCAAAACTGCAATAAAAAAAAATTGACGTTTCAGCACTTACGTCTTTATTGATCTGGGTGTGCGACATGACTGGTTATTGCGCATGTCAGATTTACATACATAATTTAAAAGGGAAGAAATTGAAGGTGTCAGAATAGAAAGACTAAAACTTGCATTTATGTTACCTACGGCAACGAAATATCAAAAACGAAAAACACGAAATTCAAGCTATACTTTACTTAACGTTCAATTTGAATTTTGTTTTATCTTTGTTGCAAGAAGATGGGCAGAAGCAATCATTTAATTTTGCACAAACAAATCGTTCAATTGCGATCTGAAGAATTTCCAAACAAATTATTTACACATTCTTTGCTTTCAGGCATGTAATTATTAACCTATATTGTTCCTACCACTGGGCTCCTCTCTATGATAGATAGTGGGCTATAATCCACCACCCGGGGCCAGTTCATGTTGGTAGAGGTCACGTGTCCTCAAATTTTTGGTTCTAGGATCTAGTTTCATCACGATATTGGATACCTACGTGTCTTTGTTTTATCAAATTAATAAAAATTTACGTCAAATATCATGAGTGGGGGCTTGTGACGTTATTAAAAGACGTACTAATCTGTGACGTCACACGACTTGACACGACTTTTCAAAGCATTGTATCATCTTCATCTTTTGTTTACGTGAAAAAAGAAAAATATGTGTCCATTATTTTATGGAAATCTATATAACGGACAAATTAGTTTTTTTTTGTTGAAATTATGTATTGTATTCTACATACACATACACACACACACACACACACATTCATACACATACATACATACACATTCGTTTTCGAAGTTCTGGGCTAACAAAACAAAGATCAATTTAATCTTGATCGACCAGACATTTTTTCAGAC
Source organism: Diarsia brunnea (assembly GCA_949774965.1). NCBI lineage: Eukaryota > Metazoa > Arthropoda > Insecta > Lepidoptera > Noctuidae > Diarsia > Diarsia brunnea. The sequence goes on from OX459022.1 coordinate 6,290,143, forward strand.
ATGGTGTATGTGATGTAGGTTCAAGCACCTAAGCAAGCTCATACATTATTATCTCAAAAAAAGTTGAGAAACATCCCCGCTGTTCAACATACGCGGGTAAACAGTATTCTAAACTATGTAGGTACCCAGTTACTCTGACCCCATGACATGCTTTCTATAACACTGAACAAGCTTAGGCTACCTATAACAAATTAATGTAGTTAGCAGGCAATATTGACATGCAATAAGTACCTATTGATACCGTTTGGAAATCAGCTAATAACGTCGAGATAAAACGCAAAGTTAACTGCACCTAATCATAGTTTACCGGTAACCACGTATCGGATTAACTAGTAAAGTTAATTTACTAGTAAATGTAATAAAGTTGTAACCTAGGAGCCGTTCTCGCCAATATTATCGACTAAAAATAATGAGCTTCTGATACAGGAAATGATCAGAATTTTTTTTGTTAAGGTAACCCGCGAAATTCGATTTTTCTTACGTTTTTCTGCAATTTCCCGGTCAGTGTCAAAATAATGTTTATTTACTGAGTACATATAACATAACATCACGCCTGTAATCCCCGAAGGGTTAGGCAGAGGTGTACCTAATAGTAGTGTGTGTGTCTAGTAGTGTGTAACTGATTAATAATGATTAAAATCACCAATACAACTATCTCAGTTCATAAAGGTCTTTTGAGTGACTATTTGACGAAAACGAAATTCTTGAGACCTTTATGAACTGAGACAGTTGTATTGGTAATTTTAATCATACCGTACTGAATCAAAATATTGCATGAAATTATTTTTTCTTGTGGTCCTAAAATACTACTCAAAAATAATAATTATATTTTAGGTGGAATGCGGTCCAGGCCGCAGTCCCGGTCCCAAAAGCCCCACGACCTATTTGTAATAAACAAATAGGTCGACCTATTTGTTTATTGTTTTCTTTTAATTGTTTTATGGCTATTAATCTATTATTTATTATAAGCCTGTATTGTCCCACTACAGGGCAAAGGCCTCCCTTCCCTCCTTCCACTTTTCGCGATCTAATGCGATTCAATCCTTTGAGAAGGAGTCCAGCTCATCCCGCCATCTCCTTCTGGGCCTGCCGCGTTGTCGTTTCCTCCTTTTTGGTGTCCACTGAGTGATAAATTTTGCCCATTGCTTCTCCGACATGCGGCAGATGTGACCAGCCCAGTTCCATATCAACCTAGCAGCTGTATTGCCAGCATTGGCTATCTGGGTTTTCGAGCGAAGTATGGTGTTTCTGATGCGGTCTGTGAGTTTGACACACAGTATACTTCGCTCTATAGCTCGTTGGCAGACCCCAAATGCGGACTTCTCACGTTTTGTAAGGGACTATGTTTGCGCTCTATAGGTGAGGGTGGGGAGAATGCACATGTCCATGAGCTTTCGTTTAAGTGAAAGAGGGAGTGGTCCCTTCATTAAATGTTACATCGACCAGTAGCTCTTCTATTAATCTATTAGTTGGTTTAAAGGTGGATACATAATATAACATCACGGCTGTAATGAAGGGTTAGGCAGAGGTGTACTTAATAGTACACCAACAAAAAAAGAATAAATTGCCTTTACGGAGACATTCCAGAAAAAATATTATTATTCGGTTTTTGTTAAAAAAAAAACCGGCCAAGTGCGAGTCAGACTCGCGCACCGAGGGTTCCGTACAAACCTGTAGGTATATAAGTAAAAGTTATGGTATTTTTATTGCTAAATGAAATCCATAACATAAAAGTTTAAAATTATTAAAAATATTTTTATTATATGATATAACTAAAAATGTATACTTTTCGCAATTTTTCCTATATCTCTGCTATAAGACGTTGCTTCGTACCAAATTTCAAGATTCTGAGTTCACGGAAAGTACCCTGTAGGTTTTGATTCCCTTGCGAGTGTCGAAAATTTGCGGCATAAACGGGAGTATCTTTTGATCGCGTTGACTTAGAAGTTTGATTTTTTCACAGCTCCAAGAGACCATAGACTTGAGTATTTGATATGAATTTCAGCTTGATACCTCCACGCGTTCCTGAGAAAAAAGGTCTTGACAGACAGACAGACAGACAGACGGACAACAAAGTGATCCTATAAGGGTTCCGTTTTTACCTTTTGAGGTACGGAACCCTAAAAAACGAACATCTAAGACTTGCTAGCTACCTACGCGTGTTCTATTGTTTATTCTTGTCTAGACATTTTAACAAGAAAAAAGGGCAATCTAAATACATATTTTTCTCGAAACATTATTCTTAGAAAAGTTAGTTTTCATTACCTATCTAGAATTCTAGAAAGAATGTAATTGTGACATACATAGTTTGTTCTTATACGCGACGCCAAGATATTGTAACGTACTCGTAGAAGACATGAGGAATGTTTCTATGCAGAAAGTTATCTTGTTATTAACACATTAGAGATGAGATTTTTTAAATTTACCTGTTTTATGGTGTGGTGGTTTAATTTTTTGATTATCCTGTTTGTTTCGCTTAGGTGGTGGATCTCGGAGGATTGTAAAAACAATAAGTTTTGATCGAATTCTTTGTCGTTCTATTTCACAAGCAAAAGTATTTTAAACGTAATTATTTTGTGCAAATTGCAAAGACATAAAAACAAAGAGTTTCGCGGGTTACCCGGGCAATGGCGCTTCCACGTTAACTTCTAAAAGGGAAAAATAAGTCATAAACTTACAAATTCATTTCTCAGCTAAAACCAATTATTACTACAGTGAAGCCACCTCAATTACCAGGCTCGCAGAAACGCATGCAAATGCTTCTTCTTTATAAGAAAAAAAAGCGTTGTGCAGACAATATCTACTTATAGATACCTGTGACCATCTGTTGCTTGGCTGGACTGGTCAAGGAATTCTCAGCGAGACTTGAGATCAACTTGTTTTTACACCTGTCACTTCTTAGACCAGTTTCCAACGGATGTATCGTGCATTCACCCAGAAAGACAAAGACGGCGATATAAGCGTGCCGTGTAAGAGAAACAAACAGTTGATTTTTTCTCAAGTTAGAAAAGGTGAGGTATACGGTCGCGTGGCGCGGGAATGAGATAGAAAGATAACCCTGCCTTGCTTGTTTTATTTAATAAATCCAGTTATAATAAGAAGGTTGTAAGGCTTCCGAAGGTGCAACGATTTTAAAGGGTTACTTGCAACTTTGTGTTGGTATATCTTTAGCGGGATTTATTTCCCATTGTGTTTCGTTTTTGGTATTGTAAACAGTAGCTTGTAATCTTTTGTGTTACGATATTGACACTAATGTGTTAACGTTTGAATGAATGGGTGGTTTGAATGGTGTTTTTGAAGGTATGGCGGTGTCTTTAGAGTTTAAAGTCCGATCCACTTGCTTGTTCTTTAAGGTGATCAAGTGTCACGAGACAAGTCAATGCCTATCTGTCACAAGCTAAGCTACTGCTGTTAATCGTATGCTAGCTTTGGATAAGACTGCGTCCAGCTCAAAATTATGATAACTTTAGATGAATAATCATTGGTTTGGACAAGAAAACACAGCCTCATAATATCAAAAAGCATAAAATTTCCACCTCCGACAACAGGAAAAATATTGGCAGTATTGTCACTTAGATTGTAACAATGACTAACAATTATATTTTTGTCTATACTGGCTGGAGTGATGATCTCAGCAGGGTGTGTATCAGGCCGTCTAAGAGGGATACCAAAGGCGTAGGATTGAATTTTACAAACATTTTTTTTTGGCAAAGGCCTCCCCCATTTCTTTCCAGCTCTCCTGGTGTTGTGCCTTCTCTGGCCAATCAGTCACGAACGAGTCCAAATCGTCACGCCAACGTTTCTTGGGTCTGCCTCGGTGACGACGACCGTCTTCAGGCACCCAGTGTGTGACGATTTTGGCCCATCTGTCCTGACCTCTCCTGGAAATGTGACCCGCGCAGTCCCAAGTTAACTTTTTACAAACATTTAAGAAAATTAAAATATTATCTTTTATAACAATATTCTGAGAAACGAAATCGGGTTCAATGGCGTTTAATTGGGGAGGTTCTCCTCCAGTGGATGTGGCCCTATAATGCTGCCCAACAAAGTTTTATTAAGTAATACGTCCTATTTAAAAGTTTTATAATACGAATATAATTTTAATGGATGGCAAAAGCTTTTCCTTATAAAATAACGTATACATTTATCATTTAACGTAGATAAATGATATAAAAGCTCCATTTAATCACCTGAGGTTAAAAACACGATGTCTTTGTAACAAATCTGATGCATCATCAGTCTGTATTTAACACTGATATGCCAATGACTAAGCAAAAAGCTGACTATTTACTTCTTACGCTGAATACACATTATTTTTAATGATGTTGCAAATACATTTCTTAGCATCAGATTCTTCGTAAATTGCAAGGTTTTCAATCTGTATTAAAAATTTCTAAGGCTTGAGTTGTGAACTTTGAACCAATTAGTCGAATTCTGAGAAGCATTGTGAAATACTTTTTAGGTTTACGGAGAAGTTAATATTACATGAAATGATTTGGAAAATTGTGACCACTGGTGTCTCTTTGTGATAACACCGCCCGAGGTGTGGTGAGTGGTGACCGAGTCTGGTTGATGGATAAAAGTCACTCCCTCTTGCAGAAAGGAAGCCTGTGGCCCTGGAATGGTAATATTTTTACTGACTTCCAAAAGGCGAAGATGTTTTCAGTGATAACTTCGTCAATTGTGGACCGATTTCGATCATGTTTTTGAAATATTTTGTAGAGTTTTATTTCGCGCTGGTCCCGTTTAATAATTTGGTAAACATCTGATGATGTTTTTGGAGATATGCAATAGAACTCTTCAATAATAGACAGCAAATCTGTCGTGATTGCTACAGTAACTTGGATGTTTTTTGTCTACAAAAATCATTAAATAACAAAACGCCTGTATGCTTTGAGGTAGGCAGACGTGTACCATAGGTATGTTAAGTTCAATTTTATTAGAGATAAGCTTATTAACACAAAGCTACCGACTTCAGAAGCTAAAGGTATTTGACACTTTTTAATTGTTTTGGAGTCGGTTTTCTGCTAATATATTTTTTTGGCAGATCATGGTTATTCTACTCAAAATAGGAATCTCAGGTTCTATCAGCTTTCCCCATACCAGACGAGACCATCAAAGAGTTAAAGGCAAAACCATCTATCAACACACTCAATCAAAAACCCCATCCAAAAATGGAGTACTCCCAATTAATCTATCACAAACTTCGACCTATTTCAGTTGTACAACAGGACTAGACTAACAGAGAATAACGAATGGGCATTACAGACAAAAATAGTCTGAATGCAGACTGAGTTATTGCCAAACAGTCTGGCAGAAATACCTGGCTTGGTAATACGGGGCTAAGTTACACATAGGTTACAATACGAGTAGCGAAGTCATTTGGTTTTGTTCATTTGTGAGTATGCCAAAGAGTTGGTAAGTTGGTGTGAAGCTTCGCTCTTTATTTTTTGCACAGATATATGTATATCTAAACAAATACATGAAATTGAAGTCTGTTTGTAGGTTCAGAATAGGTGAAAACACCTTAATTTTGTCTGTCTATTCAGACTTATCTTATCTCCGAAACAGCAGCATCGATTTTGACGGAACTTACTGGCAGATGGCTAATGTTATAAGGTCTAACCGAGTCTACTTTTATTTTGAGATGCCAACTATCGATTGATATGGGTTCAATCCATGGTTAATCAAATAAAACTTGTCCTAAAGATGCCATCAGTGATAAGTATCGAAACTGTGACACTTTAAAACATTTTTTATTATAATGTCACGCGGGCGAAGGTCGCGGGCAAAAGATTATTGACTATAGCTTTTTGGAAGTTCTATCGTAAAGAGTTTACCATTAAACGTTCCAAAAATTACATTAAAAGCATCTCATCAGAGATGCATTTTGACTTGTTCCTCTCTAGCCAAATAAGAAACGAGTATCATGACCCGCCACGAAGAAGACAGTGTTACCGTGAACGAAAAGCTCTTGAGCTAACCAAGAGCTTTCAAATCTGGATTTGTACACGGATGATGGCAATAGGCTCGTCCTCTATTACATGGGACTTAAACATAACTGGCGAACTGTACTATTAGGTACACAGTTTGCCGAACACTTCGGGTATTACGTGCGTGTTAAGTTTTATCTTTAAAGTGCCAACCCAAAAGTACACTCATGGACTTACAAAGAAAAATACTAATATACGAGTATGTACAAAAAGTTCTTAATACAAACTGGCCACATATTATATACATTAATATTTAGTTTGAAAATAGAATTACTTCAATAGTCTTTTGTTTCTGGATTTCATTTGTTTTTTTCGTTTATTTGTTATTTTCACTAGTCTATTGGAATAATTTTGCTGACGTAGGCGTATTAATTTCATAAATTCGTCTTTTTCAAGTCTATTTTTTACAAGAACGTATCGCAATAGTGATCCTTAAACATCAATTAATACCTGAAGGCACAATGCCGGATCTTCGCGTAGCTCAGGTTTCCAAAGCTGTTACTGCGACCATTTTCAATTAAAGAATTGAAAATGGTCGCAGTTATAAAGAAGTGGCTCAAACATTGCGAGTTTCCAAATCCATCATCTTTCGAATTTCACTCGTTCTAATATATTTTCGTTACAAACCTAAAACTCCTCGATGCAGACTGAATTCTAGCCAGTTGCCGTTGAGTCTGGCTGGAAATAACTGTCTTAATAAACACAGAAATAGCTCCAAGTTAGGTGAATGATCGGGGGAGGATGTTTTATCTTTATTGTGTTGCAGTTTCTAAAGTTTGTTTGTTGAGGCGAAAATATGTGTAGTAATTTATGATGTTTTGTAAGCGTGATTTGAGTTGCGTTAGTGTAGATATTTGCTGAAAATGTAGCATGAACTTTTGGCTATGATAAATTTATTTAAAAAAAATATGTAAATACTTGTGAAAATGTTTCAAGAACCAACATAATATTAATTCTGTCCCGGTTTTACACTTCGCTCAAAAGAGTATTTCCTTTCAATAACTTATATTTGGATCTATGTAGGTTTTGACCACGATTGAACCTATGAACTTAATTATATCCCAATTGTTGGCATTTATGTCTACATGTTTTTTCTTTCTTTTTCTAAAAAATTGTCTGCAAATAATAATAAGTTAGGTCATCACCATCAGCGTACCTTTTTCCAAACTATGTTGGGGTCGGCTTCCAGTTTCACCGAATTAAGCTGCATACCAGTATTTTACACAAAGTGACTGCCTATGGTCGTTTGGCAGCGAGATGGGCGGACTACATAGTTGCCCTCGGGGGCAAAACCTGGATGAGGCTGGCACAGGACCGTGGAGATTGGCACAAGAAAAGAGAGGCCTATACCCAGCTGTGGGTGAGTTCCGACTGATGATGATGATGATGATGATGACTGCCTATCTGACCTGCAAAATCCACTTAGAACTGGGTACTACGATACCCCTTACTAACAAACTGACTAATAATAATCTAGGTCCCCTGAAAAAAGTCTTAAACGAAAAAAATCTGTGATTCAACTCAATGAACAGCTATTTATCTCAATCAAACAAAGAGTTTACGCGCGTTTAAACTCAAACAAAATACAGCGTGTCTTCTTTCGCTCGGCAAGTAAAGTATGCGACGAGTATTTGAGCAAGTTTCAGGTTGAGCTCGATAGCAGAGTTGCTGCAAATATGCAGAATGTTCTCACACAAAGCAGGGTGCAGACGTGTGGAAGAGAGACGTTAAACAAGATGTCTTAGCTTGAACATGGGAAGAAAATGTACCAATAAATGTACATTTTACATTTATTATTGTTACATTTTCTTCCCTGTTGAAAGTACTACGAGGTTTTTTACAGTATTTTGGCCCGAATTTTCGTAACAAGCACAACAATTTATCCTGTTGACAGCGGTGTGGACGAGTTTTTTGACGCCCTGTAATTCTTCTCTTTTTGATACTTGTATATATTTTATTATAATTTTAGTTCTGTAAATTGTAGTTTGTAAATAAAAAATGCAAGTTTAAAAAAAACCATTTATCATAATATATTTAAATATAACTGACTGCTTCGTTGGTCTAGTGGTCGCAAGTGCAACTTCTGTGCTTGAGATCCCCGGTCCCAGACTGCGTCGGTCACAGTGTCATTAAGTTTTGTCATCAGGAGTTTCTCAGTAGCAGAAACGGTGTCTGGATTTGTGCCTTAATTTACGTTTAACGTCTGAATTTGAGTTTTTTTAAGTTTTATTTTTATTTTTAACTGCTCAAGGTTAAACCCAGCGTTTAGTCTAATCTACTTCACGTCACGGAATCCATGAATAGATTCCTCTCCTCTTTACAAAATATCAAACTTTTGAACACGAAACGCAGCGGTACTTTATAACCTACCTATCCCCTAATGTATGCACCGTGAAGATATAGTGGTGTAGGTACTCTAATTACACGAGTAATTAACCGACTAGTTTGTAGCTTACGGTTAACGAACAACCTAAATTTAAAATACCTAGCCAACTAAAGGCGTTGTGCAATACAAATAAATCAAATAATATCATTTTACTGAATAAGCAAATAATCATGTACAGTCGAACAAGCTAATAAGTGTACACGTAGAGATCTTTATAGTTCTAGTACACACGAAATATTGATTGCAATTTTGTTCTATAAAGTGTTTCGCACTAAGCAACTGATGTCAAACGTTGTATTGTTTGACAAGTCTCTAAATTTATTTTTATAATCTTAAAAGTAAATTCAAGTTAGCTGCCTGTATACTTATTAGCTTGTTCGACTGTACGGCACTTAAAAAAAAACACTTGCCTAATGCCCGTTTTCACCAACATAAAATGACATCTAACTGCATGACTAATACCCGTTTTCATCAACGAAGTGTTACTTTATTTCCCTGGGCTGCGGGTTGTTCGAAAGAGATACCGCGGCCTCGACACAAATGGCTAAGAAGAAACATGGGTGGTTTATAGTCAGTAGAAGTCTTACACTCCCTACCGCTCTGCCCAGCGGGAGGAGTCATTTGATGACTTCCCAGCCCCCCAAAAAAAAATGATTTACTTAATTTTCCCTTACTGTACAACAACAGTTCGTACACAGCCGTAGATCACTTGGAGGTAAATACCCGTGAGATACAAGTAACCATGCGAACGAAGTCGCGGGTAAAAGCTAACTAAGCAGTTTTACATTCAAGGTATAGAATTTTACCTTACTTTATTTTATAAATGGACGCAGTTTTCATGTTAGGCAAAGGTTTTCCCAGAAGGATATCAAACCTCTTTGTGTGGAGCCATCCTTGGGAAACCATTTCCGAAATTTTTTAGACCATGAGTGGCTTTAGGCAGAGACAATATCCCTTTTTATCTAGGGTTGCTATATGTTTGGAATTTTACGGATAAGTTCCGAATTAAAGCTTAGTGTTCGTAATGTAGGAAGAACTCAAATATAAAACGTTCCAAAAATTAATTAATGATTTAAAGTTTCATTATTCTATTTATAAAGGTATGATAGTATAGTTTGTGGGGATAATTAATTGTTTCTCTTTCACGTAAATACTTTTGAACGGATATTAATGTTTGGCAAACAGATAGTTAACAGTTAACCTTTAATAAGATACTTTTTATCCCTTTTGATCCCAGGGGTAAATTACCGAACAAGCACCAAAAATTTGCCACATCACCACAATCCATTCACCACAATCACTCGTTTTTTCACCGCAATAACATCACATGCGCGAGCACTTGCTTTCAGTATTGAACCGAGCTTGGTAGTAAAGTAGTATTAAAGTAGCATTGGTACGACCACTGGCGCGAGCACTGGCACGAGCACTGGTACGAGCACTGGTACGAGCAATGTCAAGAGCACTGGATTAAACACTGGTACGAACAATGTCAAGAGCACTGGATCAAACACTGGTGCGAGCACTGGTACGAACAATGTCAAGAGCACTGGATCAGACACTGGTGCGAGCAAGAGCGCGAGTACTAGCACGAGCACTGGCGCGAGCACTAGCACGAGCACTGACACGAGCACTAGCACGAGCACTGGCACGACCACTGGCGCGAGCACTGGCATGAACACTGGCGCGAGCACTGGCGCGAGCACTGGCGCGAGCACTGGCGCGAGTAAAATCTACTCACAGCCTTGAGACACTCCATACAAAATGATAAACAACAAATTAATTACTTCGAACTACATTAGAAGAGAAGTCATTAGATTTAAATCAACTCTTAAGTGTTTGCCGTGACTTAATGTACTTGCTTAAGTTATTATCACGCTCGTTTTATTTGTGGGAGATACAGAAAGGTTGGGAGTTAATTATGTAGTTTATAAATGCTTTGCTTTGTGCCTTACAATCGCTGAGACATGTTTTAAATACTTTATTGGACTTGTTTTGTTTGTATTCATTTGTGATCTTTTTGTGAAGATTACTTGAAAGGTAATTAGTTCAAAAGTAATTAATCACTGTTGGTACATAGAAAGTGATATTGACTGCGATCCGATAAAATTTAATTGGTTACTTACCTCTATATAAAAATGCAGGAGGCATGCAGCAGGATATTAGGAAAGCTGAAAATTACGATCCTAAAATATTGCAAATAAAAACTTATAATAATTATTGTGACCGTAGCTCTAATTGTTAGGCAAATGTTTCAAAAGCATTTACGGTTTTTCGGCAAAAACTTATAATAATCATGCAATTGATATAATCATGATTGATCCGATACGCCTCCCTTAAAATATTTGTTTCGTTATTTTTTAAGCCTGCCACACTATTCCAAAAAACCATTGCAACTCCTGAATGCCAGAATCAACAGTGGCGACCACCAGAAAAGTGGCGAGGCAATGAAGCTCGACAAAATCCCTAAGTAACAATTCAACTGTCTTAAATTCGATTCTGCAATGAAATTAATCAGAAAAGAATATCGAAGGAGTAGGAAAAACATGTTTTGCTGCTAAAATAAATCTTGTTTCTAACTTCATACAAAACCATAACATTTAATTACGTTTATCTTGTCCCAAAATCAGCATCCAAGTACCACCAAAACACACATACCATAGACAACAAATTCCATCACTGTAAACAACATCTAAATCGGTGCAGTAATTCTCGAGATCGACAAACACAAACGAACATAATCCCTTTGTATTAGATTAACGGGAAGAGACTTTTGATAAAAGTTTATAGACATTCGATAGCCATGGAGATCGGTGGATAGCGATAGTAAGATAGACGTCGATATAAATTGTTTAAATACCTACGTCAGTATTGATAAAACGTGAAGTGTTCCGTAGGTTTTTTGGGTACGTTCAAAATCATTTTTGAATAACCCTCTGCTTCGTGAGGGTTAGGGTGGTGGTGTTCCGACTCAAAAATAAAACATTTTTGAATTTACTTAGTATTTTACATATTGTAGTGCTTACAGTGGTTTGTTTGATTTTCTTGTTCCTAGTATTTATATCGGAAAATCTCTACACCGCGATTCAGAAAATCGTCATAAATCTATCATCGCCATCTAGTTACAAATACATAAACTAATAAATATAACCTTTGACACATGACAATAAACCTTTTTGTGACTATGCGGTTCAATATTTTTTTAAATAAGATGATAAATACGGCCTAATGAAGCCAAAAAGCCCTTGTTCTCCCCATAATTGCATTTTATTGTTCTAGATATAGATCATACCAGGACCTGACTTGGCTTCACATGGCCGTCGAGAAATATCTCTCAGACCTGGTATGCTGGTTTGGTTCCCTCGCTATGTTTTATTTCACCTAAGCAAGCTTCTGCTGCAAAAAAGATATCAAAGTTGTCAAGCAATTACTACTGATGCTAAACAAAGATCAATTTTTTTTATAATGTAATATTAGCTGATGCCCGCGGTTTCGCCCACATAGATTTCAAAAACTTGACAATTTATATACTAAAACCTTTTTCGAGAACCACTCTATCCATTGGTGAAAACAGCATGAAAATCGGTGCAGAAGTTTTTAAGTTTATTGCGAACAGGCAGACAGACGCGGCGGAGGATTGTTTTAAAATATATAGGGTGTAAAAGTACCCTTAACGCAAACGAAGGGCATTTGTTCTCCCCACCACTGCGACCATTTTTTTGTTCTAGACCATACCTGGGAACCTCCTAGTTACGGAGATATTGGGGGTCAAAGTTCCAAATTTTTCACAGCTGTTTTTTAAATACTAGTATTTCAGGTTTTAACTTTACTTAAATTACCTCCATGACCCGTTTACTATTCAAAGCATCCTCTAGCACAATGTTTTAAGAGTGCTACTTTGAGTTTTACCGTAAAATGTGATTTTTGACCCCAAAAAAAAAAGTCATTTCCCAGAAAAAATTTTTGCGTAGGGGTACTTAGTTTGATGTACATAATGCTTGGTTGACGGATGCGTGAAGGGTTCGTTTATACCCTGTATAGTGATTATTATTTCCTCTGACCATCAATTAATGAGAGCGTTTATTGATGCAGGCTTTAGTGTCACACAACGAGTTTTAGTATAATCTATTATAAATAACGTCAGGAGACTAGGTCGTTCTACTAATAACTTATAGACAGTTAATTTGTTTGATAAATAACAGTGGAATCGGCCCGGGAGCTATTCCGTTTAATTTTGTTTAGTTTACGATATTCGACTTGTAATTAAGAAAGGTTAGGTAATTATTAGACTATAAACTAATATATCTATAACTCTTTAAGTTATTGTATTAAGTAGGTGGATACCGTTATGTTGAAATAATGAATATCAGTGTACGTACATCCTACTGACACAAAAAAGCAATTAATCAGCTGTACAAAATTAATCGGAAATAATGTCAATATCTTGTTCTGAATACATTTCACAAGTGTTTTAACCAACATCGCCCCTTCCATTCGAACGCCAATAGATTTCTACGACAAAATATACTATTATTATTATTAGATATTGACATACATAATACATATTGAAGCGCCGATGGCTATTTGACCCAAAGGTTGACTGGTAGAGGCAGAAACCACAAAACGTCACCTGCTACGATCCCTACATACCTCTCCTGCTTCATCCACATTCATACATCTTGTCATACACACACGCCGCAGCCCGCGCCGGTTACAATAATAGTAGGTTTATTTTTTTTTATTTTTTTCGCGGTAAGAAAAATTTCAGAAAAAAAATCAGAAAAACTGTGTACGATTTGTTGAATAATATTCTGTTTTCTGTTAGCCTACCTTTTAAGCATCGTGATAATAGCGATAGCTGACTGCAGCCCTGTTCAGTAAATTTATTTCAAATTAAAAAAAAAAAACGAAGAAAATAACTCTTTTTGGTTCACCTCAGTCCGGTAAAAAAAAGATTGTGTGCACTTTTAAATAAATCTAAATTAATTAACTACAAAATAATTTAACAAAATTATGCACACAATTTTAATTAAACGAACATAAATATGAATTAACAAAAGGTCCGTACATCCTGCTTCACATCTTTTTTGTCACATTAACTATATTTTTTGCCTTGTTGGTTCGCTTGTAAAAAGTGCAACCCGAAAACATAATATTTTGTGCATTCTGTATGCATAATTAATTTGTAAAATGGTAATAAAACGTTGTTGGAGATTCTTTTCATGTTTTGTTTTATCTTCCTAGGGGTGAAGCAGGATAAATGATTAATGCGGTAACTCACCAACTTATGATTAGAAAGCCAACTACTACGTTTGAAAACATAACCCATAAAATTAAAAATCTTTATGATTTCAAGCTAAATTAAAAATGATAATTTTTATACTTACGTCACTACAACAACAAGATCGTAGTCTAGAAAATTATTTACGACCCAAGCTTCTACCTATAGTTTTATATATTATCAACACCTCAATCAAGAATCCACAACCCAATATAAAAACTCAAACAAAATCCTAATAACCCATCAGCATTTACGGAACCCTAAAAAAAGGGTCAGAAAGGGTGTTACGTTCTCCAAACGATGGGAAAAAACACTGAGAACCTCTTTTGTTGATCGGATGAATAAAACAATAGGATCGCGAGAAACACCGCGTTAAGGAAGTAGATTACCGCTAGATATTGTACCAAGGTCACTTGGAAGCACATGATCTAGTTCTCATTATAATATAAATACCTGGTATATGGGTTCCACGTAGGTATATAACGTCCCATTAAAATAAATGGACGAACTTTTAGAAATCATTCAGACCACCAAATAAGGTCGAAGGTAAAAAATATATAAGAAAAACGCATATGATACTTACAAGAATAAAATCATCTAACAAAAATACACTAAAAATGTTGGTTCCCCAACATTTTAGGTCAAAATAAAATCACTTAAATCAGTGTTTTTTTTTACTTGGATTACTTTGGTTAGACGTACTGAACGCTGTGTTAAAATTTGTCTATCTATTTTAATGGGACCTTATACAGGGTGGAAATTAACCCATCACACAGCCGTTAACCAAGCATTCTGTACATCAAACTAAGTACCCTTAAACTTAACTAAATTAGTACGCAAATAATTTTGCTGGGAAACGATTTTTTTTTTGGGGTCAAAAATCACAATTTTATGGTGAAACTCAATGTAGCACTCTCAAAAGATTGTGCTAGTAGATGCTTTGAAAACAGCTGTGAAAAATTTGGAACTTTGACCCCCAATATCTCCGTAACAAGGGGGTTCCCAGGTATGGTCTAGATCAAGTGCCTTTCGTTTGCGTTAAAGGTACTTTTACACCCTTTATAACATTACACTTGCTGAAAAAGGTGGTACACCCACATTTCGACAGTCATACGAGTACTCTATGATAGCGTGACGGTGGCGAATGAAATGATGACTGAAGAATGGAAGACTTAAACGTATTTTGCCGACTCCTAGTAACATGGGAGAAAGACAGGAAGATGAGCGTGATGATTTAATTATCTACTTGTCGGAGTCGGTCAATAGTACGGTCGCTAAACGAAGCGCGTCACGTGACCCGAGTGGTGGCAGCGCTAACACTCGGCAAAGTTCGTGCTACGACGAAGCCTAGCTAGGGAGGGGCGCGATGGCGAGGCACACTTGCCTTCCGACCGTCCTAGAGAACCTCCAGGCCTAGGAACTGTCCTACGTTTCGCTTGGTTATAAATTATTATTGTGGTTATTGTGTTCAGTTGTAATTTCAAGTACTTCGTTAGTGTAATAAAAACAGCGTATCGCACCCTTTGAGTTTTCATTGCACGAAACCTATGTTCCGCCCACATAATGCTCGAGTCTAACGGAATAAATCCTGACGATACGACATACCTTATCATGATACTGACACGAATTGTTTTGGCTGACCTGGAAGTCTTTGAATAGATTCAGGACACAGGTTGGCCAAAACAAGGAACACCTGTTCAGGTGGAGGTTATTGGATAACTCTGCCCTGGAGTGTAAAAGTGGAGTTGCCCTACAAACGATGGGACTTGATGACGTGACTTGCCTCTCCTGTTGTTTGCACATCACATGAGCTGATAGACGCTACTGAAAGTGCTAAACTCGTCGCCAAATGGGCTAACTCAATTTTAACTGACATCGACACCCTAAGACGAAGATAGTTCTAAAATAAAATAATTGGCTTAACAATTTGGAACCTTGGACAGATAAACGACAGTGATATAAAGCTTACACAACGTATGTGCAAAGTAACGTTTGGGTAAAAGGCTAGTCATAATTATTTATTCACAAATTAGAGACAACCATACAGATTAACCTAAAAATAGACATAAAATAGACAGAACATGTGAAATTGTACTGTAATGTAAATATGCTTAGGTTGCCTTAAGACTGATTCGCTCTATCCCCTCGTACTAGTATAAAACTGCACCACGTAAGGTTGTGACTTTGTGAGAAAACCTGGATGAAATAACCTGTAACAGTTTAAACGGTGTAAGTAAGCGAAGTGATCAATGCTCTGCTCATTCCGATTTCCCCATGAAGAGAGGCAAGGTGAAACAATAATTGATTCAGTGAAGACGTAAAGTCAGAGTTCCTCTGAATGTATTGATTCAACTTATCGCAGTAATGTTTTAGATTCTACAACATATGATTAGATTATACATCAAGTCTGTATTTTGCGATAGAGTGGATTAGGTGGATGCACTACCATGTTTCACCAGGCCTGTCCATCAACATCATCATCACATAGTCCTTTTTCCTAATTTGGTGTGTTGGGAAAATATCAAATAACCCCTCCCGCTCGCTTTGTGTCGAAGCCGCGGTATCTCTTTCAAACAACCCGCAGCCCCGACGGGAGTCCTTTTTCCCCTCATGTTTAGGTTCGTCTTGTAATAAAAGCAAGACTAATGCCATCCACTTAGCACAAACCTAGCACAAATTCCGAATGTAGCCAATCGAATAACACACTCGATTTGGGCATTAAATCAGTTTATGAATTTTATATGCAATGTTTTTAATTCATCATCATCTTCCTGTCATTGCCCCATTCTATTTGGGGTCAGCGCAAAACGTTTTCTTCTTCCATTCGCCTCTGTCAGTCGTCAAGGCATTATTTACTCCTTTATCTTTCATTTCATTCCTCACACAATCCATCCATCTTTTCTTAGGCTCTCCCTCTTCCTCTCCATTCATTAATATTAATATCCATTACTTTTTTTTAAATGTTTTTAATTGTTTAAGATTTTTATCCACAAATAAGTCTTTCAAGCTCTAACACATCAATGCTTCATAGATTTTATCAAAAAATGTTACGTTTTTCATACCAAAAACCTTAACACATACAGCGAGTTATAAACCTCGGAACCAGCACGAAATCCATATAGAAACAAACATTTGTACGGCCTACAGATATTTGTCGTGTCTGAATGTTTGCCTACGTGATTTGTATGTGGAATGGCACCCCTTTCATGGGTTTGTATTTTAGTGTCCTTTCTATTCACATATAGTGTGGACGTGGCTTACAATTGTTGCATTGGTATGACAAAAGAGAGAAAAAGGAAATAAAAGATAAATTAAAGAGAAATCTCTGTACTAAAATTTTTCCACTGCAAGGTAAAACATTGGCACATAACATCACGCCAGTAATCCTTAAAGGGTTAGGCAGAAGTCTACCCATTAGTTCACCCACATTTCCCCAGTTATGTTTAATTTCCATGTAATAGGGGCGATGTAATAGGGCCGGTTTCCTCACGATGTTTTCCTTCACCGTTTTTGAGGGCAGTGGTGATGAAATAAATTACACAAAGTAATGCGCCTACCTGGGTTCGAACCCACGACTTACTGTTCGTAAGTCGGGGCCGCCGCCACTGCTCTCGTCACATTGACACAAATATGTACTGAAAATAAACTATCATGTAGCAAAGATATTAAAACTCATTTATACAGCCGCAAAGTTACTAATTTCAAAGTTAAGCCGCACTTGCCTAGGTCGAGTTTCCTCTGTGCCGTGGAAAGTATTATATGTTGGTCCCGGCTGTCATCTATAGATCTTTGGCATTCGTTAAAGGTAGTCAGTGGAACGAAAGTCTGACAACCAGTCTTACGAAGGGCTATCGTATTACCCAGTAATAATAGGATAATAGGGTTTAGATCGGCAGTCACTACATGTAAAATACTGGTATTCAGCTGCATCCAGTAAGACTGGAAGCCGACCTCAACATACTCGTAGTTGGGAAAATTCTAGGCAGAGTGGTGTACTTGCATTCAAAAGTGGATAGTCTAGTTTTTAAATCCATAAACAAAAACTAAAACAAAAGAAAAACGGATACATAATCTACTAAAATGTGTAGTCCGCTATTTGAACCCTACATAAATATTAAACTACAGCACGATACTACAATCGATTGCCCAGCACAAAATAATAATGCATTTTCAGTTTTCTGCTATATCAATGTAACATATTATTTTGAGGCGGCTTTAATTACCACTTCATTTAAGCTTAGATGCCGTTACAGCTCGGTATATTATACCCTATTGTGTTATATAATATTGTGAAACGGTAAAAGGTTTGCTTGTTTATTAGTTTGTATGTAGGGTGCTCATCACCACTACTCTCAAAAATGGTGAAGAAAAATATCGTGAGGAAACAGGCATGTCCTAGAACCAAACATTCGAAGGCATGATTGTGACATTTATCTGCTAACATGCACTGGACCCGCGTGGTGGATTATAGCCATTCCCTCTTAGAGAGAGGAGGCCTGTATCCCAGCAATGGGAACATTTAAAAGCTGATGATGCAGGGGGTATTCTCTGGAAAGAAAAAGAAGAAAGATATTTTAGATTTCTAAAAAGTCTTTCACTGACAGAAATCGACATTATTCGTGGGTGTAGCCTATAGGCTATAAATAATATAACGTTTTGCGGACAAAGTCGCGAGAGAAGTGCTAGTATAATACATAATGGGTGTAAAAGCAGTACAATTTGTGTCAAAGCACTACTTAGCCAGCATGTTTGGCATGCATTCAGAGGGTTAAAAATCGATAACATCGGTTTATGTGTTGACGGGTTGCCAATCTGTAAGTTATTTTATATTACTGATGATTTATGATTACTGTTTATGTATATAGCAACACCGGGAGGGGACGTTCTAGAAGGACATCCTTATCGTCATCTTCTTACCCTTGCTTCATCATCATTCTCCTGCCCTTATCCCAATTTATTTAGGGTCGGCGCAACATGACTTCTTCTTCCATACTTCTCTATTTCTCGTCATGTTAGCGGTCACTTCCTTTCTTGCCATGTCATCCTTCACACAGTCTACCCTCCTACCCTTGATTATCCCATTCTAATTGGGGTCATCGCAACACGTTTCTTGTTCCACTATCCCCTGTTAGAAGTCTGGGCATCATTTAATTCTTTCTCTTTCAAATTATTCCTCACACAATTGACATAATCCATCCATCTTTTCTTTGCACATCCTCTTCCTCTCTGTCTATTTACATTAAAAAATTATCACTTTTTCATTACGAACTAGAAGCTCCATACACTGACCTAATTGGTGACGTGCTTCAGAAAGGACAGGTGCAAAGTACTAGCAAACGGCGGCGTGAGTGTATGACTACATGAATGATTGTGGACAAACGGGGTAGATATATAAGGATTGCAGCATTATATAGTTTCTACTTACTCCCGTAGGAAAAATACGTGATTCTATGTATATAAGTATGTTTGTAAGTATTTTATACAGATATAAAACCACAGTAGGAAACATTTTGTTGATGTTGTCAAAGTTAAATTGAAAGTCAAGAAGTTTCAATTAAGTTATGATAACATGTTTGTTAAAGTTCTTCGTAAAATTCTTCGCAGAATTATTATCGGAAAAATCTATGAAGATAAAAATAATTGTTAAGTTAATTTTGAGTTTTTGTTTTCATGGTTTCTTATAATAGATCATTTCATTTTATATTTGACTATCAGCAAAAAAAATTGTATGCATCGTATTTCTACATTGGAAAATACATAAATATATCTAAACACATGCCTTCATGATTCACGAACACATGTTATAACCATGCCAGACAACTCTACAACACCGAAAAGGTTTATCAATTATGTATATTATCAAAGGTACAGCCACACTATGCTGCATCCATTGTAATGGACCCAACAGTTACACAGTGTCGTGTCAGCTAGGCGCCAACGCGGACGTCCCATGTCGTTTTGACGTTTCGCGCCAAACGGCTTCGCGCCGTTTTCGATATACAACCTTTTTACTCTCAATAAAAAATTAAATTGCTGACGAGTGCTGACTTTTTTGTGTGAAAAAGTTTAAATTAAATATGGAACAAGTCCGGAGAACAATGTAGAATTGTTTTCATTTTTTAATTAAATACTTTTTGACAGTTCTGAAATCGTGTGTGACGTTTCGTGTTTATTTTTGATGTTTTGAATGAAAACTTTTTTTCTGGAATTGTGTACTTTGTTTTTTTGTTTACTGGAATTTTGTGTACTTTGTTGACAGTGTTGTTTGACTTGTGAGTGACTTTGTGACTGTTTTGTGTTTTGGATTTTTAACAAGAGCTGCCAGATTTCATTCGCAGATGAAAGGTAAGTTTTAATTTATTTTCTTGTAATAATTATTGAGTGAGTTACTCATCTTATTATTTTTTATTTTATTTATGTCAGCTTTAGTAAAAACATATTATTGTTTTTTAGAATATTTAATTTATTCAACAGTTGCATATTTTTTTAAATATTCATCTATCGAGCTCCGTAATTTATTGTTTTTAATAAAACCTGAGTAACAAACCCAACATTTAATAAAAAAAAATAAACATCGTAAAATAACGCCATCTAAACATAAAAACAAATTAAAATGCCACTCTAATCTTATCCAAAAACGCAATTCCACCCAAAATCTCAGAAAAGACAATCAAAATCTTTATCAATGGACTCCAAAATTGGATTACAGCGTATCTGCCCTCTGCCTAAAACAGACCGCAGTACACTTTCAATAAAAAAGACATTATAAAGTAGTCGGTGTCCAAAAAACACAAGACATCTCAAGAATCAAGATGGGTCTTCATACAACCCAATACCACACATCAAAAACAAAAAACAACTGCGACTTTCGACCTTAGTTCTTGGTCCTTAGACTTATAAATCATTTGAGGGATGGCAAAGATAAGTTGGTTTAATTTTTTTTAATAAACAGGTTTGATACTTACTCGTTAGGGATCGTAATTAGGGCAGGTGTTCAATGGCGGTGGATTTTTTGTTGTTTAGTTTGATTTTACTTATTTTTGTGGAGATCTGGTTGGGAGGCTGTTTCGAGAAAGAGTTTTATTTCAGATTTTTGGCTACCTGGGATTGTGGGTGAAATTAATTGTTCGGGTTCTTATTTTAACGTGTACCTAGTTTGGTTAAAACTAGAAGCCGACCCAAGATGCTGATTGCTGGGGAGTTTGTTCCACCACTTCTTCTTTCCAGCAAAAACGTTTTGGGGGACTGTCACTTGTAAATGAGTAAAGTAAATTTTGACGTTCGAAAAGTGCTGATTATCCTAGTTTGAATAAATGACTTTTGATTTTGATTTTGATGCTGCAATCAGCAAAAACACTAGGTAAATGACAATGAATGGTGATTTATAGTCTTAGGTTATGTCAGTTTTTTACACTGATCAATTCATCATGTGGAAACGGCGACACATTAATATAACTCTACAAATCAATAACATGGCTTCGCTTTGTATAGATTTCCCGTACAAAAACAGTACGCAGCCACTGGTTCTGTATAATTAGATTTGTCACCATGTCTACCTAGTTAAATATAAATAATAGAAAATAACTTAATTAATAAGAACTCATAAATAAAAGTAAATATATTCAAGAAAATAAAATTTTTCAATTTGAATGACGACATTTTTCAAGAGATCCGTTTCTTGTTTTAGTTATTTTTTATAGGCTGTTAGTTATTTTTTTGTATGAGCTTTCCGTACAATGAGAGAACAGTTTTACTTTGGTTATGCATAGCATGATTGGTCATCGTCCATACATCATTCCGAGCCCCTCACATCGAAAATTTTGTGAAAAACTTTGCATATATAATATTTTGACCGTGTAGGTAGGTATTACTCTTTTGTAGAAAACGGCTATTTTCTTGTTTTTATATTTATTTTAACTATCTTATACCGTTGCGCAAAGGCTCCCATAGCCATCCGCTCTACTCTCCGAGCGGTTTTATTTAGCCAATAACGCACAAAAGCCTCTTTAGTCTGCATACACACTGCATCTTGCATAATTGCCGATGAAATTTTAAATGTGGTTTAAAATTCGTTTATTGCCCGTGGTCCACCCGCCTAGTTCACTTGGGTGTAATACGGGCAATTATTGAATACGTATAGACAGTTTGTGCGTCGATATCACCTTGTTCCCTGTAAAACGACACGGGACGGCACGGTTGGCGTAGTGGCTGAGAGATTGGACTGCTGCGCTGCGTGTCGCGGGTTCGATCCCCGCACGGAACAAATATTTGTATGGCCTACAGATAGTTGTTTCGGGTCTGGGTGTGTTTGTGTATGTCAGTTTAAATGTTTGTGAACGCACCCACGATACAGGAGAAATTCCTAGTGTGGGGCAATACTTAAAAAAAAAAAAAATCCTAACCTAAGCCTATTATACAGTATCCTAGCAGAATCCGTAAAGCTTATTTTACCATTATTTAATAGCACTGCTATACGCTGTGCTCAGAATAATACGCCTCGTGTCAGCCTTGTGGCTTGTTTGGTATTCTGCACGGGTACTAAAACTTGCCTAGGAAAAATGTTTCTATCCGGTCTAGCCTTTTTGGAGACAAGGGAGAGGCAACCGGTTACACAATAAAGGACCTATATGTCACAGTAACATTGTCACGTATATAATGTCGTGTTCTGTCTTTAGTTAGATGAGCTAAACTAATAAATATAACATTTGTCATAAGATTTATTTATTTTAAGGCAACTTTGGCCTATGCAAGTATAATATCTATTTCTTACATAAGCATATGCAATATTGGCATATAATGTTCCCACTGCTAGGACTCAGGCGTCACCTATCACCACGCGGGCGCGGGCCCAAAGCAGGTTTGGTAGATGTCACAATTAAATATGTCTTTTTTAAACTCCTTACGGACTCACATAATTGCAGGGTGTAAGCGGACCCTTTCCGAAGCTGTCAACCAAGCATTCTATACGTCATTTAACTAAGTACCACTAACTTTACGCAAAAAATATTGCTAAAAAACACGGGCTCAAAAATTACGTTTTACAGTCGGACTCCACGTAACGAACTCAAACCGTTGTGCTGATAGATTCATTGAATATTACGGGGGACGTGGAGGTATTTAAAATAAAGCTATAACATGAAAAACATGTATTTAAAAAGAACTTATGAAAAACTTTGCCCATCAATATTTCCGTAACTAAAATGTTCCCAGGTTTTGTTTAGAACAAAATATGATTGCAATGACTCCCGTCATTGCAATCATATTTTGTATAACAAATGTCTTTCGGTTTCGTAATCCAACTTTTACAGCTCCCAATATAATAAAATGCATTTTGTAGTAAATATAAGGTTAAAACCATCTTTATCTTTGTTTTATTTTAAATAAATAAACGAAGTCAAAATATTTCCACAACAAACTTTTATAGCCCATAGACAATGTTAAATGCATGTACGTTTCAGAAGGCAAAGCCTTAAAGCCAGGTACACACATTATGCATCACGCTGCGCATTGCAGCATGCAGAACTATCTTCATACATTTTTATTTTGTTCGCAAGAATTGTCTGTGCATATTTGCGTTTTACTATGTCTGTAGTCTGTACACACGGCGACATATTAAGTTATACATTTCCAGTGTAACATGGCTCGCTTTATACGAAATGTTCAATCTCATAGCTCTAGGCCTAGGATAAGAATGAAATCATATTAAAGAATCTACTGGTATATGAATATTTTTTTCTAAACGCGGCATTTTTAAATCACATATTCTAGGATTTTTTAAAGAATTTTTGAATCTAAAAAAATAACCCGTTGTATATTATATTTCCGGTACATTGAGATATCCGCGTACACTGGGTTTTCAAAACTTGATCAGTCGTCGTGCGTTCCTGCTTTTAAAAAAAAAGTGTTTATGTTGTAAGACTTATCTTCAACTTACAAATGAAAAACAAATTGATACAGATTCGTAGATATTGCTTATCTTATGAACGAGTTGTAAAGTTAAGTGAAACAAATGAGGAGTGGGATGGTGGCGGGGTTTGATGGATGTCGTGGGTGATAAGTGATGGATCACTGATGAGGTAATTATAAGGAACAGATACTGATATATTCAGAGGAGCTCGTGGCTTAGTAAGAACTGCCACTCGGGTCGATCTTTAGGTAAAGCTGTGCTTGCCTAGGTCGATCTGTGAATGGGTGACCGCCCGACATACCGAGTTTCCTCCGTGCCTCGGAAAGCACGTTTAGCTATTGGTCCGGGCTACCATAATTATATAGATCTTTGGCAGTCGTTACAGGTAGTCAGTAAACCTGAAAGTCTGACAACCAGTCTTACCCAGTATTAACTGGGTTGTGGAGGTTAGATAGGCAGTCGCTCCATGTAAAATACTGGTATTCAGCTGCATCTGGTTAGACTGGAAGCCAACCCTAACATAGTTGGGAAAAGGCTAGGCAGATGATGTTAAAAAGCGTAAAATGAACCTTTCATAATAGTAACTGCGTTTGTGAACATTTAGGAAAATAGATCTTATTATTAGGAAAATAATATGAATTTCGTTAAAATTCGTAAAATAACTTTTTAGACCCCCAGGTACCGATCTGAAATGAACGAATTGATTCTCAACATTTCTCTTGCTGATTCTCTCGCCCTCATTATAATATATTTGTGGTAGGCGGGTAAAAAATATAATCATATTCGGATAGAATTTTATGTAGTACCTACACCGGCTTTAGAATTTATTCTCCTCAGAGTATCCGGTCGTGTTAGTTGGATCTTTCCTAGAATAGACTTATTTCCAGTGTCTGGTTTTTCCACAATAAAAAACTTGTCAAGTGCGTAGTATAATATGTTATGTAGCTAGGGTCTCAGGAACAAAGAGAGGAATATTTTATTGTAGCTGAAAGATAAATATACTTAATATTTTGTTAAACACGAGTTCAATTTAAAGTTATGATCAACGAAGACTGAAATAAATTAAATATAAAGTATACCGTAGTAGTACCGTGTAGTAGTACTGGCGTGCGTGTATGATGTATGAATGTGGACGAAGCAAAAGGAGTATGTAAGGATCGTAGCAAGTGGCGTTCTGTGGTTTCTGCCTATCCCCATGGGAAAAGGGCGTGAGTTTATGTATGTATGTGTGTATAAAGTATTTCTTAAAGTTCCTCATAAGAAAATATTGGTAGAAAAATTACATAATTTTCACTTAGGTACACTAAACTAACAATTAGATACCGCTTAATGTTAGTGTAAATAGACTTAATACCTGTTAGACCTACTTCACCATAACAAAACGAAGGTTAAAAACATCACGGACAAACTACAAAATAAACAATATAACATATTACACGTTTATACACACAATAGATTTCTTACTGACCTTTAACATATTAAAACCATTTTCCAAAAAAGCAGACATTTCTTGCCTCCATAATGCCCCACAATTCCCTTGAGCTACCATCTTAGCTTGACCTCTAGAAAAACAAAAACAGCTTTATCCCCTAGCTATGGCAGGTCAAGATACAATGGACGTTAGTATTTCTATTATCATTTCAACTACTTGTAGAAACAACTTTACCAGTGCGTAGGTGTACTTTATTGAAGTTGTTTTATAAACTTACACAGGAAATTAAACCTTCTCCAATCAAGATAGAGCTTGAAATATATGAGCTTGAGGTCTCAGGTACGAGGTATTGAGAAACTAGATAAATTATTGTATGGGTAACGGTCAAATTCGATCATTGGTTTTAATAAGGATGTTTTCGTAGTAATAAGACGGTGAAATAACATCAATTTCTTGTTATTGGAATATAAATAATTGTAGTTTACAAGTAATAAAGTTATTGAGGTAGTATGAGTATTATTTTCTAGAAAACGGTAATCATAAAGTTGTGTTTTGTGAACAAAGGTTTTGCTTTGAGAGGCAATTTTAGCAACGTAACTTTTATTTTATGTCTGTTCTATATCGACAATATCACACATTGTGAATAAATAGCGACATCTACCATAGGTTATGTAATAAGGTATATTCAATTAAAATAAAGTCAATTCTTGTCTGTGACTCAAGCGTTTAATTTGTAAGAGTAACTGAACGCGATCAGCACAAAACGGCGTTCATGAGCGACGTTTAACTTTACTAGAAACATCATCATTTGCCTAGTCTTTTGGGATCGGCTTCCAGTCTAATCGGATGCGGCTAAATACCAGTATTTTACATGGAGCGACTACCTATCTGACCTCCACAACACAGTTAATACTAGGTAATACGATACTCATTGGTAAGACTGGTTGTCAGACTTTCAGGTCACTGACTACCTGTAACGACTGCCAAAGATATAATATATGGTAGCCGGGACAGACAGCTTAACGTGCTTTCCGAGGCACGGAGGAAACTCGTTATGTAATGGGTGATCAGATCACCCATCCACAGACCAGCCTAGGCAAGCGCGGTTTAACCTAAAGATCAACCCGAGTGGCAGTTATTATTAAACCACGAACTCCTCTTTTCTCCCGTCGGGGCTGCAGGTTGTTCGAAATAGATACCGCGGCCTCGGCGCAAGGGCTAAGAACGAACATGGGTGGTTTTTAGTCAGTGGAAGTCTGACACTCCCTTCTGCTCTGCCCAAGAGCAGGAGAGGTTATTTGTTTATGTGTTTAAATAATAATTGCTTCTTTTGCCTTAGAAAGCGTAACAGTAAATTATTCTCTTTATCGAATATATGTCTGGCCGCAAATAACACCATATCACCAAACTCAACAAGATGACAGATTCTGGCGAAGTGTCAAAGTAATTATCATTAGTCATATCATCCTTTGATCTCTTCATTATAATATGCAACATGACCCCAGAAACATGATCACAATCATACCAGGAATATTTTAAAAGGCTCATTTACACGAAGAGAGGATCTCGCTCGGTGCAAAGCGAAAATGTCCGGCGAGTCTTGTAAGCGATAATCGCACTCATATAGTTTCAAACATGCGAAAACATATTTGCATAATTTTTGACATAATAATTAAAATAATTCTCTGGTAATTTAGTTGAACTGTGTTTTGTACAATACATGATTGTATAGAAATTCTCGTCTATAAAAGTCTTCAAACCGGTACGGACTAGTTGCAGACGACTCAAATTCGACTGATTCAAATTGATACTACATTCACCTGCAAGAGTCCGCTCTGTCCGGAGCTACAATTTGGATTTCTACGTGGATGATGATGTTTCGTTGTCAATTTGACAGAGACTTTATGCGCCCGCTACCACCTCATGTCACCTTTCACTTTCTCACTTCCTCCCCATCCCCACATAAACCTATGACACCAGGTTAAGCAATAAACTTACGATAAAGAAAGAATATTCTCGTCCTGTATAACACAAATACGATTTAACGGTATGCGAACACCATACACACGACTTTTTTTCTTTTTTGTAGATCGCTAAAGGCGAGGCGAGGATTTTAGAGGCGAGAAACTTGATCCGTGTAAATGAGCCTCAAAAATCATACGTGGAATATGAAACAAATCAGTCAGTTGTAAAACCCTTTGTGAATGCATATGACAATTAAAACACAGACGGACCAATTAACTGCTGAGTCAAGCTTTTCCGTTCAATCATCATTTTTTGGTGTACGTCATGCAAATGTATTAACGAAATTGTTCATAAATTGTTATTTGTAGTCAGTGTAGTGAATTTGTTGCTTTTTATTTATTCATCAAATTAAACAAGGTGGAACAGTGGAAGGTACTTCTACACCAAATATTATGTTCTCCTCAGGACAAGATCGAAGTCAAGACAAGGCCCATTTAATATAAAAAAACATATTATATTCAGTAGGTATTCCCATAGATATTTTTAATCACGAATAAAATAAAAAAGAATCACGTAAATCGGATCATAAATCTCAACGTAATCGGTGTACATATAATACATAAAATAAAAAAAATACCAATCGAAGTGAGAACCTCATCCTTTTTGGGAAGTCGGTTAAAAAAAAGTATCTGCTTTCCAAATATTTTGACCGTGTAGGGATTGCAGTTTTGTAGAAAACATCTGTTTTTTTTAATAACCGACAAAAAAAATCTATGTGCTTGGTACTGAATACGTGGTAACCGTTTTAACGACGATATCACTTCCACCCTGTATAATGAACCTTATCCCACCGGTTTTAAGAACAATACCCAAGCTAGCAATCAGGGTTTAATCTCCAAACAAAACGCGTTGTATCCAGGATTACCGCTCTATAAGCCTTTGATCCATCTGCGTAAAGAAAAGCCCCTTCAGGTGTTGGTCTAGAGGTGCAGTCTTGGTTATTATGCCATTGGCTGTAACGACTATAACGTACATGAATGTACCACAATGTCGATAGCATCACAAGCCTAGTCAGTCACTTTTATTACCCGACTGCAAGGGAAGGGTAATGTTTTTTTAAAAGTAAGTTTGGTTTTGGTAAGATTTTTGTATTTGAAGACTGTTCTTCTATTAATTATCTTAATTGATGGGACGTGTACCACGGTAGTTAAAAAGAAAATAATGTAGCTCCACACGTTTTGGTCCTGAAGGCACATTTGCAGGAAATAGCATTACTAATTATTAGAGAAGGCCTTCCACTTTTCCCGAGAAAACAGGATATTAAAAAAATACCGATAAGTTTTGATAAAATTAAATAATTTCAATGTAATGTATCTGATAATTAGGATATATTGAACCCTTCCACCTTGTATTCAGAAACGAAAAATAGGCGTGGCTGATATTTATGTGAAGATAAACCTGCAGCAACAAAGATCACTATTTCAAAACAAAACTTTACTGCAGTCAGCAAGCACAAAACGCAGAATTCTAGAATTGAAACACATCCATATCATATCGGCAATATACAGCCCCATTCGGCCCAAAAGGCTGGATGGCCGGGTTAGATGAAAATTTAGAAAAAACAACCATTGCGACACACGACCGCTAATTGAATTGTCCCCATAGCGGACAGTCGTGATGGTTTTGTTAACAGGCTTGCCGGTTTTAGCATCGCTATTAGATTTCCAAAAAATATTTTTGGTCCGTCACGGTATAAAGTTTACCACTAAAATGTTTTTTTTTTGTTTATTTTGGATATAATGTAGTTTCGTTTATGTGATTACGAGACTTATAATTATTTACTAGCTGTTCCCAGCATGCGTTGCAATGCTATTTTTTGTACCTACATACCTACTACCTACTACGTTGTATATTATTGACATTATGACGTATGGTCTGTTTGAAGTTGACACACTAACGTCACTGAATTGTTTTGCCTTCCCGGAACCTCTCCGCTAACACTTGAACTTTATACAATAGCAATAAAGCTCAAATTGACTTTACGTTTTAGTTAGAAAACGTTTGCATGGGAAAAAGAAAAGGGCTGTTTTTAGGGCTTTTCCGGTCATTATTCGAATTTTTCTAGCCGTAAAAACCATCCTTGAACTTCAACGAACATTTAAAAAAAGAATTGGCCAAATTGGTCCAGGCGTCGGTTGTTAAGTTATGCGCTTACCAACACATTGAGCGATTCATTTTTATATTATAGAAGATAGAAGAAGATGTACAGCTGGCAAGGTTCGCAGTTAATCACTTTTCAACTTTATTACTAAGGTCATAGAGCTGTAAAGTGGTCGGCCAAAAATTTTGTTGTACATACTAAAATAACTGAAATGAAAAACTATTCGGAATTTTTAAAAGTATTGTTCTGTAACCTCCATGTGTTCATATATTTTTCTGTTTTAACAATTATTTTGAATATATTACAATATTCATATAAAATTGTTCTAATTTTCAGTGTTAAGAGATTACCACAATTATAATGTAAACAATAATGATTGACAGAAAACTAATACTATCATTGAGTGTCAGAGAAAAATGCAAATACAAAATGGTCTTATTAAAAACCAAAGAACTCCAAATAATTATTTATCTACTCAAATTCATTACAACGCCATCTATTATCACAAAACATCAACTCCGACGGGAAATGACATTCAAAAGACAAGAGCAAAGAGAAAGTCCGTTAATTGGTGCTTGTT
Organism: Diarsia brunnea; assembly: GCA_949774965.1. Classification (NCBI taxonomy): domain Eukaryota; kingdom Metazoa; phylum Arthropoda; class Insecta; order Lepidoptera; family Noctuidae; genus Diarsia; species Diarsia brunnea. The sequence goes on from OX459022.1 coordinate 6,319,845, forward strand.
TCACCATACATACCCAACATATCTTGATACGCGGCGAAATGGATTACTAAATTAAAATGCAATGAATTTGACGAATAGGTTGACATTTTTCTTTGAAAGTAACGCCACCGTGAAGTGTCAAGTTCTACTAGGCACTCATAAGTTGACAAGTGACAATCGTTTTGTGGTCCGATCAGGTTTTGTCACCGTATTTGTACAAAAGATTAAAGATACGAAATAGATGTTCACGTATGATTTGATGTGATAAAATCTTTTTTCTATTGTTCTGTCACGATGCGGTGACAATTGTGAAATGGTTAGAAGTCAATGACATGTATATTTTTCCGTATTGTGCAAGTTTTATTAGGACTATTTATTAAGGCTACTCTTGGCCACAAGCTTGCTGAATGGACACTCGGCGCCAGATTGCCACCAACGCGTTGATGCGACTTTGAAAGCAACGACTGTTGATCGCGGATGTCATTTGAAGCATGTCGTGTCACCCGATGCTGTGATATATATACATTAGAGCGCATTTATATCAGTGATTTTTTCTTTCTATCTGTGTATTCTATATAATTGATAATTGTGATAGAAAAGGATACAATGTATTAACTTGTCATAAGTTATCGAAATGTGTTATGACTCTGATAAAGTCGTTTTACAAATCCTTTTGTAGAATACTTTTTGAATGTGTTTGTCATATGAGGCACACCTCTGCCTCACCCTTCTGAGATAATAGACGTGATATTATGTTATGGTGCTAACAAATAAAGCAATTTACTTACACAGAACAACTTTAAGCATACTAAGTATAACTCGGCCAATTTAAAGCTAAACTGTTTTCGCTAACTCCATTCCAATTTGCCTGGTCCGTAGTGCAACAGCTTGTGCATAATTTTAGTCTATCGTTTCGGTTCGAGTGGGAAGAGAAACATTGGACCGAGTAATGTGGTGAACTGGAGATGGTAAGAGTAGACCCAGTTGTATTTTGGGTGATATGATGATTATGTATGTGTACTCATCATCTCATAACCTAGCCTTTTCTCAATTACGTTGGGGTCAGCTTCCAGTCTAACCAGATGCAGCTGAATATCAGTATTTTACATGGAGTGACTGCTTATCGGACCTCCACAACCCAGTTAATACTGGGTAATGTGATACCCTTTGGTAAGACTGGTTGTCTGACTTTCAGGTTACTGACTACCTGTAACGACTGGAACAACAGCTTATCGTGCTTTCCGAGGTACGGACGAAACTCGGTATGTAATGGGTGGTCACCCATCCACAGACCAACCTCGGCAAGTGCAGCTTAACCTAGAGATCGACCCGAGTAGCAGTTATTACGAGCCACGAGCTCCTAGTATGTGTTGGTACTAGCATCTAAATTATAGTATTTTTGGTGGCAAAATGTGTCAAATTAGACATTATCATCATTAATATTATCAGTCCAGAATCACCCACTGCTGGGCCGCCTCTTTCTTCTTTCACACTTACCGGTTATATGCGTTTATTATCCGGGTGTTTCCCGCGGCTTTAAGGATATCGTCGACCTAACGAGCTTTAAGACGGCCCTGGCAACTCAGTTGGATTCTCAGCCTAATTGAAGTAAATATTTATTTAATTCGATAGTGTGTAACAGTTACAGAAACAACGCTAGGCAAAAGTAGGTCTTAAAACGTTTATTAGACCTCACTTTATTTAACCCCGGATTTACTTATCACTACATTATAAAACAAAGTCCTTCGTCTGTCTGTTCGTGATAAACTCAAAAACTACTGCACCGATTTTCATGTTGTTTTCATTAATGGATAGAGGGCTCTCGAGGAAGGTTTTAGTATATAATTTGACGCGGGTAAAGCCGCGGGCATCAGCTAGTTAATAATATTATGTACTACGATCACTTGTCTGACTACCAAAAATTCAAAAGTACCAACACAAGTAAATTGAATGACAACACTAAAAAAGAGACATGTCAACAAATTATATCTATGCGTCACGCAGGAATAGACAATTAACGTTTATTAAAACGTTTCCACATATCGTTGGCGTTATATCAGTTAGTACGTTGTCCCTTAGGGGAACCATAGGAATTTATTATGTAGATTGAATTTTTATTCTTGGTTTATAATAATGACCTACCATATTATTTAAAAGGTTTTTGTGACGTTGTGCTATTTGCAGATGATACCTCTCTTATCTTTAAAGTAGATAGGAATAGACACGATTTTGACGACGTAAACAGCACGCTGTCAATGGTCACGGATTGGTTCACAACAAACAACCTTGTTCTTAATGCTAAGAAAACTAAAATAATTAAGTTCGCTTTACCCAATGTTAGAAATCTAGGTCCCAATATTATCCTCGCCAATCAAGAGCTGGAAACTGCCGACTCTGCTGTATTTCTGGGCATAACAGTAGATTCAAAATTACAATGGGGTTTACACATATCAAGCCTAGCGGGAAGGCTAAGTTCGGCCGCATACGCCGTCAGAAAAGTAAGACAATTCACTGACGTTGATACAGCACGGTTAGTCTACTTTAGTTATTTTCACAACGTTATGTCCTACGGTATTCTGCTGTGGGGCAAAGCTGCTGATATTCAAAATATATTTGTTCTGCAGAAGCGAGCGGTTCGTGCAATTTATCAGCTGGGTGCCCGAGTTTCTCTTAGAGATATTTTTAAGGAGATTGGTATTCTCACGGTTGCTTCTCAGTTCATCTTTGCCAACATTTTATATATTAGACAAAATATTCACCTGTACACTAAAAACAGTGATATTCACAATTTTAACACTAGAAATAAGCATAAACTACGCGCTCCTTTTCACCGGCTTCACAAAGTTCATAATTCATTCGTAGGGCTCGGTATAACATTTTATAACAAATTGCCATCTTCTTTTCTAGACTTGCCATTTAATGCATTTAAAGCCAAAGTAAAATCTAATCTTTGTTTAAAAGCTTACTATTCCATTAACGACTACTTAAATGATAGGAATAGTTGGTCGCTGAGTTGAACACAAGACAATGTTTGTTTGTTTGTTATTTATGTTCTTTCTCCAAAATTAGTTTACTGACATGTTATGTTTTTTTATGTTTTTATTATTATATAAATTTTTATTTTTGACTTGTGTCTGTAATCAATCGTAATATTAAGTTACACCTTTCTATTGTATCGAGTCTGGTTCTTCTAACCAAACAGACAGATGTGTTGCTGGGGAGTTTGTTCCGCCACTTCTTCTTTCCAGCAAAAAACACTAGGAAGTGTCGAAGGGTGGGCGTTTTGGGGGACTGTCACTTGTAAATGAGTAAAGTAAAGTAAAGTAAATTTTGACGTTCGAAAAGTGCTGATTATCAGCCTAGTTTGAATAAATGACTTTTGATTTTGATTTTGATTTTGAAGGAATGTTGTAATGTGCAAATGCAAATTTTTATAATTTTTTTTTTAGGTGTTTCTAAAATATTTTGCCATTAGCGCAATGCTTCTTTCTATACACAACATCACGCCTGTAATTCCCGAGTGTTCAGTCAGAGTTATACCTATAAGTACTTACACTATTCGGCAGTTATGTTAAGTCTTATGTAATAAGGAGCGAGCCTATTGCTCATGCATCTGGGCACAAAATCTAGACTAAAAAAAAAACTGCTGAAAAATTCCTGATAAAGAAGACCCGGGAATCGAAACAGGACCTTATGCTCGGCAGTCACACTTGTGTCCAGCAGACCAACAAGGCAGTCTAAAAGTGAATGCTTAAGACATCAAGAAGCACGTCGAGTGACGGCACTTTAGCTGCAACATTTAGGTCAAGTTGTAGGTAACTTGTAGGGAAACTGAAGGAAAATAAGTTGTTAGGAATATTTAAACTACTATACCCGCATTTGCCTGCTGCTTCGTTCACATAACCGGTAAAATGTGGGTGTACTATTCGGTACACCTCTGCCTAACTCTACGGAGATTACAGGCGTGATGTTATGTTAAGTATTCAATTTTTCATTGTTCATAAGCATACATAAATATGCAAGCATATATAGCATGCATAAATATTTTTGTATATCAATTTTTCAATAAACAATTTCAATTTCAATCAATACATATTTTTGTTGTACTACAATTTATTCGCCAAACATATTTTAACTTTGATGGCGAGAAACGCTTGTTACAAGACCCATTTACGAAAGGGAAGTCGTTGAAATGTCTGATGTCAAAATCTCATTACCTTAGACGTACAGATGTCATACAAATGCCTGAACAGTGGCTCAGTTTCTTGGTAACAAGTAATTTACTGATATCTGTTCACTGGTTTTCAAGGCATTCCGTTTATAAAACCGCTTTCTTATTTCCACGTAATTTGAGGTTTTCAAAGAAGTCAAGACCTTGTGAAAGACTTAATTTCGGTTCGGAGAAAAACTTCCTGACTTATTTTTTTCCCAGCTGCGACCTGCATTGGGAAAACTTATATTTGGTTTTTCTATCAGGAATTTCTCAGTAGCAGGCACGGAGTCTGGATTTGTGCCTAGTTCATGGCAAAAGGCTCGCCCCCACAGATTTCGATAGACTTTGTTTTTTTTTTTTTGGGTTGTGGAAAATCATCAAATAACCCCTCCTGCTCTTGGGCAGAGCGAGAGGGAGTGTCAGACTTCTACTGACTAAAAACCACCCATGTTCCTTCTTAGCCCTTCATGCCGAGGCCACGGTATCTCTTGCGAAAAACCCGCAGCCCCGACGGGATATAGATAGACTTAGATAACGCAAGTATCACGATCTGTATGAAAACCAAGCGTGGCATTTTTTGACTACCTATTATGACGCCACAATCACTATTTAGTGATGGAAAATCAAACGTACGGCGCCCCTTTCGCTCCAAACCCCGCCTTTTGCACCAGCGCCGACGTCCGACTAGCGCTATACACCGATGCAGACTGAGCGCGAAAGTGGCTTACGATTTTTGCACGTAAGCTAGGCACTCGAAATGGCACGCGAAGTGTTGCTCTTACGTTATATAGGTTTATCTATATCTTAGGTTTATACAGATATAGATCTGTGCTCGCCCTTTATTCGATGAGACTTTACACATAATTGAGGAAATGTGGGTACTACGAGTATTATACTATTCTATGCACTCTGTCGAACTCAAATTCTATGTAAAATTACAAATAAGATCATCGAGTTTATCTCGTTTCTTGATTATTCAATAAACTGTTGTCTTGACTCGGTTCCACGACTTGACTACTTGAATTGCGATTTTACGAGTCGCTCTATTTATTTGATCGTTTATGGTATGGTCATTTGAATTAACTGCTTAGCAGCTTGCAGAGCCGTTAGATTTTAAAGAGTTTCTAAGCCATTCGAATGTGTCGTGAATTCGTGATAACCAAGCATTTTAAGTAGTGTAAGTGGTTATCCCAAATACGAGTTTAAATCCACATAATTGTAACATGTTATGACTGCCTCTTTGGTCTAGTGTTCGCAAGCGCGACTGCTGAGCATGAGGTCCTGGGTTCGATTCGCGGGTCAGGCAAAGTTTTATTGGCTTTTTCCATCAGGAATTTATCAGTAACAGCCACGGAGTCTGGATTTGTGCCCGATGGCAATAGGCTTGCTATTACATGGAACTTAAACATAACTGGCGAAATCCCTTCGGGGATTACGGGCGTGGTGTTATGTTATGTTATATAGCATGTTATATCAACCCAGAACAATAAACACACTAAACATTTTACTTAATAGTCGCGTTTGCGTCTAATAGATCAATGACACTTAGGTCATTATGGTTATGGTGATGTTTTTCAATAAAATCAGGTGCATATGACTCGCAAACGACGTGTGCGTGTGTGACCAGATGTATGAAAGTGAATGACAAAATAAATAAAAAATGAGCTACCTAAATCGGGTGAAGTTAAACTAAGTCTGGCTTTATTAAATTTGTTCGTTTTTAGTTGGCAAACGGGTCTTTTTAAATTGTATTTTCTCAGTTAAATAATGTGCGATAATTTGTTTTTTTACGCACTATTTATAACACTTGCCTGACATAATACGGATAAACTAAACTAAACTGAGCATGTCGGGATCGTAGCATGCTATAGTTTCTGCCTACCCCCCTGAATAAAAGGCGTAAGTTTGTGCATGTATGAGATAATCGAGTATTTCACGCCCGTGGGAAGACGTGGGATATTATCAATTTCATAGACATTGTTAAAATAGACAATTAAGTTGAGGTAATTGTCTCGTGGTATCAGCCTTTCTTACATCAGGATCGTGATTTGAGAAATTTTAAAAAACTGCACTGATGATTGTTTCTCGTCGTTGATGAACCAGTCCGAGATTTTGAATTAAAATTGAATGTTTTAGGAATTTTAATTGATATCTACAATGCACAAAAAATGTTCAGAAATTACACAACACAGAGAGGTTTGGAAGGAGAAGAGGGAGGCCTTTGCCCAGCGCTGGGACAGTATAATCTATGAAAAAAAACTACATAGCAATCCTCGTCATCTATGTTATTTAAATGCGACCATGAACAGTCGTAAGCGGTGAGAGTTTTTTTTAGTTTTAATGCAAAACCTGATAATAATACATAATTATGTATGAGTGACGTCAATGAATCTAGACGTCATTGTCAAAATGAAATGGTCATGCCAGAAATCTGTGCCGTTACTGTTGAATAGTTAGGTACTATTTTTTTCCTGATTTAACACAACTGCCATTATCACACATGGTTATCCTTACAATTATGTTTCTATGAGTCATAAAATAACGGCCACAGCGTATAATTGTTTTAGTATTTGTTTAAGGGAAAGAAATTATCAACACACAAATAATCATAACATATCATCACGCCTGTAATCCCCGAAGGGTTAGGCGGAGGTCTACCAAATCGTACACTCATATTTAGCCAGTTATGTTTAAGTCCCACAAAATCTTCTTATTATAAATATAAGCACGAATTTGTGCAATTGTTTATAAGAAAAATTTTTGCATGCCAAATGGTAGAATGTACCAGGAACAAAACTACTACTGTAACACCTTAAATGTATATACCTACATTTAATGCATATACAGTACTTGGCGATAAATATTGCACATCGACCTTTGGAAAGAGACAATTGGCTAATTTCGGCTTCGTAGAGCGTTATCTCTGTCGCACGAAATACAAACAGTCCGGTATCTATTAGGAGCTGTTAAAACAATTATGATTTGCTTCTTTTGATAATTCTTTTCTTTTTATTCTTTGTTTATACAACTCTTTCCAAAGGTCGATGTGCAATATTTAACGCCGGGTACTGTAAATAAATTCTATTCTATTCTATTCCGATATCTCAATCCTGCAAGAGAAACCATCGCACACGCATATTCCACACGCTACAACTATACAATCTAGTTTCTTATTAGCCCTTAATAGTTATATTACTAGTTACCATATAAGTGGAGAGATAACCAGTTAATCCAACAACTTGCTGGTCTTGTCTTTCTTGATTTTTTCATAGCCCAGCGTGTTACCTATTATGGCTGTGAAAGACGAGCTCTTTTAGAAGTTTGAGTGAAGAGTACCCGTTTATAGGTTCTTTGAATATGGTAGAGTTTTGAAGTTTTAACGGTCGGGATTATTTTCGAAATTAATGATTTACAATGTGTTACGCCACTCAGGTCTGTGGGATAGTCTATACCAGCGCTGTGAAATTTGACTTAAATGTTACAGCACCATGCTGAGGTAAGGACCTTTTGGCTTCGTTCAAGATCAATTTTAATTTAATGCATGTCTTATTTTTAAGTTTAATGGTTTTATTTATTTTATTTTATAAATAACTTTGCTTAAGATAAAGCAGATGAGTAAGGGTCCAACCATAATAGTAATCAAGTATACCCACAATCCCGTCGGGGCTGCGGGTTGTTCGCAAGAGATACCGCGGCCTCGACATGAACGGCTAAGAAGGAACATGGGTGGTTTTTAGTCACTAGAAGTCTGACACTTCCTTTCGCACTGCCCAAGAGCGGGAGGGGTTATTTGATGATTTTCCAACCGCCAAAATAAAAAAATTATACCCACATTCTTCGTTCTTGAAAGAATAAACCCCTCCTCCGTACAATCAGCTCAAAACCATTGTAAACCAATCACATCACAGCATGTATCTCACCCGAGGTTCTCTCTGAAGGTAATACCGCAATTAATCATAACTCGCTGTTATTTAAACCACTTATTTTACCCTTATTTGCCCATGAAACAAACAGGCGTGTACTTTCATAACGGTACTTTATTTTGGAGCCAACCTTTTTGCGTCATTTCCACCTTATAGTAAAACGTGATAAGAAGTATCACTTTACAGTGCGGTTCGGTTGCAGTACCTTATGTTTATCCTCTCACAGAGCTGCATTGTCCTAAACAACCTTATTAGTAAATATTAGTTAAGTTATGTTATGGTTAACATAACATAACATTTCACTTGTGATCCCCGAATAGTTAGGCAGAGATGCACCTAATAGAACACCCACTTTTAGTCTCCGCTTTTAGACTCTATGGCTGCTACTAACAAATTCGTGATGGATAAACCCAATAACTATTTCACCGACCTGGGAATCGACCTCAGAACCTCATGCTAAGCAGTCGCGATTGTCACCACTAGACCAACGAAGCAGTCAATATAAAATATGACATTAATCTGAAAGTTTTTGAGAATGGTACTTCTGCCATTCAATTTCACCATACAGTAGAGACCGGTTAAAAAGTCCACATACGTACACACACACCCACTTTTTTTGTTCACAATGTTCAAAAAATCCAGCACTCATTTCCGGTGTACCGGTTATTCTGAGAACAAATAAGTTTTATCATGCAAACACATGATTGAACTATCAAAATGTGTTTACTATTTTTTTTTCTTCTGGTTGGTATTTAAAAAAGTATTATTACTTAATCGAGTCACTTTTCGAGTAAAATAATATAATTCTTTACAAGTTTAGTTATTATTTTGAGGTCGGTAAATATCGTCAGAGTTATAACATAACATCACGCCTGTAATCCTCAAAAGGTTAGGTAGAGGCGTACCTAATAGCAAACCTACTTTTTGCCAGTTATGTGTAAGTCTCATTTAATAGGAGGCGAGCCTGTTGCCATCAACCGTGCGTAAATCCGTGGCTGCTACTAAGAAAGTAGCATCAGCTGTTATGAGGTACATAAAATATAGCCGGAGTGAATTTTTTTTTTACATACATGATTTTGTAAATTGAAACTAGCATAGGTATAAAAATAAATGGTCTTGCTCATCAACAGAACGACAAAGGCGTAATTCCAAAAGAAAAACTATCTTCTTTCCAACTCAAACTATCACCCACTTTTACCCCAAAACACATAACCTACCCATCCCAGATAAATAGCTACAATTCCAACACTAAAACGTAAGTGACGCAGGAAAATTCACAATTTTTCCGCGTAAAAAGCCTTGTTAGTCCCGCCAAAGTTATTTTGTATTGTTTGCACAAAAACAACGGGTGCGACCAGGGTTTGTTATGCAATTTGCATAGATACGCCAAGTACTCGTGGTTCAAGAAAAACATTGAGGTTATACGGGAGACGATTATTGGCAAGCATGTTTGGTGTCATAGCGATAATGTTTTTTTTTCTGCCGTGCTTTGTTACTGGGCTAAGATGGCGTGTTTCTTGTGTCAAGAATCAAAATCAAAATCAAAAGTCATTTATTAAAACTAGGCTGATAATCAGCACTTTTCGAACGTCAAAATTTACTTTACTTATTTACAAGTGACAGTCCCCCAAAACGCCCACCCTTCGACACTTCCTAGTGTTTTTGCAGGAAAGAAGAAGTGGCGGAACAAACTCCCCAGCAACACATTTGTCTGTTTGGTTAGAAGAACCAGATTCGATACAATTGTAAGGTGTAAGTTAATGTTACGATTGACTACAGACACAAATATTTTAATAAAAAAGTATATAATATAAAACATAAAAAGATAATCTAACAGTAAACTAATTTTGGAGAAACAACATAAATAACAACACAAGAATAGTTGGTCGCTGAGTTGAACACAAGACATTATGTTCAACTCAGCGACCAACTATTCCTATCTTAATGTGTAGTCGTTAATGGAAAATGTGTTTCTTCTGTAGCCATTGAAGTACTGGAATTAACTATAGAATCCTCGAACTAATTTGAGTCTCCATTGGATACATCTGGCCACAGTACACATTATAGGCTGATGATGATGATGAATTAAAAACTGCAATGGCTGCATGCTGTTTGTTCAGACTGGTGGTCATCATATTTATATTAATTGGATATGATTTTGGAAAATGGAAGTAGATATGCTACGCCGACTCCAAATAAATTGGTATAAGGTTGTCCTGCGACAATGATGATGATTTGGGAAAATGGTAGGTATGTAACACATGACTTAATAAGACTAATTTCTACACATTTAAGAAAAGCTAGGATACACTGCATAATATGATGAGAGTTGTACCATGTTATCTTCTTAATTGTTTCTTACCAAAATCACACAATATATATTTTATTTAACAATGGGGTACTTACAAAAGAAAAAACAACCAGCAGAAAAGATCAAAATGCCTAAAAACAATCATGTTCGCCGCGCGGCTTGACACAACAAGCTCCCGCATATTTCCAAGGTACGAACGACATGTTATTGGCTATTCCTATTCTTGTAGAACGTGGAAAATGCTATCCACGTATCCATACACCGATATGTTTTACATAATTCACTGGTTACCAATAAAAATCGGTGTGCTAACAGTTTCATCTATTAGTTTCTCGTGGATGGCTCAATTTGGAATTATGCATTCTCTGTGCTTTTGTTTTTGCTTTGTTCCAAGTTTGTGTTTAAATGTGGAACGTTTTTGTTGTTGGTTTGTTTGTTCGCACTTTAAAAAAGGAAAACTGTTTTCTTTTTAAATCTTTCGCGTAGGAGCCCAAGTCTGCTAATGAAATTGAGTCGGACTGACCGATCACTGACGCCGTAATATTGATGATAGTTTTTGGGTAAATAAAAATCGGAAAAACATAAGAGAGCTTACGGTTTTCCGATTTCATGTCTATTATGGCATAGTTATGAATACGTATTATACTTGCAGACTTGGTCATTAGAGGTCCTTAGTTTGCTATGACCAAAATACCACTATTGGAAAGCAAACCGTCTCACATTTCAGACCATTTACTTTGTCATCGACTAGGCACAAAGCCAGACTCCGTGTCTGCTACTGAGAAATTCCTGATAGAAAAACCCAATAACACTTTAACCGAAGTAATTTCGAGTCGGACCAACCTTTGAAATTCATATTTTAAAACGTTTTATTTGGTGGGTGATAATCAAATGACTCTAATACATCATACTCAATCGCTAAACACCGCAATATTTGCTACCCACTATTTATCATTCTTTCTACCTTTTTTCTCTTTAAAAGAAAACGTCTAGTTCCAATACAAATGCCAGTGTAATAGCCACTATTTATCTAAATAACTGACGTTCTTAAGGCTTCGGTAATCAATATTTCTTTATGTTTTTACTTTGCATGTCTTCGCTACAAGTTAGTGGTGTTAGGTTTCTTGGCAGAACTTGTTTTGTTTTTGTATGGTTGATGTTTTCTTAGTTGTTTATTGGTTGGTTAGGAGAAAGATGTTTTGATGTTGCATTGTTTTTTTATTCTAGTAAAAGAGATGTGCAGATGTTTTCTGAAATTAAAGAAAGAAAAAAATTTAATTAAATATATAAATTATATTATTATTATAAATATTTATTTTTTGTTTATTTAATTTTTTTTAATAAGGAGAAGTGCGAAAGATTTTCACTGTACTGTGTTATTGATTCACAAAGGATAGACCAAATGTTAATACGATCTTCTGTAATAAGCTCTGTCATAGATTTTCCCAATTTGTGGTCAAATCGCTGATCGTTGTCCCAAGTGCTGTGACTCATAAAAAATATCAAGTTCAAAGATGACTCAAGACAGATGAACACCCATAAATACAGCTATTAGAAATATTTTGTGGTTTTTTATTTTATAAACTTTTCTTCATTGAGTGAGACACATGAGTAGAAAACGGAATTTCTATTTTTCTACTCATGTGCTTGGGATCTGCGCCGTCCATGAATTGCTATTTAAAGTGTTGTCTTTGGTACGGGTGACTTGGGGTCGGCGTCTTAATTCGCTTTTGTTCGGAGTATTTAGCAAACTAGCTACATATATAGGTAGGGTGTAAAAGTACCCTTAACGCAAACGGAAGGCACTTGTTCTCCCCACCACTGCGATAATTTTTTTGTTCTAGACCATACCTGGGAACCTTCTAGTTACGGAGATATTGGGGGTCAAAGTTCAAAATTTTTCACAGCTGTTTTTTGTAAATACTAGTTTTTCAGGTTATAACTTTACTTAAATTACCTCCATGACCCGTTTACTATTCAAAGCATCCACTAGCTCAATATTTTAACAGTGCTAAATTGAGTTTTACCGTAAAATGTGAGTTATGACCCAAAAAAAAAAGTCATTCCCCGGCAAAAAATTTTGCGTAGGGGTACTTAGTTTGATGTACAGAATGCTTGATTCACGGCTGTGTGATGGGTTGATTTACACCCAGTACTTATACATAATTATAATTTTAAAAACAATTAATTAACCTAACAACAAACCATAAAAGAGCAACAAAAAAGTCCTCATCAACGCTGTCAGTAGGTATGTGCCCAAGAGACTGGCGGTGTTACCACGTTCTATGGCAATACTTAACCTCTGGCAAAAATAAAAACCAGCACTTCGATCACAAGAAGCGTCAACTAGGCAGCTAGGGGTCTTCAATGTTAGTATTCCTGATAGACAACATTTGCCTTTGCCAGCTGTCTCAAAAAACATCATAAAAAACTGTAACGGGGCCAACCGAGGGCTACTTGGAACATGTTCAAAATGTATCTATTAAAATAATTAGTGCCACCGAGTCATCGCCGTTTTGCGGGCAAGTTTACCGCATATGATTGCCCTGCATTTAAAACTTGTTTTCGAACTTGCTACTGTAATATGTACTTAAAGTGATCAGTATAGTGATGGACCGTCGAATGTTCGATTTTAAATGTGTTGAAGACTGTAACAACACCAAAAATGTAGTGTAGCGCCATCTATGAAACAGATGAAGAACTAACATCAAACTCCTAGATCGCGCAGTTAAAATTTTACGCAAATAGGAAAAACTACATACAACTAAAACGACAACAACAGCTGTCGGGTAGTAGCCCACTAGACATACTCGTAACACCCTATAGGTCGAAGAACTTTGCACTTTGTGTGCAACTTCGGCTGAATCTTCAGTTTTTTGCTGTTCGACAGGATCACGTTTGAAATCTGACTTGGTGGTCTGACTTTACGATGGTAAACTTACGCCTTGCTTTCAAGGGGTAGGCAGGAACTAACTCAGATCGCCGCCTACTACGATTTTTACTATAATGGTGATGTGGTACCATTGTGCAAATGTTTAAAAAGTTGACTTTTTGGTCGAAAGGTCTTGAAGTCTCCGGAGATTGACAGAGTATCATAACATTTAATTACAAAATTACTGTTTATCTCTTGAAAACCGCTTTCTTCTTAAATCAAGATAATAAGACTGCCAAAAGAGATAATTATAAGATGGAGTTATTATTTTTATAAGTATCTAATTTAAAATTAATAAATATTAATAAATTAATAATATTATTAATTGAGCCCATGTCCATTTCATTTGTCATTTGTCCATTGATTGCAGACATGATGTTATATTTTACGTTTATAAGATAATATTATTTTTATGCTGTGTAAAGATAGTTAACGTTTAAATGATAATATTATGATAAAAGTTATCGATATTATCCAATGATACCTTTGCACATCTCTATTCTGGGTGGTGCATTAAATACCGTTAAGAACAAATGTGATAGTTGAGCCAGATACAGTGCTTATTTAAGTTATTGGGTCCTCACCCAACATTGATTGCGACAATAGCAAAAATACTATAATTATGATAAAAAAATATGAAAAATATCTTATCTTATATCTTTATTTGTAAGAAAACCGAACTCTGAGTTAAGATTATCGTTGTAAATAAACTTTAATATAATAGCGATACATTTGCCATTTTGTGTTTATCTTTTTATTTTGTATTTAATAACAATAATAACTCATAAGAATATTAAAACAATTAAATCTTTCACATAGGTACTACATAAACCTTTGAATTGCAATTAAAAACAAAAAATATCAAGTTCAAAGATGACTCAAGACAGATGAACACCCATAAATACAGCTATTAGAAATATTTTGTGGTTTTTTATTTTATAAACTTTTCTTCATTGAGTGAGACACATGAGTAGAAAACGGAATTTCTATTTTTCTACTCATGTGCTTGGGATCTGCGCCGTCCATGAATTGCTATTTAAAGTGTTGTCTTTGGTACGGGTGATTTGGGGTCGGCGTCTTAATTCGCTTTTGTTCGGAGTATTTAGCAAACTAGCTACATATATAGGTAGGGTGTAAAAGTACCCTTAACGCAAACGGAAGGCACTTGTTCTCCCCACCACTGCGATAATTTTTTTGTTCTAGACCATACCTGGGAACCTTCTAGTTACGGAGATATTGGGGGTCAAAGTTCAAAATTTTTCACAGCTGTTTTTTGTAAATACTAGTTTTTCAGGTTATAACTTTACTTAAATTACCTCCATGACCCGTTTACTATTCAAAGCATCCACTAGCTCAATATTTTAACAGTGCTAAATTGAGTTTTACCGTAAAATGTGAGTTATGACCCAAAAAAAAAAGTCGTTCCCCGGCAAAAAATTTTGCGTAGGGGTACTTAGTTTGATGTACAGAATGCTTGATTCACGGCTGTGTGATGGGTTGATTTACACCCAGTACTTATACATAATTATAATTTTAAAAACAATTAATTAACCTAACAACAAACCATAAAAGAGCAACAAAAAAGTCCTCATCAACGCTGTCAGTAGGTATGTGCCCAAGAGACTGGCGGTGTTACCACGTTCTATGGCAATACTTAACCTCTGGCAAAAATAAAAACCAGCACTTCGATCACAAGAAGCGTCAACTAGGCAGCTAGGGGTCTTCAATGTTAGTATTCCTGTTAGACAACATTTGCCTTTGCCAGCTGTCTCAAAAAACATCATAAAAAACTGTAACGGGGCCAACCGAGGGCTACTTGGAACATGTTCAAAATGTATCTATTAAAATAATTAGTGCCACCGAGTCATTGCCGTTTTGCGGGCAAGTTTACTGCATATGATTGCCCTGCATTTAAAACTTGTTTTCGAACTTGCTACTGTAATATGTACTTAAAGTGATCAGTATAGTGATGGACCGTCGAATGTTCGATTTTAAATGTGTTGAAGACTGTAACAACACCAAAAATGTAGTGTAGCGCCATCTATGAAACAGATGAAGAACTAACATCAAACTCCTAGATCGCGCAGTTAAAATTTTACGCAAATAGGAAAAACTACATACAACTAAAACGACAACAACAGCTGTCGGGTAGTAGCCCACTAGACATACTCGTAACACCCTATAGGTCGAAGAACTTTGCACTTTGTGTGCAACTTCGGCTGAATCTTCAGTTTTTTGCTGTTCGACAGGATCACGTTTGAAATCTGACTTGGTGGTCTGACTTTACGATGGTAAACTTACGCCTTGCTTTCAAGGGGTAGGCAGGAACTAACTCAGATCGCCGCCTACTACGATTTTTACTACAATGGTGATGTGGTACCATTGTGCAAATGTTTAAAAAGTTGACTTTTTGGTCGAAAGGTCTTGAAGTCTCCGGAGATTGACAGAGTATCATAACATTTAATTACAAAGAGATTATCGTTGTAAATAAACTTTAATATAATAGCGATACATTTGCCATTTTGTGTTTATCTTTTTATTTTGTATTTAATAACAATAATAACTCATAAGAATATTAAAACAATTAAATCTTTCACATAGGTACTACATAAATCTTTGAATTGCAATTAAAAACAAAATCAGAAACATACTTCATTCGCCTTTTCAGCAAAAAAACCATCTGTCGCAAAAACACAACGATAAATAACAAATCCAAAAAAAGAGACAAAAGCATAGAATGTGATGTTTCCCACCATTCGATGCTAAGATAACCCATCTAACATCATTAGCTCTCGTTAAAACGGTAAAAGAAGAAAAACTAACGATCGACAAAACATAAAAGTATCGTTATCGGTAATCTAAGCCCGTGTTAACTCAACGAGATATTAGGATATCGATAAAGTTGACTAATTCGATTCATTTTGTACGGTTGGTTTGGATAAAGGATCATAAAAATTATCACCATTTTGCTTCGTTGGTCTATTGGTCTCTAGCGAGACTCTAGAGCCGGTCCTGGGTTTGACTCACCGTGGAGTCTGAATTTGCTGCCCGGTTTAAGGTAATAGTCTCGCCCTCAATTACATTCTATTACATGCTACTAGCGAAATGTGGGTGAACTAATTAGGTACACCTCTGCCTAGCTCTTCGGAGATTTCATGTTATGTATTTGCCTTTTTTTTATGGTGGGTGGAAAATCATCAAATAACCCCTCTCGCTCTTGGGCAGAGCGAAAGAGAGTGTCAGACTTCTACTGACTAAAAACCACCCATGTTCCTTCTTAGCCCTTCATGTCGAGGCCGCGGTATCTCTTGCGAACAACCCGCAGCCCCGACGGGGGTTACGTATTTGCCTCAAAAACACTTTTTATCTTTTATTATTGCCGTCAATTCTGTGAATCGGCAAGTATTTAGAGTGGTTATCATATTTTCGTACAAGAAAGTATTCCTATAAACTTATATCAAAGTCAGTCAACACATACCGCACTAAAAAGGACCAAATAAATATTCCTGACCTTTATATCAAGTTTCATTTTATTAGCAATATGATTTACAACATAGCAACTAATTTGTGAACTAATTAAGATGTTATTTTAAGCCATAAATAACTCATAAATACGTATATGGTCGTGCCGTAAATTAACGGCAATTAAAAAACTTAAGATGCCAACACTAGGACGTGATTTCATAATTAAAAATGTCGATAAAAAGTTATGTTCATCGTTAAGTTATTAGGAAAGGAATTAGCATCGAATTTATAGATAGTGAGTTTCTGACTAAGCCGTGTAATAGGATAACTGCTTTTTGATTTTGTAATAAATTTTTATCTGTGAAAATCTCTGGAACGATAGACATTGGACCCCTAACCTAGCATAACTATAATCAACCTATAATTTTCCCACTGCTGGGACACAGGTCTCCTCTCTATGAGAGTGAATGGACTAAAATCCACGTGGATCCAGTGCGGGTTAGCAGATGTCACATGTATTCGAACAGTAACTATTTACGGTGATGTCAGCATATTCTTGTATATAATCTCTATGGTCATGGTTCAGGTACTATCAAGCAACTAAAGATATGTTAGAATGTCCTTCAAAAATCCACATCAGACTAGAGATTTTCCATAGCAGGAATATACAAAAAATATGGCCCAAAAAATATAGCAATATATATACAACAATAACAATAATATACATTTACTAAATTCATACACCACAAAAAAAATTCTCGTCTACTAATTCCTAAAATAATTCGTGGGCATCTTCGTATGTATTTTGCACAGACAAATCACGTCCACTTCACCCAGTGTCGGAACAAACATCTGCGGACCATACAAATATCTGTAGTAACATACATAACATAACATCACGCTTGTAACCTCCGAAGTGTTAGGCAGTAGTTTAACTATAAGAACACCCACATTTCCCCAGTTAAATTTAAGTCCCAAGTAATAGGGGGCGAGCCTATTGACGTCAACCGGGCATGAATCCAGATTCCGTGGCTGCTTCGTTGGAATTTCTAATGGTAAGGCCTTGATTCGATTCCCGCGTCGGGCATAGTTAACACTACCTTTTTTATCAAATAAAGCTTGGATTAACTAAAGGGGAAACCAAAACAAATGAAAGGTATATTATCTGAGGATGCCACAAAGCACTGCAACGCGACGCGACGGTACAAACGCGCTTGTCGCTTGATACATATGAGGTAGGATCACATCAGTAGATTGCACATACCAATGACGTGCTATCCATCTATTGCCATAATTATAATCAGTGTGGTGCTATTTCTCGATTATCCTGTCTGTAACATATAGGGTGTAAAAGTACCCTTAACGCAAACGAAGGGTACTTGTTCTCCCCGCCACTGCGATATTTTTTTTGTTCTAGACCATACCTGGGAACGTCTTAGTTACGGAGATATTGGGGGTCAAAGTTCCATATTATTTTTCACAGCTGTTTTTGTAAATACTAGTTTTTCAGGTTATAACTTTCCTTAAATTTCCTCCATGACCCGTTTACTATTCAAAGCATCCACTAGCACAATGTTATAACAGTGCTACATTGAGTTTTAACGTAAAATGTGATTTTTGAACCAAAAAAAAATATCGTTTCCCAGCTAAAAGTTTTGCGTAGGGTACTTATTTTGATGTACAGAATGCTTGGTTGACGGCTGTGTGATGGGTAGATTTACACCCTGTATGTTGGCAACATAGGTTTTGTAGATAGCGGAAATACAACATTTAATTTGGTCCATAAGTACTCCAATAGCTGCTTATCCCGTAACAAAATCCGTTACCCCCACAGCGACAGATGACACAACTAAAAATCGTCATGACACGCGACTAAATGACGTTATTAAGTCGCGTCGTTTGTCGCAATTGACGCAATTTTCTAAATCATTACGTTCACAAATTGACGCCAATGTGCTGGCAAATTAGAGCCTTTTGTCAAATGTGTTGTGTGAAGAAATATTAGCATTACATTGTCTTTTGATGTTATGGTTCTCGTGGTTTTTTTTTGGGATATGTCCGGATTTAGATTGGATAGAATATAAGTACGTAGCATGAACTAATCGACGAAATCTTAAAGTGCCTGCTATGTCAAAAACTGGCCAAGTGCAAGTCGGATTTGCACATAAAGGGTTCCGTATTACCATTGAAGTAGATATTGACAGATTTTCCATGTTTTTTTAGCACCATAAACTTTTTATAGGTTTTCCTGTGATCTATAAGTGTTGAACTAAGTTCTGTATTTTTTTCAAAATTTTGGGCTCAGTAGTTTCAGAGATAAGGGGGCCCCCCCCCTTATCTCTGAAACTACTGAGCCCAAAATTTTTAAAGCTCCTAAACCTAATGTGACATACGCACCACAAGACCAACGAGACAAGCAAACAAGATGTAGAAGGAAGGAAGCCATTAACCAAACATTCAGTATACCAAATTAAGTAATTCTACGCAAAAAATATTGAGATCCGACCAATAAAAACTTATGACTGACTTAGGCCGCAAATGCGGGCAAAGGAACATGGGTGGTTTTTAGTCAGTAGAAGTCTGACACTCCCTTTCGCTCTGCCCAAGAGCGGGGGTTATTAATTGATGATTTCCCTCCCCAACAAAAAAAGGCCGCAAATTCGGAGAGGCGTTTCTTCCAGCGTGCAGCGGGGCGTTTAATAGAACTGTCCATGTAACGCCCCGCTGCACGCTGCAAGAAACGCCACTCCGAATTTGCGGCCTAACTTACTGTTATAAGGTGATTATGATCACCAAGCCTGTATTAATTAGATCGCCAACCCCTTTTTTTTTTTTTGGTGGGTGGAAAATCATCAAGTAACCCCTCCCGCTCTTGGGCACAGCGAAAGGGAGTGTCAGACTTCTACTGACTAAAGACCACCCATATTCCTTCTTAGCCCTTCATGTCGAGGCAGCGGAATCTCTTGCGAACAATCCGCAGCCAATCGAACAAACCGCAGCCCCGACGGGAGATCGCCACCCTGTTCAGTAAATACCACATCCACATGTATTCTTAATCCAATTAATATTACGGACTCCGTGAAGTTGGTAAGCGAGAGGTCATTAGTTCAAGCTCTAACTTCAGCTGTTGAGCGAGCATAATATTGAGCTTAGTTGGAAAGATTAACTAGCTCGAATACATATTATTATTATGTGACCTACATGTTGAGTTAGTAAGTACTAGCTGTTGCCAGCGGCTTCGCCCGCTACAACTCGAAAATTATCCCACGGGAAGATAAAATTTGGATAAAAACTATCCTATGTGTTAATCCAGGTTATAACCTATCTACATACCAAATTTCAACCAAATCGGTCCAGCCGTTTATGCGTGAAAGAGTAACAAACATCCACACATCCATTCTCACAAACTTTCACATTTATAATATTAGTAGGAAGTAGGATTTCCTCGTTAGGACTAACTTTTAAAATAAGTAAAGGAGAATTTTACCAATGAGTATGAACTCGCTTTCTACAGGGTAGGTATATAAACGGACCCTTTGAGAAGCCGTCATCCGAGCATTCTGTGCATCAAACTACGCAAAAATGTTTGTTGGTATTTGGGGTGAAAAATAAAGTTTTACGGTAAAACTCAATGGAGCACACTCGAAACACTGTGCTGATGAATGCTTTGAGTAGCAAACGGGCCATGAAGGTAATTAAAATAAGGTTGTTACCTTAAAAACTAGTACTTATTTAAAAGAAAAAAAACAATCTTATTTTGAGTATGGGAAAAATATGCCTCTTTAGAAGTCCTGTTTGACCATTATTTGGCCACCCTTTTCAATGCGTCCCTATTGATTTTCAGAATCATTAAAAAATAATTATTTACTCATTAATACTGAAATTCTGTTGATGAACCGTTTATTGAAATATCGTTGTATTACCTTCAATATGACTACTATTTGATCATACGCAATATTATACAAACCAGTGTTTAAAACGCGACAATTAAAATTATAAACCATGATTTCAAAAGTTGTACAGAATGCTAAAGCATTCTGTACAACTTTTACTAATTGAAATGAAACTGCTTTCAATGGATCAAATATAATAATTATATACTGCAGAAATCATCAAAAATGAATTGGAAAATATTCCTACAAATGAAATTCTGAAAGCTGTACTTACAAAAGAACCAGTTAAATCTGACCTGTTGCGGAATATGGAACTAAACTCAAAAGTGCTGCATTTGACATAATTATTGACATTTGCCTTGATAAGCAGCGCCGCCACCAAATGTCAAGATATGTTGGTCCTACTATAATCACTATTGCCGCTTATGACAGTAATAACAGACAGGGTGAAGTGCCAAATACTGATATACTTAACTGTCCTTTAAATAAGACTTTAAAGCCCTTGTAATAGGGTTCAGAGATGGTAGTAATAATATGTTTTGATACTGACAAGCGACTGATGATATGTCTGGGTATTATATTTCTTTATAATTATGTGTTAAAGGTATTTTAAAAGTCTTTCTATGTAATTGGTTGCAAATGTATACCACTTTACACCTTTCTAATTTTATTGCATTGTGAATGTAATTATAAGTCCTTCTTACCCGTTTTTTCTCCTACATTTTCTGTATTTTTTTTTCCTTAGGTTTTTACTAGCGTGCAGTTCGACAATTATGCCACGAGAACATGCTCATCATCTGCCTAGCCTTTACCCAACTATGTTGGGCTCGGCTTTCAGCCGCTGCTGGTTAAACTGGAAGCTGAATACCAGTATTTTACATGGAGTTGCTGCCTATCCGACCTCCACAAGCCAGTGAGTATCTCTTGGCCACTGACTACCTGTACCGATTGTCAAAGTTCTACAATTGACATTCAGGACCAATTAATAGCTTAATGTGCTTTCCGAAGCACGCCACAGATCTGCAGGGCTATTGCGTATATTTTTAAATGTCAGTGGCTATCATAGTGTCCATCGATTAACTGTCAGTTTGGTACAAAATGGAACCATTTGACAGTTAATCGATGATCACTATGATAGCCACTGATATTTAAAAAGATACGCAATAGCCCTGCTGTTCAAGCGTGGTTTACCCTGAAGATCGACCCGCGTGGCTGTAATTATTTACCCATCAAATCAATCATACACCGCAATAAAATACCAATAGCCCAAAAGTTAGGCGTCAGACAGGCGACCCAGGACATGATGAGTTCGAACCCCGCCCTTTGACGTGAACCCACTCCTACACGGTGTTAATTTTATGATGATTGATATGACACATTCATGTACAAGTAAGTGTACGCCCAAGGGTTTGGCAATAGGCGTTGTACATCCACATTTCATCAGTTGTAACTCGTGTGAGCTTGAAGAGGTGACCCTGTTGGTATTTCGCTTTAGTGTGATGTTCCCATTTCTGGAACACAACTCATATAATATATATAATGACCGGGTGAAGTCACCTAATAAAACTGAGAAATCATATCTCGTGACCGTTCTAAAATATGTGCATCTGGATTGAGGGCCCATTTTTTTAAACCTTGCCAAACGAAATAAGACTCATAGGGAAATTACTTAAAAATAGTTAAAACTTAAAGCATAGGGCCACGAATTTCTTAAACGTGAATTAAAAATGTTATGATTAAATAACTTGGGCCCTCAATCCAGACGCGTGCATAAAGTGACATAGCCTAAATCTCAGTAAGTCCTATCTTTGGGTTCATAAATTTTATTCAGGAATTTAGTTAAGAATTTCTTAAAGATTTTAAGAAATTCCCAAATCTGTAGAATGTGACATTACAGATTTATGGCGGTATTTCTAGGGCCCTCAGTTCAAATGTGTCTGTACTGAGGAATCTGCAAAACATGGATTTATCTGGAGAAATACATAAATGCGACTTTAACATGTTTTACTTAGATACTTAGGTGAATTAGTTAAAAAGAAATAATGACGGAAAAGTTCATTGTTACGTAGTAAATGAAAGTCAAATTTTACTAAAACGTCTGAACTGAGAGCCCAACATTTTCGGCTTTATTGACTAGGCTCAACCTCATAGATTAACGCAAATTAGAATAAGATTTTTAACTATTTTTTAATTAAATTTTAACATATCGTCCGTTCTTCTTAATATCATACTTAAAGAGAAAATTGATTTTATACTTTTTATAAGGGAAAAATTTGTAGGGTGACCATAATGATCATAGTTAGTACCGGTACATTTTCAAGATTGATCTAAAAAGATCTGACAGTTTAAAATAAAACAATTAAATTTACCTAAGCATTATTTAATGATTTTCGTGATTTCGGAAATTGTATCTTAAATACAATGTATCTTAAAAAACTTTTTTGCAAAAAAAAGCCGACGTCAAAAACATAAAAAAAATGAGAAACACATAATCGATAAACACAAATAAGTGAAAAATTAAAAATAATAAAAAAAAAATATTTAAAAAAATCAGCTTTTGAAGTTGGTGACATATTTTGTTTGTTTGATTTCCGTTTATTGCCACCGACTTCAGGCGCTGTTTTTTCTTGTGAAGTTTATTTTTAATTTTTTTGTTTTTCACTTTTTGTGTTCTTCGATTTTGTGTTTTTCACTTTTTTATGTTTTTGAAGTCGGTTTTTTTTTCCTTTTTTAGTTGTAATATATAAGGAGCTCGTGGCTTAATAAGAACTGCCACTCGGGTCGATCTTTAGGTAAAGCTGTGCTTGCCTAGGTCGGTCTGTGGATGGGTGACCGCCCGACATACCGAGTTTCCTCCGTGCCTCGGAAAGCACGTTAAGCTGTTGGTCCCGGCTGCCATATATAGATCTTTGGCAGTTGTTACAGGTAGTCAGTGACCTGAAAGTCTGACAACCAGTCTTACCAAAGGGTATCGTATTACCTAGTATTAACTGGGTTGTGGAGGTCAGATAGGCAGTCGCTCCATGTAAAATACTGGTATTCAGCTGCATCCGGTTAGACTGGAAGCCGACCCCAACATAGTTGGGAAAAGGCTAGGCAGATGATGATGAGTTGTAATATCTTATACAAATATTTACTATGCATTGAACATTCAAACTAGAAACCAAGCCCTTAAACTTCAAGATTTCCTTATTATTGCTTTCAACTCCTAATCGTTGAGGAGAGTACCTTCCATAACCAGCTCACTCACTCAATCATCAGATCCTGATACGGTCCACAATTGACGGAGATATGCGCGGATGTATAAAAAAAATCATACACATGAATAGAGAACCTTCTCCTTTTTGGAAGTCGGTTAAAAATTACCCCAAATCTCCCTTCGTAACTGACCAAGAACCAAGAACTCTTATGTAATTATTATCATGCACAAAAATAAATGAAATCAATTATTTATTATTGAATAAAAGTCTTTATTGCAAAATAAACAAATACGCTACGTAGTGCCGAACACACAAAATTAATTTTTTCTTCCATTTTATTTCTGGTTAACTCATACACATGACAATGTCACAAAATATATTGTCATGTAAAATATCTAACCACATTAATTACAATTGCTTTGTGTAGGTAAAATCTACTAAGTGATTTCAAAGGAAATTTTCTTAACAAGTGAAAATACGTAAATACAAATAAAGGAAAAAGTCAATACATGAAAAACCGACTAAGATCATATTCCTAATTTTTAGAATGTCGTAACTGCTGGATATTTTTAATTTTAAAAACACTTTTTTTGGGTCGTATTGTAAGCACAAAATGTAGATTTGACCGAAAACACGCAATATCATAGCCGACAATAAAACTCGTCGTAGGACTATGAGACCTAGACCAAACGACGCAGATAAATCTGGCGGTTTGAATGGTATATAGGGTGTAAAAGTACCCTTAACGCAAACGAAAGGCACTTGTTCTCCCCACCACTGCGATCATTTTTTTGTTCTAGACCATACCTGGGAACCTCTTAGTTACGGAGACATTGGGGGTCAAAGTTCCAAATTTTTCACAGCTGTTCTGCAACTAGGCCCATAATAGAACCTTAAGGACAATAAGGACTAATATCATATCATAAAAAATAGTAATACAAATAAAGAAAACAAAATTGTAAACTGTAGGTACATATATAATACGTTTAGCTGCAAATATTACGACTTTTCGACTGCGCTTTGCAAAATGTACTGGTACTAACTATGATCATTATGGTCACCCTACAAATTTTTCCCTTATAAAAAGTATAAAATCAATTTTCTCTTTAAGTATGATATTAAGAAGAACGGACGATATGTTAAAATTTAATTAAAAAATAGTTAAAAATCTTATTCTAATTTGCGTTAATCTATGAGGTTGAGCCTAGTCAATAAAGCCGAAAATGTTGGGCTCTCAGTTCAGACGTTTTAGTAAAATTTGACTTTCATTTACTACGTAACAATGAACTTTTCCGTCATTATTTCTTTTTAACTAATTCACCTAAGTATCTAAGTAAAACATGTTAAAGTCGCATTTATGTATTTCTTCAGATAAATCCATGTTTTGCAGATTCCTCAGTACAGACACATTTGAACTGAGGGCCCTAGAAATACCGCCATAAATCTGTAATGTCACATTCTACAGATTTGGGAATTTCTGAAAATCTTTAAGAAATTCTTAACTAAATTCCTGAATAAAATTTATGAACCCAAAGATAGGACTTACTGAGATTTAGGCTATGTCACTTTATGCACGCGTCTGGATTGAGGGCCCAAGTTATTTAATCATAACATTTTTAATTCACGTTTAAGAAATTCGTGGCCCTATGCTTTAAGTTTTAACTATTTTTAAGTAATTTCCCTATGAGTCTTATTTCGTTTGGCAAGGTTTAAAAAAATGGGCCCTCAATCCAGATGCACATTTCTAAAATAGCTAGATTACTTAACCCACAGACTGAGGTCTGGGAGGTACTTTTGTCTGAATGGCAATGTAGGTAGGATAATTCCATCAAAAGGCCTACACCTCCACCAGTTCTTTCCATCAGTTCGTGAGCGGCTGGCCAGGACATGGCTGGAGGTGGATCACTGTGTTGCCCAATTTCTCACAGGTTATGGTAACTTTAAGATTAAATTATTTTCCTTCAAACTTGTTGCCTCGCCTTTTTGTCAATGTTCTACATCTGACTGCGAAAATTAACAATCTGCTCATCATATTTTAAGGGAGAATGAACGTAATATTATGTTAAAACAGCTCACAACTTAGGACCCAGTAATATTAACGACAATAATATCCGTGGTGCTAGGCAACTGGGCTTATCCCAGTTGTATACTCGTACGTCCCTGTGTGCCTATTGGCCTTGGTCTGTTCTGTCTCCTGCTGATATGGAGGGAAGTGGAAATTATGTTTTTCCTACTCCTCCGCTATTCTTTTCTGATTAATTTCGTTGTGGGATCCATGACAGTTAAATCGTTTCTCTGGGAATTCGTCGGGCTTCATTGTCTCGGCGCTTTTCTTGTGCTCGCCACTGTTGATTCTGGCTTACAGGAGTTACAGTGGTTTGGAAATAGTGTGGCGGGCTTGTCCCATTTAAAAAAAAAAGCGCACGATTTCACAGAAGAAACTTATTCACTCGATCTTTGAATAAATTCTGATTATTATGATCGGGAAACAGATAAGCCGGTAGTGTATTCCACTTGCAACTGACTGGCTTCTCCATAAGTCCTACATCTTAGTAGTTACCCTTTTGTAACATGCACATAATCATTATATAATTATCACTACTTGCAAATTTTTAAATATATTTTAGTAACAGTTTACTTATAATAGTGTACTAATTATACCATTGTATTAGAAACAACACTATTGTACCTAAATGTATACATTTTGTATTACTTTTTCTTAAATACATTATTCTTATTCTTACATATCCATCCATCGTTTTTTTGGTATTCCCTATCTTAATAGTTTTCCACAATCGTACTCAAATTTTCCTCATTTCTTCAATCTTGTCTATTAACTAACAAGATATATATTTTTAGATGAACCTATCCCAAGGACCACCCATTTCAAGGAATCATGGTTCAATTTCGAGCCACCATCTTTGTTTTTGACGTCAACGGAACTAGTATTTTTGATGGAAATGATCATTTCTTTGAAGTGTATATTTTTTTATAGACAAGTCATTTCCGTAACAGGCATGTCTCTTCTAAGTGACAGAAATAAAATCGTGTTTTTAAAGAAGATTATAGTAGGCACGTCTTATTCATTCGGTTATAATATTATCTTTCCAATCGTTTTAGTAATTAACTTAAATAATCCACCAATTAAACAGGAAGTGTCACTGACGCGAAAACGGTTACATTATTTTTTATATTATTATACATTTTGGCCGTATTGCACTTTCGTAGGAAACAAGTATGTTTTTTTTAGACTGATGAATATTGTCTTTCTTGGTTGAGAATGATGTACAGAATATGTGGTACCCGTTTTCGTGTTGGTGTCTCTTCTAGCCCGTATATTGATCTACCAAGATACATGCTATCTCATGGAGCCCTAGTTCCTGTTTCCTGGACCTAAGTTCACCTTGTGTTAGGGCAAACTGATATTTCGACAGAACAATTAGAAGGTCGAGTACTTAGTACACACGGTGACCAATCAAGTTATACCAAACCAGTTTATGTGGATCTCTCATTGTACTGGAAATCTATACAAAGCGTGGCCATGTAGGTGTAGGTATGTAGGTTTGTGTGTGACATCTCATTGCACTAATGGCTTGTCTCATTTCAATGTGACAAGGACGGCTTGTATAAACCTTGATTTGAAATGCAGGTAGTCTAAAGAGTGATTGGATGTTTCTGTTAGAAACAGGAAAAAATGCCAATAATTATCCAAGTGGTTGTTTTCAGCATAGCTCGAAAGTGCCTATAGTATAACATAGCCTGTTATTTCCTAAGGGTAAGGCAGAGGTGTAACTCATAGTACACCCACAATTTCGCCAGGTATTTATTTATGTATACACAAAATACAAAAAAGGAAAATAAAAAACAAAAAATAGAAGAGCACAAAGGTACTGCTGATATGTTCAAGTCCCTTGTAAAAGGGGTGTTCCTATTACCATCAATCAAATCTAAAATATTGACGGCACGGTTGGCGCAGTGGCTGAGCGATTGGACTGCTGCGCTGCGTGTCGCGGGTTCAATCCCCGCACGGAACAAATATTTGTATGGCCTACAGATAGTTGTTTCGGGTCTGGGTATTTGTGTATGTGAGTTTTAATGTTTGTAAACGCACCCACGAAACAGGAGAAATTCCTAGTGTGGGGCAACGTTTTTGAAAGTAAAATTAAAATCAAGGCAAATCTTAAACAAAGCCTCAGTATAGTACAGGCCTTTTTTTTCCGCTCTTGGGCAGAGCGATAGGGAGAGTCAGACTTCTACTGACTAAAAACCACCCATGTTCCATCTTAGCCCTTTATGTCGAGGCCGTGGTATCTCTTGCGAACAACCCGCAGCCCCGACGGGAACGTACAGGCCTTGTCTGTAAACACAGACTAAGTAGTAGATGGACCATTAACATCAATGCAGTACTCAGTAATCAATTATATTAATCTGGCTTACGTTCTGTATGCACACAGTGGAAACAGTTAATTGATAGATTATGAGGATAGGCTGCAATTGTATGTATAGGAAAATGATGGGTTAAACTTAACTCAAAGCATTGATTTTAATTAAATAAATTATTCATTGCTATAAAGAACAGATTACAAAAATGAGAAACCCTGGCTCAAGTAAGAGAACTTGTATTCCAGGAGTCAAAAAACTACATCATCACAGGCATTTTTGAATGTCAAAAAACACAAAGACAGCGAAATTACAGTCACAAAGCGTAATTATAATAACTTTTGAAGGTACTGTTGTTGCCGATACTAAAGCGTAGATCTCTATGGAAAAGAATGGTCATGAAACTCCATGGACACTTTTTAAATCAACATATTGTTACAAAATCTTGCTATATAAGCAAGATTTTCATGTAAGTAAGTAATATTTATTTGTTTAAACATGGTGTACATGATACACCATCATAGTGTGGTGTGGTGGTGTGTGTGTGTGTGTGTGTGTGTGTGTGTGTGTGTGTGTGATGGTGTCATGTTGAGTGAGATACATGGAAAGACCAAACAACACTTTGCTCGAGCTGGGAATCTCAGCAGTCGTACTTACGGCTTCTAAACCACCGAGGCATTCGAAGTAGCGCCCAAGACCATGCAATATTTCACTTAATATTTGAACAGTTTCAACGAATGTGTAAATATACGTAGCGGTTCAAATGAGTGGTTTACACTTACTTCATCCATATCAAAGGCAGAGACAGCAATCTTAATACTGTCCATTTAATCACAGATTCCATAATCAATATCATCTCAGACACTAATTAAACTCACGGATAGCAATTATAGTAATACCATAATTACCCACGTTACTCTCCTCTCATATGATACTAATTAATTTAATTGATGGCAACACTCTACACTCTCTATCTCCTTCTCTCTCCGGCTTTGTAGTCTTTCTCTTTCTACTGTCTGATCCTTCTTGTGTGGCGCGTAATGTACCAAACGATACATTGCGTCTTGTTGCGAATTCCGCGGTCTGTTTAGATAGGATAGTTAGTGAAATAGTTACTAGAACGTGAGGGATGTGTTTAGTATTAGTACGTTGTTCTCTTGATTGATGTCTACATACTCTAGTTTTTGATCATAATATCTATCCCTATTACACTTAGTGTTTATGAGGATCAGTGTATAAGATAGTGAATGTTGCCATTCTTCCATTCTTCTTCTTTCATTCTTTCTTCTTCTTCTTCTGTTTCATTCATTCTTTCATTCTTATTTATTCTGAAAATATTTAGTAATATGATTTACCTCATAAAAACTCAACAAAATGGTTTGACGGGTTAAACTAACCCGTAGACTCGTAAAAATAAAACCAAGCTCATAAAGATTACCATCAAAAAGATATTTTAATATAAAAGGTGTATTGTACAGCTAAAAATAAATAGATGCAATGAAACACTAAACTTAAATGATTGTATATTTCTCAGAATACGATAAAGATCGCACAAAACAGTGCCTAGGTATCATTTTCATTCGACTTAAACCTATTATTAAAAAGCGATAAAGGCATGCAAGAAATATTTCAATAGTTGTCATTCAGACGAAAGGCTTGACAGGTTTTCAATCTAGTCTTGTCAATATTTTATTTCTACGAAGTGTTGTAGATGTAAAATAATTTTGCGCTATTAATAAAATATACAAGTCAGTGGCAAAAAGATTACCATTCACTCGGTTGACTTCTCATTTAAATATGTTATATTAATTCTGCAATAAATAAAAATCGATTTTGTAACGAGTTTAAAGACACCTATTTACAGTCTCGAATCGATTTAGTATCATGCCAATTATGCTAAAGCTTTGTAACACCATATACTGCTACTAATAACATAAATCGGAAGGTTATTTTATAAAAAAAAATCGTCGTGTGAAGTCCACCAATCATAAAATCTATTATTACAACTAAAAATAATGTCAGCAAAATCAAGTTTCAATAAAAACATTTTATTATCCAGAATGTACAAATCATAAAAGGAGTTTTGATTTAAAGTTCTTGAATTAATAAAATATATATCAGTCATTAAGTTTTGACAATATACTGGTGATAAAACTCTGATTTTGCTTCTTTATTACTTACTTGACTACAAAAACATAATTTAGAAACATGTTATGCCGGTTGTTTCAACCAGTTCTACATAGATGGCGCTAAGTTGGCATTTCTATTTATACTGAATGAGTATTCCAGTTGGAACATATTATTTCATTAAGCTTGACAACTTAAATCCTCGTCATATCGTAGTCGGTTTTAGAGCTAAGTAATGCAGTGATTAGACAAATATTTGTGAGACTTTGCAGCGTAAAATAGATGAGCGGTGAGCGGTTTCCCTCTAATTCCGATTGAGAAAATATTTATTGAAGCAGATGTGTTCACTGTTCAGTTGTTGAGAACAAAACAAAGTCAGTGAATCAGAAATGGAGGGGGACAAGTGAAATGGTTATCATTATTTACAATAAAATTAATAACGTCAATATTTCATTAAAATTTTAAACAAAACGATGTCGAGAAAACTAATTATTTTAAATATAAAACGTAATAAGTATACATAAACTATAATAAAATTTAATGAAACTCAGCACTCGCCTGTAATTAATTTCGTCTCCGAGCAAGTAAGGTGTCAGTTCAAACGCTCCTCGAGATGCATTGTAGGCATACCTCAGACGAATCTCGGCAATTAGGCAAATGCTTTTAACACGAATGTGAATAGGGTTGTCAGTTTAAACCCCGAAATCTAATAATTTTGCACCCCCTTGTGTTTGTTTTAACTATTGTTATTGTTGTAAGCAGTACAATGTCCAAAGGCACCAGAGAAGAGAGACCTATACCCAGCAGTGGGCTAATTTGGGCAATTTATGATGATGAGTACGAATGTCATTTGGAATTCTGCTAGAAACCATAGATTTAAATGCCCGATATTAAGTTTATGGGTTTGCACTTTGCTAGTTAACTTAGACTTTTTCTCATGTGGGACCAAAAACTAAAGAACGCCTCCGTCTTTGGTCCATATTTTGCTTCATCCACATTAATTAGTTTTTAATCAAAGTCACCTTTTCCAGACTTTGCCAGAATTATGATGGTGTTCCATGTTAGCGATTTGGTTTCTGCATTTAGTCCTTAAGGTGTGTTGTTATTAGTCGAAGTTTTTGATAATGTCATCGTCAAGGTTATTATATTAGTTGATTGTGCTTTCCCTTGATGATGGATGGAGAGGGAGAGGAAGGCCAAATAAAAGATGGACGCATTGTATGACGAATGATGTGAAACAGAAAGGAGTTAATGCCACGGTAACGTATAACAGGGAAGAATAGAAAAAAAACGTGTTGCGCCGACCCCAAATAGAATGGGATAAGGGCAGGAAGATTGTGTTTTCTTTTGTTTTTTTTCTTTATCTACATACAATATAGGGACATAAATATTCTGCGTCTTGAAATGAGATTGCCAACCCTACAACTATGCGTTTACACCTACCGTACATTATGGTGGGTTCTGTCGGTGCGTTTAACCAAATTGCTTGCTTTGTATATGACACCGCGCTGTTATTTATACGCATATTTAATTGTATTTGTACTATGTGTACGGTCTTATGAGAGGGAATTATGGTTTAGAAGAAAGAGAGGGGGAGCGGGAATTCTTAGGAAATGGTCTCTTTGCAAATGAATCTTGGAGTGGAGACCGCATATCAACAGGCTTAGTGTGGGACATGCATCGACGACTTCAGAAATGTGGCTTTGTCGGACTGGATGCAGAGCACAAAGGTCAGGGTGTTACGATGTCTGCAGGTTGACCGCGGCCCCGGACACAAAGGGCTAAGAAGGAACATGGTTGGTTTTTGGTCAGTAGAAGTCTGACACTCCCTTTCGCTCCGCCCAGAGTTTGAAGAGTCATTTGATGATTTCCCACTCACTAGAATAAAAAAAAGAATGTAATGATGTAGCTTGATGAGGCCTACATCCAGCATTCAACTGCGACAAGCAGAGTTACTGGAATACCGCACTATTGCAGCCAAATACCAGCTGTTTCCCGCTGAACTTTTTTTTAATAACCTTCTGATTCCCACTACTGGGCAAAAGCCTTCCCATATTCTTCCAGATAACCTTCGACTTCTCCTTGAAGTAGCTTTTTTTTTATGGTGGGTGGAAAATCATCAAATAACCCCTCCCGCTCTTGGGCAGAGCGGAAGGGAGTGTCAGACTTCTACTGACTAAAAACCACCCGTGTACCTTCTTAGCCCTTCATGTCGAGGCCGCGGTATCTGCGAACAACCCGCAGCCCCGACAGGGAGCAGGTGAACCTTATTCATCATTCTCTTGCCCTTATACCAATTCATTTGGGGTCGGCGCAGCATGTCTTCTTCTTCCATACTTCTCTATTATCCAGCTACCTTATTAATATTTGAAATGAAACCAAGAACAGTTTCAAAAAACCGACATTCACAAAATAGATAGTGATGTCAGATTCTTGGATGTGTCGGTTCA
Source organism: Diarsia brunnea (assembly GCA_949774965.1). Classification (NCBI taxonomy): domain Eukaryota; kingdom Metazoa; phylum Arthropoda; class Insecta; order Lepidoptera; family Noctuidae; genus Diarsia; species Diarsia brunnea. The sequence goes on from OX459022.1 coordinate 6,352,718, forward strand.
TCGAAACCGTTATCGAATACCCGTACATTGAGAACTCAATCGATATAATTTTATGACATCCTCGTTATGAGAAGATGGCTTCCCAATAATAATTAAACTCCAAACAAACCGGCATGTAATCCAGAAGTTGTACTGTCTCATGTTTGATTTGTATATTAATTAATCAGGGCGGGGTGTGGGCTTGGTGCTTGAGCGGTAGCGGTTAAGAAAATTCCTTATTTCAATTCTTTTTCTCATGGGGGTTGGTAGAAACAATAGAACACCTTCTACGATCCTTATTTATTTACTCTTCCTTGTCTTCTTACCTGTAAACTCATCAATCTCTAAAATCGTAAGATGGGATGCTCTCTGACTCGGTGGAGCAATTAACAAAACAATTTTTAATTGAAAAAATTAAAAATTGTTTTTGTTTTTGATTGTGAGGGGATTGGTATTAATCTCTTTTTATTTCCAACTAAGTATTTTTTCAGATTATGTGCATATCATTTTCCCATAAGAAATACCAAGGAAACGATGGATGGGATGTGTAAGGAATAATACGAATGAAAGATGTGTAAATGATAGCCTGACTGTTGACGAAGGAGAATATAGGGTGTAAAAGTACCCTTAACGCAAACGAAGGACACTTGTGCTCCTCACCACTGCGATCATTTTTTTGTTCTAGACCATACCTGGGAACCCCCTAGTTACGGAGATATTGGGGGTCAAAGTTTCAAATTTTTCACAGCTGTTTTTGTAAAGACCAGTTTTTCAGGTTATAATTTTACTTAAATTAACTCTATGACCCGTTCACTATTCAAAGCATCCAATAGCAAAATGTTTTAAGAGTGCTACATTGAGTTTTACCGTAAAATGTGATTTTCGACCCCAAAAAAAAAATCGTTTCCTAGCAAAAATTTTAACGTAGGGGTACTTAGTTTGATGTACAGAATGCTTGGTTAACGGGTGTGTGATGAGTTGATTTACACCCTGTAGAGGTGTTTCCTGACTAAAAAAACTATGATTCTAATTAGTCCCTCTGTTAGGTTATCGAAAAATATTGGATACGTATTTTTTGTATTATTAAATCAATAAAAATAGACGAAGATAAAACGCGTCAACGATTTGAGTGGAGGGTTGTGACGTCACTCACCGGTAAAAAATGTCATACTAATGTCTTAGAATATGAAGTCACAAAAGTTTTCAAAGCACTGTATCGTTTCATTGTTTGTTTACGTGAAAAAAGAAAAAATATGTGTCCAATATTTTTTTTGGAAATCTATCTGACGGACTAACTAGATTTTTTTTTAACTACCCTATTGTAGAAAAAAACATGTTGCACCGACCCCAAGTTACATGGGACAAGGGCAAGAAGATGCGCATATCCATTTTTTGGAAATTATTCTGACCTGATTCATGTTCAATTTTTCAACAGAATTCATTCCGCTTATCGCTCCGTCTGGTAACATAAAGTGACCCAAAAATCTTGAGGATCGTAAAAATGGTACATAAATTTTAACCGGTCCGCTCACCAATTAGTTTTAATTACCAAAGAGTGTTGTAGCCTTATCAATAGGTAAGAATCACAGTATCAGGTTACCATTCAAATGTCCAATGCATTGTGGGCAAGATTCGGGACAAAATTCTCAATAAACGAAAAATAAAAAGATTTAATCAAGTCAAACTCCAAATTTTTCGGTATACAGTAGGCTAAAGATTCTCGATAAAGGTGAAAATATTCGATGCACAGTGGTAAAAAGATTGAATCTGGACAAAATTACGTCATCTGTATTTAAAATACATTTTGTAGGAAGTTTTAATTATATATAGATATATGTTAATGAGGTTGCCATAGTTTGTTATATTCTTAGTAACGGGAGGTAATTTAACTTATAACTTACTTACAACTGTGTATGTTGATTGGAAAATGTTAGCTAGTATTAATTAAATAGCTTCAAACAACATTAATTGCGTTGGTTGTCTCTACGAAGTAAATATAAAAAGCCATTAAGTTAAAAAAAAAAAAATATGCTTATGTTGGTAATTAAGGCATCACAACAAACTAACGGTAAATATGTATACCTAATTCAAGTATAAGTTTGCCTCATTACAAAAACAAAAGACTAATGTTTATACTACAGTACTATGCTTGAACTTTAAAAAAAAATACCGACATCATCAAACAACATTTCACAACTTTTACAATCTTCATACATGCTGTCAAACAAAGCATCTACAAACAGTATTCTCCATGAAACATCAGCAGTTATAGACACAGAAAACTGGGACACATTAAAGGCCATATCTTGTAAGTTTTTAGTGTCATATGAATTATGTTATGTATGTCAGTGCATTAATGTTTTTAGTATAAAATATTTTTATCATCATCATTTACGAGAACTATGTTGGGCCGCTATTTCATCTGCATCAAAGAAAACTATTTCAGGGCACTTAATAATAGTGAAATTTTCCATCAACAGAATTTTGTTGTACTCAATCAAATTCCTATTCGCACATTGAATCTAATTATCTTATTAATTTATTTAGTGAAGTACATTCTATCTAGTCATTTTATCAAGTCAATCAAATGAAATACTGCCAGAATCTTTGCTGTAGTCACACAAAAAAATTTACATTGAATTTTAAACAGAATATTGTCGGACTGTCAAGCATTCAGTAAGAACCTAAATCTTAGGTCTTCTGTTAATCGATTCATAAATAACATTCTTTCAAGCGGCGCTAAATTTATTTCTGTGCTTGCATTTTCAAGAGACATATGGAAGCAGCTGAATGAACTAAATCAAAGAAGTTGTCTGGTTTATAAATACCACGCAGACACTGGTACAAATACGGGCAATTTGTAGCCAAAATAAAAACTTTCGTATTACGCCGGTCAACTATCACTGTCGACGAATGCAATAAAACGGGGCATTACAAAAGCTATGAAACATACCTCATAAACTTTCCACTTAGAACGAAACACTTAACAAAATCGTATCCAAAGAGATACACTAAAAAAATACACGCTTCAGATACTCAGTTATCCTTAATTTAGACTTAGAAATAAATTCGACTTTACACCATGCAAATACAGATAAGAATGGCTTATAATTTCGACGCTAATTCTAATTTAGAGCGTATCTCCGAAATTATAAGGTGAATTTTCGTTTGCACAGTGGTGCAAAATGTCGAGACTCTGGAAAAAAAAAAACGGTGCACTGCGGACAAATTTAGCGAGAGACGTCGAAAAGCGTGCAAAAAGTATTGCACAGACGTTCGCACCCCTTTTCAAGGTAAATTTCCCGGGTACATCAGGAATTAAAATAGGTATGAAGGTATTTTTTTCACGAGTATTTTTCTGGAAATGTATTATTTTATTTTTTGCGGGAAATGGAAGTGGGGCTGGCTGTGTGTTTTTACTGATTGTTGGGCTAAATATTGTTGGGTATGTAGTTTTATTTTAATATTCCGAACAAATTGTCTTTCATATCATTACAGATTTGTTTTAGCAAAAGCGGTTTTGCCAAGGCGAATCGTATTACCCAGTAACTGGGTAGTAGAGGCTAGACAAGCAGTCGTTCAATGTAAAATACTGGTATTCAGCTGCATTCGGTTAGACTGGAAATCACTCGAACGAAGTCGAGGGAATCAGTTAGTCCATTTGAAATATCAATCGAAAAACATATGTAGCCGTTGAACGATTTCCTGGATTCGGATACTTACTTACCGCAATAGTACATTCTCACGGAATTACTTCCAACATCCTCGCAAATTAACTCGCAGTCGAAACCAAGTCATCATCTACCTAGCCTTTTCCCAACTATGTTAGGGGTAAGCTTCCAGTCTAACCGGATGCAGCTGAATACCAGTATTTTACATGGAGCGACTGCCTATCTGACCTCCACAACCCAGTTAATACTAGGTAACACGATACCCTTTGGTAAGACTGGTTGTCAGACTTTCAGGTCACAGACAACCTGTAACGACTGCCAAAGATCTAACCGCCGGGACCAACAGCTTAACGTGCTTTCCGAGGCACGGAGGAAACTCAGTATGTCGGGCGGTCACCCATCCACAGACCGACCTAGGCAAGCACAGCTTTACCTAAAGATCGACCCGAGTGGCAGTTCTTATTAAGCCACGAGCTTCTCGTCGAAACCAAGTATTGTTTTAAAGATCAGTGCTAAGAAAAACAAATAAATAACCAATAACAAATTACTTTTTCTGTTGCACACGGATTTCAGTCCACCATAGCGCCATATTGATTCGTCATCCGATTGTTTTTGTTACTGAACTTGCTAATTTTAAACGTTTATTTATCCATCACCAATCGGCACAGGATGCTTTTTGGGAAAATAAATAAACAAAACATTTATACTAAGGACGCACTCGGGTTTGCTTGTGGAATACTTTGTATGTTATATTGTAGCTAAATATTAACAGCACAGGTCGTCCTTCAAGCATAAGCCGTGCCTGCTGAGGTTGGTCCGGGGATGGGTGACCATCATTAACACATACCGAGTTTCCTCTTTGCCTCGGAAAGCACGTTAAGCCGTTGGTCCAGACAGTCATTTGTAGATTTTTGTCAGTCTTTACAGGTAGTCAGTGGCCCGAAAGTCTGACAACCAGTGTTACCAAGGGGTACCGTAATCGCCGGCCTGTGGACGGTGAGTGATGGGTAAGCTCGCCGTCCGTCCGTCTTATGACGACGACAGGCCGTGTCGACGGCTCGTTCATGTTCCACACGCGTCTCAAAGAGATGTCAGCAACATGGAAGGGGCTCGCAAGGGCCGACGCCCGTCGGGGCTGCGGGTTGTTCGCAAGAGATACCGCGGCCTCGACATGAAGGGCTAAGAAGGAACATGGGTGGTTTTTAGTCAGTAGAAGTCTGACACTCCCTTTCGCTCTGCCCAAGAGCGCGAGGGGTTTTTTGATGATTTTCCACCCACCATAAAAAAAAAAAAACGGGGTACCGTAATACCCAGTGCTGTCACTGTATTAGATTAGGAGCTACTATGTTTTATTAAATACAGTACAATAAAACATGCAATATTATTATTATTTTTCTGTTTAGATTTTAGTGATTTATTTAATTTTTATTTTTTGTTGTGTCCACTTGTGGCGTGTGCCAAATAAATATCTTCTCTATCTTTCTTTCTTTCTTCTCAAAGATTTTGTTCAACAGACGTGAACTTATTAACACTCTCGATATTTCCAGACAAACATTCTAAGCAACATTCTTCCATTACAACATTGTAGGCTCCTAAATCATAAACATTATTGTACAAGAGGATTACTTACCGATTCATACAGAGTTAGATATGGCTTAAAACAAACAAATATTTCTAAAATATATGAAATCATTTACTAAAATTATGTATTTGTAGGCCAGTGGTCATTTGGCGTGATTTATATTATTACGAACAAAGGATTTTGCCAATAACTCTTAGGTTATGTTGTGTTAGGCATTTTGTGGAAAAATTGGGAGTTTCGAATTTTGTTTTTCTTCAGAATTTAGGTATTGTAAGCTTAAAGGCTTACTAGTGAATTATGGGCTAGAAATGACAGATAAATGGGACAGAATTTGTACCATATTACTTACCAAATAAGTAAGCCAGAATGTATCAGGTGGTAGATATACTTTGTCTTATTTTTACCTGAAATAATCATAATCATTCTCCTACCCTTATTCCAATGTATTTAAAGTCGTCGCAGCATGTCTTTTTCTTCCAAATTTCTCTATTTCTCAACAACTTATCAATCGGGTCCTTTCTTACCATAATTATCATCTTTCACTCAGTCTCCATCGATTCTTTGATCTTCCTCTCTTATAGCCTCTACTTTACCTGAAAAATATCCCAGTCAATTAAAATCGACCTAAAAATGTATATTTTAATAACAATATTCCAAAAAGTCTTTTCCAATTAACTTTTGATGTATCAAAATTAACTGAAACGGAATTTATAATCGCTAATCATTAATTCAAGAGGATTGTTGTTCAGAGGAACGGGATTAATTATTCCGAACATACGCCACGCTACTGGTAACTATAAACCCTGTTTTCTGAGATCTAAAAACAAAATTCGTTTGTATTTTTAATATACTTTAAGCTAATTAGGCACAGTAGTAGAAGAGTAGATAAGAACGTTGAAACAATCGAATGTAGTGTTTCTATTTTTGAAATTGAATAGAATAGAAGTGGTCTCTGCCGCACGGAGTGAAAGATTTATTTGGCTGGAGAGACTGAAATAGATCGTAATCGTTTCTTAAACCGTTTTTGTTTTTGGAGTAGGGAAAAAATAATGATTTGGTTTAATTAATGTTTTACCATTTACATTTTGTTTTGTTTTTAGAGTAGATAATTGCATGATACATGACATGATCTCGTTTTAAATAACCTATAACCAATTTTAAGTCGACATTCCTTCCACTCAGTCTGTGTATTGCTAATAAATTCCGTTTGGTCTGGGACCTCTGTTCTTTCGGACACATTGACTACCCTGTTTGAGCCCTCAAAAAATTGTTAATTACTCAAAGAAAACTCTGCCAAAAGTGTGTCCAAAATCTAGCACCCTTTTCGTAATTTGTCGTCGAATTTGGCATACAAGATGAGGTATGTTTTAGCCCAAGCATTATATATTTCCCTATCTTCATGAATTCAAGATAGAATTATTTTTCTTTCTTTCTTACTTCGCATCGTGTTATGCCTAGCTTTTTTCTCATCTATGTTGGGGTTGGCTTTTATTATTTGCGGATGCAGCTGTATACCAGTATTTTACATGGAACGGCTACCTAGCTGGCCTTCACAACCTAGTTAGTTCTGAGTAAAATAATACTCCTGGTAAGACTGGCTGTCACACTTGCAGGACGGGACTCAAGACAGTTAAATTGTTTCTCTGGGACTTCGTCAAGCTTCATTGTCTCGGTGCTTTTCTGATGATCGCCACTGTTGATTCTGGCTTTCAGGAGTTACAGTGGTCTGGGAATAGTGTGGCTGGCTGTAATAACTGTCAAAGATCTATAGATAACAGCAGGAACCAAATATTCCACTAAAAGTCCATCTGTTCCATGCTCCATTTTAGTGGCATCAAACACGCTGTACGCTTCCTATGTGTGCACTATGCTCAGCCCACGCGCATCTGTAAGCCGATGATTAATATGTAAGAAATAGTGCGATGTGTAAACTGTGAGGATTACGCAAGAACGCCAGGTAAGATTGGGAAATTATTTATATTCTGAAACATGTTTTCTGTACCTACTATTAACTGTTGTTTCAAGGGATTACCTGTTTTACAGAAATGTGTTAGAGTGTTAAATGCAAGGTTACGAATTAGAACTTTTATCAGTGATTGCAACGTAAGTGTAATACCTAAAGGTTTTTGATAAAAGCCTGTCAGTTTATTAAAACAGTTATATTTTAGTCAAACTTCAGAGACGATTCTAAAATCGTTGTCCCAATACCTGAAATGTTGTTTTGTGAAACCCCCAAACCGAACCGTGTACCTTATGTCGACGTTACATAAGTGCCCATGTTGGCTTATGTGAAATAAAATATTTGGATTTTGGCTGATTTTAACTGTGTGTGTATTGTGTTCCTGTTTTTGAGTTTCGAAATTACATAATGCAGCCCAAAACACCCATCACTGCTTCCTAGTATTTAAGCAATCAATTAATTAATTAATTTGTTGCTTTCCGTGCTTGATCTGGTGTTTTGTTGTTGCGGATTATTATTTTTATGTTTTGTTTATAATGTAATTAGATATTTGCACACCATATGTAATGGTAGAATGTAATGGAGCAATTACCTATAGTTTTAAGACCAAACTCTGTTGAAACCTACATTCTGGCAAATAAACGGATTTGATTTGATTTGATTTGAAGCTGCAGAAAAGAAAAGAAAACTTGTCAACAAACTATAATATTAAATCCTTCCTCAATGTCTTCACACGGCCTGACTCAGATGGTCCGGTAGCCATTTGTCTCATTCATTCCATTTGGCCACAATGTGGATGTCCGGATGTGAACGGAAGCGAAAAACATGTGTGACTTTAACCTTTGGATGACTAATAAGCAAGCTACTACAATCTGCCTTTCTGTAATAGATTTTCAATTTTATCGCTAAAGTAGAAGGTTCAACGTTGATTGCGAAAATTTTACATTTTCGGGTAGCTTGAATAACGAGGCTAGGTGTTGGCATGTAACATGCAGAGGAATGAGAAAAAAGTCGTAAGGAAAGTTTTGAGTACTAGTTTCGATGTGTATAAAAGTAGAGGAGATCAAAATAACAAGGACTGTGTGAATAATTATTTTTTAAGGAGTCGTCTGATGAGATTAACAAGTAATAGAGAAGTATGGAAGTTTTAGAATTCACGCTGTGCCGATCCCAAATAAATTGGAATTTTAGAAATTATTTTAATGTTCTATCCCTAATTATTTATGTAATTGAAAAGATAATTAAACCTTCTAGAACTTTTATTACACCCAATAATAGATTCACAATAAACCAAACATTTGCAAACCATCTGGTAAAGGCCAATGTCCACGACACCAAAACAAAACTAATTATAACCGTAAATAATTTAATGTGGTAACAATTGGTTACGATCACCACGTGGGCTATAACTATCATCACAGTATAAAAGATAAACCAGTAAACCAAGTAGGCCCTTTTTGTACAATTAGACGCGAGTGTTAATGTTATAAACAAAATACATAAAACGTAGACATTTGACTTTGTCTGACAACCTCGATTTACTTTTCAACAATAAAATCATTCCCTCTTTTCGGACTCATACCTGCTCTTTGTGGGAAATTTAAACACAAAGCATTTATTTCAGTTTTCACAGGCATTTCTGAATGAAAAGCAAACAAATAAACAAAGCTACAGTCACCGTCACAAGACACAGTAACTTGTGAAAGTACTGTAGTTGCCCATTCCACAGCGTAAATCTCTATGGAGGAGTGGGGGCCCAGTGGGGGTTAGTAGATGTTCCACAATGCCATGTCAAACCGTTTTTCTCAAGATGCGATGTTTTCCTTCACTATTTTGTCTTTTTCAGAAGCATGCTTCGAAGTTTTAGTGTACGCTTTGCATGTCTGTGACCCGATAATTGTTCCTAGTTGACATACTTTAAACATTTTTAATATGTGTACTGTGCTATCATGACTCAATGAGAACTGAATATTATTCAGCCATATGGACTGTTTTGACAGACATTGCGAAATAAATTATATCTATGACGTTAGACTTTTTTCTCCGTCGTTTCAGGTTCGTGCTTGTTCCAGTTGGACTGAATTGAAACAAAATTAGCTATTGTGTAATGTGTAGTAATGAGGAAAATTATGTGAGGAAAGTTTTGAGTATAAACGTGGATGGGTATAAAAGAAAAGAAACCATTAGTCGTAAGATAAGTTAAGTTATGAACATTAATTTGATCTTCTTGTCTTTAATTAGTATATAAGACTTTATTTTTTTTTGTTTTCTTACGTTATTTTATTTAAAATATTGTATCTACACTGTATCTCTTTTTTCTTAGTAATATGTGGAAACGTCGTGGATTGTGCATTAGCCTACTCCTAATATGTTGTAATATTTTCTGTAATAAATATTGTACAATTGTTTGTTTTCCCCAAATAAATAAATAAAAAGAAATACCAAGGATATAATGGATAGACTGTATAAAGGATGATATGACAAGAAAGGAGGTATCTGATGAAATGAGGAGTAATAGAGAAGTATGGAAGAAGAAGACATGTTGCGCTGACCTCAAATTCTAATTAATTAAGATAAGTTTGTGTTCATTTCAACTTTACTATTGTATGTGTATTTTTTATCTAACCGTTGTTTTCAAAATTCATGTCAATGTACAACTCTAACTGCCGCACTCAGAGAGCTTTAATGATTACTTAGGCCATCATTAAGTTAAGGATTTGACAGTTTTGTCATACAAAAGTATGTCAAATCTTCACTAAGTGACGGCTTAAGTAATCATTAAATATCTCTGAGTACCGCAGTAAATGTTAGAGTAACCTTTTTTTTTTTTTTGGGGGGGTGGGAAATCATCAAATAACCCCTCCCGCTCTTGGGCAGAGCGAAAGGGAGTGTCAGACTTCTACTGACTAAAAACCACCCATGTTCCTTCTTCGCCCTTCATGTCGAGGCCGCGGTATCCCTTGCGGACAACCCGCAGCCTCGACAGGATGTTAGAGTAACCTTATAATCTATTTTCCTAATTGACTTTGACGAATTGCGTAGGAACCCATACACGCGGCGACATATCAACCTATACAAATCCAGTATAACTAGACCTCGCTTTGTAGAGAATTTCACCATAATGAGAGGTAAGCTGATACTGGAAATGCATAACTTGATTGATTGTTGTGCATACAAAAAGCAACTTTAATAGCTGTTTTGATTTTTCATAGTACGTAATGTTTGTTTCTAGATCTGAAAATCTTTCTAGCGAATTGACGTTTTAAAGTCAGATTTGATTGACTTGAGACTGGTTAAAACATCGAGTTTTTTTTTGGAGTGTGGGAAATCATCAAATGACTCCTCCGCTCTGGGCAGAGCGGTAGGGAGTGTCAGACTTCTACTGACTAAAAACTACCCATGTTCCTTCTTAGCCCTTTGTGTCGAGGCCGCGGTATCTCTTTCAAACAACCCGCAGCCCCGACGGGCGTCGGGCCTTGCCCCTTCAATGTTGCTGACATCTCTTTGAGGCGCGCGTGGAACACGAACGCGACAGGGCGTTAGGCAATCACTCCATGGTAACAACAGCAGAAGAATTGAGTTTGTTTAAATCGACAAAAACAAAAAAAAACCGAAAAAATCTGCCCTTTTTTGTAGAAAAAGCTGACGCGAAAACAGTAAAATTTAACGGCGGCATGTCAATACTCTAGAACAAACAAAATATCTCCAAACCCTTCGACCGGATACCGACCACGTGTAACCCTGCGCGCACGCACATTTCTAACAAGGGGGCGTTTTCTAAAAATATAACACACAGAATTATAAACGCAATACGTTCTCGGTTAGTCACTTCGCGTTCACCACGAAACGCGGTCCCGAAATCCGTGATCCGAGCCCCGAAAACGAACCCGAATCTTTTGTTTCGTCGACCATGGTCATAAGTGTTTGAATTACGAAAATTGTTTTAATAGTTTTAAGTGCGTGTGTGGTTTTTTTCTTCGGGTTTAAAATTAAGGTGAGGTTTTTTTTTCTTTCTGGTTTTTTATGGGGGTGGGCTGAGGGTGCGAAAAAATATTACTCGCAATTATATTTTGTTTTATTGTGACTCTGCGTGAAAAAATATAAACAGACCTATTTTTTCCTGCATGTAAAGTGATGTTATTTGTGTTGAAAAAACCGGGCTTCGACCTCTTTAATATCTAAATACGCACAATAATAAACTATTCTCAGAGCTATGTGTAACAAATTCTTAGTACATAAAGATTCTTTCGCGCTTTCAGTCTGACTTTAATATTTTTCTAGCAAAATGCTAGTTTTTTTTTTGGTCTTATTATTTCAATAGAATTTTTCGCTTTTATGCTCGTCTATAAAATATGAATCTCGGAAACTTAATGCTTATTTGGCGTCATTTTAGCGTCTACGAGACGCATTTTTCTCATGAAAACTCCGGTAATAAAATACTGTAAGTTACTTTGAACAAAGAAAGGCTGGATATATGAACTTGGTTGGTACATGTTAGTATGTACGATTGTACGTGTATAAGAGAACTTTTTGACGATATATTTTGCACGTGTCTAATAAAATACTCGCGTTTTTAAAAGACTTAGTGAATTTCAGAACGAAAGCTTCGCGTATACAGGGTCGAAGGAACATTGACGTTGAAACGGTTCCCACGTATTTAGTACATCATTCTGTATGTAGTATTTTAAAAGAAAATCTCCTGTTCAGAACATTTAGACCATTTTGATGTAGCTGTAGTTATCGCAGTTTGTAGGAAACAGCTATATTTGTGACTAGGTGTTGCCAGATGCTTCGCCCGCTACAACTCGAAAATTAAACCACGGGAAGATAAAATCGGGATGAAAATTATCGTATGTGTTAATCCAGGTTATAATCTATCTGTGTACCAAGTTTTATACAAATCCGTTCAGTGGTTTTTGCGTAAAAGAGTAACAAACATCCATCCATCCGTACATACATTCTCACAAACTTTCGCATTTATAATATTAGTAAGATGACGAGATCCTCTATTTTTTCGTATCTAAATCGCCACGTAAGGCTAGATTGAATAGTTGCCCATTCTCTTGTAAAGTGACAACCTTTTTTTTATGGTGGGTGGAAAATCATCAAATAACCCCTCCCGCTCTTAGGCAGAGCGGAAGAGAGTGTCAGACTTCTACTGATTAAAAACCACCCATGTTCCTTCTTAGCCCTTCATGTGGAGGCCGCGGAATCTCTTGCGAACAACCCGCAGCCCCGGCGGGACAACCCGCAGCCCCGACGGGTAAGGTGACAACCTCACAGTACCATCACTACTGATACTGTTAACCTGTAACAACCCACTGCTGAGTAAAGGCTACCCATGACTTCCAAATGTTTCAATCCAAGGCCAATGTGGACCATTGGTCGCTATAGTCTTGTCCAGATCATCCCACCATCTTCTACGTCTGCTGTGACGCTTTCTGGCTGCACTAATCCAAATCAATTCTTACCCTAAAGATCCAGTACCTACATGTGAAATTCATCAGCTGATATTATTATGGTTGTGAGAAATTGTGCTTTAATGTCTTAGATTAGTTTTTTTCTATTGTCAATATACCTACGAACATAGCCACTTTCCTCTCTTTATTCATCCTGTTTCATTAATTTAAGTGTCATTATTTAACCATTTTTTTAAATATTTTAAACTAGTTCCAAGTTTATATTATATTCATGTTATCTGTCAGATTGCAATTGAGATCAATGCTAGTATCGCTCCACAACACAGACTTCAAACTATTGTTTCAATCTTCCTCCTTGTCAGTCTAAGAAAGGTAGATTTCATAACAATGATGTTTAAATAGATTTTTGCTTATTTCAAATTTCAAGAACAAAATTAGATCTTAACGGATGTAGATCTTCCTGTGCTCTCAGACTGAGAGTATTGGATGATTTCATGATCTCTCCTAACAACGTTTTATTTATTTAGTCTGTAGATGTTTCTACTGAAGATTTTTGTAAAGAGTTCTTTGTCTTTTAGGTGGACGTTTCATGCACGACTGTTGAGCAAAATGTCCTATTACTAGTTTTAATACTATTAGTCAAAAATATATGAGAACCTAAAGAATAACGAATTCCAATAGCCTACGATTTCAATCCAAAGAATCCTCATCATCATTTTCCTGCCCTTACCACAATGCGCAGCATGTCTTCTTCTTCAATATTTCTGTATTACTAGACATCTCAGCAGTCACCTCCTTTCTAGCCATGGCATCCTTCACACAGTTCATCCATCGTTTCTTGGTCTTCCTCTACTCCTATAGCCATCTACATTCATACTCCAATTTCATTTTTATTACACTTTCCTAAAGACTTGTGTAACGGGTTAATCATTTTACATATAAAATCCAAATATGTAGTATTCTACTAAATGTACGTGTGGACAATCACTATTTACTGTAAGTTAGCTAAAAGGTTCGATCCCTAAACGTTAAGCAAATATTTGTAGGGTTAGGGCCGATACTTCTTGGAACGAGCAAAGATCACCCAGTAAAGAAGGAAACATAGGGGTTCGATTAGATAATTATGTTAACAATTCTTTGCTCATTTCTTTTATCGTGTGGTTAATGCCTTACCTGGTGTCAGTCTTTAATGGTGCCACATGGACCTCTGACTTTCATGTCGAGTTGTATTGAAAGAGCTTTGCCAATTCTTGGATAGAATCCCCACGCTACGCGCGTTGGCTCGCTGCTTACTCCATTAATGAGCAATGCTAATTTCACAATGATAACGTCATGTGGACACAATGTTATGAAATAATTACACCATCCTTATTATCTATTCAGCCATCTTTCTACTATTGTGGGTTACATTACAGCGTTATGGATATTAGTAGTTTTATATGGGGATTGCTGGTCTAGATGTCGCAAGCGCGAATGCTGAGCATGGGGATCTGGCTTTGATAACCAGATTGAACAATATGTTGTTAGCTTTTTCCATGTGGAATTTCTTAGTAGTCTGGATCTATACCCGGTTGATGAAAATAGGCTCGCCTCTTATTCCATGGGACTTAAACGTAACTTGCGAAATGGGGAGATATACCTACTATTAACAGATAGATGTGTTGCTGGGGTGTTTGTTCCGCCACTTCTTCTTCCCAGCTTTGGGCGACTTTGACGTTCAAAAGTGCTGTTATTATCACCCTCATTTGAATAAATGACTTTTGATTTTGAATTGATTTATAGAATCTAAAAACAAAGATTTAATATTCAAGCAGAACCTACTTAAATTTTACTCAATAAAATAAAGAAAATATATTTGTAAAAAAATAACGAAGGCAAAAAAAAATGAAAAAAACGTTCCGTCCGACAATAAAATAATATTTTATATGACAATACGTAAAATAAAACGTATGGGCGTTTCCGCTAGCAAATGTTCAATTAAAAAACGTTGACGTTTTTATTGTAATAACATTTCAAACCTGGTTCAGGTGGAATGTTTTTTTTTCTATGTTTATTCCGTTTTTGTGTTATTTTATTGATTTTATTGTTTTGAACTCGATTTCTGTAGGTACTGTTAGTAAAATGCATACACATAATATTGTTTTATGACCTTTGATAGCAGCAAAAGCAACTCGATAGCAATTTTATTGCCACGAATGTAAAGATTAATTTAATTTGAAAAACATTAAGGCATTTCCGAATCATAAGAATTATTTTGTTTCCCCATCACTCATTAAAAATACTTAATTTTTTTTTATAATTTAGATTTATGATAATACATAAAAGGCCTTTGATTTATATTTAATCCTTTACATCCACTATAGACTGTAAATAAAATAAATAGGTGAAGACACGAAATAAATAATTCAACTCCGTGGCGGTACAAAAATAATTGTTAACTTAGATTCCAAACCAAGTAATTTTTTAGGCTATATTAAACATAAATTACGAAAATGGCCCAAAATATACTTTTATAGATGTTAACTCCTTTGACAAAACTCTAACATAAATAAATAAATATGCAAGAAGGTTCTATTATTTTGTTTAATTTGTCTATTAAGATACAAAATACGATCAATGATTTCAAATAAATGTTTGTAGATAATCTAAAACTAGCCCAGTTCGTGACATCGTGACGTTTTATCTTATATAAAACCAGTATTTCCTTTGCTAACTGATTGATATGGATCTTGATTTACAAGATTTTGTCAATCTCCTTTACTTTATTAATTAAACCTGAGCGATAGAGGACGGCCCCGTTGGTCTAGTGGACGCATGCAGGACTGCTGAGCATGAGGTCCTTCCCAAGGTTTGATTCCCGGGCCGGGCAAAGTATTTTTCCACCACGAATATCTGTTTAGCAGCCACGGAGTCTGAATTTGTACCCGGTTGATGGCGTACCTACTATTATACAACTTAAATGTATTGCATTTGCCTACAATCCTACACACAGCTCACTCGCGCATACATATACGCACAATCGCACATACTACAATTTTGTTGACAGTGCGAAGGTCCATACTTAACCTACATACAAAAAACCCCGGCACTAAATAATTCTAGCACATAAACCTTAGATACTGTACTTAAGAATTCACTATTTACTTCACTGTCTTGTTAGATAAACTTCAAGCTTATTCTGGAACAGAGTTGCTTTCAGAATGGCATGGCAATCCGAGTGAAGCATCAACGTGAGTATGTTTCGGTTAGTGGGTTGTCTTAGGGCGGATTATTTTTATAGAAGGTCTTCCAAAGAGTTTTATTAATATATTTTTGAAAACGCAACAATTTTCATTGCAAAAGCATAGTACAGTCAGCCTATAATTTCTCCACTACTAGGATACATGTCTCTTCTCTATGAGAGGGAGTGGTCTGTAACTCACTTTGCGGGGCCAGTGCGTGTTGGCAGATGTCATACGGGGTCACCACTACTCTCTAATTTGTATTGCGTTATATTTAATTATTTACTCTCGAGCAGAGTCTTAGTTCAAAGATGAAACAGTGGATATTGTTGGAAGTAGTGTTAAATTAAGAACATTATTGCTAGTGACATTGAAAGTACTTTTGAAGCTTGAGTGGCATTGCTAGGATCGTTGGTAATAATATTTCGGAAATTGGTTTATGATATTGTTTTAAAATGATTTTGTGTCAACAGATCCACCACTACACTATAAGTTAAAGTTTTCATTCATTTTTCGAACCAAATTAGATTCGCCTTTAAAACGAACGGGAATGCCATTCCAAAAGCAACAGAGTTCCAGAATAAGCTTTTCAAACTGGACACAGTAGGACATGTTACTATCAGAGACTTAAATTAATTGCAAGGGGTGGCATGTTGTAAGGGGAGTTATGTGCTCGTTTAAATGTAAAAGCTTAGTTGTAGTAAGGGTTTTGTAGTTTTGATGTTGAAGTATTTTGTGAAGCTTTCTGTTGAGCTCTTGAGTTTAACGAGATTCTTTGCCGGATTTATGAGGTGTAGTTATCTTGGCAGTGTTCTTTCATCATCATCATCAGCCTATAATGTTGCACTGCAGGGAATCAGGCCTCCTCTCTAGGAGAAGGATGGGCTATAATCAACCACGCGTGCCCAGTGCGGGTTGGACGATGTCACATGTCTTCGATTTTTTTAGTTCTAAGACATGCCGGTTTTCTCACGATGTTTTTCTTCACCGTTTTGAGAATGTTCTTTAACTGATTTAAATATTTCATGTCGCAAACTCAGTAATCGCGCTGCTACTGAGAAATTTACTAATGGAATTTTTTACACTATACTCGACTCGGGAATCGAACCCAGGTCCTCAATCTCAGAAGTCATACTAACTTGCGGCCACTCCACAAACGACTCAGTCCTAACGAACTAACTTTAACTGGTCCTTAACGCATAATTTACGCCATAGCGTATTTTTTGCATGAGGCGTATTAAAAATCTTCCCTGAAAACGAAAATACAGCGACTGAATTCGGGTGACATAATTCCGAGAAATAAGTATCATTAAACCAAATTATCTGAGTTAGAGAACAGAGAGACACCACAAATTAAATATAAAATACACACTCTAATCTAAAGCATCCAAAAATCACGGAACGTATCCAAAAGTTTGAAAACTCGTGTTAAAACCCAAAATAATTTATTAAATTAAATTGAAAAGATAGGTTCTATCAAAAAGCTGTGGGGCAAAGTTTGTTTAACATTGTTTCAGCTGAAACCTGAAAGTTGGCCATTTGTTTACCTTTTCTCCAACTTTTAGGTGATGCTAATGAGGGCTGTAGGGCTTAATGGCTAAGTTGGTGCGCTTCATTTACGCTTTTTTCCGCTTTCGAATAAGTCGATTTTTGTTAACAAAAAGTTGTTAACCCCGGAGTGTTTGGCCGAGGTATGTAACTGTGGGTGTACATTGTACGCTCTAATGGCTTTCACAAGAAGATTGTGTTTTTGAATTCGTTTACATTTTTGTCGTGATTTACATACATTAGTAAACTTACGCCATATTCCGAAGGGGATAGGCTGGGACTATAGAAAATTCTCCTTTCACCTCGGCCACGACAAACATCTCGTCATAGACGCACAGAACAGAAGATAGAAGGACAGTTTAACAGGTGTTCTTCCAACTGAGGCGTGGATTTAGTAAGATAAGCTGCAGTCTTCGTGTTTGAAATTTCATACAACCTTGTCATTCTTCGTGTCGCTGGCACGACAATTTCATATTTTGTTAGCTTACAACTTCGCCACATATACCACATCGTCGCGTCGGTGCCAGCGCCAAGATCAGTTCGGCTGCATGTTTTTGAGGTTAGGACAGGATAGGAGGTGGAGCATAGTTTGTGACACAGCTCCAGAAGCACATCACGCAGCTGTTTCAAAGCATATGGAAGAATCTGCAACAGACCACTGATATTATAAATCCCTTAGCACTGGTCATGAACAACATTAACTCCAAAACTTCCATACTTCTTCAACTTGGAGTGTACAAAGCTCTTAGAAGATCATTAGAAGCTGTTACGTCCGTCCGTCTGTCTGTCTGCTTTTGTTTTAACATTCCTATCTATATCGGTGCGAACGTTGAACTTTAAGTCCCCTTGTTGGCTTGACTTATAAATAATTATCTGCTGTATTGTCGCTGATTTTGCTAGAAGATTTTGACATACTTTGACTTTCCTATGGATAGCATGAGGTCCTGTGTTCGATTTACAGGTTGAGCAAAGTGTTATTGTCTGTTTCTATCAGTAATTTCTCAGAAGTAGTCTGAAGTTTGAATTTGTGCCTTATTGATGGCAATAGGTTCGATGCCTATTACGTGAGAATTAAAAAAAATACTTGCGAAATGTTGGTGTTACTAGCGTACACCTTTGCTTAACCATTTGAGGATAACAGGTGCGATTAGGTGTAAGTCCAACTTCCTAGGCACCCGCCTAGGAAGTTGGACTAATAACATAAACACATCATAACAATGTGTGCCACCGATTGAACATAAAGAATGCACCATTATTTACGTAGTTTTAAGCCTAATTATCGTAACCGAGTAATCATAACCTCTCCCTCTATTTATTTAGCAGTTGTACCCATATGTCAGACGATCTATATTCAGCGCTTTCGGTGGCGCCACGTACATACGTAACAATAGCTTTTATCTTAGCATTACTCTTTTATTTATTTTTAAATGGACTATATATTCGTCTTCGTCGCTCAAGCGTTTTCTCGATGTACTGTAATATGTTTATTGTGCTACTACATACATTAATATTAGATAATTATATTAGTTTTGAGTATGTAAAGGGGCACAAGAGTAGAGGAAGACAGAAAAACGATGGATGGACTGTGTAAAAGACATGGCAAGAAAGCAGTGGCTTTTGAGATGACGAGTAATAGAGAAGTATGGAAGAAGAAGACATGCTTCGCCGACCCCAAATAAATTGGGATAAGGGCAAGAGAATGATGATGATGATACATTAATATCAGATGGCTAGCACGCCTTAGCGTGCTAAAAACTGGTTCAAAGTTCAGATTTGGCTGGGAAATGTACCAAAACCTTAGATCAATTGAGTAAATAAGTTTGTATATTCAATCCGTTATCTGTTTAGAGGATCCGCAGACCACCCATGAAGCCCACACATGTAGTACGATAGAATTAATGACAAAATTTTAGACAAGTATTGCGGCTTAGATGTAAATCTTATCTAATGTTTTGGACACCTGATAAGAATTTGTGGCACGTGCTTCATAAGTAGCTTAGCTGAATACTTAGATATTTAGATATAAACTCAACACCAAAATTAGCCAATTGTCAGCCTATTAGCACTCTTGGTAAACTGTAATTTCGACATTGAAGTCGAAAATTTTCACCACTTCTGCCGCTTGTCCAATACGTTGTGTGTTAAAATAGCCATATTCTAGAGCCCTGAAGGCACACAGCTAGATGACGTCGCGGTAGATCTCGTAGACCATGGTGGTACGAAATAGAGAAAACCAACAACAAGTAGTCCACATTCTCCCTGGATCAAAACAACTGGTAGTCATGGCGAGAGGGCTTTGCTCTCCCATGGCTGGCTAACCGTATCAGTATAAGTCTTTCAAACCTTAGAACCATCATCATTCTCCTGCCCTTATACGAATTTATTTGGGGTCGGTGCAGCATGTTTTCTTCCATACTCCTCTATTTCTCGTCATCTCAGTATTCACCTCCTTTCTAGCCACATCATCCATCATAGCTTCTGTGCCTCTCTAGAATCAAATAACTCAATTACTTAGCAAAAGTACACAGTAATTTCTTACTAACACATAAACAAGCAACATCAACCCTTTACGTACATAAAACAACACTAACACAGAACTACATTACATCAAATAAAAATGAAACAAAAGAAAAAATACAAGATGGCTTCCATAAAAAAACCGTCAAAAATGCTTTTGAGTTTCTCGTGGGAGATCATAATTAAGTAAAGTACACATAATTATAAAAAGGGAGGCGATGAAATAATATTTAAAAGGACCATGTGGTTTAAAGATGTCGACTTAATGGATGCGACAAGGGTGTTAATTCTGAAGGGGTGAGCGTACTTTGATGGTCGTAAAAGTGTTCAGATCAAAGGGTGTGTTGTGTTATGAATTATTTGTGTTAAAAGTTTAATGTTTTGAATTAAATTGTCTTTTTGAGTTGGGGCTGTTAGGATGATAAAAGGAATACCAAAGTTGGGTAATCTCAAAGCTGTTATTTATATGATATTGTCATTATTGTGTGACATGGGTTAGTGGTGATAATCTATACTAATATTAAGAAGAGGTTTTTGTGGCATTTTTTTTCGAAACTAGTGATCATTCGTAACAAAGGCACATTATTCGTGGGTACTATGGGCTATAAAGAATATATCACAGTTTTTGCGGACGAAGTCACGTGCAAAGTGCTAGTGTTTTATTGGAAGAAAACCCAAAACCAAGTGTTTTCTAAGCAGTTTTAAATCTAAGTTTAGTGCATTAGCAATAAAACTAACTAACAGATTGATTATATTATTAACGATTTCGTTCGGTTTCATCAAAGTAAACTACAGCTCAGTTTATTTTAGAATTTCATTTTTCAATTCTAAACAAGAAATATTGACACATTCTCTGCACACTTTAACACTTATTAACACACAAATCACTAACATTGCAACACCTATAAATAATCAATACATTCCAAAAAAGTGACAATCAACCGCAACGATTTCCAAATCGTCACCTGATCGGACAGTCACATTCAAAAGTGTCACATCCAGATAGCGTCATATCAGTGTAATTGACACTACCACACATGGCCGGGTCCAACCATATGTCTCGATATGTCGCTAGTCATAATGTATTTTATTTTTGTACTTGAATGTACTGCTATTTGATGAATGAAAAGAGTACTTTAAGATAGGTTAATGAACTACAGTTTAAGTATGGAAATATAATTTTGACTATCGTTTCGTAGAATTAAGACTTGGGAGACCAATAGCCAAAATAAAGATGGATGACCTACAAATATGTAGAGTTCGGCTTCTAGACTGAAACTGGATACAGCTGATTATTATACGGGGTAATAAGGTACCCCCTTTTTTTTTGGGGGGTGGGAAATCATCAAAATGACTCCTCCCGCTCTGGGCAGAGGGGTAGGGAGTGTCAGACTTCTACTGACTAAAACCTACCTATGTACCTTCTTAGCCCTCTGTGTCGAGGCCGCGGTATCTCTTTCGAACAACCCTCAGCCCCGATAATAAGGTAGTTGTTCCGGGTCTGGGTATTTGTGTATGTGACTTTATATGTGTGTAAACGCACCCACGATACAGGAGAAATTCCTAGTGTGGGGCAACGTTTTTTTTTTAAAAAAAAAAAAAAAAAAAAAAACCAAAAAAAAAGGTAGCCCTTGGGAATAGACTTGTTGTAAGATTTTCAGACCCCTAACTACCTGTATCGAGTATCAAATATCCACAAATTATAGCTTATACAAACGGGTTAACGTGCTTTCCGAGGCACTGATGAAACTCGGTATGAAATAGATGGTCACCCATCCATGTACCAGCCTATGCAAGCGTGACTTATCCTTGAAGATAAACCTTGTGACTATTATTATTTAGGCACGAGACATAGGCGCTATAATATGTCTAATCAATTCAAATAATTAATTATTCACATAACTAAAATAATCGATTACCTAAATTAGTATGTGTTGTCGAAACTTAAAACTGCGTTTAAGGCAAATATGAATGTCTATCAAGATTATTATGATCATGAATCGACGATTAGGTTTTAAAACATAATTTATGATAAATAGCTCCACCAAAATATTTATAAGGATTAGTATAATCCCTGATAATGCTATACGTTTTATAGAAGGATGTTCAAATAATAATATCAAAAAAATATTGTTAACAACCTTTTATTAAATTAAAAAGGAAGAAATAAGTTCAGTAAAATGGGGTGAATAGAAACTCACGGGTGAATCGAGACAGAACTTTGAGAAGGATTTTAACTTTGAATGAATGTGGTATGTGGCAAAAATGGTTTTATTTTATTTTATTTTTATTTATTAGGTCTACCAACAATTGTTTACACTAATGTTTCTATTTAATAAAATAAAATAAAGTGAATACAAGTACTTGTTGGTAACATAATAATATGGTATTCATTCAATGTTAAAATCCCTTTCAAAGTTTTGTTTCGATTCACCCCTGCGAATCTATTCACCCCATTTTACGGTTTATCTATCAAAATAGAACGTGTATACAATGTTTCGTGTCCGTGCTACTAATCGTTAAAGAGATTTCTCGTCAGGAGACAACCCTGGCTGCAGGATATTTATCACAAAAATGTATGTCACTAGAAACAAAGATGCAAAATGTCAGCTGAATTTGTTTGGAATTTAGTTGCAAGATCTGACCAATACGTCATCATCATCAGCCTATTAATGTTTCCACTGCTGGGACACAGGCCTCCTCTCTTTGAGAGGGAATGAGCTATAATCTACCACGCGGGCCCAGTGCGGATTGGTAGATGTCACAAGTCTTCGAATTTTTGGTTCTAGGACATGCCGGTTTCCTCACGATGTTTTCCTTCATCGTTTTTGAGAGCAGTGGTGATGAAATAAATTACGCAAAGTAATGTGCCTGCCTGGATTCGAACCCACGACTTACGGTTCGTGAGTCGGGGCCGCAACCACTGGGCCACCACAGTTCACCAATACAACATACTGACTATTTAATAAGAAGGCAAGTTAACCAAAAGATTTTAATAAAAAATTATAACCAATGGGGTAAACTAACAAACACATCATATTCGTTTATTAAAATACGAAGCGCCAGTAAAGGCTAGGAATATATTAATTCGTAATAAAAAAAAGCGGTTTTCCTATCTACGACAACAAGTCAAAAGATTAGCAGTTATGTTTAAAAGATTTTATAATTTATATCTTTATTTAAAATAACTGTAAGGACACCATAAATAAAAGTGATTTATTATTGACAAAGCTTTAATTATAAATATTTCTTGATTGGAATGTCGCTTTGAACCGTTCTTTGTCAAGAAGGTACTAATTTTATGAAGTTAATAAAAAAGACTGTCTCGTTGGTCTATTGGTCCCAAACGCGACCGCTGATCGTGATGTCTTGGTTTCGATTATCGGGTCGAGCAAAATGATATTAGGTGTTTCCATCAGAAATTTCTTCGTACCCGCCACGGAGTCTTGTGCCCAACTCTGGAAGGTTCGCCCCTATTACATGGGACGTATACATAACTGGTGACATGTGGGTGTACTATTTAGGTATCTACACCTCTGCCTAACCCTTCGGGGATTACAGGCGTGATGTTATGTTTGACGTATGTAAATAAAAAATACTGTTATTCATTTTTGACGCAAAAATTACGATACATTTTTCCCTAAGCCATTCATGTCACAGTATGTTTTTAGAAAACAAAAAATTGAATTGACAGTAATAATAAAGTATGAACAAAATGGACGATTAAATATCGATAACTTATTAGAAGTAGTCTAAAATGTAATAAAACACTACAGGGGGCTTCTAAACGACGTTTCTTTACATACTTATACGTGACATAAAGAGTGACCAGTTTGTATTTCAGTAAAATGTTTGACAATCATGACAGCGTTTAGTTAGATTATTTACTTTTATTTGAAAAAAGTTTCTATATTTCGTTGAATGTCGGTTTCTTTTCAAATTCACTAACATGACATATAAATGTTTAGTTTGAAAACAGATTTACATTTTTTTTACAACATGTCAAAAATAATGTAGTGTTCTTTCTTGTAAATCAATATATAAAATAGTTTAATTTGAAGTAATATTGAAAACGGGATAATTACCATGTTTACTTGAAAAAAATGAATTAATGGTAGTGGTTTAACGAAAAAATCGATTAAGGAAGAGAATAAACATCCACCCGCAATTACTTCAGTATATTCGTGATCATGGTGTTTACAATAGCGCCAAAATATCGGGAACTCGAAACAAAAAGTAAACATGGTAATTATATATCCCGTTTTCAGTATTTATAATAGCTTAATTTGTAGTTAGAAACAACTGTTTGTCTCCAAGGTGGTTTTATCTATCCTGTCGAGGCTGCGGGTTGTCCGCAAGGGATACCGAGGCCTCGACATGAAAAGCGAAGTAGGAACATGGGTGGTTTTTATTCAGTAGAAGTCTGACACTCCCTTTCGCTCTGCCCAAGAGCGGGAGGGGTTATTTGATGATTTCCCACCCCCCAAAAAAAAAAAAAAAAAAGGTGGTTTTATCTATGTCTATGTTTGGGATTTGGTTTCCGCATTCAGTCCTAAAACTAAACTATTGTACGTGATTCATGGCGGCCGTTACTCCAACCACCTCTCTCCACAAGCAGATCAAACTTCCCAGTCTTCTCAGGACATCCGAAAGCGATCCTGGCGTTCTAAAAAGTTTCCTTGCGTATCTGGATGAGCCGGTGCACTCGAGGATTACACGCACCACCGTATCCTCCACTTCCATGCATGCTCTGCACAGAAGACTGTCAGTGATACCATTACGTTTTTCTTCTCGTGGGAAACCTTTAATAGGGGGCCGGTATTTGGTTATAAGATCGGGGAGTGTGGGATTTGTACTTCACTAAAACCATGAAGTAAGTACTATCGAAGATGGCCTGGACGTAATTATTTATTTATCGTCTCATGGATATATGGAAATAAATTGTATGTAAAGCCCTAATTCACAGACATCGGCACCTCATAATTTTTATGCGTGGCACTAGACAACAGGTTATATAACTGTTGTATGTATGTCTTTGTGTATATTGGCCATGTTCTGTTCTGTCTCCTTCTGGTATGAAGGGAAGTAGCAATTATGTTTTTCCTATTCCTCTACTATTATTTTCTGATACATTTCGTTGCGGGATCCAAGACAATTTGTATATCTGGTACTTTTCGAGGTTCATGTTCCCGGCGCTTTTCTGGTGGTCGCCACTGTTGATTCTGGGTTTCAGGAGTTGCAGTGGTTTGGCAATAGTGTGGCAGGCTTGCTCAATAAAAACAAAATACATCGACTCAGAAAATCTTACTTTTTAAAGCTACTAACTATTAATATACTACATTCCCCAAACTTGGACTTACAAAATGACAAACATAGAAGATCAGGTTAATTTATTATAAGCTTATGCAAATTAGCTCTAAGATGGGCATAATTATATGAATGTAAAAATAATTAGTAGATTATACACATTAAGTTATACATAGTTTTACGATGTGAGCCACCCAGTAGGATAATAAACGTTTTTGGCAAAATATTTATGTATTAAATGACAAAATATTGTCTTATGTAAAGACGTATAATTTTCCCAATCCTTGAACATAATAAAGATAAAGTTGAAAATCTATTTAGTAAATATGACGACTTGTAGTAGTTTAATGTGCTGGATTGGAAAAAAATACACAGAATTTTCAAATATTACATTTTTGTTCGGCAGAAAAAACTTTTTATGTTTTAATTATTTTTTGGGATTCAATCAAGGTCACGGAAAAGTTACAATTTATTTATAAAAGTATCTCAGAACTTCCAACACCCTCTAACTTTAATATTTATTTCCATTTTTACTAACTTTCATCTTTCCTTTTGTTACAGATAAAATGTTCACAAAGAATTCCTGAAAAATCAACACAAATGTACCAAAAAACGAACATCAGTCATCAATATGCTTCACACATATAAACTATGGCGGCACAACACAAAGAGACATTTGAAAATGGAATGCCATTTATAGGGCTGCGCGGGCGCAGGGCTGATTCCGAATTCAAATATAGAACGGAAAGGCGCCGGAAATGGGCTCGGCCGGATGTCGGCGTTCGCGTCCTGTCGTTCTTCGTCTTGATTGTCGGTTGCCATGGTTACCAAGAACAGAGGTTTGCCATGGAACCACAGGATCAGGTACGTTTCTTATATTTTTGTAAATAAACAAATGGTTCTTAGAAGGGTTCTGGGGTTACTGCAAGCATTGTTTTTAAGGTTATTCTTTGAAGGTTGAATCGGGTTTTGCAAAAAAAAAATCATAATATTTATTATAACAGCATGCATGCATACTGAATATGTTTTTTTTCTTTGTAATGTTCAGCATAGTAGTTTGCATTTCGATACAAACTTTTTTCATTTTACTAAATATGATGTTTTAAAGTACAGAAAAGTTAAAAGCCATAAGTGATAAAGAATTGCACGTGACTAAAAGAGTAGTTAATAATATGTATGTAATTGATGATGGATGGAGAGCGAGAGGCAGATCAAAGAATATATGGATGAATTGTATAAGGAATGATATGGAGGAAAAATAAGTAAATGATAGCGTGATAATTGACAAGGGAAATTGGAAGAAAAGACGTGTTGCACCAACCCCAAATAACATAGGACAAGGGCAGAAAGAGGATGAGTTTCGTTGTACTATCACGCCGGCATATTCTAATACATAGAGATATCCACCTTCCCTACAAAATATTTGTAAGATAATGTGTAATCCCTCATATTTGTATCATGTCAAGATACATTTATTTTCCAATACAGGGTGTAAATCAACCCATCATACAGCCGTCAACCAAGCATTCTGCATATCAAACTATGCTTGGTTGCAACCCCCCTGCGCAAAAATTTTTGCTGGGAAACGACTTTTTTTTTGGGGTCAAAAATCATTATTTTACGGTAAAACTCAATGTAGCACTCGCAGTGGTGGGGAGAACAATGCCCTTCATTTGCGCACTTTTATACCACAGGGTGTTAAAGTCATTTGCGTTAAGGGTACTTTTACACCCTACATAGGGTGTAAAAGTACCCTTAACGCAAACGACTTTAGTGAAGGGCACTTGTTCTCCCCACCACTGCGATATTTTTTTTTGTTTTAGACCATACCTGGGAACCTCTTACTTACGAAGATATTGGGGATCAAAGTTTCAAATTTTTTTACAGATGTTTTTGTAAATACTAGTTTTTCAGCTTATAACTTTACTTAAATTACCCACATGACCCGTTTACTATTGAAATCATCCACTAGCACAATGTTTTAAGAGTGCTACATTGAGTTTTACCGTAAAATGTGATTTTTGACCCAAAAAAAAAGTCGTTTCCCAGCAAAAATTTTTGCGTAGGGGTACTTAGTTTGATGTACAGAATGCTTGGTTGACCGCTGTGTGATGGGTTGATTTACACCCTGTATACTCAATAACTCGCACACCTATAAAAATCGGCATAACAGTAAAATATCCAGTTTTATCAATAATCATAAAAAAATGCAATAAAACCGCTTTTAAGTTAAAAGTATAACGCCATTAAAAGCTAATTAAAAGTTAACATTGCTGACAGATAACTTAGGTTAATTAATTTTATGACTTGCCATGCTAATCTTGAAGTAGAAGAATAAATTTTAGAAACTTGCGTGTGCTTTTTATGCACTTTCAGATATTTTTATACCAGCAGATAAGTAATTTTAAAGGATTCAGTCTTCAAGTTAGGCAGCGCTAACCAATGTTGGTCCGTGGATGGGTGACCACCCATTACATACTGAGTTTCCTCCGTGCCTCGGAAAGCATGTTAAGTCGTAGGTCCCGGCCAATTGTAGATCCTTGACTGTCCTTATAAGTATTCTCCGCTATTCTTTTCTGATTAATTTCGTTGCAGGATCCAAGACAGTTAAATCGTTTCTCTGGGACTTCGTCGAGCTTTATTGTCTCGGCGCTTTTCTTGTGGTCGCCACTGTTGATTCTGGCTTACAGGAGTTACAGTGGTTTGGAAATAGTGTGGCGGGCTTGTCCCATTAAATAATAGTCGTTATGAGTAGTCAGTCTTACCAAAGGGTATCGTAGTAACCCAGTACTGAACTGTGTTATGGAGGTCAGACGGGCAGTCGCTCCATGTAAAATACTGGCATTTAGCTACATCCATCCTAACATAATTGGAAAAAGTTTAGGCAGGTGATAATGAGCCACAGTTTTACAATAATTATGCAATAGCTCCATAAACCTTGCAAGCGGCATTACCAAAAGCTCTGCTCACCCCATTATACAGTGCGTAAAGATAACTTTTATTTAATTAATAGTTAAAACAACACAGCGACACATTAATGAGAGTTTTACGGCCGTTTAACGACTTTTCATTTATCAACTCTTTTTTTATGATGCTCATAAGGTTATTGATCTAAATGACATTTGACGAAAGATTTTTTTTTTTGTAATTTACATAAACGATGTCGGTAAATAATTAATATTAAAACCAAACAAAATATCGATTCTAATGTTGATTTTGCTCAAAAAGAAACAAATATTATGTTGACGTCATTAATCTATTAACTGTCTGTGTAAAAAATCGGCCAAGTGCGAGTTGTCCTCGCACACGAAACGTGCCGTGTACTTAAAACATCTTTTACAATAATAGTCTAAACATATCACTTTTCGTTTTACTTAAGTTAGACTGAAAGCCGACTCCTTCATATTTGAGAAAAGGCTAGGCAGATGATGAAAAATACCAAGTACCTACCTTACCTATTACGTTTCAAAAGACTTGTGACAAAGGGACAGACAGACAGTGGAGCGTAACAGAGAGTCCTCCCTTTTTTTTTTGGGTGGTGAGAAATCATCAAATAACCTCTCCCGCTCTTGGGCAGAGCGAAAGAGAGTGTCAGACTTCTACTGACTAAAAACCACCCATGTTCCTTCTTAGCCCTTGCGCCGAAGCCGCGGTAACTCTTTCGAACAACCCGCAGCCCCGATGGGACTGGGTCCTCCCTTAGGTACCCTTTGGATAAGGAACCCTAAAAATATTATAATACAAAATTAAAACTCAAGGAAAACTAAAATAATAAATTGCTCTCACGTGCCATTTAATCAGACAACACATAAAATAAATCAGCACGCATAAATTATAAAAAGATAATAATCTATCAAATATTTTATTATAATTATGGGGACGCCTATTCCTAAATCAACGTTTCATGAATATTGATACAGCAGATTAGCAGAATCTTGATACACAAACTTACATACCTACATAATGTTGATACGATTACGTTTTGATCTGATGTAAACATGGAGAAGCGACAGTTTTAGAATAGTTTGAATGTTTTTACAAATATTTTTGGTAGGGATTTAAGATGTGAGAGGAAAGCGATTTATACGAATGAATCATAGCTAGTTGATTGTTAAGGAGGTCGTAGGTTATTAATAACTGCCGCTTGGGTCGATCTGTACCTACGTTAAGATATGATTGCCTAGGTTGGTGCGTATAATATGGGTAATGGGTTACCCATATTATTCTTATTCAGTACCTACTTTCCTTTGTCCCTAATGTTATGTTCTGTAGGCTTGTTGAATAAGACACCGGTGAGGTTGACTTGGTTTATTGATACATGGCACACATAATTAATAAAGACAGACAGCAGTATCACAGACGGGGACAGACATCGTAGTGTCTAGCTGGAATGACAGGTAGGAACCGGATACATAGATAATATCTAGTGATGTGCACACTATTAACATACTAAATAGTGATGTCCCAACACCTAAAAAGCCCTTTGAGATGTAAAAATGACAGCCGGGATCGGTCTCAGCTGGCATTTTTACATCTTTGGCAGTCGTTGCAGGTAATCAGTGGCCCGAAAGTCTGATAACCAGTTTTACCAAGGGCTATCGTATTACCCAGTAGCAGTAAAATACTGTTATTCAGCTGCATCCAGAAAGACTGGAAGCCGACCCTTACGTAGTTGTGACAAACTAAGTAGATGATGAAGAAGACCTCGCTAATCCGTCAACATTATTGCATTAAAATAATCTTTCTTTAAAGCATTTGAGAGAACACTCTCTAAACATAACTATCTTCATAATAAGAGGAAACGCTTTCAAACACAAAGAGTAGAAATCTAACTAGTACATTCGTTTTATATTCTTAATCATTGAGCTTCACATTATAAGGTAGTTACTCGTTTGATTTGAGAGAAAGTGAGCAAATAATACCTGAGTATCATGTTACGCGAATGGATAAAAAACTAAAAAATAATATGTACACATGCAGCAACACATAACTTTTAAAAGTGATTTTCACCTGATATATTGATTAAGATTTTACGTTTCACGAACGTAGTATTTTGGAAGCCATACTTAACGAAATAGGTCTTACATAACTCGAAGTACAGTCACGAGAAAATTGCTTTTGAATGTGATGATGATGATGATGATAATACACTGACCTTTTGATGATTGGTGATGTTCTTCAGAAAGGACAGGTACGAGTACTCACAACCGGCGTGCATTGTATGACCAGATGTATGAATGTGGACGAGGCAAAAGAAGTATGTAAGGATCGTAGCAGCTGGCGTTCTCTGGATTCTGCCTGCCCTCATGGGAAAAGGGCGTGAGTTTATGTGTGTGTAATGAACTACATAAATTGATATTATTTCTCTATTCCAATGATTATTGAAAATATGACACATAACATTACATCACCCCTGTAATACCCGAAGGGTTAGGCTGATGTGTACCTAATAGTACACCCACATTTCAGCAGTTATGTTTAAGTCCCATGTAATAGGGGGCGAGCCTATACAAAATATGAAAAATTAAAAAAAAAAAATGAATGAATAATGAATGAAATGTGAAAATATGTCCATATTAATATTGAAATACCTTCTTTCCTTTTATCGTTTCCTTTTACTTTATTGTATATGTTGTTAAGGTCCTGGATTCGATTCTCAGGTCAGACAAAGTTTTGTTGGATTTTTATCTATAATTTTTTTGTAAGTAGCAGTCACAGAGTCTGTTTCTTTAGCTCGGTTGATGGAAATAAGCTCGCCCGATGTAACTTAAGATTTTAACATGAACATGTGGGTGATGTAACTAGACACACCTCTGCCTAGCCCTTCGGGGATTACAGTCGTGATGCTATATCAGTTATGGTAATGTTAGTTTAAATTCTGTTTTTTTTCTAACAGTATTTTCAGCAGCCATTTTATTTCGGGAACGTTGCAGAAAGATAAGGGTCTACACTTAATGTATTTATTTTAAGACACCACAATACCCCCGTAAAAGTTACCCTACGTTTTATGCTACCCTAGTCACGCGTGCTATTCCCGTGGCTATCTATTTTTAAATACGGATATCCCTTCCTTATCCGGCTTAAACAAATGATTAAGGACTGTAGGTACTAGCATCTTCCCTTAGCATTCGTATATTTTTGACAGTCGTTACAGTTTGAACAACATACAAGGCTATTAAGATAATAAAAAAAAACGTATCTTTAAAACACAAAAATGTGAAAAATAAACTTCAGAAGAAAGATTAGCTTTTGAAGTGGGTGGCAAAAAAAAACGAAATCAAACAAAAAATTTGAAAAAAGTTTTTGATTTTTTTTTTGTGGTTCACATGTGCTTACCGCTTTACAGTGTACAGGCGTGATTTTATGTTTTGAACAGGTTTAAACAATAGACAGACATGAAATTTCAGAAATCCCAGTCCATTTGCTGTTATTTATTGAGGGGTTCCATGGCCTGTCTCCAAAGTTCTTCCTCAGATCGTCACCAAATTGATATGGGACCACTCCGAGAAAGTACTTTTCCAATAGCTACCCAAATCACTAATCCCAAATCCCAAAGAAATCCAAAAAAATCCAAAAAAAACAAAAAAATCCGATCCCAAATCGCTTCAAGTGTGCTTACAAAGAGAGATCTCTCTTTCTCGCGGATCCCATCATCAGATCCCGACTTGATGATCATGGGGCCACTTGGGAAGACTGGTCTTCAAACAAAAAAAACCAAATCGGTCCAGTCATCTTCGAGTAACTTTTTGAAGTCGGTTAAAAAGGAGAATAAAACTAACTCCTCATTACCATAACTTGCACTTAAATAATGAAAACTTAGCACTTAGCACTAAAATAATGTCCACAATTAATAGACCCAAGATGATATACCGGTTATATGGCGCATTGTTTGTCCCACTTTTCCCTTATAACTCGGACTGTACCACAGAATAAATTTAAATGTATAATTGTCATACTAATTTCCATTGGTATTTTGTTAGTCTATGAACGTACTCACGGGGACTAATCAACCTATGCTAAACTAGTATAAACCGATCTCTCATTGAAGGGGATATCTCATTCCTGACCCTGGCACAAGCCAGGCCGCGTAGCAGAGATTGTAGTTCATAATTAGCCCCTAAATAATGGTACCACTCAGATCTAGCCTGTCTCCTTGCCGTCCTCCCTTGTCCCTTGCCGTCCCACTTGTACCCCCACAGGCTACACACAAACTACACACTAAGGGCACCCCCCTTTTTTTTTATTTGGCGGTTGGAAAATCATTGAATAACCCCTCCCGCTCTTGGGCAGAGCGAAAGGGAGTGTTAGACTTCTACTGACTAAAAACCACCCATGTTCCTTCTTAGCCCTTTATGTCGTGGCCGCGGTATTTCTTGCGAGCAACTCGCAGCCCCGACGCCCTTAGTGTAGTCGCTTAGTTTGTAAGTTTGTTTGCCCTGGGTGGAAGCCCTACACTCAAGGCAACCACAGGAATGTCTGGTTAAGCAGTCGACAATCTCCTAGGTTCAACTACGAGATGCCATTCACAAAACAAAAGTACGGAAAATCTATACAAAGCAAAGCCATGTTATATTGGACATGTATAACTTGATTTGTCACCGAGTATACCAGCTTTTATCTTTCTATTAGCATCGGAAGCCCAAATGTAGTATTTAAGGAATCTATATCTGTATGTATAACAGTTCGTTCGACATACATAGAAATCGGTAAATGAATACAAATTGCTGGATTAGTGATTGTCTAATCTTTTCATCTGGTTATCTGTTAATTTCTTGAATGCTTGGCGTTTTCGTCGACAAGTTTTGGGTATTCGATATAGAGGCGCCTATGTATATTTTAATGGAAAAATATTGTAAACACTTCTCCACCTGCCTAGCCTTTTCCCAACTATTTTGGTGTCGGCTTCCAGTGTAACCGGATGCAGCTGAATACCAGTATTTTATATAGAGCGACTGCCTATCTGACCTCCACAACCCAGTTAATACTGGGTAATACGATACCCTTTGGTAAGACTGGTTGTCAGACTTTCAGATCACTGACTACCAGTAACGACTGCCAAAGATCCATAATGGCAGTTGGGACCAACAGCTTAACGTGCTTTCCGAGGCACGGAGGAAACTCGGTATGTAATGGGCGGTCACAGGCCCATCCACAGACCAACCTAGGTAAGCGCGGCTTAACCGAAAGATCGCCCCGAGTGGCAGTTATTATTAAACCACGAGCTCTTCTATTTCAAACACTTCTGTTTGTAGTTTTTATTCACACAGCTGTTTTAACTTTGTAAATGTTTGATTAAACCGGTACAAACAGTTTATGGACTAGCCTTTGGACACTCGAATGTGACAGATAAAGTGAGCTAAAGTCCATTTCACGAAAGAAGTCCCGCAGACGCAGCGCTGTATGTCGCGCGACATAATGTTGTTTCACAACTTTTGGCATCGTAAATAAACCTTATAACGCACTAATCCAATAATAAACTCACAAAATATCTACCACAACAAACGCACCTTGATAACATCGACAAACGACAACATGGCCGATCTGTTAAATTTAGTTCTACAATTGTCCGCGGGACTTCTTTCGTGAAATGGACTTTAAAGTCAAAGCTCGGTATTTGGTCCGTCTACAGTTTGTCCATGCTCGTTTAACTAAGCCATAAGAGGGACGGAGCAAAGAGAATAATGCGTCCATAACAATATTTGGTACTGCCCTGTCATTTCCTATTTTCAGCTACTAATAAGTAAAGAAAATATCATCATCTTCCAGCCCTTATCCCATGTTATTTGGGGTCGGCGCAACACGTTTTATATGACCCTCTGAAAATGACAAAAAATGCCCCATTGTAACGGTTGTGATAAAGTGAACTTACCAGACCAATTCAAAAAGTTTCTAATTTATAAAAAAAGAACAAAATAATTTAATCGGTTAAGTGGACGAGAAGAACGAAACTTTGATCTCCTATCATTTTTGTGATGATCTACGAAACATTATTTTTAAAAGAAATAAATACCATACACGGTTTCAACAAAAAATTACCGTAGATTTTAGATTTGCCCAGAAATCAATCCTTGTTCAAAGTTTGAGTCACGATCTACCACCGTGTTCATACAGGTTGCATTAGCTAAAAAACATCGTTCCAAAAACTATTTCACACCAAAAATCTACACCTAGATTTAAAGACCCAGATAAAAACTGGGCTCGGTACAAAAAACCGGTTGTATAGAAACCGCACTTAAACATGGTGCTTTCACGAGATTGCATTTGTGTACTTAAGTAATGACATATGGCGGTTGTCATGACAACGAGTGAGACTTGTGTAAAAGACAATAATATGTTATTGCAATTGTATGTTGAGGCAATAGGGGATCGGACTGAGTCAAAAAAATATGATTCTAATTAGTCCGTTAGTTAGATTATCGAAAAATATTGGATAAATATTTTTTGTTTTATCAAATTAATCATCGACGAAGATAAAACGCGTCAAAGATCATGAGTTGTCATTTGTAGATAAAAAATGTACTGACATGTGACGTTTTCGAGGAGTTCGCGAGTTTTCGAAGCACTGTATCGTCTTAAATTTTTGTTTTTGTGAAAAAATAAAAAATATGTGTTCAATATTTTTCTGACGGACTAATTAGTTTTTTTTTGTCCGATCCCCCCTGTTGTGTACTGTGAAAGGTGTAATAATGGTGATTATTTTAAAAGTGGGAAATGAGAAAAACGTCGCGAGGAAGGTTTTTAGTCTCGTATGAATGTGGTATAACAGTAAAGGAAGACTAAAAAACCGATGGATGGACTGTATTAAGAATGATATGGCAAGAAAGGTGGTGTCTCATGAGATCACGAGAAACAGAGAGGTATGGAAGAAGAAGACATGCTGCGCCGACCTCAAATGAATTGCCCTTATAGCAAGAGAATGTTGTTGATATTTTAAATGTGGGACTTAAATATAACCGATAAAATTTGGGGGTATTCTAATTAATTCAATGGCGATAATAGGTGTGATAAACACAAAATTTAAAATTATACAAAGCCAAATAAGATTAAATTTATCACAGAACAAATTAGTTGCAATTTGGATACAAAGCAACTTATTGCTTATTTTAGGGCATGTTTTGTAGGTAAAAGGTTTTAAAAATTCAATTAAAATAATCCAACCAAATTGGGTAGTAATCGTAACCGGCGTGCATGTATGACCAGATGTATGAATGTGGACGAGGCAAAAGGAGTATGTAAACATCGTAGTAGATGGCATTCTGTGGTTTCTGCCAACCCCCTGGAGCAAAGGCTTGAGTTTATGTATGTGTGTAATCTAACCAATTATTTCCTATAAGTTACCTGTAGTTGCAACATTGTATTTTAAAATAGGCCACACACGATGTTTACAAAAGAAGGATGATTTGCAACGAGTCTTTTTTTGAAATCGCGGCCATGATAGGTAATCGATTTTTACAAAACATTTCGAAATAAATCGTAATAACCATTGCATCGAAATATATCATAACTCATTGGTTAATCAATTTGATAATAACATTATTATCCACAAATTGCATGTGATTTAGCAATAATAATGCCACTATTACACACAATTTTGAACGGACAATTATTAATTTTAATCCCGTAATTGAGTACTGGTTGCAATTTCGTAAATTTTCATAATAACTACGTTTACGATAATACGATCAGTTTCGATAAATAAGCCCTTGGGTTCAACGATGGTTAATTTTAAAACTTGAACTCGGTATACCGATTTTAAAATCGATTACGCATGTATGATCTTATTAACAGAGAATCGAATCATCTTCTTCGCATCGAATGTAGTTTATGGTTAATTCATCCAGATACACCACCTACCAAGTTTTATTGCAGCTTTATTGAGGTTCAGCCCCAGTTGTTTTACATGAAGTAGGTATATATATATGATTATCTGATCTCCACAGTCCAATAGCGGGGCAACACGGTCCAAAATCAAAATCAAAACATTAATTTCAAGATGGCCAGTTACAATCCCAATCACTAAGTGTGTTCGTAAATATTCGTTCATTTCGAACTAGTTTTGATTTTTGTCAATAGATGGCGTTGTTAGTTGAGCGTCGAATCCTGAATCGCGGTGTTAAGATTCTCCGACGCTCACTTATGTCAAAAATTTATTTTTGTTTTTGTGTAAGCAGCAAGTTCTATGGAAAAGTATAGACAACGAATCATAACTCTTGGTAAGGCTGGTTGTACGACGTCCAAGCTTCTGACTACCCATTACGACTTTTTTATGTTATGCTCTTTTTTCTCCTTCTCTAACCCTTCTTTTTTCTCCCACAGAGTGCCATAGTCGGCTCGCGAGTGACTCTGCCATGCCGCGTCGAGAACAAAGTGGGGAACCTCCAATGGACGAAGGACGATTTCGGCCTCGGCATGAACCGCAACCTCAGCGGATACGACCGATACGCTATGATTGGGAGCGACGAAGAAGGTTGGTATTAATTTATTATTTTATTTTACAGATTTAACTGGCAACTTGCCTCGACTTTCTAGAACGGTTCAAAACCTATTCTCGCAGGTTTGCATCTGTGTAGTCTATTCCATAAACTTAGTATAAAATCTAGTTCAGATTGTCTCGTCTGGGCCGCCTCGCTGGTGCCGTCTATCTTCCGACAACCATTGTGTAGAGCCTTATGCGCGTAGCCCGAGGACTGGTTTGACGAGGCACTGGAAGAGAGCTCTTGGAAGGATTTAGAACAGTTTTTGGCCAAGGAGTGCACAGTAGGTATAGGATAATAAATAAATATTAAGTACTGCCTCGTTGGTCAAATGGCCGCAAGCATGGGTGCTACGCATGGGGTCATGGGGATGTGGCGACAGCGACATCTATCGCAACACTTGTGAACTAATCTGGCAAAATCCCACATCGCGCTATCAACTTTATCCGCGACTTTAGCCTATATAGAATATCTCGACTTACATTAATATCGGGCAGTTAGCCCACCAGACACAACACCCGTCTGGTCGGAGGATCTTCCCTTTTCTATGGGGGATGAGGAACTTTACACCCTGTTCCTCGTTGTTTTGTTTGTCAGACAAAGTGTTGCTGTCTGGAATTTCTCAGTACCAGCCACAGAGCCTGGACTTATGCCCGGTGGATGGCAAAAGCTCGCCCACTATTACACGGAACTTAAACATAACTGGTGAAATAAGGGTGTAATCTTAGGTACACTTCTGCGTAGCTCTTTGGGAATGACAGGCGTTATGTTATGTTATCTAACATTAGGTATGGTTAGCTCTTGGCCAGGAAGTCAGCCATTTGGTATAAATAATACGTAAGAAGCTATCTTCAGATAGCAACATTACAATATTGTGTGGAAACATATCTTCTCTGGTTGAACTTTTTCACAACAAGCTTGCAACTTTTCCGATTTTCCTCAAAATATACGCAAAAACTGAAATATTTAGCACAAAATGTTCCTTATTGCAATAAAAGAAAACATTTTTCTTCGGTCATCGCTACGCATTTTGGCCGTGACTCACATATAAATAAAACGCACTTATAAAACATAGCAACGTATAAACAACGTGTTTTAAGCTTTATTGTGTGTTGAACAGAGTTGGAAGTTGAGTAATAGAGTAAAAACATTGTGTTTCTACAAGAACAATTTTATCTTTTAGGGTTCCGTTGGAAAAGATGAACATACACGTTTAAATAACAGAACATGATAATTGGCTATCGAAGAAAAACAGGCGCCCACCACATCAAGTTACTAAAATCTATCTCTATTCAATAGATTTTCAACTTTATCGCACGAAGCATTAGGTTCAAGGCTGATTGCAAAAGTTTGACAGTTTCGGATAGCTTGATGTTCTAGCGTCTGTACAAAGACAAGCAATATATTTTCGTTGTGAATATTCAAGCATGGAAATATCAAAATTATTATCTACTTCAATACCAACACCGTGGCTCTATATCATACATACATAGTATATATATACTTTTTATTTATAGTGTTTTATTTACCACTCATAATTTAAAGAATTCCCACATGCCAACACCAAAATTGACAGCCCGTCAAGTTTTTTTTTTACTTTCATTATTAATGAATTTACTTTACGCCAACATAATGACCAAACTATAAAAATAATTCCAAACCACGGCTTTTATTCCTTACCTCACTACCATTTCAAACATACAGAACCGACACTCAAATCCACGACTCACAACACACTATTAAAAAAAAGAACGTGATTATTTGGCACACGAGTTCTCGCCCACAAATATACAGGGTGGTGCCGACAATACAACAATAAATGAAACCACTGGTAGTTCTAGTTCATAGGAACATTTTTAAACGATCAAATAAATCCTAACACCGTCGTCGTGGTGCCGACGATACGACATTAACCTACCTAAATGTCTTTGCCAAATTCGTTTGTTACATTTTATTTCCATACGTTAATCTGTGCAAATTATTCCTAAGGTTAGTAAACCAATATTTGTTTGTAAATTGTACTGTATTTCGTTTACAGTTTTATGCTATTTAGTTTTATTGTTTTTTTTATTTAATTTTTTAATTTTGGTGTTAAGATTTATTTGGTAGTTCAATAATGTCCAGCCTGTATAACGTACCGAGATATTTAGATAAATCGCTAGGCAAACTATGTATTTGGTCTAGAAAAAAGCTAGACTCACATCTGCTATGTCTAACTAGATAGTGGTATATGGTACAGGATCGAGGGTAAGCGATAAGACAGAATAATAGCTAGGATACGGAAAAATAATGTATTTCGTGCTTGATAAACAAATTCAGAGTATACAGGTTGATCAAAAAGGTGCCGTATGGTGTCGGACGTAAAGAATATATCCATCCCATATCTTCTCGTGGGTGTCGTAAGAGGCGACTAATTTACTTACCAGAGAATGGGCAGCAGCGTTGTCTGTGCCTTCGTAACAACCATACTGCGATCGCCAACCCGCCTGCCAAGCGTGGCGATTATAGCAAATCCTACTGGGGGAGGCCTGTGTCCAGCAGTGGACGTCTTATGGCTGAAATGATGAATGATGATGATGATCAAAAGCTAAGAATGTTATTGGAATTTACCATTGGGAAGTTTTCCTCGGTCTATAAATAAATAAATAAAAATCTTTATTGACAAATTATTACTCTCAAACATCAGTGTAGCTCTGGCTCCTGTACTAGGAGTTCCTGTATCACAAGAGCCAGGCCTCTCAATTTACAGAGAACATAATAAGTAGGCGATAGACAAAATTGTGATACATTATAGGTTATAAGCATGCATTTAAAGAAAGAAAATAAAAATTATAAAAAGTAATAATAACATGGGAGTACACATTTTACAAAATCAATTAGATTTGGGACCAATGCGTTCTGTGTAAAGTGTGCGTAACTGAGATGAGTGTGTATGTGTGGTGTGGATGTGTGTGTTTGTGAGTGTATCTATGTGTGATAAGACCTCATTGATCAAGTGGTCGCTTCTGAGCGAGGTCATGGGTTTGGTTCCAGGGTCGTGCAAAGTGTTATTGGGTTTTTCTATCAGGAATATCTTAGTAGCAGCCACGGTGTCTAGATTTATGTCCGGCTAGCTCCTTTTAGATGAGATTTAAACATAACAGGCGAAATGTCAATGTGTAATATTAGGTTTCTCTCAGTCTAATCCTTCTGGGATTACAGGCGTGATGTTATGAATATGTTCTCTGAAAATCAAAGAGTAACTTATAACTATTTAACATAAGCTTTTTTTCTAACACGGTCTAGTTCATCTATTAATTTAATGCATGAACACACCTTTTCTCTCACTTAATCACGTTCATTTGATTTAGAATCTAACTGGGTACTCAGAGATATTTAATGATTACTTAAGACGTCACTTAGTAAAGATTTGACATATTTTTGTATGACAAAACTGTCAAAACCTTTACTAAGTGATTGCCTAAGTAATCATTAAAGCTTTCTGAGTGCGGCAGTTTAAGTCTAAATGTA
This sequence comes from Diarsia brunnea, assembly GCA_949774965.1. NCBI lineage: Eukaryota > Metazoa > Arthropoda > Insecta > Lepidoptera > Noctuidae > Diarsia > Diarsia brunnea. The sequence goes on from OX459022.1 coordinate 6,392,907, forward strand.
AATCAACACTACTGTCCCTAAATATACCTACACCTTTTATATTAGTTTTTCTTCAACAAATTATTCTTATACTTATTACATCAAGATACAAAGTACTAATAGGTTATCTGAAAGCTCATCTTATAAACAGCATCCTATATCTCCGCCGACCCCTGTGTAATAAAGCAAGGAAGTATGAAATCAATATCCTTTGTTATCTTTTCCTTTCTAAATATAGAATCACACAGTTTGTGGACTCTCATTATAGGAGCGCTTAGAAAGTTTTAGAAGGGTATTTTGAGAAAAGTAAATATTAAAATATGTGGTCTCCAAAGTGTTACACAGAAGTGTATCTTATAGTACACACATTTCATGCAATAGGAGGTGAGCCTTCTGCCATCAACCGAAGATAGATCCTGATACCGTGGCTGCCAGATGGCAAAAAACCAGTAACACTTTGCTTAACCCGAGAATCGAACCAAAAACTACTTGCTTAGTAGTCCTAATAAAAGTGTATCTTTATAAAGAATCTAGAGGCGTTTGTCGAAAGGTCACAAAAAAAGGAACTTGGATTTGTTGATGGCAATAGGCTCGCACCATGTCAGCAAAGTATTGGTAAATGTAACCGCACCTACAACCTACCCCATCGAGAATTACAGGCGTGATGTTATAAGAGGTAATTTGGAAGTTTAAAATTAAATTCTCATACATTTTTAAAGCAATCTACCTTATTTGATAGACAGTAGACTGCACGTCGAAAAGAATACTTTAACTTTGACATGGCCTAGTATAATATGGAGATTTCATAGATTAACTGTGGTACTCAGAGATATTTAATGATTACTTAAGCCGTCACTTAGTAAAGATTTGACATACTTTTGTATGACAAAACTGTCAATACCTTTACTAAGTGATGGCCTAAGTAATCATTAAAGCTCTCTGAGTACGGCAGTAAGAGACCTGTTTATACTGGTTTCGTAACCACTACTCTGCAGCCAACTGTATATACTTATTGTATACACTTGAAAACCTTTTGATGTTTTAAAACCTTTGATTACCAATGAATAACCAACCGATTTGTTGAATGATCCATCTTTTGATGTTTCTTCATTTCAAGAACTACATATTTTTAGCAGTCAGAGTAATGGACGTTCGATTATTTCGGCATTTATTATATCAATCGATTTGTCCCGTATTTTACGACAAAATAAAAAAACATCACCATCATTATTTTGCTCTTATTCCAATAGGGTAGTTAACTAAGAAAATCTAATAAGTCCGTCAGATAGATTTCCAAAAAATATTGGACACGTATTTTTTCACGTAAACAAACAATGAAGACGATACAGTGCTTTGAAAACTCGTGTGACGTCATATTCTAAGGCAATAGCATGACATTTTTTACCGGTGAGTGACGTCACGATCCGCCTCTCAAATGTTTGACGCGTTTTATCTTCGTTAATTTTTATTGATTTGATAAAACAAAAAATACGTAACATAACATAACATAACATAACATCACGCCTGTAACCCCCGAAGGGTTAGGCAGAGGTGTACCTCATAGTACACCCACATTTCGCCTGTAATGTTTAAGTCCCATGTAATAGGGGGCGAGCCTATTGCCATCAACCATCATCATAAAAAAATACGTATCCAATATTTTTCGATAATCTAACAGACGGACTAATTAGAATCATATTATTTTAGTCAGTAAACATCCCTATTCATTCGGGCGGCGCCGCAAATACATTTTTTACCTCCCCTAACGGGGCCTAGCACTTATTCAGGAGTATTTAGTACACATATAAATAAGTCTATAAAACACCTACATAGCAATAAAATACTTATTTAATTACACTATAAACAGTACCTATCAATAGGTACATTATGACCTAATAACCTTCCCTGCGAACATTGAAACATTAGTTTCTTGACAGACAATCTCAATACCCAAAGGAATCTGAGCTAGCAACTAAAAATAACCATTCACTCTTTTCCTTATAAAAAAGTTGTGAGCGGAGATCGCGAATTCGAGTCCTTGGTCAACTGGACCCGCTTACTACTGAACCCGCGTCAAACTGGAATCAGTCGACTAAGTCAAATTGTTACTTAGTCGACTGATCCCGTGGTTCCATTTCGAATGGGTCCAGTTGACCAAAGACTCACGAATCGGCAAGCGTAAGGTTAGTTGTTGTTGGTCAGTTACCTTTTGTAGTGTAGGAATTGGAAACTATTTGAGAGTGATTTATAATTATTATTATTTATTGCGGGGTGGAAAATCCTCAGAGATATCCTCCGCTCTGAGGCGAGCAGAGGCTCTGTAAGACGTGACTGACTAAAACCACCCCAGTGTTCTCCGGGGATGAACACTAGTGCGCCTTTAGAATCCACGGAGCGTGACCAATACTGGTTTAACACCATTGAGCTGGTCTGTAACTAGAAGCTGCTTGAAGGATATTTAGCTGTAAAACAGTTCACTATATAATGATCTTACTGGAGACATAAAAAGTGTAAAAGTACCCTTAACGCAAACGAAGGGCACTTGTTCTCCCCACCACTGCGATATTTTTTTTGTTTTAGACCATACCTGGAAACCCCCTAGTTACGGAGATATTGGGGGTCAAAAATCGAAATTTTTCACAGCTGTTTTTGTAAATACTAGTTTTTCAGGTTGTAACTTTACTTAAATTAGCTCCACGCAAGCATCCACTATCAAGATGTTTTAAGAGTGCTACATTGCGCTTTAACGTAAAAAGTGAATTTTGACCCAAAAAAAAAAGTCGTTGCCTAGCAAAAATTTTTGCGTGGGGTACTTTGTTTGATGTATAGAATGCTTGGTTTACGGCTGTGTGATGGGTTGATTTACACCCTGCATTTACCAGGACTACCTCGTTGGTCTAGTGGACGCAAGCCCGACTGCTGAGCATGAGGCTTCAGCTTTGATAACCAGGTCGGCCCAAGTATTATTGGATTTTTCGAATAGGAATTTCTCAGCAGCAGTCACGGAGTCTGGATGTGCACGATTGATGGGAAGAGGTTCGCCCTATATAGGACTTAAATATAAGTGATGAAATGTGAGTGTACTATAAGATACACTTCAAAGCTATTTTTAAGTCACGTTTCCAAGGAAAGCAGTTGTCTGAACCGCAATGCTGGTCATATCATATTTATATGAAAAAACATTCACTTTTCATTTCATATCTCTGCATCAGGTCGTATTATTAGAACTGTTACGCAACAAAAGTCATCGACCGTTGAAATCTTGGCTAGCAATAGCAGTAATGATTTGACGGACGCGGAATAGATTCAAGGTTATATACGATTTATTTGGCAGGTAGAAAACAATAGGAAAAACATTTGAAAAAACCCGTGATGTAGTTATAAAGACGAATAACAAAGCTTGAAGTGGGGAATCCTTTGCTATAAATAGATATAGAAAAAATTAAATTGGCAAGGAGGGTCGTCTTTCTGTCATTATTGTTATTCGTTACGTTACGGTCGGCCCAAATTGTTTTATACATTATTATTATTATGAGCCTATACTACCCCACTGCAGGGCAAAGGCCTCCCTTCTTTCTTCCACTTTTCGCGATCCAGTGCGATAGTAGGCCAATCCTTAGAGAAAGAGTCCAGCTCATCCTGCCATCTTCTTTTGGGCCTGCCTGCCGCGTTGTCGTTTCCTGCTCTGTGGTATCCACTGAGTGGTAACTTTTGCCCATTGCTCCTCCGACATGCGGCAGATGTGCCCAGCCCAGTTCCATTTTAACCTAGCAGCTGTTGGGCCCGCATCAGCTATTTGGGTTTTAGAGAGAAGTACGGTGTTTCTGATGCGGTCCGTAAGTTTTACACCCAGTATACTTCGCTCCATAGCACACTCCATTTATACATTATATACTAAAAAAAAACATATTTTTAGCGTACACAATAGGGCCTACAACGCAGTAGGCAATACCAAAATTTAAAGTAAGCATATCTCTAAACGGTCGTCTTTTGTTTTTCATTACTTCTGCAACTCGTACTCACCCAAGACCTCTGATTTTATAGATTCAAGAAAGAAAGAACTTATTTCTCGAGAGCATGTCATTGTAAAGCTAAGTTAGAGACCCGTAGGCTGCATTAAAACTCTGACTCCAGGTTAGGTACTATATCCCCTGTCGGGGCTGCGGGTTGTTCGAAATAGATACCGCGGCCTCAGCACAAGGGCTAAGAAGGAACATGGGTGGTTTTTAGTCAGTTGAAGTCTGACACTCCCTTCCGCTTTGCCCGAGGGTGAGGTTATTTGATGATTTCCCACCCCTCAAAAAAAAAGGATAAGTAGGTACTATTCACACGATATTTTAAAATAATGGTCGTTTTGTTCTGTTTTAATAATAAATAGAGCATAGAAATGCCGTGCCCTGTGCCAAACTTTCATAGGGCCAAGAAATGTGACATTCTATCAACGATATTAATTGGGTACCCAAGTTGTTACAATTAACATCAATCGCAATTAACGATTCCGCAACACTTTAATTAGAATTTGCTGAAACGTCAAAATCTTAGTGATACAAAATAAATTCTTTCAACACTCCATCCAAAACTAGCATACACAATTCCCACGTCCATCCTGATTGCCCCAAAAACAATACCCAGATTTATTAAATAACCTCGATTACCTCTTCGCCTTTTACCGTGGCGATGAGAAATGTATATTTAACATTTTAAAGACACGACGAAAGATCTTCTTAAGTGGGCTACTCGACCGGAGCACTTTTCACAGAGTTAAAAACGGATTTTACCGTATTTCAGTCCATTTTGTAGACACGTTATATTTATATTACTGTCTAGGGCGGGTGAAGGAAAAAGATATTTCATTTTCCTATGTAGTTTTGTGCAAACTTCAGTTTTGATTGCAGTGTGCATTTTTATGTAGGTCAGTCCGTGTTCGATGTTGAACTTTGAAGGTACTGTTTAAATCTTAACTGATTCTGATTGTTTGGAGAAAATCTGTGGAAATGTATGTTTGCAGCTGTTGTTTCTATTAAATTCTGTTCTTGAATTTAATGGTATGTAAACTGACAAAAACAGTTTTTGCTCGTCTTTATTCGAAGCTTGTTCTTGGATATTCTTCGGTCGTTTTTTTGTGATGATTTCCTTCACAATTGCTCAAAGTTCATGTGTCCTTAGACTGTTCAACTGAACTTTTGATCGAAAGAACGTTTGCCTCAAGTCAAACGCAGGGTTAGAAACGGGTTTTTCATATTATTGCCACTGTTGAATGTATCTTCTACCTAGCTTAAATAAGTTATAATAACAATAGTTTTATACAGCGCCATCTGTTATCTGCTTACACTAATAATGTGTAAACATTATTTTTTGTATGCCTTGCAAGGCAGAACATAGTGATACGTTACTACTTTTTAATAACACCGTGTACTCTTTTACCTATGTGTCACAAATAAAGATTTTTGAATTTGAATTATAAAAACTTTCTCGACTTACAAACATCACAACAATTTTCTTGTTAAAATGACAACTTTTAAGTCTGTTCAAATCTTTGTTTTCACTTTATTTATATTATTTTCACTTGAAAGAATATCAATATTATGTAAGTCAAATTAAAACAAAAGTCATTTATTTGAACAAAGTTGAAGATCACCACTTTTTGAACATCAGTTACAATGACAGTCCCCCAAAATACTTAATCTATCACCTCTTCCTTACGTTATAACTCCCTAGCAACATAAAATTATGTCTGATGTGTTAGAATGACCAAATTTCTTTACAATAATTTCCGAAGTAATAACTTTGTTTATGAAATAAAATATTAAAGTTAACTAGCACACTATTCGCGTAAATATACCAAAAATAAATAGACATTAATGATTTATGCAAGTAAAATAATTTAATAAATACCTAGATAATGAAAGCTTTCAAGCATATAGAGCGTTTGGGCTAATAATGTGTGCAATGCTGGAATACGAACAATGTATTGTATTGTAACTGTGGCTAGAAGTAAATGATAAATTAAGACCATGAAAGAGTATTTTAAGGGGACCCTGCCCATGTCTTTAGAGCGAAAGCTTATGGACATACATGTGTATTCTCCCCATCTCGATCTAAGGTGCACAAACTTGGTCTGTGATTAACATCCAAAAGTCCAAACTCAAGGTTTGCCAACGTTTGCCAACATCCAAAAGTCCAAACTCAAGGTTTGCCCTGAAACAGTGACACGGGGTCGCGGCAGACCACGAAGAAAATGGCGGGACTAACTGGATGTCTTCCTTGAGGATTGGAAAGAAGTTGCACGGAATCGTGATCGATGGAAGGAAAAGAGGAAGGCCTTTGCCCTACAGTGGGACAATATGGGCTAGCTATAAAAATAAAATAATAATTAGACCAGCAGTAATCACTACATATTACAAAACTGTCTGTTCGCGATAAACTCAAAAACTACTGCACCGATTTTCACCTGGTCCTGGGCTTGATTCTCGGGTCGGACAAATTTGGCAGTAGCAGCCACGTCTAGAATTGTGCCCGATGGATGGCAATATCTCTCTCTCTCTCTCTCTCTTTCTAACATAACTAGAGACAATGTTGTTACACTTTTAGATACACCTCTGTCTAAACTTTTGGGAATTACAGGCGTGCTGTAATGATGATATTATATTTGTTTACATGATCGGAAACAGAATCACGAACGAACTATAGTCTGTTTGTTCCACTCCCGGACTTAGCAAAACAAAAATTTGTTACTTGACTTTTTGATTGAAATACTTCTTAGTTTAATGGTCTGAGAAGTACTCGGTAGTTCGTTCTTATTAATTATTTCTTTGTTTAATTATAGAGTAAGCCTTAAAATTTACTTGTTTTAGATAAAAGCTTTTTGTTACGGAAATTCGAGTTATTTTGAGTGGATATTTCGTTCAAGTTAGTCATGTTGATTGTTTGTTACAGAAAGATTTGGCTTAATTAGATGTATAAGTAATTGTTGAAGAACAATAAGTATACTACAATAATTATAACCTAAGACTGGGTTGCAAATTTAATCGTGTCGAGAAAAGGTGCACGGATACGGGTTGGTCGTTGCAAAATCTGCAAGGAACTCCATGTTTACTCTTTTAAAATGATTTAGTTTTACAGTGTTATTATGTTACAGCGTTAATACATAGGGTTATAAAAGGATGGCTTAGGTTCGAAAATGAGTGTAATCCGTTGCTTACTTTACAAAACCGGTCAGCCAGCTGTGAAAATGTTTATAAAGTATAACGTGTCAACGTTACGTAGCATAACGTACTCCTTCTCTTAGCTCCCGTGGGAGCAATCAAAGTTCTGTTAGTTCAAGTGTGTACAAGCGTTTTAAATAGTAACCTATTTTTGCACTGCTCTTTAATGCGACTGAAATCAGTTCTAGACTGTGTGTTTGGTTTGCATTAATCTTAGACAGTTATGACTTATGAAGGTAGTTATTATTAGTTACTATTTTTCCATTTATTTATTTTTGAACAAATTTAAGACATTTTTAAATATTTCTTACTAAAATAATTTAAAAAAAACATTTATAAAATAAAAAATTTGTTACTATTATTATTATTTTCTTCTAAAGACATATTAGTTATATCTTTATAAGAAAATAAAATAATAAATGATGTTGGTGGGTTTGATGTTAAGAGAGGTGTCAGTTTTGCTGGAAAAGTCTGCCAATTTAAAGATACAATGAAATACCATTCTAAAATGTTGAGTATAAATATAGATGGCTATAAGAGTAGAGGAAGACCAAAGAAACATCCATCCAGTTAAAATGGAGGTGACAGCTGTGATGACGAATAATAGAGAAGACTAAGTACCTATATGTAAGAAGACATGCTGTAATGGGCAGGAGAATGACGGCACGGTTGGCGCAGTGGCCCAAGCAGGTGACTGCTGCGCTACGTGTCGCAGGTTCGATCCCCGCACGGAACAAATATTTGTATGCCCTACAGATAGTTGTTTAGGTCTAGGTATTTGTATATGCGAGTTTAAATGTCTGTGAACGCACCCACGATACAGGAGAAATTCCTAGTGTGGGGCAACGTTTTTTTAAAAAATAAATATGATGATGATATTTTTCATAATAATATGGCTGAGCTATTGGAACGCTATATCCAAATGTGGGATGCCAAGCTCTTTCAAAATATTACTCAAACAAAAATAAATTGCTGCTGATAAATGCTGGTTTAATAAAAATCACCCGGCACAATGGCGAAATCCTTTTTATTTAAAGCCACGTGGATTGAGCCAATGAATGGTGCCGAAACGAAATATCTGCGGTAGCATACCTATCTTTAATTCTGGATACAGCTCGACAATCCAGCATTTTCGACGAAATGTGTGAATTTTATGCTCGTTTGTGCGTTAAAACAGACTGACGAACTGATGAATTCCAGTGGGTTTTATGAGTAAACTACTGCGCTATAGACGACTCACACGAAACAGTGGATTTAAAAGACTGGATACAAAAACAGTGATCTAGTGTTGTATGTGGACTGATTAGTCATACGTATTTTTTTTTTTTGGCGGGTTGAAAATCTGCGAATAACAAGCTCTTGGGCAGAGCGAAAGGGAGTGTCAGACTTCTACTGACTAAAAACCACCCATGTTCCTTCTTAGCCCTTTATGGCGAGGCCGCGTACGTGTACTATCTCTTGCGAACAACCCGCAGCCCCGACGGGAATAGTCGTAGCTCTTAAGTTTGAACCCAAGACATCCATGTGCATATGGTTTAAGTATTCTTTGTTTCGGTGAAACCATCGTGGGGAAACCAGCATGCGTGACAGATATTTCTCGACGGTATATAAAACCAAATCTGGTCTATTGGTGGTATACTCTTGGCTTGACATCTGAAAACCGGTTATTGGATGTTTTGCCACCAAAGTATGATTTCGTGACGCCTGCCCGTTCAGTTTCCAAATTTTATATTCCATCTGAAAGTTGTCTTATGAAAACCATTTATTTGTTCATGTCCAGTTGCTGTCTTAGTTTTACCTGCTAAATTAAGTTTATGGGGGGTATAAGGAACAGGGTGTAAAGTTCCTCATCCCCCATAGAAAAGGAAGTATTCTCCGTCCAGACGGGCGTTGTGTCTGGTGGGCTAACTGCCCGACATATGTAAGTCCTGATTTTCTATATAGGCTAATGACGCGGATAAAGTTGATAGCGCGATGTAGGATTAGCCAATTAGTTCGCATGTGTTGCGATAGATGTCGCTGTCGCCACAAGTTTTACAGTAAATAAATTCCGACATACTAACAAAAAACTCAAACCCTATTAAAATTCAGACAGTAGCTGCACGACTAAATCCGATCTTTCAAAGAAACTAACTAAATAATCCGCTGATACTTAATTATTTGATCTAAAGATAGGTAATCCCAGTGCTCCCTCCATTTTTATCGGACGCTGAAAAAAACGGTACTGTCAGCTTATTTTATAGAAATCCCTCGATGAAATGTTCTGCTGCATCGCCTTTTAGAAGATAATTTTATTCGTTTTTTTTATATTGTTCAGACAGGAGTTTTTAATGAGAATATTGGGACTCATTAGACCTTTTTTGTGCTGATATTGAATCCTTGTTTTTTTGTACTGAAAACTTTTTACATTGCTGTCGAGGATGATGGTAAAAGAACCAGTATAACTTGGCCTCTTATTCCTTAGAAACGTCGTACTACGCCAGCCCAAAGTGATGTGTGGTCTACTGTACTTTCTCATTAGAAACCTAACTAAGATGGAAGGAACTATTCTGAGTGACTAATTAGAATCCTAACCATCCTTACTCTTATCTAACTTTCCTCATTTCCTTTCTTTGGGTAATTAGGCTTCTTGAACGTGCGGAGTAGTTTAATAACTCACCCACATGTTTAATTATGAACAAGTTATATGAAAGATTGCAATTGCGGGTCGATTTTAAGGTTAAGCAGCGCTTTTCTAGGTTGGCCTGTAGATGGATGACCACTCAATACATACCGACTTTACTCCTTGCCTTACTAAGCCGTTGGTCCCGGCTGCCAACTGTAGATTTTTGACAGTCGCTACAGAAAGAAAGAAAAATTATGTATTGGTCTCACACAGAACAAGAATTTAATAATAAAAAATTGACAAAAAGAAAACAAGAAAAAGACTTAAAAAATAAAACAGAATTAAAATAAGTCCCGTACGAGGCCAAAAGGCTACTATCTCAGCATGGTGCAGGTAGTCAGTGTCCCGGAATCAGTATCGTGCTACCCTAGTCAGATAGGCAGTCGTTGCATATAAAATTCTGGTCACAGAACAGATAAAAGAGGTCATTATCTGTTCGTTATCTGTTCTGTGGTTCTGGTAGCCAGCTGCATCCAGTTAGACTGGAAACCAAGCTAGGCAGATAATTAACGGCACGGTTGGCGCAGTGGCTAAGCGATTGGACTGCTGCGCTGCGTGTCGCGGGTTCGATCCCCGCACGGAACAAATATTTGTATGGCCTGCAGATAGTTGTTTCTGGTCTGGGTATTTGTGTATGTGACTTTATATGTTTGTGAACGCACCGACGAAACAGGAGAAATTTCTAGTGTCCCCGGCAACGTTTTTTATTTTTACTTAGTTAATAAAAACAAAGTGGCACATTTAAAGAGTGTCTGGAAAGATATTATGGCGGATGTCTTTGCAGGAATCAGGAATGTCTTTTTAATATGCATTTGTTTTGTTTCAGGGGACTACTCTCTAGATATCAAAGATGTGACTCTGGAAGATGACGGACTATACCAGTGTCAAGTCAGCTCCGGTTATAACAGTAAGTTTGACAACACCATCGTTACAATATATTGAACCAGCCTGACCCTTGCGGCCCTCTTTTAAGTCCATATCTCTGGGACTTCGTCGACCTTCATTGCTCGGTGCTTTTCTGGTGGTCGCCACTGTTGATTCTGGCTTTCAGGAGTTACAGTGGTTTGAGAATAGTGAGGCGGTTTCCCTCCCCTTCAATGACGCCCTACGCCGAGGTCTGAACCCCACAGAAGGTTAGCTTAGCGAGTGGTCATTAATTTAATTGTACCTAGTTTTCAAGCCCTGTCTAGGGGCTAAATTTATTTTAGGTCACAAAGTTTAGTCCTGTTGAGCAGTCTTGCAACTTTATCGTGTTGAAATGCAAGTGGCCATACCAGAAAAAAAAACACATTTTTTTGTTTTTTTGGTGGAAAATCATCGAATAGCCGCTCTTGGGCAAAGCGAAAGGGAGTGTCAGACTTCTACTGACTAAAAACCACCCATGTTTCTTCTTAGCCCTTTATGTCGAGGCCGCGGTATCTCTTGCGAACAACCCACAGCCACACCTTTACATCGAGAAAACTTCTTTGCGGTGTTTGTGTGCTCTACTTTTGTAATACGCTTTTAATATTTCCACAAGTGAAAAAAAACCCTTAGAACTTAAATTTGACCCACTTTCCAGTATCTGATTGGTCTGAAACTTTGTATTCATGTACATGACTTATTGTGTCAAATAGGGTTGTTAACTAAAAAAATCTAATTAGTCTGTCAGATAGATTCCCAAAAAATATTGGACACGTATTTTTTCTTTTTTCACGTAAACAAACAATGAAGACGATACAGTGCTTTGAAAACTCGTATGACGCGCGGACGTCATATTCTAAGACATTAGTATAACATTATTTACCCATGAGTGACGTCACGACCCCGCACTCAAATCTTTGACGCGTTTTATCTTCAACAATTTTTAATGATTTGATAAAACAAAAAATACGTATCCAATATTTTTCGATAATCTAACAGACGGACTAATTAGAATCATATTTTTATTAGTCAGTAAACGTCCATATCCATCAGCAGTAATACCTATATCTTCATTATTACCGACACAACAATAGCGATTATTTATAACCCTGAACGACAAATACCCAATTCAGTGAAGATCACAAACCCTTATGAGAAGAACTCGTCAAGTAATATCCAAACCAACCACATTGTATTTATCTTTATGAGAACCTTGTTCCAATATGAAAGAACAAAACTGTTTGAGGAGACAATGAGTATTGTTTCATCGAGTAGATACACGTGACGATAATCAAGTATTTTAATAATATGTATTTCCATTTGATATCTCCAGAAGCTCCAGAAAGGTCTATAGCATCTTCTGTGTGTGTTTCTCCGATCGACTTCTTGACAATTCAAAATTAAAACTGTTTGATTCAGGGCTAGCTGTTGCCTTCGTCCACGTGAAATTATTATAAAACACCACCTCACCACTCCACTCCACTTCATCTTAATTCTTCTTCTAAAATAAAAGTAAGCTATCCAGCAGTGAAAGTCTCGCCAAAATCTATCCAGCGGTTACGGAGATTAACTCCGGTTTTCTCCGTAACCGCTGAATTACACACAAACACAGAGAAAAAAAGGTTTTATTGTTGATAAAAGTTCCGTATAAACTTTCATAATATTATTATGGATTCATTAAAAAACTGTAATGTTGAAATTACAAACAGACATTTCAATTTTATTAATTTGTATAGATATCTGCTTTAGGGATCACTATTTAAATGTACATGAAGTCTAAACAATATTAGGTCAACTTATACTGGCAATGTTTAAATTGATACGTCGACATGTGTATTATTGTGTATGTATAAAGATTATTATAGGTTCACTTAAGAGTAATAATAAGAAATGGTCCGGAGACATAATGTGTATTTTAGTACATTAATATGGGGTAAATAAGGAGAATATTGTCTCTTATATAATGGGAAGACATTATCAATCATTTGTAATATTGTGTCGTTAGAAGAAACAATTATTGGTATTATTGATATAGAGATTGCGGTGACTGTTTGTCGAGTTTTCCTAACCGATCATTGGTTACTTTTCAATTTTGAGACCATCTGTGGGCTGACATACAAGGTTCAAACAAACTCTTTACGAACCCGCCGAAATTTTGGAAATAAAGTTATTATTATTATTATTTATTATATTATTTTCTCGTGGGAAGTATTTTCCCAGTTTGATATACCAATTTACCACAGTTTTACCATTAGGTGACAACCGACAAATGTTAATACTTGAACTGTCTCTTCGTCGGTCTGTCTGTCAGTATTGTTTGACTCGTGAATTTTATTGCTTTTACACCCTGTTCCCATGTTGTCGCCTTGTGCAGTGCCATAGATAGAAATATCTGGAAGAATAAGTCTACCAATGTTTTGGTTAGGCGTGATCTTTCCTTTTCGTGTGGTTAGTGCCTACCCTGGTGGAAAAGTTTTTAAGTCGCTAATGGACTTCTGACTTGGCTTTACATGCCTTCGAGAACTATCTCTCAGGCACGCTGGTTTTCCTTACCTTATTTTTGTTCACCGAAGCAATTAACACATGACTTTGAAAAATCAGAGGTGTGTGTGTTGGATTCGAACTCGAAATCTGTGACTTGGCTATCTGACGGTTATCTGTCATCCTATGGAAAATAGAAGGAGAAGAAGATCGAAGAAGGTTATTGTTATAAAACAAACAAAACAAAAAGAATCCAAATCGGTCAAGCCATCTTCCAAAAAAGAAGGTTCCGACGAACTCGAGAACCTCTTCCTTTTTTAAGTCGGTTAAAGACCCTATGACCCTATTTAAAACCGTACGTTATACTAACAAAGAATTCTTCTCCCTAGATGAGCCAGCCATCCGTTCTCGCTCCGCCCAACTGACGGTGTTGGTTGCTCCCGAACCACCCAGGATACTACGGGGGGCGTTCATTGATGCGACAGAAGGCCAGCCTGTTGAGATCGAGTGCGTGTCTTCGGGGGGGAAACCTGCTTCTGAGGTATGTATTAATAGGTATTTAAAGCGTTTAAAATTATTTATACAAATTAAAAAACTACCTTGATGTGGATTAGAGGCAGTTTAGATGGTACGGTCGATTACGGTACAGCCAGCAAATTGCATTAACTTTGAAGATTAACCCTTTATAAGGTAAAGGGAATATATTTCCCACCAAATTTTTACCTCAAAAATTAAATTATTTGTTTCTGTTACGCATTTTATGATTGTACAGAGATTATTTAAAGATTTATCAATAACTCATTAAATATTCAAAAAACACAAAAAAGTAAAAAAAAACTGAATGTTTATTTTCTACCAATTATACCTATGCCTATTTGCCCTTATTTTCCGATTGCCAGATCGTTATGCCTTATTAACAGACACATTTAGAGGCTGATATCGAACGGTGCAGACTTTGATATCAGTTGCTTAATGCCAAACGCTTTATAAAACAAAATTACAATCAACATTTTCAGTGTACTAGAACTATAAAGATTTCTGCCTGTGTACATAATAGCTTGCTCGGCTGGACTAGTACCTACGTTATTGGATTGAACCGCTAGCCTGAGTTGGAACATCTGTTTTTTTTTTTAAACTGAAAACTGGTAACTGTACTACTTATACATATACCTACAGTATATACTTATAGGTGTTCTCGCTGAGTGCCCAGTGAACTAAGTGAAATTAATAATTTCAATAAAAATAGTGGAGGAGTAGGCAAACATATTATGTTTTCCTACTCCTCCGCTATTTTTTTTCTGATTAATTTTGTTGCGTGATCCAAGTCAGTTAAATCGTTTCTCTGGGACTTCGTAGAGCTTCATTGTCTCAGCGCTCTTCTTGTGGTCGCCTCTGTTGATTCTGGTTTCAGAAGTTACAATGGTTTTGGGAATAGTGTGGCGGGCTTGCCCAGTGAGCTAACGTATTTTCGATAGTAATTTTTAGCTGTGTCTTGGGCGTCAAAAATGGCCACTTTAGCTGAATATGCTGCGTCTGTGACCATTTAGAGAAATAGATTATAATCGAAAAATAATATAAATTGCGTTAAAATTCGTTAAATGGTCACAGATTCAGTTACTATTATGAAAGGAACATTTTATGATTTTTAACGCAATTCATATTCAGTGGCCATTTTAGACCCCCAGGTCTCATAATATATTCTTCTTTTGTTTAGATTACTTGGTTGGATGGAAGCCAATCAGTGATCAAGAGGCCTGTAAAAAGTACAGTGGAACTGCTACCTGACGGCCAAAGATATAAAACGAGGTTCGTATTCATTTATTTATTATCATGACAAGTAACTAATGATTTTGCTGTTGTCATACACACACTATGAATTACTTATTCATATTTGAGCAGCGGTGGTCCAGTGCTGGCGGCCACGACTTACGAATAATAAATCGTGGGTTCGAACTCAGGCAGGCACATTACTTTGTATATTTTTTTTTATCACCGCTGCTCTCAAAACGGTAAAGGAAAACATTGTGAGGAAGGCATGTCTTAGAACCAAAAAATTTCGAACACGTGTGACATCTACCAACCCGCTCTAGGCCCGCGTGTTGGATTATAGCCCATCCCTCTCTTAGAGAGGAGGTCTGAGTCCCTGCAGTGGGAACATTATAGGCTGATGATGATGATGATTTCTACAGTGATATTGTTGATTTGAGTGATATTGTGTTCAGATGTAACTTGGGCAGCTTTCTCATTATATCTTAGTTTGGTTGATCGGTTTTTGTTTAAGCTTTCATTTTAATTTATAAAAGAGCAACTTTACAAATTCGGCATTTTAATAGACTGCCTTGTTGGTCGAATGATCGCAAGTGCGACTGCTGAGCCTGAGGTCCTAGGTTCGATTCCCGGGTCGGGCAAAGTATTATTGAGATTTTCTGAGTCTTCATTAGTGACTGCGGTTGATGGCAATAGCCTAGCCCTCTATTACATGGGACTTATACATAGCCGACGAAATGTGGGTGTACTAAAATTGTTTCTCCAAAAAAATCTATTCAAGGGAATGCCGGGCTGCGGGTTGTTCGCAACAGATACCGCGGCCTCGGCGCAAGGGCTAAGAAGGAACATGGGTGGTTTTTAGTCAGTAAAAGTCTGACACTCCCTTTCGCTCTGCCCAAGAGCGGGAGGGGTTATTTAATGATTTTCCACCCGGTAAAATAAAAAAAAGTGCCCTGGGCTCATGTGACAAGTCACAGTGGCATTGACACCTTATGTGACCCTTCCCAATATAATATTTCATCCTTATTCCCCATATCTCATCTTGCAACATAATATCACATAACATATCATCCAATTAACCAATAAAACAGACACGGAACACCATGTACTAATTACTCATTGTCAATCGCAGGTCAGTATTGCGGTTGACTCCAACGAAGGGTCACCACAACCAGACTATCACGTGTCAGGCACAGAACACGGCTGATAGGGCTCCAAGGATGGCTACTGTACATATTGAGGTAAATATATTATCTTTGGTATATCTATAAACGGTGAAAGAAAACATCGGCATGCCTTAGAACCAAAAAACTTGAAGACATGAGACATCTACCAACCCGCACTGGACCCGCGTGGTGATTTAATAGCCCATCGCTCTCCTAGAGAGGAGGCCTGAGTCCCTGCAGTGGGAACATTATAGGCTGATGATGATAATTATTGAAATCTATAGATATTGCATTCTTTATGAAGATGAGTTAAAATTAAGTGGCTGCCTCGTTGGTCTGGCGGTCGTGCAAAGTTTTATAGGAATTTCTCATTAGCAGTCACGAAGTCAGGATTTGTGACTGGTTGAAGGCGCCTATTACATGAGACATAAACATAACTGGCAACATTGTCAAACCTTACGAGGATTACAAGCGCGATGTTATGATGTTATGTTTTGATATAACATTCCTTATGAAGAAATTTTAATTTTAATTTCACGGGTATCAAATCCCAAAAAAAGTTAACCAATATTAATTCATCATCTGCCTAACCTTTTCCCTATGTTGGGGTCAGCTTCCAGTCTAACCGGATGCAGCTGAATACCAGTATTTTACATGGAGCGTCTGCCTATCTGACCTCCACAACCCAACCAATAACCAATATTAATTGTGGCCCTGAAATCGTATATGAAAAATTTTTTTTTGGCTCCAGAAACATGAAACCGCTAACGAGCACTTTCTCATAAATATTCTAAAATAAACTGATATCTTAACAGTACCTTCCTTCCCAGGTGAAATACGTGCCAAAAGTGAACATTACCATCAGCTCCGGTCAGTCCGGGGACAAGATCCCCGAGGGTTCGGAGCTAAGGGTCCGATGTGACGTGGACGCGAACCCCTCAGCGCAGATCTACCGGTGGTATGTCAACAATAATCCGGTGGTCGGGGACTACGCTGATGAAATGGTGAGAATAATTTTTATTTATTAAAAACTAAAAAACCCGACTGAAAAAACTAAAAAGGAAAAAACTAGCACATAACTTGGAAGCAGGCGGGGTCCATACTATTTTCATTATTTTATATTCGGATTTTTTGTTTTTTAACTACTTTATTTCCAGCTTTTTAGTTAGTCATGTAAAATACTTTGAAAGAAAGAAAAAGAAAGAAAAAAAGCCGCTTTGTCGCTTAGAATTTCATTTAAACATATAAGTTGTATATATTTTTTTGTAATCTCCTTTTCAGACCCTTTATTTTGATACCCTATTTGGTGGTAACGGAACAAAAAAATATTTCGAAATCCATGATTTTGGCCTCCAAAATCCGCAATTTTTCTGTTTTTTATATCCTATCCAAATCCGTTCATCCATAAAGGAGTTATGAGGGAGCAAAGAAACGGACATACATACATACATACAAACATTCAAACACATAACCCTCCTTTTGGGCTTCGCCGCAGTCGGGTAAAAAGCAGGTTCCTAGCTTCTTATTTTACTAGATCAGTGGGATCTCTGTATCTGTCAAAGCTCTTCAAATGACAGCCTTGAAACAGCCTTTTCAACTACTTTGGGGTCAGCTGGTTTTACATGGAGCGACTGCCTATCTGGCTTTCACAACCCAACTAGTATTGGGCAATATGAAATCACCCCAAATAGAATGGGATAAGGGCAGGAAGATGATGAATATGAAATCCCTTGATATGACCGACGAGGAAGTTGTCATACTTTCGAGCCACTGTAACGACTGTAAGATCTTCGAATGACATCTGGGACCAACGGCTTAACTTGCTGTCCGAGGCACAGAGGTAACTCAGTATGTGGTGGTCACCCATTCACAAATCAACCTAGGCCAGCGTGGTTTAACCTGGAGATTGACCCCGAACGGAACGAACATCCTTTTTTTTGGGGGGATGGGAAATCATCAAATAACCCCTCCCGCTCTTGGGCATAGCGGAGCGGTGTCAGACTTCTACTGACTAAAAACCACCCATGTTCCTTTTTAGCCCTTGTGCCGAGTCCGCGGTATCTCTTTCGAACAACCCGTAGCCCCGACGGGCGTCGGAAAAAATTGAATTTGAACGAACATCCTGAACTGTGTTTTTACATTATGAAAAGCTTTTGAAAGCATCAACTAGAGTCTAGACAATCTCCTTTTGTCATTCATTCTAAAAGTAACATAACAAGTAATGTTTGTATCCTTATCTCCAGATTAACATAAAGGTTTATTTAAACCAGCACTCGACGAGACAAATTGCGACATTAATGTCTGACACTGCGAAGTGTCCGCTTCTCGGTTGAGGAGATTTCGCAATAAATGTCTGACACACACTCGTACTGGAATAGCATAAACGTTTCAATGTGAACTCTGTGTTTACAATGTTTGTATTGGACCTAGTTAAAGGAGAAAGAAAAACTGGCCAAGTGCAAGTTGGACTTGCACGTGAAGGGTACCGTACCATAATTGTAGTTGATATTGATAGATTTTCCATGTTATTTTAGCACCATAGACTTCTTATAGGTTTTCATGTAATCCATAATTAGTGTTGACCTAATTTCTGTATTTAAAAAAGAAAAGGTCTGTAGTGTCGGAGATAAGGGGGGGGGGGAATGGTCGGACAAACAGACAGACAGACACACGAGTGATCTTATAAGGGTTTAGTTTTTTCCTTTTGAGGTACGGAATATATAGGCCTCCCCCAGGTGTCACCACATTGACCGGTCCCGTGCGTCTCGCATCCAACGGGTACCCGCAACCTTCACCAGGTCATCGGTCCACCTAGTGGGAGGCCTTCCAACGCAACGTCTTCCGGTTCGCAATCGCCACTCCAGAACTTTCCGATCCCATCGGCCATCCGTTCTGCGTTCTGCCCTGCCCACTGCCACTTAAGTTTTGCAATTGTTCGGGCTATGTCGATTACCTGGGTTCATGCGGATGTCCTCATTTCTGATTCGATCACGCAAGGAAACTCCGAGCATAGCCCTCTCCATTGCCCACCACCACCCAAGGTGTATCATAATACTATTTAAATCGGTTGTGGTGGGCAGGTAGACAAACACAGTAGTATAAAATATGCACCCGATCAGACTCAAAACCGACCCCAACATATTTAGGAAAAGGCAGAACATAATAACCATTCACAACACAGGGTAGCAATCTGTCATCAAATTTATACTCCCAACCAACTTATTTGCAACAAAGTAAACCAACAACAGCAACAGAGCAATAGTAAACTCATTAATAAAGCAACAGAGAGCAATTCACGTAAAGTTAGCAATTCAACTAAATTTCACAGTGTGCGCTTCTCATTCAAGCATTAACTATATTATGCAATGTGCTGAAAAATTTAATGTTTGCTGCAGTCATAAGGGAAAATTGTTGTGTGGAAAATTACACAATAAACAGAACATCACGCCTGTTATCCCAGAAGGGCTAGGCAGAGGTGTACGCCATTAGTAGGTACACCCACATTTCGCCAGTTATGTTTAAGTTCCACGTAATAGGGAGCGAGCCCATTGCCGTCAACCGGGCACAATCGCCGGTCAATCTAGACTCCGTGGCTGTAACTGAGAAATTGATGGAAAAACCCAATAAGACAATCCCTTAAAACGTCACATTTATTGTGTGACTGCCTCGTTGGTCGAGTGATCGCAAGCGCGACTGCTGAGTATGAGGTCCTGTGTTTGATTCTCAGGATAGCTAAAGTGTGATTCGATCATCATTCCATCAGCATTTTCTCAGTTGCAGCCACAGAGATTGGATTTATTACAATTACACCCCTCTATTACATGGGATTCACACAAAATACGATGTTATGACAAATATCGAGTAAAGCAGGTCCCAGCTCAGCCAGTATTTCTAACCAAAGTAGATGAACTACTGTTGAAAATTGATTATATACAGTTTAGAACACCTCTGAGGACCAGGCGGTGCGCCTCAAGTGGACCAGGACATGTTGCTAGACACGGATATTGTCGATGGAGCAAGGCATTGACTGAGTGGAGGCCAAGGTTAGGCCATAGAAACCAGGGCCGTCCTAAAGCTCGTTGGGTTGACGCATCGTCAAAGTCGCGGGAAACACCTGGATAAGAGACGCATATGATCGGGACATGTGGCGGAAGACAAGGGAGGCCTATACCCACCAGTGGGTGATTCCGGGCTGATATGATGATGATGATGACGCCTTCTTTTTTTTTTTTGGCGGGTGGAAAATCATCAAATAACCTCTCCCGCTCTTGGGCATAGCGAAAGGGAGTGTCAGACTTCTACTAACTAAAAACCACCCATGTTCCTTCTTAGCCCTTGCGTCGAGGCCGCGGTATCTCTTACGAACAGACCTGCAGCCCCGACGGGATGCTGTGGTCTCCTGTAAGTGAAGGAGTGCACTTACGTGATACGTTTGCCTTCCACTATATTATATTTCGCATGATTGTGTATATTCTTTGTTGGAGATCCTAAATAAATAAATACGAGCGTAATCTTATGTTGTAACAATAAAAAAAAAAATTACAGGGCTTATCATGTTTTATTTTGTTGTAGATCATATTCAACGTGACGCGGAAATACCACAAAGCTGTGGTCAGGTGTGAAGTAAGCAACTCCGTTGGAAAAGGCAACAAGAATATCACATTGGAAGTTACTTGTAAGTATTATGTTTTAGTTCATTTTCAGGGATATTCCATATCATCATCAGCCTATAATGTTCCGACTGTTGGCATAGAGGCCTCCTTTCTATTAGAGGGAATGGACTATAAGCCACCACGCCCGGCCCGGTGCAGTTTGGTAGATGTCACATGTCTTTTGACATCAGGTTAGGCCTACACGACACTACACGATTAAGAAAGAATTTAGGGAAGGATATTCTAATGATTTAGGGCCGCTTCTTTAAATCAGTGTTACTGGGGCGAGTCGTCTTCTCACCTAATGAAATCCAACTAAATACAAATATCATATTTTGCATGAAGCGACTGCCTGTCTAGTATCTTACGGGTTTTGTGGCAATCCATTTCTTAAACTCGTTATTTCATATTTTCGTACTAAGGTAAGGTAAGGTAAGGTACTTAGTCATCCCGTCGGGGCTGCGGATCCCGTCGAGGCTGCGGGTCCCGTCGGGGCTCCGGGTTGTTCGAAAGACATACCGCGGCTTTGGCGCAAGGGCTAAGAAGGAACATGGGTGGTTTTTAGACACTACCTTACGCTCTGCCCAAGAGCGGGAGGGGTTATTTGATCATTTTACACCGGCAAAAAAAAAAAAAAGTACGAGTAAGAATGACTTACATTCAGAAAAATAAAATTAACGACCCACAACTTTTATTATCGCTCTAAATACACTAATTAACTAAAATAAATTGACATCAAACAAGAAATCCAATCAAATCACGAAAAACACTCGAACCGAACAATTTTTTTGACATTTTATTACTCAACGTCATGCTCCGGTTTTCTAGCGGGAAAAATAGCCACGATGTTTATACTGATGATACAACAACCAAAACAGTGCGCGGGCGCAGAGCCCGTGACGTCATTGCGTACTAAACACTGATTTGTTGAACAAGAAAATGTATTGGCTGATTGGAAGTCAAACAAACGAGTAACGACTTTTTCTTTCTGAAAATGTTGCTTTTAAACTAGGATTTTGATTGTATCGTGAATTTTTTCGAGTGCATTTACAGACAGTTCCACAAACGATGCTGATGCTCTCTATGTTTATCGGTTGGGATTTGAACTTATCTAAAAATAACGCACATAACAATCGTGTAACCACGTGAGAACAGGTTTTTTTAACTATGGAAAAGTGCTTGTTACTGGTCTATTTTTAAATAAAAGGTTTGAGTTTGAATAATTATAAAATCGTTGACCTAAGCCGAAACGTACCGAAAAAAAAATTCTCTAGTCTTAATCACTCAAAGTGAAGCTGCATTATCTTCACTAACGTCCTGACAGAAAACCAGAATAGTATTTTTTCCTACCCACTCACAAAACTCTTTATTCCCAGATCCACCAACATTCAGAACGCGACCCCAGAACGTGGAAACTGACATCGATTCCAGTGTGACCCTCAGCTGTGACGTGGAAGGTCAGCCGCAGCCAGAGATCCGGTGGCTGTTCCATGAGCCAGGACGGATAGGGGTAAGTGAATACCATGGTGGAATCACCAGATGAGTGAACGAGGAAGTGTTTGAACTCATGTAGGTGTATGAAGAAGGTGTATCAAGAAAAAAATATTAAAAAACCTACCTTCAAATCTCGTTCTCTTTCTCTTTTAGCATAGTTAATTTTACTTTATTATTTTACTAACATAGTGATAAGTTAATGATTAACAATATTGTAATACCGTTCCGATACTCGTTCCAATGAACGTTTAATTTTGTAACCTGTGTTTCTCATCCAAGTGAATTATTGTATTCTGTTTTTGAGAAATACATGTCTTAAACCATGTATGTGCAATTGGTAAAGATAATGTGCAGCAGTGACGATAATAAAATTGCACATGCTCTTACTGCTTGCCCCACGTAGCGTACCTGTTCCTATTGTCCTAGGATTCTCCAATGAACGTACGATAATGACATAGTTCTTACTCTTGTTTCGATCCACAATGTGAACCACTGGTCGTTAGTCTTGTCCAGATCGTCACGCTGTCTTCTACGTGGTCTGCCGCGAAGGCTTCTGGTTGTGGATAGCAAAACTACTAACTAGACCATGACTAGCAAAATAGTTGCTTCCAATGATGTGCACGTCACATTGTCCACTGCTGGACATAGGCATCTACAATTGCTCCACGAGCTGATTCCGCCATCTCCTTTCTTCCATCGAGAGACTAGACGTACCGCAGGTTATCACCCATACCTTGTCGATGTTCCGCACATTCGTACGAAGAGCTTTGCTAATTCTTTTATTATGCGTACAGCTAAAGAGTGGAACTCCCTGCCTGCGGTTTTCCCGAGTTCATATAACCCCAATCTATTTAAGTCCCGAGTAAAAAATAGGCTTCTTCTGGGTTAGCTCGTTCCATCGCCGACCTCATCTCTGCCCCTGGGGCAATATTGAGGTCAAGAGTACATGGGTGTACTCTCAAATAAAAAAAATATAAAAATATGTTGTGCACTACAAAGTCATTAGAACATAGGTTCTAATGACTTTGTAGTGCACAATATTCTACTACTTCTCCTTCTCGAATCGATGACTAAGCCCAAATGACTATTAGTCATCTGTAAGAGATCTATTTGCGGCTAAAACGTAAAAATACAAGGAAATAAATCTTTCCCGTTTTCCTATATTTCTAGATGAATAAGTACATATCGTTTGAAAACATTACGTCAAGTCTAAAAGTATGACTCTCAATGACTAATAGTGGATCAAACCGCAAATACATGTGGTAAAATTAGATCACTCATCATTATTATATAGAAACTATAGTATTACTAAGATATATGTTGGTACTGTCTGTGTGGTCCAGATGGTCTGAAATATTCAAGAAGTCTAGACTGAACTGGAACATTATAATTGTAGGTAGCTTAGATAGCACGGTTTCAAACTTCAACTGTTGTCTAAAAATACTTACGATTGCTATACGGTAAAGGTATTAAAAGAAAGAATAGAAAGCCTAGGTCCAGTAGTGGGTGATTCTGGACTGATATTATGATGATGAAAGGAACTAAAATCATCCCGTCGGGGCTGCGGGTTGTTCGCAAGAGATACCGCGGCCTCGGCATGAAGGGCTAAGAAGAAACATGGGTGGTTTTTAGTCAGTAGAAGTCTGACACTCCCTTCCGCTCTGCCCAAAAGCAGGGTGGGTTATTTGATGATTTTCCACCCACCATTAAAAAAAAAACAAAAGGAACTAAAATTATCATCATAGGTAACTAATAGCATTTACAGATTTCACCAGGTATGCGTTCGAGTGCCACATTATAAGGGGCGAGTCTATTGCTGTCAACCGACAGATTATACACAAATGCTTTCACAGATTCAGAGTCCATGGCTACTATTGCGAAATTCCTGGTGGAAAAAATCTAAAAACACTTTGCTCGACCTGGGAATTGAACCCCTCTCTTGCTCTACAGTCGCGCTTGCGACCACTAGGCTAACGATGCAATAGCAGTTTTACCAATAGGGTTGTTTACTGCCTAAAAAAAATATGATTCTAATTCCGTCTGTTGGATTATCGAAAAATATTAGATACGTATTTTTTATTTTCTCAAATCAATAAAAAAATGACGAAGATAAAACGCGTCAAAGATTTGAGTGGGGTGGGGTATTGTGATGTCACTCACGGGTAAAAAAATGTCATACTAATGTCTTAGAATATGACGTCACACAAGTTTTCTAAGCACTGTATCGTCTTCATTGTTTGTTTACGTGAAAAAAGAAAAAATACGTGTACAATATTTTTTGGAAATCTATCTGACGGACTAATTAGATTTTTTTAGTTAACTACCCTATTATCAACTAAAATGTCTGCCAAGCTCTGAAGTCCATACTTAGTCCGAAGTTCCGTCCAATATGTTTGACCACAGATTTACCATACCGTGTAAAAGCAGGTTAAGCTACCAATAGCAGACAGTGTTACGTGAACGTGTGCTCTTCTCCAGCAGGTCAAAGGGAAGGCTCCGAACTTGAAGGTGTACGTGACCAGGGAGACAGCTGGACGGTACATCTGCAAGGTCATCGAGGAGGGGTATCCGGAGATCGAGAGCGAAGCCACCATTTTTATAAAGAGTAAGTTTCAGTTCATTATGGAAGTATGAAAAAATTAACGCTGAGTTAATTATAATAAGATCGATAAAAGTATCTAGAGAAGTGTCTAGATTGCGGCCTTAAAACTTTTCTAGTTTGTAGGTACTTGGGCCCAAGGGCTCAAGGGTTTTCTAGCTCTTAATAGGATAATTATATCATCTGCCTAGCCTTTTTCCAACTATGTTAGGGTCGGCTTTCACCGGATGCAGCTGAATACCAGTATTTTACATGGAGCGACTGCCTGTCTGACCTCCACAACCCAGTTAATACTAGGTAAAACGATACTCTAAGTAAGACTGGGTGTCAGAATTTCAGGTCACTGACGGTAGTCAGTGTCGGCAGTCGTTACAGGTATGTAACGACTGCCAAAGATCTATATATGGCAGCCGGGACCAACAGCTTAACGTGCTTTCCGAGGCAAGGAGGAACTCGGTATGTCGGGCGGTCACCCATCCACAGACCGAACTAGGCAAGCACAGCTTTACCTAAAGATCAACCCGAGTGGCAGTTCTTATTAAGCCACGAGGTAGGATAAATAAATGAAAATTAAAAATAAAAGTATCCTTAACTTCAACTTTATAAAGTAGGTAACATGCAAAGGTCTGTGATATTTTAAATAAATTTATTTAATACCACAAAATGTATAATGTATTTTTCAAGTAAACTTAATTATTTCATATAATATAATCTCACAAAGAGCGTTACACTGCTTACTTTGAAAGGCTTGCTTACTTTGAAATATACGTATATTAAGTATTCAGTATGAAGTGAAGTTAATTTAAGCTAAGAAAAAGAATCTTTAATGTAATGTATGTATTATACACGCAATCATTTTGATATAAAAGAGTGTCCATGGCAGTTCTTGCTCATTCTTCATTACAACAGTACTTTCACAAGATATTATGCCTTGCAACTGTTACCGTCGCTTCGCTTCCTTTTGTTTTTCTGACATTCAAATGCGCCTGTAATGGTCTAACTGAAATTAATGCTTGGAATTTTGAGCCAAAGTGAAACTGGTCCCGTTTTTCCAAGTAATTCCACCGTCCTGCTGATTTTATTGACCACTCGTCTTTTTCTCCTAGGTGCACCAAAGATCCTGTCAAACAGGACTCAGTTCGGGATGGAGGGTGAAAGCGTACGGATAGAATGTGCTGCTCGATCAGTTCCCAAACCTGATGACATCAGGTGGTACTTCGAAGGTCGGGAGATCAGTGTAATTCAAAATCCGGTAAGTTGGATTAATCGAAGCATCATTGAGTGGAGTTATAAAAAACTGCAAATACAAGGCGTAAAAGTACCATACAGCATTTTGTACATTCAACTTAGTTGGAAAATCAATGCTAAAAATATTGCGGGAAAAATGCTTTTTTTTCGGTGTAAAAAGTTACGTTTTTTACGGTATAACTTAAAATATTGTGCTGGTGGATGCTTTGTACAGGGATCAAAAATGGTTTCCAGGAATGGTTCAGAACAAAATAAATATCGCAATGACATAATAAAAAAATACATTTCGGTTTCATTAAGGGTCCTTAAACACACTTTAATAATAATTATGAAGCTGGTAATTTTCGAAGGTTTATATTTGCTTTAGTTTTATTTTCCAGAGAGAAAACCGCAGAATACGTGTGTATGTGCTAACCCCCGTTAGCCTTTCATCTTAAATATTTTCCACAGAATGACTCCCTATTTTCTTGCAGGATTACGCAACACTAGAAGAATCTTTACCAGACGGTGTGATAAAATCAAGCCTGGTGATCAGAGCGAGCCAGTCGAAGCACTATGGGCAGTACAACTGCAGTGTCACCAATGAGTATGGCAATGCTAATGCTGCTATACAGCTGAAGCCTTTGAGTAAGTTGAAGAACTGTCAGTTCTTGAGTTGTTATTTGCAGGAATTGACTGACTGTTAAGTTTATAAATTAAAAATTATTCAGGATATAAGGGACAGCTCTCCACAAATTGACAGGGTGCATACAGCTCCTTAATTATTCTGAAACGTAACCCACCGGAATATTTCTTCAGTTTTTTTTTTACAATTTATTTATGGAAGCCAGCGATTTTATTTCAATGTACGATTACATGCTCTATACGCAGCTCTTCATTGATGTAAAAATACGGCTCATATCAAAAACACACACACTCTAATAAACGACTCTTTAAATAAAAGAAAAGATAGAAAACATAAAAAAAACGGAAACCAACTGAAAAAACCAGCTGTTCACCACCTGACTTGTTACAAAGTTCGTCGAACTCCTTTGCGTTCCTTAAATACCAGTCATACTAGTATGATATATTGAATCAAACCCATCAGTCTACAGAGGGCAGTCCCATAAACTCTCGCACTTTTCTTGCCTCGAAATGTCCTTTTTTTGTCTGAAATTAGCCTTATCTTGACCTCAATCTTGTCCTAAGGGCAGAGAAGAGGTCGACGATGGAACAAGGTAACCCAAAAGAAGCCTATTTACTTGCGACAATAGATTAGGGTTATATGAACTCGGAAAAACCGAAACAGGCAGGGAGTTCCACTCTTTGGCTGTGTAATATACAGCCACCATTACAGACCCTTTCTTTCCAGAAACCCTACCACTATACATAATCCTGATCGGTGTAACCTCCGGCATCATCATCTTCTCCGCCTTCATCATCCTGGTGATCGTCTGCCACAGACGAAGACGGAAGAAGGGACAGATGAATGAGAAGCCAGACGTCACGGTGACCACTGGTGATGTGTATAACAAGGAGAGTGACAGGAGCTCGAATATCAGTGACCTGAAGCTGCAGCTGCCGCAGAGTGACGGGAGTTATGAGTTGGTAAGTTTATAGTAGAACAACAGAGGTGTTAAATTAGGATAATAGAGCCTGCCGTGTTGGTCTTGTGGTCGCAAGCGCAACTGCTGACCATGAGGTTCAGGATTCGATCCCCGGATCGGGCAGTGTTATTGAGTCTTTTCATCAGGAATTTCCATGCCAGGCCATGGAGTCTTGATTTGTACACGGTTGGTGGCAATAAAATAAAAAATACGGTATATTCGACTTCAGACAAGCCAAACTAAATTTAATTATAAATCTGTGTATCATTAAATTTTTAAGACATAGCACACCACATACCTTAAATCGAAAACCAGCCTAACCCAGCATCACCCCCCAGGACTACACAAGCTCCGATCGTTCAGACAGCAAGCTTCACGCAGGCCTTCCCCTGGCCGGGCCTGTGCCCCTCCCGAACATGCGACATGATGACCAACTGATGCAGTTCCGGTACAGCAATGACTACTCTGACCCTACGTATAGTGACCCTTATTTTAAGGTAAGTGGAATTCCACCATCAGGTTCTTTTAGCTGTATTACTTTCATGCAGTGATGTGACCGTCGGACTGAAAAGTCGTAGGTCTGGATTCCGAACTCAAGACCCAAATATAACCCCGTCGGGGCTGCGGGTTGTTCGAAAAAGATACAGCAGCCTCGGCGCAAGGGCTAAGTAGGAACATGGGTGGTTTTTAGTCAGTAGAAGTCTGACACTCCCTTTCGCTCTGCCCAGAGCGGGAGGGGTTATTTGATGATTTCCCCCCACCCCCCCCCCCAAAAAAGACCCAAATATAACCCAACACACATATTTTTGTTTTTTCGGATTCATGTGCATATTGTATAATTAGAAAACAAAAACATCGTAAGGAAACCAGCAAGCATAATCATTCAAATTGGACTTCTTTGTAAAAAGTTATGCGAAGTCATACATAAAAAAAACGTGTCAAATTGAGAACCTCCTTGTTTTTCGTGGGTTTTGCAAAGTCTTTTCAACTTTTAATTTGAAAGCAAAGGTATAATTTTTTTTTTTGGGATGTGGGAAATCATCAAATAACCCCTCCCGCTCTTGGTCAGAGCGGAAGGGAGTGTCAGACTTCTACTGACTAAAAACCACCTATGTTCCTTCTTAGCCCTTGTGCCGAGGCCGCGATATCCGCAGCCCCGACGATGTTATTTTGTCGAATCTTTATAAATTCGTTAAAAAAAATGTGTATATCTGTATAATTTTTAACAGAATAATCTTTTAAAAATTATACAGATATACACATTTTTTATTTAAATTCGGCCCTAATTTTGATTCGGTAGCATTTCAAAAACAGTCCAAAAAGCTTTTAAAAAATCCTTTTTATATCGCTTCAGTAAATTACAATCTAACACATGAAATATGTAAAAGGCAATTTTAGTTTCAAAGCCTATTAAATAATGCAGTTCAGAATTGAAAATTGAAGCTCAAAAGCACTTTGGCCTATCATAGTGTTTTATTTTAACTTTTATTACAAAGAAAACCATAGTTAATGCTACTTCAAAGAGAAAAACGTATTTTCACAAGTCTGAATTCAGATAAAACTACAAAAGAGAAAAAGAAACCAATTTGACAGTCACAAGTTATCTGAAATAATACCTTTTGTACTTAACATAGCAGAATAGGTGCAGAAAATTCACTTTATCCAGGATATTAAAAAGACATTTTTTTTTCTTTTACCCGTAGAAATCTAGATTGACATTACCAACATCGACGGCACGGTTGGCGCAGTGGCTCAAGCAATAAACTGCTGCGCTGCGTTTCGCGGGTTCGATCCCCGCACGGAACAAATATTTGTATGACCTACAGGTAGTTGTTCCGGGTCTGGATATTTGTGTATGTGAGTTTAAATATTTGTGAACGCACCCACGGTACAGGAGAAATTTTTAGTGTGGGGCAACGTTTTTTTTTTTAAAAAAAACTGCTTCTTCTTTATCGTGTAGTTTAGTGCTTAACCTGGTATCCGAGTTTTTATGCCACTCATGGACCTCTGACTTGGCTTTACATGCCGTCGAAAAATGATGTTTTCCTTCACCGAAGCGAGTAATGACATAATTATTTAATTCTAAACATCATCTGCCTAGCCTTTTCCCAACTATGTTAGAGTCGGTTTCCAGTCTAACCGGATGCAGCTGAATACCAGTATGTTACATGGAGCGACTGACTGACTATCTGACCTCCACAACCCAGTTAATACTAGGTAATACGATACTCTTTGGTGAGACTGGATGTCAGCATTTCAGGTCACTGACTACCTGTAACGACTGCCAAAGATCTATATATGGCAGCCAGGACCAACAGCTTAACGTGATTTCCGAAGCACGGAGGAAACTCGGTATGTCGGGCGATCACCCATCCACAGACCGACCTAGGCAAGCACAGCTTTACCTAAAGATCGACTCGCGTGGCAGTTCTTATTAATCCACGAGCTCCTCTAATTATTTAATTCTAATTTGAGTCCAAAAATTGGAGGTACATTGTCATGAGAACGAACTTGAGACAGTCCAACACGGTAACACCCCCAGGCCTAGGCTGTTACCATCTCTATAATCGTGATAATTAAACAACTATAATTATAATGAAGCAGCTCAAGTGTTCATAACGATAAGTTCAGTGATCCTTTTACGGTTTTTCAGTTACATATCAATAAAACTTACGATTATGATATTTCTGCACATACCCTGCTGTATAATCTACTGCGGTAAAATAAAGGTGGTATTACATGTTTCATGGCAGAGCCCCGCAGGCTACGTGTACGACTACCCACAGGGGTACGCCCCCCCGCCCCACCTCCGGGTTCAGTCACCCCCCCTCGAGCCTCCCAGTAGGTAAGTACATGATTATTTTATTTTTATTTTCTTTATTTTAGCGATTTAAGAGTTGCCATGGTAACGGGCTCGAGAAGCTTATAAATAAGAGAATTTTATTAGTTTTGAAGTTCTTTGTAACCGGGGATTAAAGTTATGTTATAATTTCAAGTAAAGTTATGTATGTACATCTTTGAAATAATTTATGTATGGATACTGGAAAGTTTATACTAGTCTGGTTCTAACTTTTCTCTGTGAATAATATTAGAAAAAAAGAATTGTTACATTAATTGAAATGGACATTAAAATTGGAGCAATGACTGAAATTAAGCGTAATTTTCTTATTATTATCATTAGGGTGGTCAACTTATGAAACAATATTTATTAATCTAATGCCAAACTCCTTGTCGCAAATATCGACCAATCAAATCTCGAGAATTTATTTGCACCAAGGAGTTTTGAATTTCGAATCTTAGCGCAAGGAGTTTGTGTAAGCATTGAAATAGAGACCGGATATATTTTTGTGTTCCAAATTCAAACACCAAAATAGTGAATAAAAACAAAACAGTGAATAAAAGGCCTTTTTATTCACTGTTTTGCGTGAATAAAATAAGCTTTTTAGAGTAGGTATGGTATAATAGTATATTATGCAACTAGTGAATAAAGGACGGATTTAAAGCGAGGGCCGTAGATGAGTCACGAGCAAGTGAAGGATTCTAATGATTGAATCACGAACGCAGCGAGTGATTCAACTGTTAGAATCCTGAACGACGCGAGTGATTCATGGCCCTCGATATAAATTCGTACTTTATTCAAGAGTTGCATACTATACTTTATATCATGACTACGAGAAAAGACATAATTTAAGCGAAAATAGAAATTTAATCAAGAAATAAGAATTGTTACATTAATTGAAATGGACATTAAAATTAGAGCAATGACTGAAATTAAGCGTAATTTTCTTATTATTATCATTAGGGTGGTCAACTTGTGAAACAATATTTATTAATCTAATGCCAAACTCCTTGTCGCAAATATCGACCAATCAAATCTCGAGAATTTATTTGCACCAAAGAGTTTTGAATTTCGAATCTTAGCGCAAGGAGTTTGTGTAAGCATTGAAATAGAGACCGGATATATTTTTGTGTTCCAAATTCAAACACCAAAATAGTGAATAAAAACAAAACAGTGAATAAAAGGCCTTTTTATTCACTGTTTTGCGTGAATAAAATAAGCTTTTTAGAGTAGGTATGGTATAAATGTATTTTTTTCAATTAAACCGTTAGAGACACTTTTAAAGTATTGTAGTAACAGACAAGAATAGCCAAGAATCTCGAATAAACTCTTTCATTCCCATGCAAACAACTTTGACTACACCGGTTGGCGCAGTGGCTGTGCGATTGCCTGTAGCGCTGCGTGTCTCGGGTTCGATCCCCGCATGGAACTATTATTTGTATGGCCTACAGATAGTTGTTTCGGGTCGGGTATGTGTATGTGATTTTAAATGCGCCCACGATACCGGAGAAATTCCTAGTATGGGGCAATGTTTTATTTTTAAATAAAAAAGAGCTTTGTTAAAACGTATACAAACAAAATAGTTGCTAATACTCTTTTTTTAAAAGTTGGTTGACATATCTATTTCTTTGCCTGTCCTTACGAGATAAAAAAGTTACATTAAATAAAATTGATGTAAACCAACGATTCATTTGTTAGAGGCTTAAGTTAAAAGCGATTTCACTCGCATGACAACTTAATAACTACTTTATTTGAAGTTTTTACGAGACAGCCCTTAGTCGACATGAAAAATGTGGTTTTCTTTTGATTTTTTTGTTCAAATAGATTTTGTCTGAAAATGTTATATTTTAGTGTGAGGATAAAATAAAAACTTATTCTAGTCTGGTCGCGTTATTGTCAAAATGTGTCTGTCTAGAGAATGAGTGTACATAATCTCCATATTTTGATATAATAATATGTTGTATTTTCTGTAGTAAGTTCTTAGTGTATTTTGAGTTTTTGGCATTTGATAAAAAATTCAGATTACAGTATTGTTGATATATTACTTTGAGTCCTAGTCGTATTCTTTCAGTTTCGTCAATCAGCAAAGCATTAGCAATCCTACCTATATCTTTTTCTTGTAAGCACATAGTAATAAATGATGTTTATTATATTTAATTATTTTATAAAAAAAAATAATTTTACATTGTGTAAGTTCTTATATACAAGTCTGTTTTCTCACCGATAATTTTAACAAGAATATCATACATTGAGAAAAAATCATGACTAACTGCGGTACTCAGAGATATTTAATGATTACTTAAACCGTCACTTAGTAAAGATTTGACATACACTTTTGTATGACAAATCTGTCAAAACCTTTACTTAGTGATAGCCTAAGTAATCATTAAAGCTGTCTGAGTGCGGCAGTAAAAGTTTATCTCAGTATCCAATTAAAATAATCACAAAACACGATACCAAAACGAATTCACAATAAGCTCCAATTTCTAAATACTAAACCCGATCTGAATCCTATCTTAATACTCGACAACAGACCCCATACCACTGTACTACCAAACTAAACGGTAATACCTCTCCCCAGGTCACTACAAGGTTCATTAACGCGCAGCATCGACACAGCATCCACCCTCCCCTTGTCAGCAGGCAATGGATCGCAAAACAACACGTTACAACGAACGACCAAGTCGCCAGATGAAACGGACGCTATTAATAATTTGGGGCTTCCCGTTGGTGACGGTAAGTGCAAGTTCAAAGTAGGAGGTAGTTGATAACTTTAGTTTTGTTGGAAATTATGCTGTGTTTTAAATAGTTGCAGTTAAGTTATTGTTTTAAGTAATAGAGTGTAATGTTTACGGCTAATAGAATTGGATCCTTTAAGAGTTTAGTAAATTACACGATCGAGAGATCCTGGATTCGAGTACCGGGTCGGGCAAATAGTTATTCCATCGGGAATTTCTCCGTAGCAGCCACGGAGTCTGGATTCGTGCCCAGTTGTTGGCAATAAGCTCGCCCCCTTTTACAAGGGACTTAGACATACGACGAAAAGTGGGTGTGCTATAAGGTACATGAGTATCTATCTATAATTACTCTTGGTGTAATTTAATTGTTTTTTTTTCATATCGCGCCCAAAAATAACAAATTTAATTGTTTTTTTTTTCATATCGCGCCCAAAAATAACAAATTTAATTTTTTTTTTTCATATTGCGCCCAAGAATAACAAATTTATTTTTTTAACAGCATCTCCAACGCCGATATACGCCCAGCCTAATGTCAAGCCACAGCCAAATGTAGATCTACGATACTCGGCCACATACGGCAACCCGTACCTAAGGAACAGTAATATTGGTGAGTAACAATTTAATATTAACATAACACAGGCCTAGAAGGAGACGGCGGGATGAAATGCAGGGCTATTGCGTATCTTATTAAATGTCAGTGGCTATCATAGTGTCCATCGATTAACTGTCAAATGGTTCCATTTTGTACCAAACCAGAACCATTTGACAGTTAATTTATTTATTTATTTAAACTTTATGCACAATACTGATACATAGGCGGACTTAATGCCACAAGGCATTCTCTACCAGTCAACCTTAGGGTTAATCAAGACAACATTGTGGTAGGTTACAAAATAACTAAAAAAAAAAACAATGTCAACTTTAATAGAATAAAAAGTATATACTAATACACATATAAAAATAAAATAAACTAATAAATATTTAACAAATACCAAAAACAAAACGAAAAACTTAACAGGCAATTACTTATGACTCGACTAATAATAATTGAAGGCTATTTGGTCTGATTTAAATAGTGGCAACGAACTTTCCTTTTAAATGTGAATTTGCTTTCAGTGCATTTGTTCTAATCAATGGACACTATGATAGCCACTGACATTTTAAAAGATACGCAATACCCCTGCTGGACTAGATCGCGAAACGTGGAAAAAGGCAAAGGAACTGTTACCCGCATTGGGGTGATATTGGCTTTTAAGAATAATATTATTGCACTGCATACCTCGTGTACTATTAAGTACACCTCTGCCTAACCTTAGGTAACAGGAGTGACGCTTAACTGTGTTTGTTATAGAACGGAGGGACATTTTTTAATTAAAATGTTTCCTGACTTAAAAAAATATGATTCTGTTTAGTCCGTCTGATAGATTATCGAAAAATATTGGATAGGTACGTGTTTGTTTTATCAAATTTATAAGAAACTAGCTGTGCCCGCGACTTCGTTCGCGTGCTTGTCAGAAACTAAAATGCGTCGCTTAGATAAAAGTACATTAAATCATTGCCCTGCGTTAACTTACTGCCGCTGTAGAAAATAAGAAGAGGGTAATGCAAAGTACATGTCTAATACTAAAGTTTAGATGGATGGGTGTTTGTTAATCAACCACGTCAGAACGGCCGAACGAATCTTGAATAAATTTGAAACAGGTACATTATAGTCGACAGGCACTGTCGTTGACGCGTTCGTGTTCCACGTTCGCCTCAAAGATATGTCAGCAACAATTAAGGGGTCCTTTGGGGCCCCTTAATTGTTGTTGCCGTCGTCTGCCGGGGCTGACGGTTGTCCGCAAGAGATACCACGGCCCCGAAACACAAAGGACTAAGAAGAAACGTGGGTGGTTTTTAGTCAGTAGAAGTCTGACACTTTCTTCCGCTCCGCCCAGAGCGGGATGAGTCATTTGATAATTTACGAACCACAAAAAAAGGGGGGATTAGAGGCTGTTTCGAGAGGTACCTGTACCGAATCTGGGACATCGAATCTGAAATGGAACGCCGTCACCTCCTTCTGCGAAGCCGTAATGCTAGCGAAAGAGGTGGCGGAACGTAAGAGGGACACAACCCCTCTTCCCAGCCGCCGCGGAAGATGCTCCGGGCATCGGGGGCCACGTGATGGCTTCCGGCCACCGTAGGCGCGGGCCTGTGAACGGTGAGTAACGGGCTAGTTAATCGTTCGTCCGTCCTATGACGATGGAGGCGCATTCGTGTTCCATCCACGCGCGTCTCAAAGGGATGTCAGCAACATTGAAGGGGCTCCCAAGGACCGACGCCCGTCGGGGCTGCCGGTTGTTCGAAAGAAATACCGCGGCCTCGACACATAGGGCTAACAACACACCACATCTATATAAAGACATGTTTGGCGCAGTGGCTGGACGATTAACAGTAGCACTGCGTGTCGCAGGTTCGATTCCCACACGGTACAAAAAAAATATGTAGGTATATATGTGTGTGTGTGTGTGTGTGTGTGGTTTTATCTAATTTTAATTTAGTTTAAAAAAAATAGTATTTTTATACTGTATAATTGGTAAATCTTTATTTGTTGACTATTCACGAAACATATGTTTATTTAATAACACCGCGGTTCAGAAAATGACATCAAATGAATAACGCCATCTGTCGAAGACGAAGATAAACTGCTAAAAATGAGCGAGCAAACACACTATAGGGTTTAGGCTATGTAGATTTTGAAAGCAGCGTCATTTAGACTAATATCTACGTACCTTTTGCTATCGTAACTTATTTAAAGTTATCTTGTGAAGGTATTTATTAAGAAGTACCATATTCGTTCAATAGATGTCGTTGCTTGTCTCATTCTTGACCATAATGATAAGTTATTCTTGAAAACTATAAATGCATATATCTTTTGATAGAGAGCACTGATTATGATGAAACAAAGACTAAGTAATAGCCCAAGCTACGCACAATATTTATGTATAAAAGTTACCTACATTCGTTTCGTAAATTTGACGTGATGCTTAGTCATCGAAACAGACAAACAGACAAAAATTCCAAAAATGATGGAAATGTGTTCTGTTGGTTATACTTTATTATCCTGACAATTTTTTTTTTAAATATTTTCGATGTACAAAACAGATTTTTCTACAGATTTATTATATGTAATAAATATATAGATTGACGAAACTAAAACGTGTCAAAGATCATGAGAGGGGGCTTGTGACGCCACTTTCTGGTAAAAAATGTACCAAACTGTGACGTCACACGACTTTTCGAAGCACTCTATACTCATTTTTTGTTAACGTGAAAAATATTTAAATATTCGTGGCAATATTTTTTGGAAATCTATCTGACGGACTAATTAGATATTTTTTGTTTAGGGTCACTATTGTAATTTTTTACCTTAACTGCATTTTCAGCAGCCATTTTATTGCTGGAACATTGCAGAAAGATAAGGTTTTTATTTTAAGACACGACAATACTCCCGTCAAAGTCAGCCTACGTTTTTATTGTTAAATGCGCCTGCTCTTAATCTCGATCACGCCTGATGGAAAACGATGAATGAGGGCGTACCCAAAAGATGCCTGTTTA
Source organism: Diarsia brunnea (assembly GCA_949774965.1). Lineage (NCBI taxonomy): Eukaryota > Metazoa > Arthropoda > Insecta > Lepidoptera > Noctuidae > Diarsia > Diarsia brunnea. The sequence goes on from OX459022.1 coordinate 6,429,826, forward strand.
TTTATACTACAATGTACTCCATTCTTCTCCCAGGTTACAACAACCAAGTACACACCGCGAAGCCAGCATCGACTCCTGCGCCGCCCCCATACTCAGCGGTCAGGAACTCGATGGTGATGCCTACAGGTAAATAGGCTTCAGGTGACCGGGTAAGCAGTGTTCCTTATAAAGAATGCTTTACCTTTTAGTTCTAGAAGTTTGAAATAACCTATCTATTTAAAACAAAAAAGAAGGGCCATATTTGTTAGTATTAATGTATTTTTCTTTGATTTACTTTTGTTGAGCAACAGTTTCAATACACAAAATTTTGTTTTAATACATATATGCAAAACCTGAATATAGTCTGTTGCTGACGTTGCTCTATATAGAGTAATTTTAGTAGATTGATTCAAAAATAAATATCATTTCACATAAAATTAGAAGAAAATGAATTCAGGGTTGAAGGGACACCGACGCCAAAACGGTTACCACGTATTCAGTGGATCCCCCGAATTGCAACTATTAATCGGTGATTTAATTTTTGGAACGAAGTTCCTTATCGCGTGTTGTGAAAGGGGGCTAGACGGAAAAAATTCTTACGAAAAGTTGTCACGACACTTTTTGCTATAGTAAGCTATTGTAAGCTGTGCGGCGTCGCATGTTTCTCTGTCTGTCTCTCTCTCTCTTATAGAAAGCAAGCCAGATATTTTAATTTCTACATTTAATAATAAAAAATAATAACAATAACTTCGTTCCATCCGGGTGTTCCTTGACACCTCTCAAGCTTTTTTTATCAAATAGTAGCCATAAATCATTAAGAATTAAGCATGCAAGAAGAACCTATGTTACTAACTTCTCAACAGATAAGCAAGTTACAAAATACGTCGACTTAAAAAAGGTCAAAAAAACCGAGACACTTGGACACTCCGCCATTAAAAAGTACACTGGCAACTCAATCATGCAACAAAACACTGTTACACTAATAAACAATACCTAGGTCTAGTTCAGTCTGCAAAGTTATATTGCAAAGTTAGACCATGGAGCTTAATTCAACTCGATTGTTTGTGTTAAGGACTTGAATTACGATCGATCTAAGCCACAATGTGTTTGCAAAGTCGCATAAATCTAATGCATCCAAACTGGGAGACTTGAATTATTTACTGGGTAACTTGTAACTTGAGTTACGTTAGTTTTTGTAGTTTGGGGTCGAATTCTGGGGTTGTGAAAGGTGTGTGAGCGAGTTGATCTAGTGGTTGCAAGCGCGACTGTGGTGCTTGAAGTCCTGAGTTCGAGTCCCAGGTCGGGCTAAGTGTTGGGTTTTTCTATTAGGAATTTCTCAGTAGCACCCATGGAGTCTGGATTTGTTCCCAGTTGATGGTAGTAGACTCGCCCTCAATTACATGGTTACATGAAGATTGAATTAAAAAATAACTGAATGTTATGGGACTATGGGTGTATAATAATATTCTGTTACTGTTGAATGTAACTTGTTATTTGAAGAGCGGGGTTTTTGTAGTAAGGGGTCGAATTCAGGGGTTGTGAAAGGTTAGGGGTTCAAAAAAGGACGTAGATATTGTAAAGGTTTCAAGAAGGTTGTATTTAAAATAAGACACGAATCCTGGTGTTTTGAGTGGAAATATTGTTGACGTAGGTCAACAATATTTCCACCCAAACTACCCAAATTAAAAAGGTCTTTAACGTACGTTAAAGGCCTTTTTAATTTGGGTACGAAATTATTGTTGAATTACTTTATTATCCACACAGTGAAATAAATAAAGCCATTTACACGTACCTACAATATAAGTAGAAAACACACATACACACGCACCTCCAAAAGTATAAGTACAAGTAAAACGTAACTTCCAAAACGAACTAAACGACAAAACCATCTCCCAATTTTTCCGAACATTATTATTAAAAGAGCGTGCCCCATTTTTATTAAAACGAATTTTTACTTAACACCGCGCCGGAAAAGGCTAGTTACATAAAATATCTCGGCCAATTTGTATTCCGTATTAAAAATAATAAATGACCTTCTTGCTTAAGTTGAACGGTTTTTTCTGAATATCACTTAAGCTAATTGTCTTCATTTTTCACAGGTAATGGCAGTCAGCCTTCTCAAGGCACCCACGTATAGTGAAGGCGTGAAGTTTGAAGACTTGTGTAAAAATGGACATTTATTTCAAGTACAGCTTGGTTAAGCTGTATGTGTAAGATACTTTGTTCCTAAATGTTTTTAATGACTGAGGTGTATATACGATAAGTTAAGTCTGTTGATAAAAATAATCGAAGAATTTGTTATGTACTGAGTTCTTTGGGTGGAGCAAAAGAGAGAAAAAAATTGTTTGGAAACTATGAAAAAAATATATTAAAAAAAAATGTTTTTCTCTTTTGCATCCATCTAGTTAGGTACTTCGAATTATAATAACTTGAATATAATTTATTGGATTTCGAAAATTACGAAATATTATGTCGACTTTGTCTGTGTTAATTATTTTTTGCGTTAAAAATGAACTGTAAAACTCTATTGACAACACTTGCTTTGTTTTTTGTATAAAAATAAAATATATTTTTGTAAATACAATGCATGAAAACGTAACTTTTCTAATTTTTGTAATTAAAATATTTTTGTTACAATCTGTATATAGTATTATATCCGCATTGTATGTGTGAATTTATTTAGATTACAGTTTTTTATTTTATTTTTGTCAAATCCGAATATTTAGCTTTTACGATTGCTCAATAAATGAATCGATTATCGATTCTTTTATCATTATTCCATTTATTTCCAATTTAGTATAATTCACTTGTTATTTAGACTATACAGACTGAAAAAAAATATTTTATAAATTTTATAGAAAAAAAATGATCTAATTGTATCGATTTTTGTGCAAAATCGGAACGAAATAATTTTTAACTCTCTTGTTACTGTCGCTTAGTTACTTTGAAACTTATTACGACAGAAAATTATTTAGATAGAGTAAATATTTAGCTAAAATGGTCAATGATGTAGAAAAATCATATTTTCTGTGATAATTATATAGTGAAAAGAAATTAGGATCGCATCTTAATAGTTCCATAATAGTTAAGATTCCGAACAATTTGTGACGACCTTAAAAGCTATAGTTTTAAAATAATTTTTAATTTCGTGTGCCACTTTTAATTTTTACTCTCAATATTAAAAATGTAAATATTTTTTTTAAATAAGTTACGGGAAAAGCTTTACGAGAAAAATGAGCACCTCAATGTATGGGCATAATAAATGGCAAAATAACTTTTTTGTTGTTAAAAAAAAGAAACAAAATGTATAAAAATATTGCATGATACAGTGTTTTTGTTCTTTGCATGCGAATATTATTTGTCATTATTTTTAAATGGATAATGATACTATCACAATAAATAAAACTTTTGATTTTATTACAACTTTATTTCATTTTTCCTTTAAAAGTATTTGTGGCAACCACCAAGCGTAAATGTTGGCGGTCACCAACTACATAATTGCTGAAAGAGTGAGAGAAAGGAGAGGCCTTTGCCCTTATGTGGGACACTTACGAGGGTAGCAAATAAATATTTTATTGGAGAATATTGTTAGCATCTTACAGACTGAAAACTTGACTAATATCATAGACCTGTGACTATTATTCATCTCTTCTGCACCCTTGAAAGCTCTCGTATAGACCAAAACCTTTAGAAAAAAAATTTCGGTTCTGGATCTCTATCGAGATTGCGACTACCCGAAGTAGCTACCTAATGGCTGTATATGAAATTATTTAGCAGACATGTGCCTAGCAAAATAAAAAATCTAAATGTAAAATTATCGCTTTTTTTTTTTGGCGTGTGGTAACTCATCGAATAACGCAGAGCAAAAGGGAGTGTCAGACTTCTACTGACTAAAAACCACCCATGTTCCTTCTTAGCCCTTTATGTAGAGGCCGCGGTATCTCTTGCGAACGACCCGCAGCCCCGACGGGAAATTATCGCTTCAGGTGATCATCGTGGTCTTGTGGAGCACGAGATCCTGGGTTCGATTCCCGGGTTGGGGAAAGTGTTGTTGAATTTTTCGATTAGGAATTTCTCAGTAGCAGCAAGTGGCAGCGACAGAGTATAGATTTTGTGTACGGTTCATTGGTCATAGGAATACAATATGGGGATGAACATAATCAACGAAATGTGTGTTTATTATTAGGTACATGACTGCCTCATTGGTCTAGTGTTTCCCGACTGCTGAGCATAAGGTCTTGGGTTCGATTCATTTCAACAGGATTTTCTCAGAAGCAGCCACATTGGTGCCCAGATGGCTCTTGCTCCCTGTTAGATGAAACAACTAACGTAACTGACAAAATGTGCCTGTAGAAACGCTTCTGCATAACGCTCCGGGGATTACAGGCATGATGTTATGTTATGTGTTATTAGGTACCAAAAAAATATAAAAAAACAGTATATCTATGTTAGGTACACATACACCTGCGTCCAATTCCTCAGATATTACAAGTCATAATGATAACAAAAAATAACTAATCAAAACGCCTGTCGATCCTATCAAAGTCAAAGTGACCTTACCAATGAACCATCAACCACATTTACAACTATTTCAATCCATTAACCCAGTCATTAGTACCAACACATAAGTACTAACTGCAAAAGTCCCATCTCACTTAGTTTTACCGTTTTTACCAGCAGTCACACAGACCTAGAAAAAAATACAAAATGAGCTTTTGATGACCGCAAGACTAATGACTGTGATGTGTCTTTGAAATGTACCCAAGTATATATGTATGTATGTGGTATATATATTGTGATTCTTTAGGCTGTGAGAAAGATTTTTAATTCGTAAAAAAAAAAGTGTCGATTCAATTAATCGTTCGAGAAAACTTTAATCACTAATAATATTACGTAGGTATATAAAGAGGAAAGATTTATTTGTTTGTTCTTAACGAATAGGCTCCAAAACTACTGGACCGATTTCAAAAATTCTTACACCGTTGGGAAGCTACACTATCCCCAAGTGACATAGGCTACTTTTTATCCCTGTATTCCCACGGGAACGGGAACTACGCGCACCCGCGTGACGTCCGCTAGTACCTAATATAAACCTAGCTGCCAGGTTAAAATGGCGATGGTTGACTGAGTGGCTCACTTTTCTAGAATGAAACCGGACAGGTGGGTCCAATGTTGCTATTGTTTAAATACCAACGACCAGGGCTTTTCATTATTAGCCCTAGATTGAAGTAATGACAAGAGGCCGTGCAGCAGAGTGATGCTGGCTAATAGTGCAGACAGCAACTGGTTTGGGTCCTCAGTACAATATTTATAATAAGTTCAGGGCACATCAACTGCCAAGATTTTTCCCAACTATGTAGAGATTTTCTTCCAATCTAATCGGATGGAGCCAAATACCAGAATTTTACATGAAGCGTCTGCCTATCTGACCTCCATAACCCAGTGGCCTACTGGGTCCTACGATACCTCTTGGTACGACTGGTTGTCAGACTTTCAGGCCACTGACTACCTGTAACGACTGCCGAAGATTTACAAATGACAGCCGGGGCCAACAGCTTAAGAAGCTTTACAAACTGGGTTTAGTATGATTATATTCACGATCGAATCAGACCGATTTTGGCCAGCGCTTCGCTTGAAGATCGACCCGTGCTATTATTTTATGCCCGACCTCTTAGAAGCTCGGACTCACTTTTACTACTACTCTACTTACTCGCTCTTACGAACTTAGGTTCATGCCATCACCATCATCAGCCTATAATGTTTCCACTACCTAACCCAATGGACTCAGGCCTCTTCTCTAGGAGTGGGGTGGGCACTAGTGGGCAATAATCCACTACGCGTGTCCGATGCGGGGCAAAAATTCAAAGACATGTGACGCATGTGTGTCTGCGAGTTTTTTGGTTCTAAGACATGCCGGTTTCCTAACGATGTTTTCCTTTACCGTTTTGAGAGGAGTGGTGACGAAATAAATTACACAAAGTAATACGCTTGCCTGGATTCAAACCCACAACTTACTGTTCGTAAGTCGGGGCCGCCACCACTGAGCCACCACTGCTCGGTTCATGCCATACAAACAATTATTCCACAGAAATCGTAACCACAACTTACCATAATCAATCACGTAACAGTGCTTACTAAGGTGTGAAATTCCTCAGAGTGTTGAATACAAATGCACCCAGGAGGAAACAAACCGAGGAATGTGACAATACCTAAAATAGAATGTCTTGTGCAAAAGTATAATCTTACAACCTCAGAGCTAAGCCGCAAGATGGCGCTGTGGTCGTTACGCAGAAATGCCGACTGACTGGTTTGATCTGCGGTGTAAATAACTATTGGTTAAGTTTACTTTAACTTGGCGGTTTGTGTTAGTAACGATGATTGAAATAATGTTGGATCAAGGATATAACTTGATGGTATCGTGTAGGAGTTGTGGGATCTTCAATTCTCAAAGTTAAAGCTGTAAAATTATCAGGTTTTCTGAGTTTTGGAACCCAAGAAATCATCATTGTCTTGTACTTATCCCTATTCATTTGGGGTCAGCGCAGCATGTCTTTTTCATTAATTCTTCTCATTTACTGGTCATCTCATGAAACACCTGACCATACACCGGATAGTGTATGCCAATTTTCATAAAAAATAATTCCGGAAGTTTGCGTAAAAGAGTGCTAACTCACATTTTCTGCAAATTTTGTTATAATTATTATATAGTAACAACATTAAAAACTGTCTGCTTTGGCTATAGTCTTAGAGACAAAATTGCAAACCTTATCATTACGAAACAATATTTACTTATGTGTCTATTTATTATTATAGGTTAAGTTAGTTAAAGCACATAAACTCATTGTTCATTTCATTTTTTATTAATTTTTTTCACACACCATCGTCTACATTTCTTTTTCATTTCTCCTTTTGCAGGTCTGCTGGCAGAAATTTCTTTAGAAATAAGCAATACCTATATTTTCCTGTGCTATCTACTGTGTATACATAAATAGTAAAATAAAATAAACAAATTCAAAATAAACAAATCAACACAAATCATACCAATTCTATTTTATCATTTTTATGTTAGTCCATAACTGCCTGAAAATAAATGAATGTTATGTTACCACCGTTGAAGCAGAACCAGAATGACTTTATACCAGCCTCATACGACTTACAAATTAATATGGCTCTTAAAAGCCACATATTCTACACTCCACTTTAACAGTCTAGCCATAACAGAAACAAAGGACTGTTGTAGCCACTAAGGCTGGTGATAATCAGAAGACAGCTGGTACTATGGGCAGAAAATAACACTAAGTCTTAAGCGACAGTTCTCTGGGGGGTGACTGGGGGTAATATGGTCTCTGTCTGGTGCATTGCTCTGTAAATGTTGAGCCCACACTCTGTGCTTTTGTTCTTGAGATGTACTGTGACTGGAAGCGGTTGAGTGCAGTTTTGGGATTAAGTTTTTTGTGGTCGTGGTGTCTGGCTGATTAAAATAAAAATGGAGAAAGTCACAAGACGCTAAATGTAGTTAATTTAATTTGAATAAGGATGTGAGAAAGTATTTTAGGAGTATGAAGAACAGGGTGTAAAGTTCTTCATTCCTCTATTGAAAAGGGTGGATCCTCCGTGCAGACGGGTGCTGCACACAACGCCTTTACATGCCAACAGTATTGTGAAAAGTAAGTACACGTCAAAAGCGTGCTTACCTATCTACTGGGACAGATTTAGATTTAATTTTGGGCAACCAAGATACAGGCTGTGCCTAGTTTGGGGCCCACGGCTACTTCTACTTATGTACTCTTTAAACTATGACCATTGTTTTTCTGTTTGTATGTTCCTTACTTGCGTTGAAAAATTGTAAAATGGCTGTATCTAAAATATTGGGGTTATGGTTAGTATTTGAGGATCTACAATGTAGAACCAACTATGGCACGATTTGATAGAAAATCACAAACATTTTTTTTACAGATATCATATATTATGATTATGACACATCCAGTCAACTAAATCCTCGATCTTTTTATTACCTAAAGACTGTGGCAAAACGGCGTATCAACAAATATTTGTTCTTCTTACCGTTTCATAGTCTCCGTTATGGTATTACTTTACTAGCCCTGAGCCATGAGCCACAAGGTAACAACGTATCGCATCAAATAGACCGGATATTATAGGGCTGTAAAGGGGGAGTTATTATTTTTTCATTCGTGTACGATTGTATTGGTTGTATGTATGTTTCTGGTTGGTTTATGGATGTTTAAGGTTTTATTGGTGTCGATGGATGTGAAGTGATCGTTTAATATTATTTTTTTATGCGGAAACAGCAAGAGGGGAGGCGTTCCGTCTGTTAGGTGATGACGTGATGGTTAAGGAAACATTGATGGCAAATTATCCTTATAACAAGTGTTGGTTTGGCAGGAGGCTTCGATAGTTGGCAATCGTTTTCAATGCGTCTTAGCGCGTTAGTAAAGACTATGTCAATCACAAATAGTCTTTGTGGTAACATTAGCAATAGCGCAGCATTGATTAAACTTTTGTACTAATGGTATCATTAACTGTCTAGCCTTTTCATAATTATTTTTGGTCAGCTTCCAGTCTCACCAGATTTGCAGTTGAATACCAATATTTTAGTAGTAGAGTGGTCCAGTAGTATGTAAAATCGGGTTATTGAGGTCAGCGTCAACAACCTAGTCAGTAATATGATACCCTTTGGCAACACTGGTTGTCAGACTTTTCAGCCACTGACTAGCTGTAACGACTTTAAAAAAATCTACAAATCACAGCCGGTATGAACGGCTTAACGTGTTTTCCGAGGCACCGAGGAAACTCGGCATGTACCTACTGGGTAGTCACTCATCCACAGATTAATCTAGGCAAGCACCGCCCAATCATCGACCTGAGCGACTGTTATTATTTAGTTGCTCCTCTCGATTTTTCTTTTAATTAAAGGAATTGGGTAGTTAACTAAAAAAATCTAATTAGTCCGTCAGATAGATTTCCACAAAATATCGGACACGTATTTTTTCTTTTTTCACGTATACAAACAATGAAGACGATATAGTGCTTTGAAAACTCGTGTGACGTCATATTCTAAGACATTAGTATGACATTCTTTACCGGTGAGTGACGTCACGACCCCCCACTCAAATCTTTGACGCGTTTTATCTTCGTCAATTTTTAATGATTTGATAAAACAAAAATACGTATCCAATATGTTTCGATAATTTAACAGACCGACTAATTAGAATCATATATATTTTAGTCATTATACATCTCTATTATCTGGGATATTCGTAATATGCATATCAATGAGGGCTCATAGATAGCAAAGTATCCTTAGGACAATAGTTTGTTAATAGGATCCTTCGATACAATCGTTTATCGGTGACAATCGTTTTATCTTTGTACCATCTTTCAACCCTAATTTAGAACCCTATGGTTATAAAAACTGTCTAGACATAATAATCAATCCAACTACATATTCGTTCGGCTATATGCCTGCATTATGACATGACGCTCCACAGTAGCGCATGACAGGTACTGCAGCACGTCTTCTGTATACAACATTCCAGGGTAAGACTGGTTGTCAATATTCCAGGCCACTGGCTACTTCTGAGTGGAAAGGGTTAACGGGCTTTCCGAGGCACGGAGCAAACGCAGTATTTAATAGGTGTTGATATTTCTATGGTGGTAACCCATCCACGGAGCAACCTAGGCTAGATCGATCAGAGCGACTGTTGCTATTTAGTCATGAGCTCTGTCTAAATGTGAACATAAGTGTCATATAAATTGTACTGCCATGGGCATAACCGTCTCTTTAGATGGACCGAGGAAACAGACGGACCGTCTTAGCGAGGACTGAGGCCGTACCCTAATTTAGAACCCTATTGTTTTTTTTGGTGGGTGGGAAATCATCAAATAACCACTCCCACTCTGGGTGTAGTGGAAGGGAGTGTCAGACTTTTACTGACTCAAAACCTTCGATGTTCCTTCTAAGCCTTTTGTGTTCCGATGCCTGGGTATCCCTATTTTAGAACCCTACGATTAAAAAGCTGTCTAGACATTACAATCAATCCAGCTACACATTCGTCCGTCTATACGCCTACATTGTGACATGACGCTCCAAGGTAGCGCATGACAGGCAATGCGGCACACCCTCTGTATACATTGACCACATTAATTTGTCACCAGAACGTTAATTGAGAGAGGGTTATGTAGGATGGCACTATGACGGAAATAAATTCTTTAACTGAAGATATTTTGGTCAGCAATCTTTTTAGCGTGTCGATGACAATTCAAATTGAGTCTGCCCATTTGGCGACGAGCTTGGCACTTGTACGCAATGTTGGTTCGGTATTGATTCCGTTGTCATTTGTAGACCTTTGCTAGTCGTTCCCTGTAAAATACTGGTATTCAGTTGCATCCAGTTCATTTTGACCTTAATCTGGCCTCAAGTTATTCAGAGTTTTAATAGAACTAAAGGCCAGGTTTTACCGGTTTTCTACTACTAGCGTACGGCCTTTGTAGTAAGTTAATAGCTATCAAAGCCGTTTTAGCTCAAAATCTTCAAAACATGACAGCTGACAGCCATCTGGTTCAGTACGCAATATCTGAAGCACCCATCATGTTTTGCATCGAAAATCCTACCATAAACCCGTTCGTTCGATATCAGTGTTGCCATATTGCATAACGCCGTCCATTGTCTACTGTTAATTGAAGTTATGTCGGGACCGACAGACCGGCCATTTTCTTGTAAATAATTCAAATGTGGCTATTCAATGTATCCATGGGCGTTTCAGTGTACAGCTGGATTAGTACGGGGGTGTTTATTAATTTTGATATTAAGAGAGTAAGGAGCAACCCTTCATAAATTGACAGCGTGCAATCAGCTCCTTATTCTGAATCATATTTCAACGTATTTTTTTAATTTTTTATCGATTCTTCAGTAAAAATTCTTTTATTTCAATGTAAAATTAGGTTACCTGTACGCAGCCTTCCATGTATGTAAATAATACGGCTAAAAAAAACAACAATAAATGTTGAAATATTCTTACGAACGACGTGTGAAATAAACTGTTCTCTTACTGCCCAGCTAGAGAGTTCATTGAACTTGTCGTTGCGCTTGCCGATCACTACCTGCGTTTTACCTCCGTATCGGATGTATTGGGTCTGAGGAAATAAAATAAAATAAAGTGGGAGTTGTGAACTGACTGTATTTCAGACTGGTGTTTTAAAAGCAACATCACTTACTTTCAGTTGTAAAGTGGTAAAATAATCTACATATTACTACATAACAAAACATCATATCATAAGACCACGCTTATGACCCGTCGGGGCTGTGGGTTGTTCGAAAGAGATACCGCGGTCTCGACGCAAGGGCTAAGAAGGAACATGGGTGGTTTTTAGTCAGTAGAAGTCTGACAGTTCCTTCCGCTCTGCCCAAGAGTAGGAGGGGTTATTTGATGACTTCCCGTCACCCCAAAAAAAAAAAAAACCAAGCTTATGAAGGGTAAGGTATTCCTAATACACACATCAAAAGTGTCTAGGGATCAAGCATTTTTATGCGGATTTCTTGAGATTGAGATGTGGCTTTGTAATAAATTTATGATTTTATAAATTTATATGGATCCTTTTTGGTGCATTTCATAATTTGAATCAGGAACTGTGAATCAAATTCGAGTAAAAGATGAAAATCAGCTGTCAATATTTTCCCTATAAAAACATACAACGCATTGAAGACATTATTAGTGCTACTGTTTCCCTACTACTGATTAAAACCAACGTTATTATGGAGCGGCGACGTCATTTAAGCAGGGAAGAAATGCTCAGAGCCGTGGGAATGATAGAAGCTGGTTCCCGGCAACGTACTGTGGCTTTAGCTCTGAATACAAGTCAGAGTGTTATCAGTCGACTTTGGACACGTTACCGAAGCACTGGTACCGTGGCTGAGCGCCATGGAGGACGGTATCGCTGCACCACACGGAGACAAGACCGATACATTCAAATCTTAACTCGAAGAGCTCCAACAATAACCGCCATGATGTTAGCCGTGAGGGTTCATCACTCCTCAGGGAACTTAATTAGCGACCAAACAGTCAGAAACCGCTTGCATGAAGTGAACCTTCATTCCCGAAGACCGCTACGGGTACCACCTATAGCAATGCACAATCGTAGGATTCGATATCAATGGGCTCTTGAACACAGAAATTGGGCAGAAGAACAATGGCGTTTCGTGTGCTTTTCTGATGAGTCTCGTTTTGGTATGAGACCGGATACAAGACGTATACGACACTGGAGAACCCCTGGACGCCAACAGCGATTAAAATCCTGCCAGGAAGTCCATCCTTATAGTGGTGGAACCATCATGGTATGGGCGGGTATTTGGATCGGCGGAAGAACTGAGTTGATTTGGATCAGAGGCAACCTCAACGCTCAAATTTATGCTGAGACGATTGTATCAGACGTCATCGTTCCTCTACAAGTACAAATCGGTCCCTTATTTCAGTTAATGCATGATAATGCACCACCGCACACCGCAAGAGTTGTAAGACAGACTCTCGCCGCAGCTAACATCAATGTCCTGCCCTGGCCTGCTCAGTCGCCAGACTTGAACCCGATTGAGCATGCATGGGATATGCTACAGAGAAGAGCTCTGCCGAATATGGAGGGTATCCAGTCACAAGAAGACCTTTTTTTGTTGTTGCAACGAACATGGGCGGCCATTCCACAGCGTGATTTGGATGAACTCATTTTGAGTATGCCAAACCGATGTTCTTGTGTTGTTAGTGTTCGCGGTAGAAACACGGATTATTAATTGTTTAAGTTACCCAATAAAATTTTAAAGAAAACTGTTATTTCAGTCTTTTTTTCGAACTTTAATGTTAGTGGTTCAAATGTCAAAAATCCCTTTATTAGGAAAATGGCAAATTTCTTTATTAATGCAAAGGTGACTTGGTTTATCGTTACTGTGACAAACGAAAACACTTTATTTGATGAATCCTTAAAGAAAATTTTAATTAATATCAATCAGGAGAAAAGTTATTGCAAAAATATATGTTGATCCCTAGACACTTTTGATGTGTGTAGTACACCTGTATTTTACCAGTTATGATTATTAAGTGCCATGCTATAAAGGGCGAGCCTATTGCCATCAAACTATTGCCGTCCCTTTGGTCATTGTCCCTTCATAGGGGCAGATGGGAAAAAGTAGTGTCATCGTCCCCTACACAACCAACGTCAGCGGTTTCCGTTTTGACTGTCTTTCAAACAAAACCTAGTCGGTAAACAGCGAAATCAACAACCAAATTTCAAAATGCCCAACACGGCAGGCAAACAGCACAATTGAACGGGCATAACAAATCATTACCACTATAAATAAGAACGTTTGCCAACAACGGAGGCCTATAACAGTAAATCTCCTGTAATTAATCTCGCAGCCACCTCTCCACGACATTTGGCCTGCCGCCAGCACCAAATCTATGCAATTAGAATTACCTGGGTGTGTAGATTGCAGGCTTGAGTGTGTTAAGGCTTCGGTGGACTAATGTTACTTGATTTTGGATGGAACTTAAGCTCACGTATGAAATTTCCGAAAAGTAATGCGTGATCGTAATAATACATCGATTTCGCCAGTTATGATTAATTCCAATGTAAAACTGAGACAGATAGATTTCGTGGCTGCTGCTGCTAAAACCTAAAAAAACCACAACACTTTATTTTGGGTAGTCATGTAATATCAGTTTAACCGCTCAGATTAAGTGTAGGAATTAAATCCAGGACGTTATGCTCAGCAAACGTGCTTGGGACCACTAGATTGTAGTGGCACTACAAAACGTACTACAGTACCACTTATAACATAACATCAAAATTCTAATCAACGCAGTTTACTGCCGCCCTCAGAGAGCTTTAATGATTATTTAGGTCATCACTTAGTAAAGGTTTTGATAGTTTGGTCATACAAACGTATGTCAAATCTTTACTAAGTGACAGCTTAAGTAATCATTAAATATCTTTGAGTACCGCAGTTGGTTGTGATTTAAGATTAAATAAAACATCTCGATAACGGGGCAGTAGATATCTTACTAGACAAAACACCCAGAGGAGGACCCTGCCTTTTCTATGACATTGAATACACCCAGTACTTCAGACTCCAGAGACCCTTACTGTTACACTCCGTATAAGGTAACATAAATTTAAAGAAATTACATTGTCAGCTGCATTATTCAACATTGCCCGTAATTAATGCCAAAATGGTGGAAAAAGGCTACCCTGATGGTATTAGGCACCGGTGCAGTAAGCTGATGACAGTTGGAATCTAGCCAGACTGGAATCTAAGCAATTAGGTCTACCTGCCTACGTGCTGCGGTTACTACGCTTTAGGCATAATTTGGGAATAGTGTTATGTCTTGAAATATAGAGGTACGTCTAGGTAATGGTTATGTGAGTGCTGTAAACAGAAAGCCACCTTCAAAAACAAATAAATCACGGTGTACAACGGTGTTAAATGAAATTAAAGTGGTTAAACATTGCTGTTGTATTATTGCATTGCATTATAAAGGGAGCAAAAGTATCCTTATAGAAGCTGGAAGTCACTTGTTTTCCACGTCACAGCGATATTTTTTTGTTCTAGACCATGCCTGGGAACAATCTAGTTACGGAGATATAGGGGGTCAAAGTTCCAAATTCTTTTTTTTTTTGACGGGTGGAAAATCATCTCTCTTGGGCAGAGCGAAAGGGAGTGTCAGACTTCTACTGACTAAAAACCACCCATGTTCCTTCTTAGCCCTTTATGTCGAGGCCGCGGTATCTCTTGCGAACAACCCGCAGCCCCGACGGGAGTTCCAAATTCTTCACAGCTGTTTTAAATACTAGTTTTTTAGGTTATACCTTTACTTATATTACCTCCTTGACCCGTTTACTATTCAAAGCATGTTGCAATGTTTTAAGAGTGACCTAAAAAACGAGTCGTTTTCCAGCAATATTTTTTGCGTAGGGGTAGGTACTTAGTTTGATGTTCACGATGTTTAGTTGACGGGTTCATGAAGGGTTCGTTTACACCCTGTATACAGAAAGCTACCTTCAAAAACATAACCCATTCCTTGCAGTCGGGTAAAAACAATGAATCATTCCTACTCCTTCGCTATTCTTTTCTGATTAATTTCGTTGCGGGATCTAAGAAAGTTAAATTGTTTCTTACTTCGTCGAGCCTTATTGTGTTTTTTTTTTTGTTTGGAGGGTGGAAAATCATCAAATAACCCCTCCCGCAGCGAAAGGGAGTGTCAGACTTCTACTGACTAAAAACCACCCATGTTCCTTCTTAGCCCTTGCGCCGAGGCCGCGGTATCTCTTTCACCGCGACGGGCAGCCTCATTGTCTTGGCGCTTTTCTGGTGGTTGACTGTTGATACTGGCTTTCACGAGTTGCAGTGGTTTGGAAATAATTTGGCGGGTTTGTCCCAACAAAAAAACATATAATTTATTAGCAAAACACATCATGGTAAACAATGCTGTTAAATTAAATGAAAATGGTTTAGCCATGTTTAGCTTAGATAGAACATCGCATGCAAAATTTTAGTGTTTAGCAAAATGTTACAATGCACCAACAAGTTTTATTCATGAATTCTTTTAAACCTTTGAAATTACATTAATTTACCAAACTCAAAGTATTTATTACAATTTGACCAATAAGTCTTTATTGGCCAAATTGTAATAAATAATAGTATAATAATAATATATTCGAGGTATATAATAATATATACCTCGAATATATTATTATACCTCGAATTATAGAAAACAAAGCTACGGATACAGTCACAAGGTATAAAGGCGCAATGGCTGCGTGATTGGCTGTTGCACCGCGTGTCACGGGTCCGATTCCCGCACGGAGCAAATAATAATTGTATGCCTTACTGGTAACTTGACGGCACGGTTGGCGCGATTAGACTTCTGCGCTGTGTGTCATGGGTTCAATCCCAATATTTCGGATCCGAAATATTTGTATGGCCTAGTTAGTAGATAGTTGTTCCGGGTCTGGTTGTTTGTGTATGTGAGTTTAAATGTTTGTAAACGCACCACGATACAGAAGAAATTGCTAGTGTGGGGAAAAGTTAAAAAAAAAAATCGGGTCTGGCTGTATGTTCTTGTGAGTTAGAATGTTTGTCAACGCACCCACGATACATAAAATAATCCTAGAGTGAGATAATTCATTCAGCTTTACTGACAACATTTCTATTCTTAACCGAATTTTACAAATAAACTACTATTTCGAAACCTCCTCATTGATTAAAAAACCCGGATAATACCTAATTAACAAACAAAGGACAGCAAACGACCTACCAAATATAACCGAAGGTCAGGTGGTCAAGGTCACACAATGTATTGAATTTAGCCCTTCATTAATTTTGTTAATGTGTTGACTGTGAACCGCTAAGGTACAAGGGGGTTATAATTACGAACTTATTTGGATAGGGTTAATAAGGTAGAAAGTAGTATGTAAACATAATTAGTTGTTAATTATAAGTAAAATTTTGTTTGGCATAAGTTGGATAAGGGATTGAGAAGAACTGGAGAAGGAAGGAGAAGAGCTGGTGGCTAGATAATTACAGCCGCTCTAATCAAGCTTCAGATTTATTGAGATTTCAGCAACATTTCAGTAAAACTCACATTAGATTTCTATACGCATTAATTTTTATTGAGCACAAAAGACAATTTCTAGTTTCTTCGTAAAACAAAGAGAAAGCAACAGCGCTACAAGTGTCAGAAAAAGGAAACGAAATGCATACGTTTACGAAGATACTCTTCAACAAAAAGTTTACAAAGCCACCCATGACTTATCTTATAAATTTATATTATTTATTCAACATGATTAAGCCACACTTGTCTAGTTTGGTCCGTGGATGAGTGACCACCCATTACATACCGAGTTTCCTCCGTGCCTCGGAAACCACGTTGAGCTAATATTGAGTTGTACATCGTTGACAATCGTTAAGTAGTCAGTGGCCCGATAATAATCTGACAACCAGTTTTACCGAGGAGGAGTATCTTATTACTATTAGGTATTACACTCAAGTGTGAATAAGGCGTGTCTCGTGTTCTATTCAATAAAAAAAAGCCAATCACACTAGACACACGAGTAATCTCAAGACACACTGCACGTCTTTTTAAAAACTTACACATACGACCTGGGACTCAAATAGAGGAGCTCGTGGCTTAATAAGAACTGCCACTCGGGTCGATCTTTAGGTAAAGCTGTGCTTGCCTAGGTCGGTTTGTGGATGGGTGACCGCCCGACATACCGAGTTTTCTCCGTGCCTCTGAAAGCACGTTAAGCTGTTGGTCCCGGCAGCCATATATAGATCTTTGGAAGTCGTTACAGGTAGTCAGTGACCTGAAATTCTGACCTCCAGTCTTACCAAAGAATATCGTATTACCTAGTATTAACTGGGTTGTGGAGGTCAGATAGGCAGTCGCTCCATGTAAAATACTGGTATTCAGCTGCATCCGGTAAGACTGGAAGCCGACCCTAACGTAGTTGGGAAAAGGCTAGGCAGATGATGATACGTACGTATACCTGGGAATCGAATCCAAAACCTCATGTTCAGCAGTAGCGTTTGCGACCACTTACTGGACCAATCATCAACTGCGTAGCCTTTTACCAACTGTGGTGGGAGTCGGCTTCTAGCCTAACCGAATGCAGCTGAAAACAGTATTTTAGTCACGGAGTGATTGACCTGCACACCCCAATAATAGTACCTACTCGGTAATTTTGACTCTTATTTTTTTTTAAGCTTCTTCACTAACTGGCGAGAAGTAGCACACCATCGTAGGAAGTGGAAGGAATGGCGGGAGGACGTAGCTCAGGAGTGGGACAATACTAGGTAACTAAAAAAAGTACGATAAACCCCTTGGTCGGTTGTCAGTCGGGGCTGCGGGTTGTCGCAAGAGATACCGCGGCCTCGACATGAAGGGCTAAGAAGGAACATGGGTGGTTTTTAGTCAGTA
This sequence comes from Diarsia brunnea, assembly GCA_949774965.1. Lineage (NCBI taxonomy): Eukaryota > Metazoa > Arthropoda > Insecta > Lepidoptera > Noctuidae > Diarsia > Diarsia brunnea. Next base: position 6,447,789 of record OX459022.1, read on the forward strand.
GAAGTTTGACACTCCCTTTCGCTCTGCCCAAGAGCGGGAGGGGTTTTTCGATGGTTTTCCACCCGCCAAAAAAAAAGACCGGTTATCAGACTTGCGGGCCACTAACTACCTGACCAATGTGGTAGACAAATCTCTTACAAGATAACCTAGTCAACAATGTCGTCTGCATTATAAGAATCTTTAATAAGAAATTCCGTTGACATTTTCCTGCTTTCTCACCCAAAAAAAAACAAAATATTTGTCATTTACCTCTTCACACCTCCTAAAAAGCTCTTAAATGTATTTAAAATATCAACCCTTTCACCGTCGCAGTAATACACACCCGGTGATTCGTTTCAAAGCTTTAACTTAACGTTTTAATTTATTTTAACCCTTGTACAAGATTCTCGCTCATTTCCTCAGTAGGTACGCGATTAAATTAATAGGGTTGCAACTTAACTTATTAGGCAGTTGGATCTGTTTTTAAGGGTGGTAGGAAAGGGTTACAAGCTGTGAAAAGAAAAGAGATTTTAGTTTATGTTCACAGGTTAGTAGAATTTTATTTACTTGTAAAGAAGTAACGTTATTTGAGGGGAAGAAAGTTGCGAGCTTGTGGACGGTGCGGGCCTGTGGACGGTGAGTGATGGGCTAGCTCGCCGTCCGTCCGTCTTATGACGACGACAGGCCGTGTCGACGCACGGCACGTTTATGTTCCACGCGCGCCTCAAAGAGTTGTCAGCAACATGGAAGGGGCCCGCAAGGGCCGACGCCCGTCAGGGCTGCGGGTTGTTCGCAAGAGATACCACGGCTAAGAAGGAACATGGGTGGTTTTTAGTCAGTAGAAGTCTGACACTCCCTTTCGCTCTGCCCAAGAGCGGGAGGGGTTATTTGATGATTTTCCACCCGCCAAAAAAAAAAGGGGGAAGAAAGTTCTTCTAGAAGGACAGGAAAGGAGGGATGTTTCCGAAAATAAAGTTGATGTATGATAATAGCGACTGCCTCGTTTGTCCTGTGTTTGCAATCGCGACTGTTAAGCATGAGGTCCTGGGTTGGATTTCATTTCATTTCATTTCCGGGCAAAGTGTTATTGGGTTTTTCCATATTGAATTTCACCGTAGCAGCCATGGCGTCTGGATTTGTGCCCGGTTGATGTCAATTACATAGGATATAAACATAAATTGAAAAAAAAAATAGGTGTACTGTTAGGTGTAGGTACCTCTGCCTAACCCTTCAAGGTTTCTTTTAAAATATTTTATTAAATATTTTTATAATTCTTTATTGTTAATACCATATTAACCTTGGATTTTTCCGTTGTATTGGTACATGGTTTTTCTTAGATTAAAAAAGAAATACTAGCAATAATAGCGGCAGATTTTAATTTACGCACTACTTTCTATTTACGGAGCCTGGAACTCACGACACAGGGAATCTTATTGTGAGTTTTAGGAATCAACGCAACGATTGTATTTTTTTTTAAACAATAAATTATTCTTATTCTTACTATTTACTTCCTTCTCAGCTGCCCGGTTTTATACTGAACTAGCGGACGTCACGCGGTTTCACCCGCGTAGTTCCCGTTCCCGTGGGAATACAGGGATGAAAAGTAGTCTATGTCACCCGGGAATAGTGTAGCTTCCCAACGGTGAAAGGATTTTTGAAATCGGTCCAGCAGTTTCGGAGCCTATTCGTTACAAACAAACAAACAAATATTTCCTCTTTATAATATTACTAGCTGATGCCCGCGGCTTCACCCGAGTGGATGTCGGTCAAATTATATACCTTATACCTATAACCTTCTTCTTGAATCACTCTATCTATTAAAAAAAACCGCTTCAAAATCCGTTGCGTGGTTTTAAAGATTTAAGCATACATAGGGATATAGGGACAGAGAAAGCGACTTTGTTTTATACTATGTAGTGATAGTGATATGCTTGCTGAAAAACCTTCTATGCTCTCCACACCCTCTGTTATTCTCCCGACCTACAAACTATGTATAGTTAGTTGTGTAACAACATAAATTGAAATTTTCTCTTCCCGGCAGCCCTATAAACCACTAGCTGCCCTTCTGGCTTGTAAATAGCATAGCCCTGTATCAGACAGGTTTGATATTAAAACTTTATCACGGTTCATTCGTAAACAATTACTTTAAAGGCCACTTTGTAGTTTTTAGTGGTTTTATTATTATCATACGGATATTTGGTTTTTACGGAGGTGTCATTTTGATAGTTAAGTAGGTTGTAAACTTATATTTTATATGTTCTATATGTCTATTCATCTTCATATGGTCCTATGTGGTATGTTTTTTTTGTAGTCCCTATGAAGGTGAATAGACATTTCATAAAATAATGAAAATAAAAAATTATTAAATTATGAAAATTATATTTTAATTATTTATAATTAAAATTTAATTTTCATAATTTAATAATTTTTCGTTAATTCTGTAGTGGCTGCCAAAAGATAAAGAAATTACAGCCGGGATGTAAATGGTGGTCAGCCATCCACAGACCAACTGAGGCAAGCGCAGCTTAACCTGAAGCTTGACCCCAAGCGTTTATTATTATTTAGCCACAAGCTGTTAGACTATCGTAAATAATTTTTACGTTGCCCCTCACTAGGAGTTTCTCCTGTATCGTGGGTGCATTCACAAACATTATAAACTCACATATACAAATACCGACCCGAAACAACTATCTGTAGGGCATACAAATATTTGTTCCGTGCGGGGATCGAATCCGCGACACGCAGCGCAGCAGTCGAATCGCTCAGCCACTGCGCCAACAGTGCCGTCAAATTATACCAACTTTGTCAACAATAATGAAAACACAGAATAATCCGTACTAACCTTCCTTTAGGGTTTCGCCGCAGTCGGGTGAAAAGCAAGTTAAATGGATAAGATCCCAATTTCCGTATTTTTTTCCTTGTTTTCGTTTCATTATTTATAACAAAACATAGCCTAGAAATAGGCGGTCACTAAAACTGTCCCCGCTGTTAGGCAAAAACAACAAAACAAAAATATTTTCGTTTGTCACCCTAACCCGTCACTTACCACTGCCACAAGATTTACCTCAAAACCAAAGACCCACTTTTTTACAACAATAACTTTGTAAAATCGTAATAAAATCAATGAAAGACGCACACCACAAAGTTTTCTGCCGTTTCCTAGTAAATAAGTAGGCGATTGGCTGAAATAAATCAATACTAACCGTTTGGAGTGACTCGTCAAACTCCTAATTGAAACGTTGGGGGCGCGAGATTCATAAATCATGGTTGCACGTGGATATAGAGAAGAATGTATCGTTGTTTGTTTTAGTATTGGCTGCAAATATTTTGATAAACTAAAAATGTAACAAATAACATTAAAACGTTGTATCACATTAGGAATTTCGGATAAATGGTGGGTAGTACACCAAAAATAGTTGTTCGGTGCGGGGATCGAACCCTCGATACGCAACCGTGTCAATCGCTCAGCCACTGCGCCAACCGTGTCATTCCGAATTGGTGCAGAATATGGTCAATAATCTTGATCGCCGTTAAAATGTACTGATTACGTACAGTTGTGTCGGTAAAAGTCTCTCGTAGTTACATTGTTTTCTTCAAAAGTAGGTTGGTAGCCTAAGATGACTAGATAAGCTTCTTCCATTCATCTTATCAACATAATTTGCAATGCTGCTAGTCTTCTGTGCACTTCTCCTTTTGCCAACCATGTGGGCGAATTTTTTGGAAACCTGTAATTATTCCCTTTTTGATACTTGTCCATATTTTATTTTAATTATTATACGTTTGTATATTGTAGGTTGTAAATATTGTAAATAAAGCTTTATTTTTAACACCTTATTCTATGACACTGTATGTACTACTGTGCTGTTGTACCTACTTTAGTCTATTTCACCGTTGTAATTCGATTCCAAGGAAAGGTACAAAATCGTAGCCACTTAACAACACATCAACTAAAACTTCTAATCACTTCAAAATTCATGCCTTCTTTCATGACATTACAACCCTTTTCCACCTCTTATCACACCCAATCATAATCAGAGTACCCCATTCTGAACCACAATAAATCTGGCCCCCAAAATCCGCGGCCCCCATCAATCGTGGACCCCATCCAGTACTCTAACTCATGTTTACCTCGCGAATTTCCTACAACGAAGGTGAAAAATGCTGCCATTTGATAATAATTTTTCATGTCACAAAGAGCTTTGCCCCGCAATATCATAATACTGGGTAGTTTATACGTATTTTGTGTTGTGTGTGTTTTTTCAAACAGGGCCGCTTTTGGGGGGTTAATGGTTTTAATAGGGGGTCATTATTTTTGGGGTGTGAGAAGAATTAATATTGATTTAGGGAGGGATTTGTTTGATGCCTAGTCCATTTTGGCAGTAATTGTGAACATCAAATGATGATGATGATTTGTGTTATACAAAAGGCAAATGAATATTAGCATCATTATAGTGATTACTATAGTAATTGGTGATTCTTGTAAGTTTTTAATAATTAAGCCAGTTATTCTCTTGGTTCTAACCATATTTTTTTTCAACGTCTTCGAACTTAACTTTATCCAAGTCGCTGTACCACGTCAATGGGGCAGATGGGAAACTATATATAGTTCCATCGCCCCTAAGAGTTTAAAAGGGCACACTGAATATAAACATAAATGACAGCTTTTCCACCATACACTCATAAAGGGACCATGACGCACAAATGAAGCTAACTTTCATAGTATTTATTCAAAAAATCATTACTTAACCCTTTTACCGCCGCAGGGTTACGTGTGACGGCCGGTGTGTCATTAGTGTGACATGAAGGTGTCACAAACCGGTAATTTCCGGATAAATCAGCTTTGTGTCCCAAATGTACGTTTGTTGCGTTACAGGATTATTAATGATAGCGTTTTTTTCTGTACCGTATTATTATTTCGGGGCCGAAATTATAATATATGGGTTACACGAAAATAAGCTTTTAGTAGGTTATTTTGGGTGATAAAATAAAGAAAATTACTTGTTTAATCTTTTACCTACGAGCTGCTTTAAAACCTGCTGTAAACAATAGTTTTAACAAATAGCATGCTGATATCTGTCTTCATAATAGGTGAAATAAAAAGTGAATCTGATTAATTTGACACAAAAAATTAACCTCATCATCATCCTCTAACCTTATCTCAATTCGGGGTCGGTGCAACATGTTCTTCTTCCCTTCTCTATTACTCTGTATCTCATCAGACACGTTCTTTACACAGTCCATCCATCGTTTCTTTGGTCTTCCTCTACTGTTATACTCCTCCACATTTACACTCAAAAAAATTCACCTCAAACCAAATCATTTACAAGAAATCATTAACTCTCCACAAAAAGGAGGCACACACATAATTATGAAAGACACACTTAGCTTACATAATTATACTCCTCATACAACACTAACGGGGTGTTTCTCGGAGCAATAATCAGATCGTTTGGCGCGAATAATTATTACTTAGCATTCGGAAAGGGCCGCAAAGTGCTTTGCACTGCAATTTGCGAATTCTAGGGTGGCAAGAGGTTAGTTAAAGTGAGACGTACAGGAGATTATGTTCGTTTCTATTGTGGAATTATTTTTGGTTCGCAGACGGCAGTGCAGGGTTAAGTTAGGTATATGTTTAAATTGTTTGTTTTTTATTAGTTTTGTAATTAGCACTTAATGTTTTAAATTGTAATTTAGTTTATCCACCTTTTCACGCCTAAACGTCATATCGGAATTCCATGAAATTCATCTAACCTTACTTTTTGACCGACATGAGGTTAAACATGTCACACTTTTTTATCTTACTTTACTTACTTTTGAAACGTACCTGTTACGTTTTTATTGAATATTTTCTGACAACCAGTCTTATCACCCAGCCACCAACCAACCAGCATCCAGCAACCCAGTACTAGCTGAGATATAGAGGTCGGATAGGCGGTCGATCTTTGTAAGATACAGGTATACAGCTGGATTCCGTTAGACTAGAAGCCGACTCTTAACATAGCTGGGAAAAGGTTAGGTAGGTGATGACGTTACAGAAAAAAAACAACCGAAAAGTTTTTTTCTGAAGTTTATTTTTCACTTTTTGGTGTTTTTGAAGGCGGTTGTTTTTTTTGCAAAAAAAGTTTTTTTTTTTTCATTTTTAGTTGTAACATCCTCCACAAATATACACTATGCATTTAAAATTCCAAACCTAATTCTTAACCTTCAAGATTCCCTTGATTCCAAAACTAGTTATGGTTTTGAAAACCATCGGTAAACCATAATTTATTTCAAAAATACACAAATACACACTCAAGTTGAGTGTGTTATTTCGAGTGCTAGACTCTAAATAACACACTCAACTTGAAACTCATTCACCCAATTATCATTCTCCATCAGTTTTACAGCCTAACAATAAAATCCCCCAAATCTCAGTATGCGGTTCCCCCAACACGATTCCATTTTAATGCGCTCGTTTGCTTAGTTCACCTCCGTTAATGTTGGCACGGTTGAGGGGTTTACTGAAATAGAATAACCTAATGCTATGAAGTCAGATTAGGAAACCAGGATGACCTTACACACGCCTTTAATTCCCGAAGGGTTAGGCAGAAATCTACCTAATAGTAGATCCACGTTTTGCCAGTTAAACTATTACCTCATGCCATTAGGAATGATCCTATTGCCATCGACCGGGCATAAATCCAGACTGTGACTAGTACCGAGTTATTTTTGATGGCAAAACCCATTATCACTGTACCCGACGTAGATTTCGAACCCAGGACCTCATGTTCCCCGTCGGGGCTGCGGGTTGTTCGCAAGAGATACCGCGGCCTCGGCGCAAGGGCTAAGAAGGAACATGGGTGGTTTTTAGTCAGTAGAAGTCTGACACTCCCTTCCGCTCTGCCCAAGAGTGGGAGGGGTTATTTGATGATTTTCCACCCGCGAAAAAAAATAAAAATAAAGAGGTGTAGTACACTCGCACTTCGCTAGAAATTTTTAAGTCCTATGTAATATTTGGCGAGCTTATTGCTGTCAACCGGGTACGAATGCAGACTCCGTGGCTGCTACGAAATTCCTGATGGAAAAACACAATTTAACTTTGCCCGACGACGTGAGAATTGAACCCATATCCTCAAGCAAAGTAGTCACACTTATGACCTTTAGTACAACGAGACAGTCAACCGGATGACCTAGAACCGAAAATTAGAAGACGTGTGGCATCTATCAAGGTTCCGTGTGGTGGATTATAGCCCAATTCCTCACATATAGGGTGTAAAAGTACCCTTAACGCAAACGAAGGGCACTTGTTCTCCCCACCACTGCGATCATTTTTTTGTTCTAGACTATACCTGGAAACCTCCTAGTTATATTGGGGGTCAAACATCCAAATTTTTCACAGCTGTTTTTGTAAATACTAGTTTTTCAGATTAAACTTTACTTAAATTACCTCCATGATCCGTTTATTATTCAAAGCATCCACTGGCACAATGCTTTAACAGTGCTTCATTGAGTTTTACCGTAAAATGTGATTTTTTATCAAAAAAAAAAGTCGATTCCCAGCAAAAATTTTTGCGTAGGGGTACTTAGTTTGATGTACAGAATGCTTGGTTGACGGCTGTGTGATTGGTTGATTTACACCCTGTATAGAGGAGGTCTGTATCCCAGCTGCTGCAGCACTCAACATCATAATTATTTAGGATTGGTGCAGTATGTCTTCTTCTCTCACACCTCAGTCATATTTCTTTCACATTGAAAGCTGATAGAGGCCTTTGTCTAGCAGTGGACGTCTTACGGCTGATGATGAAAGCTGATAAAGCCAATATTCTAATACAATTTGCATACCTACAGTTAAAAATAATGTCAAGCAACAGAATAAAATTCAAAATCCCACATAATTGGACTCCAAGAGGCCTTTAAGGTATTGTAATCCTCCTGATAATGGCCAATTAGAAAAATATGTATAACCCGAAGTGAACTCTCTTCAATAATATGCTTTATGGTATTATAATAAACTGTGAAAATAAAATATTGAACAGGTTAGTTGACAAAAAAAAAACTAATTAGTCCGTCAGATAATATATAAAAAATATTGAACACGTATTTTTTTTTTTCACGTAAACAATAAATGAAGACGATATAGTGCTTCGAAAAGTCCACCAGAAAGTGACGTCACCAGCCCCCACTCACGATCTTTGACACGTTTTATTTTCGTATTTTTTATTAATTTAATAAAACAAAAAACACGAATCCAATATTTTTCGATAATCTAACCGACGCGACGGACTAAAAAGAAATCATATTTTTTTAGTCAGTCAACTACCCTAGTAACTGCCATCATAATACGGGACCGAGATTCTGAATTTGTCATGTCATCTTTTTTATTAGCTCTGAATGTGAAATAAATGAAGAAGATACAGTGCTTCGAAAAGTCGCGCGACGTCATACTTTGGTACATTTTTTACCAGAAAGTGTCGTCAGCAGCCCCCACTCAAGATCTTTGACACTTTTTGTTTTCGTAAATTTTCATTTATTTGATCAAACGAAAAACACGAATCCAATATTTTTCGATAATCTAACAGACGGACTAAACAGAATCATATTTATATTTTTTTTAGTCAGTCAACTACCCTAGTAACTGCCATCATAATACGGTACCTACTGAGATTCTGAATTTGTCATGTCATCTTTTTTATTAGCTCTGAATGTGAAATAAATATTTGTCAAAAATATTATTACAGTCACTATAATTTTGTTACCTGCCTTTCTCATTCACCATTTTTTGTTTATTATTTGCTTCATAGCGGCGGTAGCGGTTAAATAATTGAAGCTGGGTCGATTTACATGATTCAGCAGTGCTTGTCCGTAGCTGCGTGAACATCCATTATATACCGAATTTCCTACGTGCTTCGGAGAGTACGTTGAACAGTCTGTTAGTCCCGGATATAATTTTTTTTTTAAATACAACTACAATTAACAAGAAAAATCTAATTAGTTCGTCTGAAAGATTTCCTAAAAATATTGGACACGTATTTTTTTATTTTCACGTAAACACACAATGAAGACGATACAGTGCTTTGAAAACTAGTGTGACGTCATATTCTAAGACATTAGTATGACATTTTTTACCGGTGAGTGACGTCACATACTCAGTCTTTGACGCATTCTATCTTCGTCATTGATTATTGATTTGATGATGAAGACAAAAAGACAAATAATATTGATTTGTTAATTATTACCAGATCTCCCAAAAGATACCTATTTATATTATAATTTATATTTTATACCTACTATTAGTTTGTCTGAGAAATTACCTACGAACTATGTTTTAATGGCTAAGCTACGGTGTTATCCTTTGGGGAAATAGCACAGATGCACCCTCGCTCTTTATCCTTCAAAAAAAATTAGTTAGAATCCTGGCAAATATTGATCAAACTGACAGCTGCAAACCTCACTTCCAAAATTATGATATCTTAACTCTCCCCAGTATATACATATTGGAAACCTGCAAATTTGTTCGTAAATATCAAGAGTTTTACACAAAGCGCGAAGATATACAATCACGTTTCACACTCCGACACAAATCAAGATTAAACATTCCGTATTCTCGACTAAAAATTCATTCAACAAGTCCCTATGTAATGTCTATAAAAATATATAACAAACTACCTGAAATAATAAAAAAAGAAGAACAATTAAACATATTTATAAAAAAACTAAAACAATTTTTAACAGAAAAATGCTATTATAGTATAAATGAATATTTAAACGATAAAATTAAATAATTTATAAAATCTTCTATTTAATAAAGAATTCCTATTATGGTGTTATTAACAATTTATTATTATTAATTATTGGATCTATTTAAGATATAGTTTTTTGTATTTTTAAAGCTTCCTCTCTCCTACTACATCTTTGTCTTTTGCTGTGCCCGACAGGGTCCATAATGATCTCATTTTTTTTTTAATTTACCACCTAAGTACACATTGTGGAATGCAAATAAAGTTTGAGTATTTGAGTATTTGAGTATTTGAGTATTTGAGTATTTAATTATAATTTACTAGTGCTTCCTCTCTCCTAACTCACTTATTTTGCTGTGCCCGACACCATGTGATCTAATTTTAAGTTTACCACCTAGGTACTACATGTGGAATGCAATAAAGTAGGTATTGAGTATTGAGTACGAATCCAATATTTTTCGATAATCTAACAGACAGATTAATTAGAAAAAAAAAAAAAAATTTTTAGTCAGGAAACATCCCTATTGACAGTTGTTACGACTACTCAGCAGTCGGAAAGCTTGACAGGCAGTCTTACGAGTACCAACGGGTATCGTATTACCCAGTACTAACTGAGTTGTGAAGGTTATATAATATCCCGTCTGGGCTGCGGGTTGTTCGCAAGAGATACCGCGGCCTCGACATGAAGGGCTAAGAAGGAACATGTGTGGTTTTTAGTCAGTAGAAGTCTGACACTCCCTTTCGCTCTGCCCAAGAGCGGGAGGGGTTATTCGATGATTTTCCACCCACCATAAAAAAAAAAAGGATATCGTGTTACCCAGTACTGAGTAGTGAAGGTCACATAATATTGGGTTTTAGTAGCAGCCACGGAGGATTTGTGCCCGGTTGATGGCAATAGACTCGCCCCCTATTACTTAGGACTTAACCATAACTGGCGAAATGTGGGTGTCCTATTAGGTACACCTCTGCCTAACCCTTTTAAGATTACAGGCGCGATGTTATGTTTCTTAAGAAACAGATTTTTTATCTCACTAAGTATTTGTTTGGGGAGGGCCGCGTAATATGTCACATGTTCAGAAGATCACTCGGGATAACAAGTAATTATTCTAATAATTTTACCCATGATCGGATCTTGTGTTAGATTTTTTCGTCGTCACAAACGATAGTTTAAAAAATTGTTCCTGAAAGTTTTCCTCTCGATCTGATCATTTTATAACTTAGAAATGCTGCCTTTATACAGAAATGGCTCAATCTTAAACTTAACGATAATCAAGATATTCCTATAGACATATAATTGGTTTAGATTAACTTTTCAGTGATGACAGGTGGATTATGGCTGTCACCGAATGGTTTCCGAGGGCGGAAAAAAGAAGTGTGGGTCGGTAGGGGCGAGATGGTCAGACGTCATAGTTACCAACGTGGGAAAACCTAACTGGACTCTGGAGAATGGCACAAGAAAAGTAAGGCCTAAACTCAGTAGTGAGTGACGTCAGATTTATTGTAGTTTTTATGTGTCAGTATCACTGCCTACCCTTATTAAATAGGGTATTTAACTAAAAAAATCTAATTAGTCCGTCAGATAGATTTCCAAAAAATATTGGACACGTATTTTTTCTTTTTTCACGTAAACAATAAATGAAGACGATACAGTGCTTTGAAAAGTCGCGTGACGTCATAGTTTGATACATTTTTTACCAGAAAGTGACGTCACCAGCCCCCCACCCACGGTCTTTGACACGTGTTTTTTTTTGTAAATTTTTATTAATTAGATAAAACAAAAAACACGTTTCCAATATTTTTCGATAATCTAACAGACGGACTAAACAGAATAATATTGTTTTTAGTCAGTCAACTAGCTTATTACCAACAACCGTTAGGAAAGGTACAACAACCTCTTTTTCACCACCATCCCTAAATTCAGCGATACAATAGCGTATTTGTACAACATTCTTGACATCAAAGCGTATAAATTCAGTAATGTTGTATACAATTTACACATCAAAGGAATACATGCGGTATGTGCCAGATTCGTGTTGTTAGGATATGTAATTAGTGTGTAATTGTATTGTGTTCATTGACCTTTAACATCGTGAGGAAAACAAGCCGCTAGCAAAACCGGCGTAACCAAGGATCAGACAGTGTTCCTATATACTAAATGTTTGTTTGCCTATGTGGACGATATGACCACATGATGTGGATTGACTTATGTGAAGACTCATCCGAACTTGCGATTGAGTCGACACTTTAAATTTTTAAAGAGTGGCGTCTCATCCGTGGAAGAAATATTTTTTGGATGAGTTGCCACTCTTGCCTCCTAAGTCGAACTGGTGGCGTACACAACTTCGTCCACTGCTTCTCACAAAATATTACACCTACATAAGTACGTATAATTTTAAACGAAATTTCTTTCAACTCCCAACCGCTGAGGAGTTGTACCTTCCATCATCAGTGCATCCAAATGAGATTATGATTATCAGAAGCAAACACATGAACAGCTTTAGAAAATGTAACAAAGTGCCTATAAAGTTTGAGGTTTGCCCTCAATTTCAATAGGATTCCATCATCAGATCCTGACTTGGTGACAATGGGGCCACCTCGGAAGTATACTTTTACAAATACGAAAAGAACTTTGAAAATAGGTTCATTAATACAAAAAAAATAATAATAATAAATTAAGAACCTCCTTTTTGGAAATTGGTTGAAAATAATGAATTCTGACTAAATAAAACTTGACAATACTCGTGTTCTGTGATAATACCAGCAATTTTCTTTGTTAATCTCATTTGCCTAGCCTTTTCCTATTTATGTTGGGACCGGTTTCTAATCTAACCGGATGCAGCTGAATATTAGTATTTAACATTGAGTGACTGCCTATTTTACCTCCAGAACCCAGTTAGTACAAGGTAATACAATATGCCTTAATAAGACTGATTGTTAGACTTTCGGGACACGGACTGGTAAGATCTACTCGTACAAATTACAAATGGGATCAACGGTTTAACGGACTTTCCAGAGCACGGAGGAAACTCGGTATGTAATGGGTGGTCACCCATCCACGCACCAACCCATGCAAGTGCGGCTTAACCTGAAGATCGACCCGAACGGCTGTTTTTATTTAGTCACATGTTCTTCTAAGGTACACACAAAATAACATAACATAAGAAGGGTTAGGCAGAAGTGTACCTAATGAGGTACACCTCTGCCTAACCCTTCAGAGATTTCAGGCGTGATGCCATGACTATTGTACACCCACATTTCGCCAGTTATGTTTAAGTCCCATGTAATAGGGGGCGAGCCTATTGCCATCAACCGGGCACAAATCCAGCCTCCGTAGCTGTTACTGATAATTTCCTAATGGAAAAAGCCAATAACACTGTGCACGACCCGGGAACCGAACCCAGGACCTCATGCTCAGCAGTCGCGCTTGCGACCACTAGACCAACGAGGAAGTCAAGGTACTTAGTCTACAATAACATAAATGCTGAAAAATCCGCAAGATTACTAAAACACAGGCAGACAAGAAAAACAAGAAAGCGGTCTAACAATCCTTCTTCCACATTCGCCATACTGTTTCAGTACCCGGTTAAAAAACTATTCGATCGGAAAAAGGGACAAAAATTCACATTGTTGTCTTATAGCACATCCTGACGATTATTGGGGCAACTATCGATTGTCGATGTGAAATATAGTTCATCCTTATGCCAGGAAAACCTTTGTAGTACAAAATGTATGTTGGGATTATGGCTGGAAAAATCTAGGTGAAGATTGTGTGGTGATGTTGATGGGTAGGTGAGGCGTTGAATAGACTTACTTGTCAGCGGCGGTGAGATTCAGTTAATTTTTGTAATCGGATCATTAATTATTATTCCAAAAATTACCTCTATATCTCAAACTGACAAACATAATAATATAAACTTTACCACTTCATAATACGCATTAGCTTATTATAAATATTATGCTATCTAGGCACTGTAAACGCAATAACACCACACAACTGCACTAATAGCGGTGAGTGTGAAATTACGTGGACTTACAAATTCGCATATTCCGCCATGACAGTACTGAAGTTATTTACAATGACAAAATGGCATATCGGCTTTGACCGTTCCGAGCTTTGTTCGAAATATGAAATTATGTTCTACGTTCATTTTAGTGTGATATCGGTTGAATTTGCTCGTGCTTAATAAGAACTGCCACTCGGGTCGATCTTTAGGTAAAGCTGTGCTTACCTAGGTTGGTCTGTGGATGGGTGACCGCCCGACATACCGAGTTTCCTCCGTTCCTCGGAAAGCACGTTAAGCTGTAGGTCCCGGCTGCCATACATAGATCTTTGGCAGTCGTTACAGGTAGTCAGTGACCTGTAAGTCTGACAACCAGTCTTACCAAAGGGTATCGTATAACCTAGTATTAACTGGGTTGTGGAGGTCAGATAGGCAGTCGTTCCATGTAAAATACAGGTATTCAGCTGCATCTGGTTAGACTGGAAGCCGACCCTAACATAGTTGGGAAAAGGCTAGGCAGATGATGATCGGTTGAATTTGAAATGGGAACGATAATTTCAAAGTTTTGTGTTAAACTGATTTGATCATAATCTGCCTGGCATTTTTCGAAGTAGGTATATTGTCGACTTTTAGTCAAAATGGATGCTGCTGAATATAAGTATTTACTGCCTATTTGACCTCCACAACTCAGTTTTTACTGGGTAACACAATATCCTTTGGTAAGACTGGTGGTCAGACTTTCAGGTCACTGACTACCTGTAACGACTGTCACAGATTTGTATATGGCAGCCAGGACCAGCAGCTTAACGTGCTTCCAAGGCACGGAGGAAACTCGGTATGTACCGGGTGGTCACCCATCCACAGACTAACCTAGGCAAGCGCGGCCTAACCTAAAGATCGATCCGAATGGCAGTTATTACCACAAGCTCCTGTCATGTCTTCACTACATAGTATAAAACAAAGTCGCTTTCTCTGTCCCTATATCCTTATGTATGCTTAAATCTTTAAAACTACGCAACGGATTTTGAAGCGGTTTTTTTTAATAGATTGAGTGATTCAAGAGAAAGGCTTTAGTATGTAATTTGACCGACATCCACGCGGGTGAAGCCGCGGGCATCAGCTAGTTACTACTATAGAAAGTAAAAACTAAAACCTTGACTTTTAGTATCACTTTCCATAGCATATAACACCGAAAATATATGGCGAAACGTGTCTAAAAGTGTTGGTATGTGATTAAACCCCCACGAGGCTCGCACGTCGTTAACTGTTCGGTGATTAAGGTTATCAGCCGGCCGTTTTTAACCTTTTCCCGACCCGTATGTTTGTATTTGTTTTTTTGTTCGTTTTTTTTTTTTAACGCTATAGCGTTGTATCTGAGTCTGCTTGTGTACATTATTTTTTGTTAAAATATTTTGTTACATTTAGACTTATCACCGCCTCGATGGTCTAGTGGCCGCAAGCGCTACCGCTGAGCATATCAGGTCAGGGGATCGATTGTTAGATTGGATAAAAATTATGATTTTCGTAATTTTTCCATTATCTGTGCTGTAAGACGTTGCCTCGTACCAAATTTCAAGATTCTGAGTTCACGGGAAGTACTGTAACTTGTAGGTTTTGATTTACTTGCGAGTGACGAAAATTTGCAGCATAAACGGCTGTATCTTTTGATTGCGTTGGCTTAGAAGTTTAATTTTTTCACAGCTTTAAGGGACAGTAGACCTGAAAATTTGATATAAATTTCAGCTTGATACCTCCATGCGTTCCTGAGGGGTCAACAGGGTCTTGACAGACAGACAGACGGACAACAAAGTAATTCTATAAGGGTTCCGTTATTTCCTCTTGAGATACGGAACTCTAAAAACAAAAAAACTTTCTTATGACAATAGATGGCGCCACACGTATCTTTCGAATCACGATTAAAATTACCCGAGCACAGCCCAAGTTGATTCTAAAATTCAAAATTAACGCGAACGAAGCCGCGGGCAAAAGCTTCTGTCTATACAATATGAAGGCAGTTTCACGCATTATGACCTAAGAACATTTCAGTTGTTAGGTCATTGACTGTTTTACCTGTATACTAGTTTTACCACCACTGTGGTAATATTGGTACTGTTTTACACGCGCCGATGATATTTCTGTTGACGGTCTACACGTGGAAAAGCTGGAAAATTAATTTATCTTTCAAAAGTACTTTACGACCCGCCCTTCTATCTACTCTAAATAGTTTTAAACTAACTTAAAATTTTGATTGAGCAGAACAAGTTTACAAGTATCTATTTGTCTTATGTATATAATATGTAAGAACAAGCTTTGATCTCAGATGGTTAGGCAAATAAGATTATTGCCAAAGGATTGGATAACTATGTAGTATGTAGGCCGTACGGAATATTATATATTTCGGCTGGTTTAGTTTTCAGTGTGTTGCTGAAATGTAGTGTAATATCATGTTGTAGATGAATATTGTGTTACTAAGTTGTGTTGTGGGTTATTTGGTTATGTTGATTGTCTCGTTTTTTTAGTGATTATAAGAGCGACTGGTAATTATGCTTGTGGTCCTTATTTTTTTTTATTGTTTGGGAAATCATCAAATGACTCCTCCCGCTCTGGGCAGAGCGGTAGGCAGTGTCAGACTCCTACTGACTAAAAACCACCCATGTTCCTTATGTTCCCGGTATCTCATTCGAACAACCCACAGCCCCGACGGATGCTTGGTCCTGGGTTGTGGAAGCAACATTTACTCCGTCGCTTGAGGTTCTCTGCAGCCGCAACAGCGCCAGCATTGCACGATGAGCTTGGAAGATGTGATGGCGCAAGAGTATCGACACATTATGTTGCGTCCAACACTAAAGGCCTACCTATCATCAAAGGAAACAAAACATTCCGCCCTGTCTTTTACCATCGTCACGTGATAAGCCGGGTTCTGAAACAGCTGGAACGCTGAGGTTGACAAGAGCTAGAACATCTTTTCAAACAGATAGCTTCTAAGCTAAGCAATAAGATTATTAAGTACATAGTTAACTTTATGATAAGCAATACATGACAGCAAAAAATCGCGGGCGAAATATCTTTTAAAATAAATACATCCTAACTCTTATTTAAGCGGTTAAGTAAAAATATATCGATATTTTCGTAAAACACACAGACATTCCAATACCCAACCACAGTATTGACGAAAATTAGCATCCAAACGAGAAGTTATGAAATTTTTTAATGGAAAACGTTTTTTCATGTGGCAATCAGCATTTGGCATGATGCGAGGTTCTGGCAATATTTATATTTGACGTGCCAATATACATTATTTGGTACTCAAATAAATAATATTGATAGGATTCGAATTTTCTAATGATATGTTTTTTTAGAACTGATGTGTTTTTTGGCAGAATATATCAAAGTCTGGAAAACCATCACGCCTGTATTCCCGAAAGGGTTAGGCAGAGGTGTTGGTACTTAGGTACAACCACATTTCCCCAATTTGAGCGTATTGCCATCACCGGGCACAAATCAAGACCTCTTGGTGTCTACTTAGAAATTCCTGATAGAAAAACCCAATAACACTTGGCCCGTCCAGCAGGGCTATTGCGTATCTTTTAAAATGTCAGTGGCTATCATAATGTCCATCGATTAACTGTCAAATGGTTCCATTTTGTACTAAACCATAACCATTTGACAGTTACTCGATGGACACTATGATAGCCACTGACATTTAAAAAGATACGCAATAGCTCTGCTGGAAATCGAAACAATCTTAACCATACTAAAAAGACAACTGCCTGTTTTTTTTTTTAATAAAAATTTTTTTTTTCTTTGGCGGGTGGAAAATCATCATATAACCCCTCCCACTCTTGGGCACAGCGAAAGGGAGTGTCAGACTTCTACTGACTAAAAACCACCCATGTTCCTTCTTAGCCCTTCATGTCGAGGCCGCGGTCTCTCTTGCGAACAACCCGCAGCCCCGACGGGCGAAAAGACAACTGCCTTCGCCACAAAAAAAAATCCCTCATTTCTTTCTTTTTTTTCGCTCACACTAGAACACCACACTAAAAAGTATACCTTCACATAATCCAAAAATGTAGATTTAGGGCACTTTTAACACAGTTAACAAACTCCCTCGGTACTTTTAATTTAATAAATCATAACTTTGTATGGGTTTAAAAATTAATACCTACATACATTTCATTAGTTAAAAGTTTCATGTAGGTTTAACGATGACAACATTTTTATGTATTTTTTACGTTTATTAAATTAACTTAGGTAGGTATATGCAAAAAGGTTGGTTAATTTTCTTCAATATTTAAATCATTTTAGGAGCCAGGTTATGACCTGGATAGATAGAAAGTTACACTTTTTAAAATACTAGAATTCAGCTGCATTCAGATAGACTTACTGCCGCACTCAGAGAGCTTTAATGATTACTTAGGTCATCACTTAGTAAAGGTTTTGACAGTTTTGTCATACAAAAGTATGTCAAATCTTTACTAAGTGACGGTTTAAGTAATCATTAAATATCTCTGAGTACCGCAGTAAGAGCCGAACTCACCATGGAAAAGGCTAGGCAGATTTTTTTGTATTTAAATAAACTATTACAGGAATTTTAAACGGCACGGTTGGCGCAGTGGCTGAGCGATTGGACTACTGCGCTCGGACAAATATTTGTATGGCCTACAGATAGTTGTTTCGGGTCTGGGTGTTTGGTTTGTGTATGTGAGTTTAAATGTTTGTAAACCCACCCACGGTACAGGAGAAATTCCTAGTGTGGGGCAACGTTTTTTTCAAACAAACAAACAATTACTCCAGTAGCAACCTGGATAGCTCTTTCGTTTGCCTCGTTTAAGTCTTTGAACGTGCAATAAGTTGCTACGTACTGGTCGGACAAAATTTGAGTTATCGAGTCAAAAAGAAGAAGAAAAAGAATTACTCCCGTATCGTGGGTGTGTAAAAACATTTTAACTAACATCCACAAACAGCTACACAACTACCAATACACAACTACCAATAGCACAACTACCAATACAACTACCAACAACACTAGTACAACTACCAATAGGCCATAAAAATATTTGTTACGTGTGGCAATCGAATCCGCGACACGCAGCGCAGAAGACAATCGCTCAGTCACAGTGCTAACTTCGTCGACTAATACAGCACAGACACAATACAGTCGACATACATAACATCATCACGCCTATAACTTCTGAAGGTTTAGGCAGAAGTATAATTAATAGTACAGTAGTACTTACCCGCATTTCGCCCATTATATTTTAAGTCCCATGTAATAAGGGGCGAGCCTATTGCCACCATCAAGCGGGCACAAATCCAATCGGCGACTGCAACTGAAAAATTCCTGATGGAAAAAACCCAACAACAAATTGTCCAACCCGGCAATCGAACCCAGCACCTCATGCTCAGCAATCGCGATTGCGACTACTAAACCAACGAGACATTCGACTTATATTATTTACTAGCTGATGTCACGCGTCCCGCACCCGCGTGGATGTCGGTCAAATTATATACTAAAACCTTCCTCTTGAATAACTCTATCTATTAAAAAAAACCGCTTCCAAATCCGTTGCGTAGATTTAAAGATTTAAGCATACATAGGGATATAGGGACAGAGAAAGCGACTTTGTTTTATACTATGTAGTGATTAAACATGGCGTATCACTACGGTATCAAGAAAGTTTATTTATTGATCGAGTAACTAGTCTTAAATCTGTCACAAATAAAATAACAAGAAAATAAACCCAACTCCGTTACTAATATTAAACATAATATATCGTATTTACAAAATGAGAAACATAAACTCGAAAGCCAGATAAACAAATTCACATAAAAAAACGACTTCTAAGTTCGTACATTAAAAAGAAAAAAAAGCACATTTCTACTGAAGGTCTGTCGGACCCTACAATTAGGTCACACGCAACAGTGCGTATTTGTATAGAGTGGGTAATACCAAGGATTTTAATGTTTGTGGAAAAATCCTTGAAGGGTTGGGCAAAATTGTACCTAATAGTACACTCACATTTCACCAGTTATTTTTGAGTCACATCTAGTAGGCCTTTTTTTTGGCTGATGGAAAATCATCAAATAATAATCGGTCTTGGGCAGTGTGAAAGGGAGTGTCAGACTTCTACTGACTAAAATCTACCCATGTTCCTTCTTACTCTTGCACCGAGGCCGTGGTATCTCTTTCGAACAACCCGCAGCCCCGACGGGACATCTAATAGGCCTCATGTGGCATCGAAATCACCTGGATAGCCATTTACTTTCCATGTGCTCTTTAACATATTACCTAGTACCGGTCTTAACTGGGTTTTGGACCTCTGATAGGCAGTCGTTCCAAGTAAGTTAACTGGTATTCAGCTGAATCCGGTTAGACTAGAAGCTGAACCTAAAATAGTTGAGAAAAGACTCGGCAGATGCTTATGTTTAGGTCGGTCAGTCATGTAAAATTACAAATTACTCAGCAAAAACACTAGTCAGACCTTCGGACTATTTTTTGTAGAACTTTGTAAATTATAGGGCTACCCAAATTAAAAGAAATGTTAAAAAATAAATAGTGAACCATCATGTTATCACCGAAACATTAGGTAGAGGTATATTATATCTAACAGAGCACCAACATTTCACCGTTTATAATAAAGTTCCACTTAATAGGGTTAATGCTTATTCCTATTAAGCGTACACAAATCCAGACTCTGAGAAAATCCTGATGAAAAACCCAATAACACTTTTCCCGACTATAATCAGACAAATTAATTGTAACTTTAACATTTTCGTACTACCAACTCTATACATATCCAGGAGGGGTCAAAAATTCGTGTCTCAATTACAAATTTTAGACACACAGATGGTGGACGTCGAAATAATTTAATACTGGGTGACCTTCGACACGGGGGGTGACAGGCATCCCTGTTCGCTGATTATTTAACACCCCTAGATTTATTCTCACCCCTTTTCAATGAAGCCGACATTTATTGAATGAATTAGACAAATTATTGAGGTACTACCATTCGCTTCCTTGTTCCCGGAAAAAGCTGCTTTGCTGCTGAGTCAAAGGATGGAATTTGGAAGGGGGATTTTAAGGATATTAAAGGCTTCAATGCTTGATTTGCTGGTTTGCTGATTGCTAATTGGCAGGAATATTGTTTAGTAAGATTCTTGATGATTTCTGGTTCGTGAAATTTTGGGATTTAAATGGCTTAGTTTAATCGCACAATCATAACGTCAAGAATATCTTTGATGGGGCTGGCACAAGAGCATGAAGCGTTGCCACAAGCAAATACAGGATTATACCCAGCAGTGGGTGAGAGCTGTGGATGATGATGTGCTGATGATGATCTTCTAGAATACCTGTGAAAATAATATGAAGTCTAGTTGATGTAGCTGTACCTAAGAATTTTAGCCCTTGTTGTTGCACTGGTTTTTCTCAAACTTTTAAACTGTTTCAGTCGCAAACACAATTGCGATTTAAACGGTAAGATGTCGTTAGTTATATTAATTTGGTCTAAATATCAACCATTATTGATAATTTTTCACAGAACCAAAAGCCATCGGCACAAGCATATTCCCTGCAGAAACACCCGCTTTCAACGTATAAAAGAATGTCGAAGCAAAGTTATATCTGGATCCCAAAATCAAAAGGGTTGTCAGTTCGTATTAGTGGTTTTAGAACCTTTTTTCAGACACCCCTTTCAGTAGCACAGTGACATTTATTGAAAGACTGAAATGAATTATTCAGGTACGATTTCATGTAATGTTGGAATGTTTCAGGGTCAATGTAACGATGTAAATTGGGTGGAATAAATATGTTAGAATTTTGAGGTAAATTATATACATACAGCTTAAATACTTTGATTAGTAACAATGTCATGGTTATTCTTTTTTTTCAAAAAGCGTAATTGTTTTTTCTATTTACTAAAATAACAATTATCATACAGTGGCTGATCTGTTTTCTGTGGCTATGGTGTGTTGTGGCTGCCAAATCCTTGTTCTAGAGTTTGAACCCGACACGCACCTCTCATTTTGTAGATTCATGTGCGTATTATATAATTATTATCCATTGACTTATATATTACCGTGTAAGGACTGGGCGGACCGCATATTACAATGACGCCTCGAACTTGGTCCTAAAACGGTATTTCCTAAGCCGAAGTGGACTAGTCCACGATCGGCTCACTTCGGGACGGTGCGGTCCTAAATTTGATTAAAAGCATTATTTATGTTCTTTATACCTCGAAAATACCACGCCGCTTATACAAGGTTACGTTAACGAGCAGACTACACCGATTCTCTGTGTCATCAATGTTACATCATAATATTTTACTTTTTGCACAACAGAATTCACTGGACCTTAGCATAAGGGGATCGAACCGATGTGAGATATCAACCTGCCCTCCATTTAATTTTTTTTAAACCGCGGCCCACGATGTAAGTGGTATGTATAGATAGAGGACATATAGACGAACAAAAAATGACCATTAACACGATAGCCCAAAGTGTCACACTACCGAGATATTTGAAGGTAAAGATTGAAAAATAGACTTATTATGTGTTTAATTGTATCAAATAATAGTTCCCAGGTTGATTATAATTATACCCACGAGAAAATCACTTCGCATCGCAATGAAACGCTATGTTATGTCAAAGAATAGTTTTCTCGTGCATGTAATGTACCTACTCTCTTTCAATAAACAGTAATAATAATAAGCAACGCCTATAGACTGTAAAATATTTTTTTTTTATGTGGTCATTGTACTCACATGTCGATCTTTACCTTCAAATATCTCGGTAACGTGACACTTTGGGGTACCGTGTTACTGGACATTTTTTGTTTGTCTACATGTCTTCTATCCATACATACCACTTTCATCGTGGGCCGCGATTTAAAAAAAAAATCAAAATGGCGGTGGGTCGATATGCCAGCGTCCATACAAAAAAGTTCAAACCCCTTTGAACTTTAAAAAATGTTCATTTTATTCACACAAAAAAAAAGATCTACGGAACCTTCCACCCCGCCAATCTCCCCAACGATTACTAATGGAAACCGATTTTTGTTCCTTTTGTCCTGTTTTTAAGGCAGCCGTGTGAATTGGGGGCAGTCTGCCATCCATCATAATTGTGGCGTAATGACTGTCGCTCGGCCCTTTGTTTCACTTATTTTGCATTAATTACGATTGTTTTCCCTTAATTTTGTCGTTTAACCTTTCATTTTGATGTGTTTTTTGGGGTGTTGGTGAACCCCATGTGATGTAGGCCACTGGTTCTTAAATATATACCAGGAAGGGGGTTTGGGACTTAGCCTTTACTGTTTTTATTCACGAATCTTAAATGCATTGGAGGAAAATCATAGATTAATTATTTTGATCTCCAAAAACTCAACTCAACCAATAAGAACAAGCGTAGTCAACATCACGCCTGTAATCCCCGTAGGGTCAGGCTAAAGACAAGCTCCTGATGGAAAACCCAAAAACACTTTAACCCACCCGAGAATTGAACCAAGGTCCCATGTTTAGCAGTTGCTCTTGGGACCTTGGGTGTAAAAGACTTCTAATATTCAAAGTATTTGCAATTTGTTTGTTTTCGAATGGCCTACTGGTCACCTATCAGTGTCTTATCTTCACAGTCACAGTATTTGAATAGTGTACAGCTTAAAGCTCCTCTCTCGAAAAAGCTTAAAAACAGCGTGCAGATGAAGCAGTTTTTCACCGGCACTTACAGAGAAATTACATCTGAGAAAAATTGTTAGTAATCTACATGATATGACACGTAATTTGGTTTAGCCATAAATTTTGTATCGGTATCACATAATAAGAAAAAAAATCCACAAAATCACCTCCAAATCGTTGAATGGAACCATTTTACTCCTTCATTTTTTAACAAAATAATATAAAAAAAATATCTACTGCTTTGAAATACGAAGGAAAATAATTTGGTTTTGTTCCTTTTTAAAAACATGTATTATTTTAATTATAATAAATGAAAAATGCGTCCGTTTAAAGTCCGTATCTACGACCGAGAGGGGTAGTTTGTATGCACAAGGTCATTGGCGTGAATACAAGCCCTAACACCAGAAATCTTAATACTAAAACCGTTTTCAAAGACCAAACAAAACACAGCCATCTTGTTTCCATCCCAGCCTCTAAGTAAGGGAACTCATTTTAACATGCAAATACGCGCTGGAATTCAAACTGTCTATATCAGTCTGATGGAGTAGAAATTGAATTTCTTTGGCAAAGAACTCGACTGATGTGCCTTGTAGAGGGTAGAGTGAAACTATTTGAAGTTATATGGATCGTATGGATGTTTTAAGTGCTTTGGAAGAAGAAATAATAAATAATTGTTGGTGACATGCATACAAAACATATTACATCAATAAGACTATGAGTCGGTGTCGATTGAGCTCGAGGGAATTTTACAAATCAGTGATTTTCTCAGTGGAAACAGTGGGGGTCGAACCCAGCCACAAAACAATAACTGGCTATTTTGACTACTGTTAAAAATACACTTATATATGCGGTATGAAATGTGACATCACATGTCTGTGGCACTGTTTTTGTCTAACACGTAATTTAGAATCAGTTAAAACTAAGCTATTTTTTTATCGATTTTATAACTTTTTTCATACATCGTGTTATTTCTTTGAAATAATGTAATAATTTCGTGAATTTGTAACAGTAGTCACACGACCAATTTTGGGTATCATATCCCATCCAAACCGCTCTTTTGAATTACTTTTGGCTTTATGTCCTCTCCGTAGAAAGGAGGTCGTTGTCCCAGTAGTGATAAAATATAAGCAGATTCTTCAAGAAGCCGTCAACCAAGCATTCTGTACGTGTAACTATATTAGTAACACAGAGCAGATTCTTTTTTTTAGGTTAGAAAGCACGGTTTACCGTAGCACTCAATATAATGCACCCAAACCATAGCGTTGCGTGGGCATGGGCCTACCGCCAAGGTTAGACCATAACGTTTCACTCTTCTCTCCGCCAATCTCACACCAAAGCCTCTACGTTGTCACACCAGCGTTTCCTAGCCCATCTTCGGCGACGACATCCGTCTTCTGGCATCCACTGCGCGACGACGCAACGCTGGCCCATCGTTCCTGATGCATTCTACAGACATGGACAAGTTGGTTAAACTTCAGTTCAGCCAAAAAACGTCCACTGCTGGACATAGGCCTCCCCCAGAAGGGGGAGATTTGCCATAATCGCCACGCTTGGCAGGCGGGTTGGCGATCGCAGTATGGTTGTTACAAAGGGACAGAGAACGCTGCTGCCCATACTTTGGTTAAAGTTAAAAGCATTTATTTGAATAAATCTGGCGGTGGCGCCTCTTAAATAAACACAAAGCCATGATCTGAAAAAAATAGTGTTATAAAGGGTCGTATTGGGTATGGAATTATATCTTCTAGAGGGAGAGTTGAGTTGTACATTTTAGATGAGCTTCTAATCCTCAACAAAAACAATGTATCGCCAAATCCCAATAACGTCTCATTTACACTGCCAGCCAATAAAAAGCAGCCACAATCAGCCGCACGAACCGACAGACAGTTAATTCGGCCGAGTCGCAGGTAACATACGGTTATTGTGCCAATAACAATAAAAACCGCCCCAAGTATTTATTGTACTCAAATATATTTTATGTGGTACGGGACCTGCGTGGCAAAAGTATGTATTATTTTTCGCTGAGTTTTTCGCTTTTTTTTTCATATGTGGCGTTTTAAGTGCTGGCTTGACTGAAATTAAATAAATTTTCAGGTGAGTTGGACTTGCTTTTTCCCGCGAATTTACCCGGTGGAGGTCGGTAAGTTTCCTAGGGAGCGTACTACCGACATAAAAAGTAAAGAAACTCCCGTCGGGGCTGCGGCTTGTTCGAAAGAGATACCACGGCCTCGGCGCAAGGGCTAAGAAGGAACATGGGTGGTTTTTAGTCAGTAGAAGTCTGACACTCCCTTCCGCTCTGCCCAAGAGCGATTATTATTTGATGATTTTCCACCTGGCAAAAAAAAAGTGTAAATAAACTCGAATGCATTTATGCAAAGTCTTATTAGGGTAACCCCTTATAATGATGCCTTTTCATTGCAGTAAGAAAACACATTTTTTTCTCTGTTCACTGTCACGCTAGTACAATTTTACTCTTTTTTTATAACGTTCTTCACACAATATTTCCATCTTTTTTTAACAACACAGGCTAAAAATAATAATAACATTTAAACTTATACCTACAAGCTGTCGTTTTGCAATAATAATTGCGTCAAATTCATAGTATGAAAGTGAGATGGACTGGTCACAAATCTTCTCAATTTAATTATTTTTTTACAATTTTTAATAAAACCTGCCGGGCCATTAAATTGAGAAGATGTGACAAGCCAATCTTACTCATACTTATGAAATTAGGTAGGGTGCTGGCTGGGCTAAAATAAAATATTTTTTTAGCCGCTCAGGACTTGTAGTATCTGTATCTAATTCACTTACCAACCTAAACTTATGATGACGTAAACTTACTTTATATTATTTCATGATCCCTTGTGCCTGAACAATAATAAAACAGTTACTTAAGTACCTAAATAAAACTAAAATGTAGATGTTTATAATTCAACATTAAGGTAGCTCATCTTTCTGCGGGTTGTTCGAAAGAGATACCGCGGCCTCGACACAAAGGGCTAAGAAAAAACATGAGTGGTTTTTTAGCCAGCAGAAGTCTAACACTCCCTTCTGCTCTGCCCAGAGCGGGAGGAGTCATTTGATGATTTCCCACCCCCCAAAAAAAGGTTGCTCTTCTCTTTGAGAAAAGGTGGAAGTCGATCCCAATTCGGTTAGTCGTTGCGTCAACGATCTACATCGATCGATCGTTGACAGTCGCTACAGGTAGTCTGCGGCCTGTAAGTCTGACAACCAGTCTTATCAAAGGTAGGTCTGTTCAAGAAACCCACTTGATTGTCGTTGTAAGATGTCGTGTACATGATTTATTGTTTAAATAAAGATTGTTTTATCTCCTTGTTTTAAAATCGGGACCCTGAAATATATAGATGTATCAATATAACTACTAGAGGGAATAGATAGGCTAGACTTTTTGGACCATTAAAATTTGTTGTCATCGGCAAAGAACATCTTCTCCCTCTTTCTCTTTTTAAGTAGGTACTCAAGAACCAGCAAATCGCTCCCTGAACAGTAAATGAAGATTTATTAGCCGTTGACTTTAATTTCATCAAGAAAGGATTCTTGATGAAATTAAAGTCGCGATGAAAGTAAAGGGAGTGTGAAGAAAGCGGACTTCTTTCACACTCCCGCGGGACATCGTCGACATATACATGCAGATACCTGGAATGTCAGCGCCGTCTTGACATTTCCGAACACATACATCGTATCCAGCGATCACGCCCGTCCGGCACAGTATCATAATAACACAGTCCTAATTGGGTTGTGGGATTCAGATAGGCTTTCGTTCCATGTTTACTGGTATTCCACTGCATCCGGTTAGACTAGAAGCCGACTCCAATATAATAACAAAAGATATATTATGAGCAGGTGAAATGATACGACTAAAGCCGCAAATGCGGAGAGGCGTTTCTTGCAGCGTGCAGCAGCGTTTAATGAAACTGTTCATGTAATGTCTATAACTTTTCCAAAAACATAACCAACAATATAATTATTCACCATCATGACTGTTAACTCAGATAAAACAGATCAGCTACCATAATAATTATTAAAGCTGCTGTCATAGCAGCTCCGAGACCCATAAACTTAACGACCCAGACGCATAAACAAAATCTGCCGCAAGAAATAAAACCACATCTATTCGGGCCGGACAAACTCAGCGAAATCTATGGGACTTCACAATTTTATGGCACTTCGGGTGAATTCGTTAAATGTGGAAACCGAAACACGTAGTATTTTGACATACGGCTATTTACGCGACTGTATAAGCAGACATTCAGACAAGCATGTTTACATTGCCACATAAAAACGAGGGTAGGCGAAACATAAATTGAATGAATTGTTGCCAGAAAAATAATGTTTGACTTTTTTTTGAGGCTGGTAACATTTTATTTTTATTTGAGTGGTCTGCTGTTTTTGGTGAGTTGTTATTAATTTTAGGCTGTGTCCAAATTTAATGAGGTAACATTCCTAACACTTCGATTTGCATAGAAATAGTTCAGTACTTTACTGTCAGTCAGAAACCAAAGAGTCTGACCAATAGGTATTGTATTACCCAGTGGCCGGGTTCTGGGTTTTCAGAGGTCCACAGGTCAGACAGTCGTTCTTTGTAAAATATCAGTATTTATCTGCATCCGGTTAATCTGGAAAAATACCACAAAATAGATGCAAAAGGCTGGACAGATGATGATGAATCAATGGTGAATAAAAACGAAGTTGTGTGAACTCTAACCAAGCCATAGTTATTCCTTATTTATTATTAATACAAACGCATGAAGAAATATTTGTCTTGCAGTACAAAGTTAGACTCATCATCATCATCATTCTCTTGCCCTTATCCCAATTCATTTGGGGTTGGCGCAGCATGTCTTCCTCTTCCATACTTCTGTTTCTCGTCATCTCATGAGACACCTCCTTTTTTACCATATCATTTTTAATGCAGTCCATCCATCGTTTCTTTGGTCTTCCTCTACTCGTATATCCTTCCACATTCATATTTAAAACCTTTCTCACAACATTTTCCTCATTCCTCCGCATCACATGCCCATACCACGACAACCGATTTCCACACAAATTTTCAGTCACCGGCTCCACTTTCAGACTTCCTCTTATGTACTCATTACTATATCATGTACTATACTATAAAACATAATATTTTAGATGCAGTTATGAATCAAACAAATGCGTTCAGCTTTCAGCATGCTCCTAACAAAAGCGTAACCAAACTTTCCACCCTTTTACCAACACCCCTATCATAAATCCTCCCCCGACAAAAATCAAACGAAAACAATTCACGAACTCGAAAAGTCTGACCGTTTAAAACCACACATTGCCACAACACGTGCAAAATTCAATAGACAACTCACTCTATCGCATAGAAAACTAAAACAATGCCCTCTATGCTCTCTGGACGTATCAAAATGGACCAAAGACAAGCTAAACTAAGCCCGGACGAAAACCAGCACGAAACGGCACAGGAAATTAAAAACTTTGTGCGGCAAGCATTGAATCGTTCGTTGGCGTCCATTGTGTGTGACCGGAAAAGTGCGGTGTAGGATTTTGTATAAAATTACTGGGAAATCTATGTATAGATTTATATGTTGATTTCCATATGCAGAGATTTTGGACAAATGTTCAAAAATAAATAATTACCTATTCGGAGTTTCAGCTGCATACGGATAGACTGGAAGTCGGCCCCAAAATTCGGAGTTTTGTTTTGAATTTTTAACATAAAATTACGCCTGTTATTCCCGAAAGGTTAGGCAGATGAGTGCCTAATAGCACAGCTATATTTCGCCAGTTCAATGTGATTTAAGAAAGGAAGGAGGTGACTGTGGAGATTGCAGTTAAAAGAGAAGTATGGAAGAAGAAGACATGTCATGCTGCGCCGACTCCAAATAATTTTTGATAAGGGCTGATGAATATAAAATATGATGAATGTGTTTAAACTTTGTCCATGAGTTGATACAATGCTGGTCATCATCATTAACCACAGCCCGACTTCACCCACTGCTGGGTGGCCTCTCATTGATTATGCCAAGCTCCACTGATCGCTCCCATAAAAAAACAACAACGCAGTTTCAGTTGCGATAATTAGAACAAAGATCTTCTTATCTTGTGGGTAGTAAGGCCTAACGACCCCACCACACCCTAGTGTCAGAGTTTCTAAAGCGCCTCAAAGCCCTCTGTCATGGTTTGACGACTGCCATTTGGCAGCCAAGACCACCGGCTTATACGTGCCTTCCGAAGCACGGAATTATCTTTTTATTAGACAATCTGGTGATTGTGTGTACTTGTGGCATGTGCCAAATAAATGCATTTTCTTTCTTTTTCTTTTATTTCTTTCTATTCAAGCCTGCAATGTCCTAGCCAAACTGGAAACAATATTACAAAGTATGCTTGCCGTGATAATCGAACCCACGAACAACGGGTCACAAAACAAACGCCTAAACCACTCGACCACGAAGTCAGTTTAATAAAAGGCAAGGAAGATTAATCTTCATTACAAACTAAGGAAATCTTCATCAATATCCCTAACCATTAACAATATATTGAAGTAAATGTACGTAGACATTGCAGCTGTATTTCATATCCAACGTGACGTGGGAATATTTAGAGCTATTTCAAGATGTTGCTGAACTTCGTGTGTAAAGTCTGTTCAAATCCTTGTTTCCAAACGGGTTCCCTACAAATAAGAGTTCAAAATTAATTCTGACAAATTGTTACATCGATGACATGACATTCAAATAGGTACATCGATGCCTTGTTAATGCGATCTTAAGTAAACAATACTTTTACTCAAATAAACACCTACATTATTTATTAAAGTGTTTATTAAGTTGATTCGCCTAGGTTGGTCCTTAGATGGGTGACCACCGTGTTTTTCGCTCGTTACGCATGTTAAACCGTTGATCCCGGCATACATTAAAACTTGTAGATCTTTAACAATCGTTACAGGTAGTTAGAAAATCTGACAACCAGTCCTACCAAAAGGGTATCTTAATTCTTATTACATCCTACGTAGTACTAACTGGGATGTGGAGGTCAGATAGGCAGACGCTCCATGTAAAGTACTGGTATTCAACTACATTCGGTTAGATTTGACGCCGACTCCAACATAGTTGGGTAAAATCTAGGCAGATGCTGATGATCGAGATGATTTCAGAAAGACTGAGTATTTTTGCAAAAGTTATCGAAGCAATTGAAGTTCTAACATAAACTGATCTTAATGTCCACACATACAGTTAAGGTATTTTATTCCAACCCGTCGGGGCTGCGGGTTGTTCGCAAGAGATACCTCGGCCTCGACATGAAGGGCTAAGAAGGAACATGGGTAGATTTAGTCAGTAGAAGTCTGACACTCCCTTTCGCTCTGCCCAAGAGCGGGAGGGGTTTTCGATGATTTTCCACCCGCCAAAAAAAATTTTATTCCAATAAGACATACTTGTTTACATGTTTGGAAACTAAATACCGAATGCACTATATCTATATTCTGGATCACTATTCTAGTTTGCAGAATTGTAGACCACAACATATTGTATCCTAATTGCATAACGGAATCTCGCACGAAATAGTTTTCAATTCGATAATATTCAGCAAATCTATTGCAATGCTTGTAGGAAATCCTTTGTCAATATTAAATTTACATCAATAACATCACGTCTGTTGTCTCATAAGAGTTAGGCAGTCACGTACTTATTATATAGTACACCCCTTTTTTTTTGATGGGTGGAAAATCATCAAATAACCCTTCTTGCTCTTGAGCGAAAGGGAGTTTCAGACTTCTACTGACTAAAAACGACCTATTTTCCTTCTTAGCCCTCCATGTCGAGGCCGCGGTATCTCTTGCGAACAACCCGCAGTATAGTACACCGCTTTGTTCAAGTGCCATATTGTGTTATGCGTCGAGCTCATCAAGATCTGCTTTTGGTATGCTTTTCTAACAGAGCAAGGTCTTAAATGGCCACAGATCATAATAGGATCATAAATTATGACACATAACATAACATCACGCCTGTAATCCCCGAAGGGTTAGGCAGAGGTGCACCTAATAGTACACCCACATTTCGAAAGTTATGTTTAAGTCCCATGTAATAGGGGGCGAGCCTATTGCCGTTAACCGGGCACAAATCCAGACTCCGTAGCTGTTACTGATAAATTCCTCATGGAAAAAGCCAATAACACTTTGCCCGACCCGGGAATCGAACCCAGGACCTCATGCTCAGCAGCGACCACTAGACGAAAGAGGCAGTGAAAAAAAAGAAAATATTTATAAGAAATTATGAATCGTGTTAAAAATCATAAAATGGACTATTTATGATAGTAACTGCGTGTGTTACCATTTTACGAATTTTAACGTAATTCATATTTATGATCTGCTAAAGTGTCCTTTCCCCCAAACGGTGACCCAGTGGCGGTGGCTCCGACTTACACCCAGTAAGTCGTAGGTTCAAATCCAGGCTGGAGCAATTACTTTGTGTAATTTATTTATCTACCACTACTGTCATAACGGTGAAGCGGTGAAATGGTGAGGAAATCGGCAAGTCCTAGAACTAAAAATTCGAAGATATTATGATTGTGTCATCTACCAACCTTCACTTGCCAGATGAAATTTTAATAGCCCATTCGCTCTCATAGAGAGGAGGCCTATTCCCTCCCAACAGTGGGAACATTATAGGCTTATTATGCTTATACATGCATCTCTGTTTACCCTTTCATTTAGTTCTATTTAGTTTTCATTTTTGAATGTATTTATTTTAAATTTTTTAAATGTAACATAGTTTTTAAGTCGCCACTAACAGATATTATGGAGTAAAAATATCTGAAAAAAAAAAAAAAAAAATATTATTTATTTATAACGGTCATCTTGTCATACTCTGTAAAACAAACTATAATAGGAGCTTACTGGTACAGCAATGAATCTTGTTGGGCATCAATTATTGTGTACTTGTGTTACACAATTAAGCTGCCAGACCACTTCCGATTGGAACTATGAAGCAACTTAACTCCTTTCACAGTTCTTTTACAGCTGATTTAAGCCTTATGCTAACCACAATAAAGGTCACTATACTGCAACGCCACAGGTAGAAAGGACAGTACAGGGTATATGATTAGAGGTATAATTGCATTTAATTGGTGAATTGTAATGAAGAAGACTATACGTTACTTGTAAGTACGCAAAAGGAGTAAAGCAACTCGTTTTGTAATTCGCACCTTTGGTAGAACAAGGGCACAATTGCAGTTTTTGCAATTTCACAGGAGAGTCATTTTAAGATATTTTTTGTACTTAATGTGGTCTAGCTATGTTAATAATGTTCTAAGGTTGTTGTTGCCACTATTTCCATCTGGCGGTTTTTTGAAGGAATTAAACGAATGTCTTTGTCCCTCCAGTTCAAAGGGCCTTTTTAAAGCATTTCTGCATATTGAAGTCATTTTGGCAATTTATGGCAATTATGCCCTTGTTCTACCAAAGGTGCGAATTGTTGCATCGTGGTGGTCTAGATCTTTCAATGTATGTACCTACCTAGATAAATAGTCCTTTTGAAGTGTTATTCATCTGAATAAAGCATGTCAAAAATGCACGGTTTTTGACTGATGCCTAGTTCAGAACTTCAGACCGCATGACAGTTCGTTTTCAGTAGCTTATCCTCTACAACGTTATCACTCAGAGGATGTCACTTTGTGTAGGCTTCTGGTACGTATACCCAGAGAATAAAGATCAGAGTTGGCTAGTGGTAACTGCACTGACTTGTGTAGGTAATTTATTTCAATATCACTGGTCTAACGGTGAATGGAAACGTCTAATTTCTAATAAAAGACCATCTCAGACACTAATCTGCATATTCCTCATGTGAGTTGACCAAGATTATGTCTAGATCTTTAAACCCGAGTTCATTTCAGCTGGTTCTTCTCAAAATAGTAAAGAACAAAACACGAGCCTCATCTAGTTTAAAAAAAAATACGTGTAAAATTGATTGTGAAATCTTATTTGCAAAATAAATATAATTTATTATAATAATATATTATCATTTATCGGGTTAGGCCAAAGATCGATTTTCGTCTAATTAAATTATGCCTATCAAGCAACAAGCAAAATTTAATTTACTCCTCTGCTTATAAACCTCTTACTTATTTCCAAAGTGTTATCTACATATTGCCGTTTTTTTTTTTTGGGGGGGGGGGGGGGGTTGAAAATCATCAAATAACCCCTCCCGCTCTTGGGCAGAGCGGAAGGGAGTGTCAGACTTCTACAGACTAAAAACCACCCATGTTCCTTCTTAGCCCTTCATGTCGAGGCAGTGGTATCTCTTGCGAACAACCCGCAGCCCCGACGGGAATCCACCTATTGCCCTTATAACACACTCAATTATGAAAAAAAATCACTTCCCATTAACCCCGCCATAACCTAAAATTACATTTTAATTCAATTACCTCGCCTATCATACGTCATACATAAAATGGTCGTTTCATTGAACATTAAATCTATGTTTTGGCGAGCTTAATCTTATCTAGACTAAATAATGGTGGGCCGTAACTGGTTGCAACCACGCGAACTTTGCTACCAAAGTATTCTGTACGAGGCCTTTGAATCATGTATATTAGTTTTTACCCATGGACAATGTCCATGGGTAATGTCCATTGGACATTAAGAAGCTACATTTAATAGCTACGTTTCCTGACTAAAAAATATGATTCTGTGTGTTAGATTATCTAAAAATGTTGGATACGTGTTTTGTGTTTTATAAAATTAATAAAAAATTACGTAAACAAAACGTGTCAAATATCATGAGTGGGGTCTTGTGACGTCACTTTCTGGTAAAATTGTACCAAACCCACGACTTTGCGAAGCACTGTATCGTCTTCATTTTTTGTTTACGTGAAAAACCAAAAATTAATATTTGTCCAATATTTTTTATTATAAATTAGATTTTTTTTTCAACTACCCTGTTGGTTATTTTAAAAGGAAGATAAATATATATAATATACTTATCGATTAAAAAGTCTTTATAAATAAGTGTATCAATACTCTTATACAACCGAACGGCGATTTTCTCCCCGCGTCGCATCGCATCGTTGCGATTTTTTTTTTTTCGTTATACAGGGTGTAAACGAACAAACGAACCAAGCATTCTGTACATCAAACCAAGTGCCCCTACTCAAAAATGTTTGCTGGGAAATGACTTTTTTTTTTGGGGTCAAAATTCACATTTTACGGTAAAACTCAAAGTAGCACTCTTAAAACATTGTGCTAGTGGATGCTTTGAATAGTAAACGGGTCATGGAGGTAATTTAAGTAAAGTTAAAACCAGAAATACTAGTATTTACAAAAACAGCTGTGAAAAATTTGGAACTTTGACCCCCAATATCTCCGCAACTCGAAGGTTTCCAGGTATGGTCAAGAACAAAAAAATGTTCGCAGTGGTGGGGAGAACAAATGCCCTTCGTTTGCGTTAAGGGTACTTTTACACCCTATATACTTTATTGAAACAATTGGACTAAAATAGTTGGAACCTTATGTATCTCCGTAACTATACGGTCCCCAAGTATGATCTATAACAAAAAAAATATCCTCCCTCTAATTTAAGAAAGGTATGTTAAAGGTAAGGTAAATGAATGTTCTTAATTGCAGGTAAGAGTGGCGGTCAGGCGGTATGTTGACTGAAATATGATTCGCGGCTGTAACAAATATGGCTTTAGAGTTAAATTCATTGAAATCATCAATTAGAATGAATGAAATTGAATAATTTCAATGATACATTTTGCATGCCTGAATTTGAATTTTGCACAAGACAGTGGGCTACTTATTCACTTAACATCTGGAGACGTATATGAGCTAATCAATACCTACATCACTCCATAGGGTGTAAAAGTACCCTTAACGCAAACGAAAAGCACTTGTTTTCCCCACCACTGCGATATTTTTTTTGTTCTAGACCATACCTGGGAACCTCCTACTTACAGAGATATTGGGGGCCAATGTTCCAAATTTTTCACAGCTTTTGTAAATACTAGTTTTTCTGGTTATAACTTTACTTAAATTACCTCCATGACCCGTTTACTATTCAAAGCATCCACAAGCACAATGTTTTAACAGTGCTACATTGAGTTTTACCGTAAAATGTGATTTTTGACCCAAAAAAAAGTCGTTTCCCAGCAAAAAATTTTGCGTAGGGGTACTTAGTTTGATGTACAGATCGAATGCTTGGTTGACGGCTGTGTGATGGGTTGATTTACACCCTGTATGTTCATTTCCCTCTCTTACAGAGGAGGTCTGAGTTCTAGTAGTGGAAACATTATAGCGTTACAACATTATTAACATTATTTTTAAAAACGTCTCTTGTCAGCTTTATTTCAGTACTAAAAAAATCGTGGCGGAATTTCAGATATCCGATATGTAACATAATATCTTATGTCGGGTCTTGAATAATTATGTCGATGTTCTCAAGATGTTTTACTTCCCTCACTTTACTTACCTCACACTGTTTTGAGAGTATAACACCAACTTGCCAAAGGCGATACCCAATCGTGTAATTGTAAGCTAATAATGCAATAAGGCCCTAGTTTACTTATCCATTTACTACAAATGATAAACCTATTAAAACTCGTTATCCCCTTATAGATAATAGCGTGAAGCCTGAGCAGTTTAATATAAAGGGGCAAGCAGAGTTCGCAGTTGATTATGTATCTAATACCCATAGCCCGGGCAAGTAGCGAACTAAGCGGTATAAGCACCTTATAGCGGGACTCTGTCACACCGTTGTGTAACGTAGTTGTATTGGTATTTTTATGTGGTATTTTTTACTATTTTTGGCCAAATTATATACTCAAACCTTTCTCGTGAACCACTCTATTCATTAGTGAAAGCAGCAAGATCGGTGCACTAGTTTTTGAGTTTATCGCGAACAGACAGGCGCGGCGGAAGATTTTGTTTTATAATATGTGGTAGTGATGAACCTACTCTTGAACTCAATTTTATCCAGAGGACAAAGGTGAAGCTGACGATGAAGGGAAATAATCCAAAGGAAGTCTATTAACTTGTAACTTAAATAGATTGAGGTCACATGAACTTGGGAGGCAACAAAGAAAGTAAATTGTACTCCTTAACCTTTCGAGGATGTGGAGGGGTCATTCTGACCCTGTCAATTTTTAATCGTGTGTAGTTTTTTATTCTGCGATCGAAGAGTTTTGAACGTCACAATAGCTATTGCTAAGGGACCGGCGCACGCGCCCCGCACCCCTGTTCAGTTGGCCGCCGCCTGCGACGGGAGCAACACGTGCGTGCAGTCAAATAACCCGTAAATATGACCCCGCGACAACCGCGATGTAACATTTTTATGTAAGGTTTCAATTGTATTTTTTACTTAATATTATTATAATTTTAGGTTTTTTCGTACACAATGAATAGCCAGGAGCTTGAGGATGATCGCATACGTCTTGTTTTAATGCAGTCTGACAGTGAAGATGACTTCTTGTTATCCATTCTGCCAGGGTTGTGCTGCAATCACAGACAATAATGATTTGTAATTCATAATTTGATGATAAGACTGTACGTGCAACTAATTGACCTCTACGAACGAGTATGTACCAAATTAATAGTTAATCGTCTAAGAAGTTAGTTATTTTTTGTTGTTTTTAGTGTAAGTTTAGAAAGTTTATGCAAAAGTTGATTATTTTGTAGTACTTTGTTAAAAGTGATTTAATTATATTATTTTGTACTCTTATCTGCGTTTTATTTCGATAAAACCGTAAAAATAACATGTAATACCTATAAATAATATTGATTAATATTTGGTACATTAATATAAATTTAGGTATTTTAAACCCAATTATATACAGGGTCAATAAGACCCTCCACAACCTCCACGTTACTATTTTCACCACATCCTCGCCGGGTTAAGGAGTACAATTTACTTTGAGCTGAATCTGTGCGCAAGTTAGTGCAAAGATTCAGCTCAATCGGTTTGGGGGAACTGGCTTGAAATTTAGTTGCAAGATTTGACCAGTAAATAGTAAATAAACAAATTAACTAACTAACTACCAGGGCAAGTTAAATAAAAGCTTCTATTGGTTCACGTTGGTTTAGTATCAAAGCAATTGCTAATTGGAAGCCAAATAATTTTAAGTTATGTTTTTAACAATTGGAATAGGGCGTCCATCTGGTCGCAACGGTGTTACACACATCTAGTTTTGCAAGTGAAACTCACAGCTTCAGATTACACTGAACTGCGCTTGAAACACAGCGCAATTTTTTCCACAACATAATACTGACTTCAAAGTAAGACATGATTATCAACAAAAAAAATATCGCCTTCTGATGACCACACGTTGTCCAATAAGTCTAAAATATAGAATAACACTCTCAGATCATAGCACTATTTAAAAGCTCAATCAAGAAGAGCTAAGTAGACAGATCAAAAACATCATGCTCTCGTGTTCACAACAGTGTAACACACATCCACGTATACAAATGAAACTCCCAGTATAGATTACAAACTTGGGCCGCCATGCACTGAACTGCGCCCGATACTCCGCACAATATTTTGCAGAACATAGCGCATGAACTGCTCCTGTTTTAGACTACTCTACCTGAGGTACAGGTTGAGTATTGGAAACTTTAATTGAATTGGAATAAAGTTGTTGATTATTTGTCAGGAGAAAACCAAAGATTGAATAATATTATTATGTAAGACTAGCTGACGTCACGCGGTTTCACCCGCGTAGTTCCCGTTCCCGTGGAAATACAGAGATAAAAAGTAGCCTATGTCACCCGGGGATAGTGTAGCTTCCCAACGGTGCAAGAATTTGAATTAAAATCGGTTCAACAGATCCCGAGATTACCCCTTACAATTTAACAAATATACAAACACACAAACTTTACTTCTTTATAATATTAGTATAGATTTGTTTACGGGAATGATCCCATGGGAACGTAGAAAAACTTTAAGTTTTTCTACGTTCCCATGGGATCATTCCATGTTAGATTTGGATAATCGTGGCAAACACAGCCAACATTTTCATTTAGATCCGGCTATTAAAGAGAGTGTTATTCAACACATCAACTCAATTCCAAAAATTGAAAGTCACTACTGTCGTGCAGACACAAAAAGGCTTTATATTGATGGTGGGAAAACTGTAGCAGACTTACATAGGGATTACGAACTCGACTGTCAGTCAAAAAGTCTACCAAGCGCCAATTACCTTATGTATTACAGGATCTTTAACAACGAATTCAATATTAGCTTTTTCCAACCAAAAAAAGATCAGTGTGAGGATTGTACATCATACAGTAATGCCACAGAAAACGATAAGATAGAACTGAAAGAAAAGTTTGATAGGCATTTAAAAGAGAAGGATTTGTCAAGGCAAAATAAAGAAGATGACAAAAAATTTACTCCTGATAATTGTATTGTAGCAGTTTATGATCTTCAGGCTGCAATGCCTTGTCCTAGAGGAGATGCATCAAACTTTTATTACGTATCAAAATTAAATACTTATAATTTCACAATATGCGATATCAAATCTAAAGACACTGCATGTTATGTCTGGCATGAAGGTGAAGCTAAACGGGGTGCTATAGAAATAGGATCTTGTTTGCTTAAATACATACAGAATTTAAAGCTTAAAGCTGAAGAACTGGATTCAAAATTAGATATAGTTTTTTATTCCGACAATTGCTGTGGCCAGCAAAAGAACCAGTACATAATAGCTCTTTATGTATATGCAGTTTACCATCTCGATTTTATTAATTCAATAACCCACAAATACCTAATAAAAGGGCACACCCAAAATGAGGGTGATAATGTCCACTCCCTTATTGAAAGAGGAGTAGGTAAAGCTCTAAAGTCTGGACCCATATATACACCTGACCAGTATGTGCACATTATAAGAAATGCTAAAAAATCTGGTAAAGCCTATCAAGTAAATGAATTGGTACACGAAGATTTTTTTGATATAAAAGCGTTAGCTTCATCGATAGGCAAAAATTTTTCTAAGAATATCGACAAAGAAACGTTAAAGCTAGGAGACGTCAAAATTTTAAAGGTGAAATCTAATGACTCTAATTACTGTTTTTCCTATAAAACATCGTACGAGGACACAGAGTTTAAAACAGTCATGATAGATAAAATTGGTAAGACAAGAAACACTGCCAATAATATCACTGTTAAAAAGGCATACAGAGAAAAAATCCCAATATGTGAGAAGAAGAAGAAGGGTTTGCTAAACCTTATTAGGAAAAATATTGTACCAAGATTTTATAAAACGTTTTTTGAGAATCTCTAATTTTTATTATGTGTACCTGAAGAAGATTGATTATTTGGTATTTGCCCAATAGTTTTAAGAAGAAGCCTAATAGATCTATAAGTTTGATAGATTTTTTTTTATGTTTATTGTTTTTAATAAACCGAATTATTTTAAAAAAGCACAAGTTTGTTAATTTTTATGTTTAAGCATGGTTCATAATGTTCCTAATTATTTTTGGTTTGTTGATATTTTTTATGTTTATGGTTCATAATGTTCCTAAATATTTTTAAAAAGCAAAACTTTGTTAGAATTTTATTTATGTTCATAGTTCATAATGGTATTTTTCCTCATTACTTTTAAGAAGCGTAATAGATAGGTATTGTTGGTAAGATTTCTTTTATGTTTGTGTTTCCTATTATATTAATGTTAACGTGATCATTTTAATCTGCGTACTGGTAGCTACCTTGATGACAGTAATAGACGTACTGCAAATTGTTATAAAATGTGGACTATTTGCATTGATATAAAAACTATAATAATATAATACGCAGTAATTATATAAGTCAATGACTATTTGATGTTTCTATTCATTTTTTACGTATATTTTGTATGACAGCATTTTCGTCTAAAAATACTTTTCTACAGGTTTGTTTAATCCCTAATTATGATAAACAGAAATGTGTTACTCTACAGAAAAAATCGTTCCGACGGCTTCAGCATAAAACAAATAAATTGATTTGTGTTTGAACATACTTTTCATTAATATTATCTTTATCGTAATTGTGTTACTATTACAGATTTTTTTTTATATCTTGTAGATCATATTACCAGTTATGCCATTGTAAAACTAAAATTGAGAACTACTCATATGTATTATTTTGATTTATGTTCCTATTCATGATAATATACCAAAACTCATTTTGTAACAAGTCGAATAAGTCATAGTTTTTAATTATTAATTAAGGTATTCGCAGCTCAAAACCTGATTTTTTAGATTAAAATCAAACCTTGATTAATGTCCTTTTGATTTATACATTCTACTCTTTTAATGATTAAATACATGAAAAGATATGACAGTAAATATTTTGTTTAATTTTCAAATAGCTATCCTGTAAAATGTGTGTTTTTGGATTGTGCGGTTATTCGTGCAAAGCAGCGACTTGTTGAAGGTAAATTAAACAATTTTGTAATGAGCACATCATCATTCTATCTAGCCGGTTGT
Organism: Diarsia brunnea; assembly: GCA_949774965.1. Lineage (NCBI taxonomy): Eukaryota > Metazoa > Arthropoda > Insecta > Lepidoptera > Noctuidae > Diarsia > Diarsia brunnea. The sequence goes on from OX459022.1 coordinate 6,488,605, forward strand.
CGGGGTCAGTTTCCAGTCTGATGGGCTAACCTGAAGATCGATTCGCGTGACTGTTATTATTTACCAATCAAAGTTTAAAGTTGAGAAATGCAAAATGAAATTTCTCAAGACTTACAAAGACCACAACGAAAGATCACACTTTTTTACAGAAGAAAATTGTCTGGACTTATTGAAATAAATTAAGTGAATGAGAGTATTTTAAAATACATCTCCAGTGATCTGATGACGTATTATATCTTCACACATACACACACAGATTAATCCTTTTTGATAATAGTACATTATGGTATAAGTGTGTAACGTTGGTGATTACCGCTGAGGCGCCTTTGTGAGCCGAGCCGTTAGGTGAGGGTCTTAAGAGAGCCGAGGACGGTAATCATCAATACACACGTGTATCATACGACGTTTTTCAACACACTTGTGAAGAAAATACCACAAAAAAAACATTTTTAACATGTTTTCAACAGTTAAAATGACACATCTAACAATGGCGATCGGCCATAGACTAAAAGGATGAGGTTTCTTTTTTTTGCTTTTTGCGGATAGTGTTTTAGCCACGTAAAAAATGAGGATTTCAAAGTTTTTTTATTATAGAGAAAACAAAAGTTTTATTTATTGAAAACGTATACACAAGTTGAAATTATCTATTTAAATTAATAAATTATCCTGAGCGCGCATCTAACAATGGCGATCGGCTATAGACTAAAAGATTAAGTTTTTTTTTTTGCTTTCCGTGGATAGTGTTGCAGTCACGTACAAAATGGGGAATTCAAAGTTTTTTTTATTACAGAGAAAACAAAAGTTTTATTTATTAAAAACGTGTGTATAAGTTGAAATTATCAATTAAGATTCGAAATTGCATGAAATGAGCAAGGAATAGGTACATTAATTTATTTGTAGTATTGAACACAATCTTTTTAGTATCGAAACTTTTTTAAGAACAGCAACTCAACCAAAAAATTTAAAAAAAAACCTATAACTCACTTGTTAATAATGGTAATGAAAAATTCACAGTTTGATTACAGGTGTCATTATATGCCTAATTGCGGTGAAATTAGAGCCACTTTATGAGCAAGAGTGTTGAAAAAGCAATAATCTGTAACATTTCTACAAGCAGCCTGTATAATCATTGTTGCAGTATTAATGCGTCTTTAATGAAGCTGTAGGTATCACTAGAATTCTCTAGTACGAAGATTAGTAGAGAACTAATGCATTTACGGGATTCGAGCAAGGATTTAACATGTTCTTACATTGAAGTGTTAATGACTATGTAAGGAGATATTGATTGTGGGTACAGCTGTAGATGTATAGGGTTAATCGATAATATTGAAAAATGCTTGTACTAAGCAATTTTTATTTAATTAAGGTTGTTGTGAACATGATAATACAGACTATAAATTGAACTAAAATAATAATAAAATTTAGACAGAAAGACTGACTGTACTTACATATACAACGACGATAATATAGTACACATAGATGTCAAAGCAATTTTGCCGAAAAAAGAGGGGCTGCCTCTTTCTTCTGATCCCGTAAAGTGTCGCCCAATCGTGGAGGCAATTCCTTAAAAAGAAGACGCTCTTTGGGTTAACCTTCATGAAAATCATCTTGAACAATTAACACAGCTTCAATCTAAAAATTAAAAGACGCCAGTGTTAATTACCTAACAGAAATAAATCCTCTCATTTCAGTTCAAAACAAAAGCCACCTACTCATACCTAATCAAATAAAGTACGCACACCCACATTAATTATAATTACCTACCTTTGGAACATCATAACAATCTCTTTAAAAATTACAGCTTACACACGGTTCCTGCCCAAAATCCCCTAGTTAGAATAAATTAATTTCAACTTCACCTTAATTGAGGGGGTACACAGAATTCTTGTGATCCTGTGAGGATTAAAAAATAAGCCAGAAGGTTGGAATCGCACGCACACATAGACACGCTTCACATCATCGCAAGCGTACTTGCGAGTGTCATTTGTTAGAGCTCTCTACGCACATGAATAGACAGACTTTATGTAAAATGAGTGCTACACTCGTTGAAGAATATTTCTTTTCGAGTCGGAAATCATTAAATTAATGACTTTCCTTCGTTACATAGACTAGACCTTCTGTTCTCACCTTTTCTTTAATATAAAGTCTAACTCATTATTTATTCTTATAATGCCCCTTAACCCGACAGCTTTTGGGTTAATTTGCTAAAGGTCTTGTGACTAAAAATTCGTGTTTTGAATATTTAATTGTAACATCTAAAACCTATTTAGAGTACCTCCATCTTTAATCGTAATGTATGTGCGTTAATTGTGTACCTTGATGTTTAGGATGTGAGAATTATGTGGCGGATGGACGTAGAATATTCTATGAATGGAGGATTTTCCTTATGTTGGGGCCTTTAGATGTTGTTAGTGATATCACTAGGCTATCACTATCATCACTACACTACACATGTCATAGTTTACGGGTATAACAAAGTCGCTGTCGCTGTCTGTCCGTCCCTATGAATGCTTAAATCTTTAAAACTACGCAACGGATTTTGAAGCAGTTTTTTTAAATAGATAGAGTGATTCAAGAGGAAGGTTTTAGTATATAATTTGACCGACATCCATCCATCCATCTGTTAACTGCCCCTTGGGTGGTCACCCAAGGGGCAGTTAACAGCTGACCACAAAACGTAAGTCAGGGTCATAACAGTATACCACACTATAGGTTAAACCGTGCTTGCCTAGGTTGGTATGTGGATGGGTGACCACCCATTACATACCAATAACATACTCTTAAAGCATGTTAGGCCGTTAATTCCGGGATTTTTGGCAGTCGTAACCTGTAGTCAGTGGCCTGAAAGTCTGAGTACCAATCTTACCAAAGAGCATTGTTTTATCCAGTACTAACTGAGTTGTCAGATAGGCAGTCGCTTCATGTAAAATACTGGTATTCAACTGCATCCAGTTAAACTGGAAGCCATCATTGCGGAAAAGCTAGCCAGATGATGGCTCACTGAATTGACCTTCTCAGTCAAGGTCCTCTCAGCCGCACAGACGTTACTAAGCTCCTTATCATAGCCAAAAAAACATTTATTAGCATTTAACGCGTACTTAAGGACTTCTAACGTAAAAAATAGTACTTTTCCATTTGATCTCCAAATCTGTTCAAAAGAGAGCAACATGAAGTACCATGTTATAACGGCCTCAGTAAATGTTTGGTTAATAATTTAACGGTTAAATAGCGTGGCTAAAGCGGGTTACTTTAAAGGCAGCACTCTCGGTTCGCCAATTATTAATGAGTCGATATTGGTTAGCGTGTGGAGTTACGAATCCATTTGGAGTAAGCTTCTGTGGTTTGGGAAGGTAGGTCAGGGTGGTTTTCTATGAGTACGTCATGATTGAGAGAAGTTCATATATCTGAAGAACTTTTACTGGAATGATCATCAATGGTTGGCGTGATCGAATTAGAAATGAGGACATCCGCATGAGAACCAAGGTTACCGACATAGCCCGAAGAATTACCAAAATTAAGTGGCAGTGGGCAGGGCAGATGGCCGATGGGGCCGGAAAGTTCTGGAGTGGCGACCGCGAACCGGAAGACGTTGCGTTGGAAGGTCTCTCACTAGGTGAACCGATGACCTGGTGAAGGTTGCGGGGATCCGCTGGATGCGAGACGCAAAGGACCGGTCAATGTGGTGACACTTAGGGGAGGCCTATGTCCAGCAGTGGACGTCTTTCGGCTGAAATGATGATGATGATGACGATGAATGGTTGATCAAAATGATGAATATGGGTGGGTATACGAGTAGAGGAAAACTAATGAAAAGATGAATGGAGTATGTAAAGTATGTGACTGAGTAAAAGTTGGGAGCACTTTGTAGAACGGATGGTCGATTAGCCAGTGGCATCTAACGCAAGATGCAGTGAGCAAGATGGAGCGGTGGAGTGGTAAAGGGTGCAGGAAATGGTTCGGATGCGAAAAGAGCAGGGCCAGTTATTATCACCGGTCCAGCAATTTACACCTTTTGGCGGGTGGAAAATCATCGAATAACCCGTCCCGCCAAAGGGAATGTCAGACTTCCACTGACTAAAAACCACCCATGTTCGTTCGATGTCGAGGCCGAAGAGATACCTCTTGCGAACTTGGAGCAATTTCACCTACCAATTTATACCTACATTGATTTCATTTTACCAAACACAATCATTATGATAAACTATGTCATACGAGTATCTCAAAGATGTAATCGTTATTTCACGAGAAATTCGTGACTGAACACCTTCCCACAGAGGTGTACTTTTCCACAACCCAGTTGAAAACAGGCATGATGTGATGATAATAATTAATTATATTAATAAACACTCCATTATTTAAATTCCTACCTCTACGTCACCCACGAACTGTAATGGATGCCTCGTGATGAGCGATTTAGGCTTTATTGACGGAAACCCGAGCAAAATCTATTGTTTTGGGTATCATATTCACTGTACATATACTAATTTGTCATGACAACGGGAAGTTGATATCATAACACAATAATTTGAGTGTTGTTGGTAATATTATTATGAGAGAAAACGGTGTTATCCAATAAATGGGTTGTGGAAACTCATAGCACTCCATGTCGAAGTTTGGATTCATGCAGGGTCAATGGCTGACTAAAAGTTAAATCTGGCCAATTCAAGTAAGAAAATCCAAAATAACACTTTTTTTTCAAAAATTCGAAATCTTCAAATGACTCCTCCCGCTGTGGGCGAAGCAGAAGAGAGTGTCAGACTCTCACTGGCTAAAACCTACCGTGTTTTACCCAATGCCCTTTGGGTTCCAGAACTGCGGTGACTCTTTCGAATGAAGAGGGATGTTTCCTGACTAAAAAATAATATGATTCTAATAAGTCCGTTTGTTCGATTATCGAAAAATATTGGATACGTATTTTTTGTTTTATCAAATCAATAAAAATTGACGAACATAAAATGCGTCAAAGATTTGAGTGTGGGGCCTGTGAAGTCACTCGCCAATAAAAAATGTCATACTAATGTCTTATAATATGACGTCACACAAGTTTTGAGAGCACTGTTTAGTCTTCATTGTTTGTTTACGTGCAAAAATAATAAAATATGATTGTGTCCAATATTTTTTGGAAATCTATCTGACGAACTAATATTTTTTTGCCAACTACCCTATTCCGCAACCTTGGCAGTAAACAATAGTCTAACTGCTTGATAGGCAAAGTAGTTTTTAGTCAAAAATATGCTTCCCTCAAGCCATTAAATCCGCCGCTACAATCAGTAACCTGTCATCTGAATCACGGTACTCAGGCAACCTGCCTATCAGTAAGGATATTAATTTGGTACTACCACCAAACATAACAAGTACAGAAGGCCCGCTACACATGACGAGGAGAAACTTAACGGAGTTTTAACTGGTCAGTAGAAGGGCTATTGCATATCTTTTTAAATGTCAGTGGCTATCATAGTGTCCATCGATTAACTGTCAAATGGTTCTATTTTGTACCAAACTGACAGTTAATCGATGGACACTATGATAGCCACTGACATTTAAAAAGATACGCAATAGCCCTGCTGCTGACCAGTTAAAACTCCGTTAAGTTTCGAAAACCATGTTACATCAGGTTTCCTGTGTGATTTCGAAACACTATTCCACGAAAAGAAGAGAGAAGAGTGGAAGGCTATGGGGGAGGCTTTTGCCCAGCAGTGGGACAATATAGGCTGATAAAAAAAAAAAAAAAACCACGAAAATGGTTACACCGATCATCGGGGTTCCATCTGGCATTTGTAAAAAATTTGCAACCAATCCTACCAAGCCAGAGGTGTCTTGTTACCTATAATAATATGTGTTGTAGAAATAAGATGCCGTCGTCCCATGTATTTAGCTGCATTCGATTAAAAATTAAAACCAGCCCAAAAAAATTGCAGTTCCAATACCGGACACTGACAGATATATTTCAGTAAGTATTTGTATGGAGTTATATATAAAATTTCTACGTATGAGTTTGACTGATCGTTAAGACTGGATTCCATCACGAAAGCAATTAGAAAGCTAGACAGATACAGCCCTCGCCAAACTTTGTTCGCGATTCCGAACTTGCGCATGATACAGTCGAGTGGACAATACGTAATCAACCAAACAATTTTCGTTTTCTAACATTTTTAATAGTTATTTTATTAACTCAATTTATTTTTCTTGTGCGTCCCGCTAATACCCTGATTTTGTGTTCTGCGCAATGCAATGAGCCTAGTTTCGGGGCGGTCACAAAGTTTGGCGCGGGCTGTACATGGTGACATCTAAACACGCTTGACGTACTGCGAGTGCGGGCGCACTCGCGACTGTCATTTGTTCCAAATCTCCACGCACACATAGACACGCTTCACGTACAGCGAGTGCAAACGCACTCGCGACTGTAATTTGTTTTCAATCTCCATGCACACATAGACCGACTGTCATTTGTTTGCAATCTCCATGCACACATAGACACGCTTCACGTACAGCGAGTGCAAATGCAATCGCGACTGTCATTTGTTTTAGATCGCCGCGCGCCGATCGTACACGTCTATGTGTGCATGCACCTGTTTTCGCTCGTTGTATGGAACCAACCTTCTGTGCCTAGGTTTTCTGAGGTAAGTAGTAGCGTGGGCTTTGAAAAGGGTTCAGTAGTGATAAGGCATCAGGTGGCATGCCAACCAAGGTTGGTGAGGGTTTAGACACGTTTTAAGTTGTCATAGTGGATCTATAGTGTGTTTTAGGGGCTGGTTTTAGTTTTAATGTTTGTTCAATTTTGTTGTGCGAAGGCGTTTAAATAACATAATTACAACATAACAAAACCATCTTAAAATTGTGGTATGTCTAATCATTAGTTCTGCAACGAATGACAGATCAGATGCCTTTTTAAAAAAAAGATAAAAAATACGTTTTTCTTAATTAAAAAAATACTTTCTGATTTTTAAAAAGGAGCGATATTGACATGAATTAATACAAATCCATCACGAGCCTCTATTCTAATAAGTTTCGAAAAATAACTTTTAAGTTCCATTACCCAGATTGAAATAGAAATAAAATTCTAAAGTATTCTTGACAGCTCTCGTTAGCAAGGATCAATCGTCTAAAAGCATAATTAAAGTTAGATGTCACCTTTGCGCAAAGAGTCACCTCTAGGACAAAGACACACAGGTGCTTCGCTTGATGCTTAGGCCCTGTAGGGCTATTGCGTAACGTTTTTAATGTCAGTGGCTATCATAGTGTCCATCAATTAACTGTCAAATGGTTCCATTTTGTACCAAACCATAACCATTTGACAGTTAAACGATGGACACTATGATAGCCACTGACATTTAAAAAGATACGCAATAGCCCTGCAGTTCACAGCTCCAGGTCAGGCGACTTCCCGTCGGGGCTGCTGGTTGTTCGAGAGAGATACCGCGGCCTCGGCACAAGGACTAAGAAGGTACATGGGTGGCTTTTAGTCAGTAGAAGTCTGACACTCCCTACCGCTCTATATTTGATGATTTCCCAAACCCAAAAAAAAGGTAAGGCGACTTGTAAGGTGCGATGCGACTGGAGTCAAGAGTTAGGCACTTGTGATTTGTATTACACAACTCGCGGCCACAGCGTCAGCGGTTATCATAAAGCCTGAAATACACATGCTACTAGAAAAGCATGCTTGTTTGCTACTAGGTAGTATGCTCATTTCTAGCATGATTTCAGAGTGTTTACATTTGCTCTAAAGCACAGACTTCAAAGGCATACTTTTTACGAGCATACTTCTTTTTAGCACGTCTGAGTGACATTATCTTAAGCCGCGTCCCCACAAGAGCCACGCGGCCGTGCCTTGTGAGTGTAACGTGAGCAAGACCTGAGTCACGCGGTCTAACAGGAACATTTAGCCACAGACTTCAAAGGCATACTTTTTACGAGCATACTTCTTTTTAGCACGTCTGAGTGACATTATCTTAAGCCGCGTCCCCACAAGAGCCACGCGGCCGTGCCTTGTGAGTGTAACGTGAGCAAGACCTGAGTCACGCGGTCTAACAGGAACATTTAGCATCGCCACTTAGGCCCCACGGCTCCGTGAGGCCGAGCCTCGAGCCTAACAGGAACGTTTCGGGTGACGTAAGTGGGGACGAGGCTTTACAGTTTTTTATTGGATACACTGACAGAAAACTACAAAAAGGTGGCAGCACGATAAAAAAAATATAAAATAGTAAAACCAAAGAATATAAAAAAGAGGTTTTATGCGTCGTTTAGTTAGCACGAAAAATAGACCGGCTTGCGATTAGGTAGCATGCTTATTCACAAGCATGCTCTTTTCGTATACACGTGCTACTTGTATCCTACTAAGTGACAGCTGCTCGAAACTAGCATGATTTTGTGCTACTACGTAGCATGTGTATTCCAGCTTTGAGGCACCGCTCGTAGTTATGGTAAGGCAGTGAAGTCGACCTCCATCGCCATTAACTTGTATGTTATCTGTTGATACCAAACAGATGATGACCAATCAAGCTATGCAAATCAGTAACTACTAATTTTTCATTGTTTGGGAGTTACACCAATACCCGGGCCTGGCTGACATTTGTAAATTTTTGACAGTCGTCTAAAGTATATAATAGACCAGAAAGTCAGTACAAAGTGGGTTGTGAAGATTCAGTCACTCCATGTACAGTTCTGGTATTCTGCTGTATCTGGGTGTGACTAGAAGCCGATCCCAACATAATTTGGAAATTACTTGCATACATACAGGTCAAACATATAACACTCCATTTGGGTTTCGCTGCAGTCGGTTACCCGACTGCAGCGAAAGCTAGGCAGATGATGAGGCATTCCAGGGTTGGAGGTGATATATCTGTGAAAAGACTAAGCGGACCACATAGAAACTGATACTTAGCGGTTATTCATTAAGCATAACGAAATAAACTATTTTTTGTGTGACTAAGGCCTTAGGCCTTAGAAAAAATGTTTTCTTATAACTGTCATACCTTTAATTTTCGTGGATATTCCAATCTTTAAAGATTACTTTTATATCTCGATTCAGTGAATGTCTTATCATTATTTTAGTAGGATAAAGAAAAATATTATACAAAGAGGTACAGAGAAGAATTCTTTAGATTCACAGTTTTTAAAATCAAAGATAGTTATGTCAAATGGGATGGAATATTTAAAAAAAAAAATACGTAGGACTTAAACATACTTAATTAGATACACGTATGCTTACCTCAGAAGTAGATTAGCACTATTCAAACTTAGAAAGCAAATTATTAACAAAAACTTGTTAGATCATATTACTCGTTACTAACAAGTTATTGAAGAGTAAGGAATATCAGAAATAATAATATTCTAAAACATTAAAAATAATAACTAATAATTAAAAATCCGAAATGCTAAGCTACTTCGGTTGCTGACTGTACGTACCCAGTTAGTGAAAATAGTCATATTACAATGATTTTATTCAAAAACTGAAAGACAAATAATATGCAATTCAAACCAATTTTACAAAGTACAGGAAATAATAATTACCAAACACTTTAAAGTCCCAATACTTCGAATACATCTTAATCGAAAAATCGAAAAAAAACAACATACCGGGTTCACCGTTTCATCCCACAATTTGTTAATTGCAGTGTTAAATTGAACCAATTTGGTTCATTCTGTACCAACACTCGACCCAAATGAATCATTATAGAATGCTGCACCATGATTTATGTTCAGGGAAATTAAACCAATTATTAGGGCTGGTTTTTTCTCGATCAACTTAGTCGAGGAGCTAGGATATAGATTTTTAAGTTATATTTTTAGGGTATTTGTTTCAAGGAAAAAAGTAATTAAAATAAAAAAATAAGTGTTAAGCAATTGCTAGTTTAAAGCTAAGAAGAAAATTTTGTAAACTTACACGCAAAAATGTTTAACTCTTTGAATGGCAGAACAAAACATCACAAATAATAATTCCTTTAAATATTGACCTTGGGTTCTAAGTTTCCCATATTTAAAATCCGGACCACTGTGCGACGCGACGTCGCCATTTTCCTGGTGTTGAAAGGGCGAGACGCTGCGAAGTTATATTTTAGAGAGAGAACTCGTTGATGTCAACTAGGAATCTTCTCAGTACAATTTTTATTGTCAGAATTTAGGGCTATTTTAATTGGGTTATACTAACAATAACAATAAAACGGTGTGTAAATATACTTGAGTATTGGTTTTTGGAATGTCTGAGGCTGGTGGTGAAGATGGTGGCGTTAGTTTTGCTGCCGCCATGACTTCTAACAACCCGAATGGTCCCGTTCTTGTTCTTTTGTTGCCTCTCCACATACTGAAGGTTGACTATAAACTCCTAGTAATTCTCCTAGACCAATGCGAGGTACTACAGAACGGCAGAAATCATCATCGGGTCCTTTACACAAGTTCGAACTAATTATTATAGCGTAGTAAATAAACTTATTTACCTTCAAAATGGCGTAGAATGATAAACATCAAATATCTAACTGGCAAACTTTTAAATGATATTTTCAGAAAATTCGTCAAAACATGTTTGGAAAGTTTATTTCAACTTCAATTTGACAGTTATACATCAATCGGTAAGTAGGTAATCATCACAGCCTATAATGTTCCCACTGCAGGGACTCTGGCCTTCTCTCTAAGAGAGGGATGGGCTATAATCCACCACGCGAGTCCAGTGCAGGTTGGTAGATGTCACGATGTCTTTGAATTTTTTGGTTCTAAGACATGCCCGTTTCCTCACGATGTTTTCCTTCACCGTTTTGAAAGCAAGTAGCAAGTATGTAATCGGTAAATAAACGAAGGAGTTATTTTACACGTTGTAGTGTAGCACGTTTAACAGTTGGTATCGGCTACCATATTGATCTTTACTCGTAGCTTTCGTAACAGGTAGTGAGTGCCCTGTAAGTTTGACGACCAGTCTTACCAAAGGGTCGTAAGTATCGTATTACCCAATACTAAATGGATTGTGGAGGTCAAATAGGCAGTCGCTCCATGTAAAATACTGGTATTCAGCTGCATCCGGTTAGACTGGAACTCGACCCCACCATAATTCGGAAAAAGCTAGGCAGATGATGATTCAAAACCAAAGGTATCCGTCCTCCAAAGTTCTTGGTACACATTTGACGAACTCAGTTCACTAATACCGATAAGTTTCTCTCACGACGTCTAGTAATTGAATATGACATCGGATTTCGGTCTGCGAGCACGATGCTGTATTCAGAAACTCATTAATACTTACTCAGTGAAAGCTTTGGCTGATATTTAATCTTCAATTTCAAAACTGTTTATGAGCTAAGTTATTCGAGTTCTAGGTTTTGCATATATTTGTAGGTTAGTCAGTTAATTTCTTTCAAATATTTCTGTTATGTTCTTGTTTTGGTTTTATGTAAAATATTGGTATTCAGCTGCATCTTTTGACTGGAAACAAACCCCGACATACTGCGGTACTCAGAGATATTTAATGATTACTTAAGCCGTCACTTAGTAAAGGTTTGACATACTTATGTATGACAAAACTGTCAAAACGTTTACTAAGTGATGGCCTAAGTAATCATTAAAGCTCTCTGAGTGCGGCAGATAGTGTTATATTACTTTCATATTAATTCACATTCTTACAAGTTCTACAATAGAAGCTTATGCTAGCATGGTCGGTAGCAAGACTAATTGCCTATATTGTCCGTCATGTAAAGTCAGGGAAAGTAATTGCTTGAGCCCCGACGCTGTGTTTTCGTAGCGGCGATCGGCGGCCGCTGCCTCTTGCGTCCGGCCCTAGTGCAAGCCATCCCGGGGCGAAAGGGAATGGGACGCCGTCGCTTCCTTCTGTGTAGCAGTGATGCTAGCGGAGGAGGTGGCGGAACCAATCGTCCCAGCAGCCGCGGTAGACGCTCCGGGTTTCGTGGGCCACGTGATGGCTTCCGGCCACCGTAGACGCTGGCCTGTGGACGGTGAGTAATGGGCTAGCTCGCCGTCCGTCCGTCTTATGACGACGACAGGCCGTTTCGATGGCACGTTCATGTTCCACGCGCGCCTCAAAGAGTTGTCAGCAACATGCCGCAAAGGTCGCCCCCGTCAGGGCTGCGGGTTGTTCGAAAGAGATACCGCGGCCTCGGCACAAAGGGCTAAGTAGGAACAAGGGTGATTTTTAGTTAGTAGAAGTCTGAAACTCCCTACCGCTCTTCCCAGAGCGGGGGAGTCATTCGATGATTTTCCACCCCCCCAAAAAAAAGCGAAAGTAATTGCTTATCAAATTGACCACCAATTTAAACAGTCCGTACATTCAAATCTTGACCAATGACATTCCATGACAATTTCGTGACAAATGCATAGGTGTTAATATGTTTTTCCAATTTCTCTTTGGAATGGGTATTATTATACAACTGCTTTTTTTAGGCCAAAATCCTTTAGCAGCCTGATATTTTTTTTCATAATTTGAAAAATAAATTCCTAGCAACAAACGATGAAACAAATGTCTCGACCTGCCTCGAATATTACCATATTCTTGGAGTCAGAAAAACAAAAAAGAATCGAAAGTTCGGAACGCAAACTTCAATTAATTTGAATAACGAAATATTCAGATGCTGTGCGCTCCCGTAGCCGAGCTCCTGGTCTAACTAATGGCCTATTTACCGTAAAATGATCGTGAATATCAATGTAACGTTAATATTAATCTTTTTGATGGCTCTCGCGGTAAACTATTTAAATAAATGTTTATTAGATTTTGATTTTAAAAGACACGTTACAGAAGGTATGTTACGAAATCGGAAAGTATTTTTAATGTAACTGTGTAAGTTAACACAGTGTGTGCTTTTTAAAAATGTATACGAAACTAGGGGTGAAACTGAAAAATAAGTTATTATTATGTTTTTTTTTCACTGCCGGGACAAAGAACGAGAGAGAGAGAGAGAGAGAGAGAGAGACGCTCCGCATTCCACCATCCATGTATTCGTTTTTAGTTCCTTAAGGTGTCGGTTTTTCACTATTCTTCCTCCGTTTTGATAGCAGTGGTGAAACTTTGCAAGAGCAGTGATACATCTTGAATACCTCTGCCATGTCTACTGCCCAGTAGATAGGTTACAAGATATTCCAATATAACAACAAACTCCAGTAGTTTTACTGTACTATGTGCCTGTTCTTGTCTTATGTTATTTGAAATCGGCGCAACACTATTTTTTCTTTCAGTACCTCACAGTATTACAGTATACTCCTTTCTACTCCATATCATTCCTCACTCAATTCATTCATATTTTCTTTGGCCTTCCTTTCCCTCTCTATCCATCAACATTTACATTCATCACTCTTCTAATCACATTCGATTTGCCCTCCTTTATTGCACGCCCATAGACAGTTGATTTACCTTCACTCATCGCTTTAAGGCTTGTATTCACGCCAATGACCTTGTGCATAGCTAACTACCCCTCTCGATCGTAGACACGGACTTCAAACGGACGCATTTTAATTTATTATAATTAAAATAATGCATGTTTTTAAAAAGTAACAAAACCAAATTATTTTCCTTTGTATTGCAAAGCAGTAGATATTTTTTTTATATTGTTTTGTTAAAAAATGAAGGAGTAAAATGGTTCAAATCAACGATTTGGAGGTGATTTTGTGGATTTTTTTTCTTATTATGTGATACCGATAGAAAAATTATGGCTAAACCAAATTACGTATCATATAAATCATGTAGAAATACTAACAATTTTTCTCAGATGTAATTTCTCTGTAAGTGCCGGAGAAAAGCTGCTTCATCTGCACGCTATTTTTAAGCTTTTTCGAGAGAGCAGCCTTCAGTGCAAAATAATTGACAGGCACGTTCTAAATCCATACTCAAAGAGCCTCATATTGTTATACTTAACAAAAACACCTAACACCTTTTTTCCCATTCTGACATAACAAATGAAAACCAAATAGAACGAGTTACATTTTCAATGCCTTTTTCCCCAGAAAATACATTCATGATTTTACCACGAACCGAGGCAAACTGGCAATGTAATATTTTTTGCACCCTTCACCTCAGTTTGGCCCTGAACACGGCATGAATTATTTAGTCCAGCCCTGTGCTCGGTATTAGCATATCATTGTTTTACATTGAATGTTTCGTAGGAAAGATTGAAGGATGAAATAGTTTAGGTATTTTTTTGGTTGTTTTATTGTAGCTAGATTTTTTTCTGTAAGATATTTTATGTTCAGCGTTTTCAGATTTGGTACTTGTGACTTACATAATATAATAATAATTTATTAGCAGCTTGGGTCGATTTCTAGTTTAATCCACGCTTGCCTAGGTGGGTTAAGCAGATGATGATGTTTTTGGATTATGTGGCTAGTATTTTTTATACGAAGCCACACGATTACCTTTTCATTAACCCACCCTAATAACAAGTCTAAACTATATTATAATCCAGTTATTTTGCAACAACTACCTCGTTGGCCTAGTGCGCGACTGTTGAGTAGTAGGTCCTGGGTTCGATCTACAGCTCGTGCAAAGTGTTATTGGGTTTTTCCATCAGGAATTTCTCAGTTGCAGCCACGGAGTCTGGATATGTGCTGGGTTGATGGCAATTGGCTCGCTCCTTATAACATGGCACTTAAAATATTATAAGATATGAGTTCACATTCAAGGAGTTACCATGAATAATCCTCAACAATGAGCCAAGAAAAAGTTAATTAAAACCAAAGCATAGACAAGCAAGCATGAAGTAGAATAGAAGAATACTCGATACTCCACCTGTTGCAGCTAAGTGATCAGTTTTCAAAGTATGAAAACTTATAGTTGGTCGCGAATTAAAATCTTGGTTAAGGATAAAATATTGTATTAGTTTTTCTATGCATTGAAGTTAAAGGATTATAGGGGTATAAAAACAGAGTTTAAAGTTCTTTATCTACCTAGAAAAGGGAGGATGCCCCGACTTGTGGGCGATTTTGTCGGGATTTCCTATTTGTATTGTCTTAAGTCGCGAATAACTTTGCACGATTTAAGATATTAGATTCTTCTTCTCTTCCTTTGTGGCATAGATGGCGCTGTAGTACATTTTGTATCATTTTGCTGAAGTTCTTTTTGTACTATGCTACAGGATGTATTAGATAAAGTGCTATTTGTTTAATCAGAATCGGGTTCATCCTTTTTTAAACAACTAAAACCCTATTGCTATCGCAACAAAAAGTCATCAAAGTGAGCAAACTTGTAATAAGTTAAACATAAAAACAACTACAAACATACTCAGACTCCTAAAATCAAAACCCATTTATAATCAAACAAAAAAGAGACACATTCACCCTTCCACCCAATAAAACTAACCCACACTTTTAACCCCATAAAAGCCAACAAATAAACCCAATTCCCCACGTTTCAAGAAGCAATTTTAAAGCCAGTTATCATTAGATCTAAGTCCAGAAACTTTACGGGTTGTAATTACAAGCCAGCCCCGGTTAGTTCCGCCTTATCTACGCAAGCGGGTTTAAATACTGAGGTAATGGAAGGCTGTACTTACCCATGTTTAGTTTTAACTGTTTTTAGTTTAATGGTGTTTTTAGTTTAAATGGGGATTGGTTGCATTTTTTTGGGGTAAATGTGTAGGCTAGGATGGGTGGTGTTTAAAAATGAGATACTTGGATCAAGATGAATACATACAAAATCACGTCTGTAGTCCCCGAAGCATATAAGGCAAAGGTGGTCCCGGCCGCCAAATGGCGGTTGTTAAACCATGTCAGAGGCCCTTTTTTTTTTTTTTTTTTGGGGGTTGGGAAATCATCAAATAACCCCTCCCGCTCTTAGGCAGAGCGACAGGGAGTGTCAGATTTCTACTGACTAAAAACCACCCATGTTCCTTCTTAGCCCTTCATGTCGAGGCCGCGGTATCCCTTGCGAACAACCCGCAGCCTCAACAGGCGTCGGCCCTTGCATGTTGCTGACATCTCTTTGAGGCGCGCGTGAAACACGAACGCGCCGTCGACACGGCCTGTCGTCGTCATAAGACGGACAGACGGCGAGCTTACCCATCACTCACCGTCCACAGGCCCGGGTCTACGGTGGCCGGAAGCCATCACGTGGCCCCCGACGCCCGGAGCGTCTCCCGCGGCGGCTGGGACGAGAGAATCTCTCCCTCTCACGTTCCGCCACCTCTTTCGCTAGCATCACTGCTTCGCAGAAGGAGGCGACGGCGTCCCATTCCTCCTCGCCCCGGACCATGGCTTGCACCAGGGCCGGACGCGAGAGGTCGCCGCCGCCGATCGCCGCTACGAGAACACGGCGGGGCTTCGCCCAAGCGGGACACACCTCCACAGTGTGCTCCACCGTGTCCTCCGGCCGATCCTCGCAATGGTGGCATCCGGGCGTTTCCTCCCGCCTGATTCGGTGCAGGTACCTCCCGAAACAACCGTGTCCGGTGAGTACCTGCGCCAGACGGAAGGTAAGGGCGCCGTGGCGCCTCTCCAGCCACTCCTCAAAGAGGTGACTTACCGCCACTATCGTGGTGTGCCTATGTCAGAGGCTCTTGAGGTTCAGTCGGGGTTGCGGGCTGTCCGTCGGGGCTGCGGGCTGTTCGCAAGAGATACCGTGGCCTCGACATGAAGGGGTAAGAAGGAACATGGGTGGTATTTAGTCGGTAGAAGTCTGACACTCCCTTTCGCTCTGCCCAAGAGCGGGAGGGGTTTTTTGATGATTTTCCGACCGCTAAAAAAGAAAAGAGGCCCTTGAGATAGTTTAGAAACTCTGACACTAGGGTGTGTGGGGTCGTTAACCCTTACTGCCCACACAATAAGAAGAAGAAGGCAAAGGTGTATTTAGTAATACCGCAGCACCTACATTTCAGCCGCTATGTTAAGTCTCATATAATAGGAGTAAGCGACAAGTCTACCACAATATACCAAAACAACAGCAACTCTGAAAGCCAGAATCAACAGTGGTGAGCACCAGAAAAAAGCCGAGACAATGAAGCTCGACGAAGTCTCAGAGAAACCATTTAACTGTATTTGATCCCGCAACGAAATTAATCAGAGAAGAATAGCGAAAGAGGAGGAAAAACACAAGAACGGCACGTGTACAAGCACGTGCACAAGCTTTAGTGTAAATGTGAGAACTTTTAAACCCCAACAAGTGCCAACTGACGACACCGTTGAATATAATGTTCTAATTAAATACTTCTAGATGTTTCTACTACACCAATACCGAATCAGCTGTATGGTTTTAAAACCCTTGCGTATAACAAATCATCAAGTTTTTTGACTGTATTACTTGGTGGTGTATAGGAGGGGGGTACAGTCGGCAACATAGGAGCTGGTGGCTAAATAAAAAAAGTAGCTCAGGTCGATTTGCGCTTGCCTACGTTGGTCCGTCGATGGTTAACCACCCATTATACAAAATGATTTTTTAGTCACCGTCCAAATTCTGATATATTAATCTATGGCGAAAATCATTGAATACGAAATATTGAGATATCACATCAAAAAGTTTTAACGTTTCACGGAGAGTGGATAATTCTTTCGAGAAAATGATTTAATATGATTTTTTACGTATCGATTTTATTTCAAAAATGGTGTTATGATACCGAATGCTTAGAAAAAAATTGGATACAGACTAAAAAATCATCTTGTATACTGAGTTTCCTCCTTGCCTCTGAAAGCATGTACCTATAAGTCGATGGTCTCAGCTGTCATTTGTATATCTTTGTCAGTCGTTACAGGTAGTCTGACCCAAAAGTCTGACAACCAGTTTTACCAATGGTTATTGTGACCAAATCTGTTTAAATACAAAAAGACAGAACACCAATAAAAATTAACAGCTTGGTCGTCGTGACTACTACAAGCAGGTTTCCACTCAGCATGAGTGTGTGCTATGTACAACCCACAGCACATCTCTGATTTCAGTAGTCACTCGTGAAAAAACGGTCATTGAACTATTGAAATTCCGAAATGAGTAGCGTTTTTTTCCGTTGTCTGTACAAAGAGAGGGGAGGGTAATAATAACTTTTAAATTAATGCGACTTGTTTGTTGGCGGTGCTCTTTGCTTTTAATAATTGCACCTCGTGGGTATCTACCTACCAACTACGTGATTGTGAAGTTTATGAGTTCTGTGAGGACATTGGTCAGCATTTTGAAATACTATACAGGGTGTAAATCAACCCATCACACAGCCGTCAACCAAGCATTCTGTAAATCAAACTAAGTACCCCTACGCAAATATGTTTGCTGGAAAACGACTTTTTTTGGGTCAAAAATCACATTTAACGGTAAAACTCAATGTAGAACGTTGTGCTAGGGGATGCTTTGAATAGTAAACGGATCATGGAGGAAATTTAAGTAAAGTTATAACCTGAAAAACTAGTATTTACAAAAACAGCTATGAAAAATTTGGAACTTTGACCCCCAAAATCTCCGTAACTAAGAGGTTCCCAGGTATGGTCTATAACAAAAAAATAATTAACGAAAAAAGTATTTTTTTTTGCGTAGGGGTACTTAGTTTGGTGTACAGAATGCTTCGTTAACGGCTGTGTGATGGGTTGATTTACACCCTGTATATTATTATACATTCGCATGCATCCCCGGTACAACACTGCCCTGACAACCGATATCCACGCAATTTCTCGGTCACAAGTTAACTGCCTTGTTGCTTGGTCTAGTGGTCGCAATTACGCCTGCTGAGCATAAGGTCCTGGGTTCGATTCTCAGGGGCAAAGTGTTATTGGATTTTTCCATCAGGCAATTCCCAGAAGTAGCCACGGAGTCAACATTTGTGCCCTGTTGATAGCAATAGGCTCGCCCCTATTACATGGGACTTAAATATAACCTGCGAAATGAGCGTGCTGTACAATAAGGTAATTTTGGCTTTATTTTTCGGAAATTACAGGCTTGATGTTATATAAATATGGATGCATTCGAGTAGGAGAGAGGTATAAAATAATTGTTATTTAATTTTTTTAAACTTAATGTACAAAAGTGGTACATAGGGGGACTAAATACACCACCACCACCACCACCCCCAGTCCCCTCCTCTACCAGTTAAACTTTGGTTCACATAGGACAGCATTTTAAAACTGCTGTTAACTAGCCTAACACTAAACGTGATAAAATTTCCTGCATACGCTTATATAGTAGTAAAAGTTCGTTGGAAATTCATTCAGCATTTTATGAGAATCGTAAATCTATTTATTTTACGGCTTGTATTTCATACCTCTCTTTATGATTTATTATATCTAAACGAAGTAATATTTAACGCGACGATAAACCGTTTATTTCTGAGGTATTGAAAAAAGAAAAAAATGGTTGCACATGCAAATAATATTTGCAAATTTTTATTTTATTTTATTTATTTGGGAAAACAAACAATTACACATTAAGAATTACATAGAAACATAAGATACAGAAATAATACAAATGTGAAATCAACCACGTTCTCCACAGATAGTTCATGAGACAATTTGGTAAATTTTAACACTAGCGTTATATATAGTATAGCTGTTATCTTCGGCGACCCCGGACGACTGCCTATTAGATCTCCTCAAGGTAAAGGATCCCCGCTAAAGGCAAAGGACATTAGTAAACCCACATTTTTCCAGTTATGTTTACATCGCATGTTATCGGGGGCGAGCCTTTTGATACCGGGCACAAATCTAGACTCCGTGGCTATTATTGAGTAATTCGTGATGGAAAAACCCAATCACACTTTATCAGTCCCTGGACCTCATGCTCAGCACTCGCACCTGGAACCACTGGAGTAATGAGACCACAAGTCATTGGGCATAAAAAAACTCTTTGATATGACGGGTTGTTAAAATTTCGAACGACGAATGGTCAGTGGGGATCGATACATATAAATAATAATCACCCATGTCACCATGGAGACGATCACCCATCCCCAGACCATTCGCAGTTAGCGTTGCTTCACCTTGTCTGTCAAACCATAACCAACTACAAGCCTTAAATATTCATAACAACACCAACATAAATACTTTTGAATACTTATTTTCTTAATCACTTAACAAACGCTAAATGTAACCCTTAATTCTTAAAAGTAAAACATTAACCTCAAATCGTTTACAAGAAAACCCTCAAAAACGCGTAGTTATTAACCACTTAATCCCCACAAAGGGGTTAATATTAAACAGAGGGAAAAAGATTAAAAACCACGTTTATAGCTAAATAAAAGGGTCTATAGGGAATACAATTTGGGGGTTATTGTTTTAATTGCGGCGTAGATTAAGAGAGAGTATATTTCGAAGAATATTCTGCTGTTTTGGTGTAAAGAGTACCATAAAACTGTAAACGAAATACATTACAATTTACAAACAAATATTGGTTTACTAACCTTAGGAATAATTTGCACCGATTAACGTGTGGAAATAAAATGTAACAAACGAATTTGGCAAAGACATTTAGGTAGGTTATTGTCGTATCGTCGGCACCACGACGGTGTTAGGATTTATTTGATAATTTAAAAATGTTCCTATGAACTAGAACTACCAGTGGTTTCATTTATTGTCGTATTGTCGGCACCACCCTGTATATTGCTTTAAATATAGCTGTTAAATTGCCTATTGAACCATGGCCTATGTCCAGCAGACGTCTTTTGGCTGAAATGATGATAGAACTCTTTAGCCTACTGTCGTGGCAGGTAGCCATTGGCCCAAAAGTCTGACAATCAGTCTTAACGAGGGGTATTATATTATTACCCAATACCAACCTAGGTTGATCAGACAGGCAGTCGCTCAATGTAAATACTAGTATTCAGCTGCATCAGGTTAGGCTGGAAGCCCACCCAAACAACGTGGAACCCAAGACAGAAACACGCTTGAACGATATGACTACACACAGTACACACAGCAAGCACAGCTGACAGAAATCTCTTTTCCTAGACAGCACGTTTCGCCGAAAACTTTGTTGATTTAAAACATTATCCGTAGAAATTTTGGTATATAGGAAGCACTATTGGCAGATCTCTGTTCATAGATAGATAGCATCTCTTGCCGTTAACTTTTTTCATAGAAACCACTGTTTTCAGGTACTACCTCAGTTCACGGAAAGCACCTCTGGAGAAGAAACTATTCATATCGTTTATTGCCCATGGTCCATTCGCCTAGTCCACCTGGGTGTACTACGGGCAATTATTTTTGCCCGTGGTCCACCTGAACGTCTAATCTCTGGTCTTTGTGGTTTCTGCCTACCCCCATGGGAAAAGGTCGTGAACTTATGTATGTATGTAAAAACATGTTCTACACAATTTTAACGAAGACAACACACAGTAAACACCAAATTATACTCATAATACCTTTAGAGAAACAATAATAACATTTTAAATTAAACAAAATGATCTTTAAGCGCTCCTAGCGAGGTGACGTGAAATTCGCGACGCGATAAAACTGAATTAGCATACAAATGAGGGAAGTAATATACCCCGTGTATTCATTGTGTGAATGGCTGCTTATTTTACAAAAGTATGTTTTTTTAAAGTTAGGTGTTTCTTTTGAGGAAGTCACGTTTGAGTATTTATTAGGTGGAGCATTATCATGATATTTTTAATTGAGGAATATGTACGGAACCGCACGTTACTTTTCATATTCCCGCGCCGTGCATTTTGTGCACTCGGCATTTCGTAGCTATCGCTGAGCTTATTTATGTACTGACATTAAATCAATAAGTCAGTATTTAACGGACATTCGCAGTGGTCGGTTTTATTTCATCATCCCCATAGAATCGCCCCAGTATCAATGCAGGAATACCCTACAGAATGTGAGAATATTTTTTGGTTAGTTTGCTACAACATAGGTCAGTGCTACTATATGTAGAATCATACGTCATACTATCCCACTAATATATGCGAAAGTTTGTTTGACTGGATGAATCTTTTTTACTCTTTCACCCAAAAGCTACTGAACGGATTTGGATAAAATTTGGTACTCAGATAGTTTACAACCTGGATTAACGCATAGGATTGTTTTCATCCCGATTTTATCTCAACGTGGGATTATTTTCGAGTTGTAGCGAGCGAAGCCGCTGGCAACAGCTAGTTAAATAAAATGTAAAAGAAAATTGGTAACATAAAAATACTCAAGTGAACTGGAGACAGTTGGTTATAGAAAGTTGCATCCTCAGTTTTCTGAGTATATTTTTTGATAACGATAAGATATTCGTAGCTGATAAATAATTATTTCTTTTTTTAGGACTTTCCAGTTTTTAGAACATTTAATCACACACACATTTACACATCAAACTGGCATGACTCCCAGAATATTATTATTTTAAGCCCCACTGCTGGGCAAAGGCCTCTCTTCACTACTTACACGTGTTGCGATCCAGTGCAATCAATGACCAATTCTTTGGAAAATAATCTAGCCCATTTGGCCATTACCTTCTAAGTCTGCCGTGTTGTCGTTTCTTGCCCAGAATAAAGGCCCATATACTATCAAGCAATAGACACATTCATTCCGTTGAGGAATTGAATTAACCCATAATTTTACAGGCACCTATTTTAGTCATAAGGAAAATAATCAAAATAAACGACGAGTACCATGAATTGCATCATCAACAACAACACACACACAACACAACAAAACACACACACCAATATCGACACAACGACACACATCGACACCAATATCGTGAGGGAATTGGCGTCTCTTAGAACTAAAAATTTCGAAGACATATTGTGACATCTACCAACCCGCACTGGGCACGCGTGGTGAATTATAGCCCATCCCTCTCCTAGAGAGGAGGCCTGAGTCCCTGCAGTGGGAATATTATAGGCTGATGATGATGATGATCATGACCATGAATTGAGCGGAGGAAACACACATAACACAGTAATCTAAGAATTAACTGCAATATTACTTACGTTATTCTTCACTTTCCATCCGTATCAAACTCATACAAGATCACAAAAAGCAAGATTGCTTTATATTTTTAGTGAAGAAAACTCAATATATGAAGAAGGCGAGAGCAAACAAGGATAAATCAAATATATGACGGCACTTGACGGATGATCTACGGTACTGCACAGGTATTGGGTTCCGGATTTGAATATCGTTAGAGTATCATCATTCTTTTATTTCGGAAATGTTTGCGGAACCCTGAAATTTAGAGGAGATTGTTGTTTCATTTTTGGAGGTGCAACAGTAAGGGTATACGAAAATGATGAACTTATAGAATGGAGGTAAATTGTGTGATCTCAAATCACGTTACTAAAGAAAATCGAAAAGCTTTTATATTTTACCTTTAACAATAGGGATGTTTACTGACTAAAACATATTATGTGATTCTAATTAGTCCGTTTGTTAGATTATCGACAAATATTGGATACGTATTTTTTGTTTTATCAAATCAATAAAAATTGACGAAGATAAAACGCGTCAAAGATTTGAGTGGGGGGTTGTGACGTCACTCACCGGCAAAAAATGACATACTAATGTCTTAGAATATGACGTCACACGAGTTTTTAAAGCACTATATCGTCTTCATTGTTTGTTTACGTGAAAAAAGACAAAATACGTGTCCAATATTTTTTGGAAATATATTTGACGGACTAATTAGATTTTTTTAGTTAACTACCCTATCATTATTTAGCTAGAAGATACCACCTAACGTACTTCATCATGCAGCCACTCAAAAATGCAAAAAGGTTGAAGGTACCTTCTATAATAATTCAGCTAATATCTAGAAACTAGAGACTAGAAAAAACATCTCCTATCGTGAAAACCACATTACAAGGAGCTCAGAAAAGCGAAGTGCATGCATACCTAGCACGTTGAAGGCACTAACTATAATAAAACAGCTACTATTTAGACACTAGAACAAACTATCTCCTACCGTAAAAACCACAGTACCAGGCGCTTAGAAAATCGAAGAGCTATTACATACCTAGTACATTGAAGGCGCATTGTGGGACTCGATCCTCACGATGCCGCGATGTTTGAACAGTAAACATCACATTGTACTGGCGTGAGGAAATTTCAATGAGGACTGTTTTTAACTTTGTCTATATTATAAGGGTTTTCAAAGTTTATTTTGTAACGAAGGAGTCTAGTACTGATTGCAGTTTTATGTATTCCTACTACATTCGACGTCGAGTCTTTTAAAAACATTGTCATGGAAATCTTTGCGGAGACCGAAAGTCTTGCACTATCTTGCCATGTGACTTGCAGATAGGTCAAATATACCGTCGCTTCATGAAAAATAGTGGTTTTAAGATCATAAAAGCAAGAGTTAGTTGGAGAAAAGCCAGTCAGATTTATATGATGTCAACTCCATTTGGGAAAGATACTTAAGATTGTTTATTAAACGATTCTCCGGTTCGTGGAGAAAGGAATTTAAAATCGATACTAGCCATTACTCGCGGCTTTACTCCCGTAGTGTACGGAAAATAACCCACGTTACCACTGACATCTTCCTTGTGTCAACCTTTTGTTAGTTTCACCTTTCAGACATCCTCTCCACATGATCAAACCACAGATAAGCATACTCTTTCAACTTCTGTCACTTCATCATTTTCAGTCTCAATTTCACCTATTATAACTTCCAGTTACCATTTTATTGAATCCAAAACCTTTAGAACCTAAAACAAATAAACCGCAGTTTAGTTTCCTCAGTACCTCTCTAACAAACTTCTGCGAAAATCTCCATCCACCACATTGGTATGGAAATTCAATGAAATTCGTTTTCCGTCAATCCTGGGATGGCCAATTGGAACCTAATATTATTTTGGCTGGATTTTACGAAATTGGCCGAGGGTTGACGGAAATAATACGAGCGACGTCAGTTATGAGGAGATTTTGTTTGAGTTTCGAGTTTTTGGTAGTCTATCATGGCCTACTGATAGACCACCAAAACACAAAAAGTAATAAAAATAACTGTTTAACCTATTAAACAGTATTTTTTAGTACTTTTTCAGTTAGCATTGCGTCTTTACAAAGTGCAAATTGAATCGTATAGAATCAACGTGTTAAAAATGGCAATAAAGTAATGTGTTAGTGAAAACTAACCTAGTCATGATCCTTAAATGAATACTATTTTCACCAAATTTGGGAGACGCAAAACTGATTTATGAAATGTAATGGTCGCTGCATCACAATCTCCCTATCTCGCAATAATATTTATTTATTACATAACAACATAACATAACATCACGCCTATAATCCCCGAAGGGTTAGGCAGAGGTGTACCTAATAGTACACCCACATTTCGCCAGTTATGTTTAAGTCCCATGTAATAGGGGGCGAGCCTATTGCCATCAACCGGGCCCAAATATATTATACATATTATATTATATTATAATTATATTTATATTGTACATTATAAATATAATTAACGGCTTTTTGCGTACATAATTAGTTAGGGTATGATGAGGCTGACGTACCTTCGTAAGGTAAAAGCCTCTAAATAAATAAAGATTGAGAAAAAAAAATCCTTCAATGAGTGTGACTGCCTGTTCAGTCGTGTGGTCGCAATCGCGATGGTTAAGCATGACGTCCTTTTTTTTTTTTAGCGGGTGGAAAATCATCGAATAACCCCTCCCGCTCTTGGGCAGAGTGAAAGGGAGTGTCAGACTTTTACTGCCTAAAAACCACCCATGTTCCTTCTTAGCCCTTTATGTCGAGGCCGCGGTATCTCTTGCGAACAACCCGCAGCCCCGACGGGAAGCGTGAGGTCCTGGGTTTGATTTCCGGGTTGTACAAAGTTTTTTGGGTTTTTCTTTCAGGAATGTGCCTCCATGATGGCAAAAGGCATTACATTACTTGCAAAATACGGGTATACTATTAGGTACACCCTTTGGAGATCACAGGCGTGTGTTATGTTATGGTTACGTACAGACAATATTAACTGAAGCAATTATTATTGCACTAAAACGTTTTAGAATAATGAATATGCATCAATATAAATAAAATGTTAAATACACATGCAATAGATAAAAAATATTATATTGCAATATTTCGAAATGCAAATGACTTTTTACAACACATGTCACATATTGACTGTTTTATCTAAAATAGTATGCCATTTCAATAAAACACGGAACATTTTAGTCATAGCACAAAGTAAATATATTTTGTATTTTAAAACAAACGCTAAAACCACAAGGTTCTTAAAAAAATAAAATCCAACTGTTGCCACTTTGTTACGCTCTTGTCAAAATAACAAAAACTTTAGTTTTCGACAGTACCATCACAATGTGCTAGTCAGTGCAAGCTTAAATGTCAACAACTGTACCTACCTAGTATAATAATATACTGTTGTGTTACAATAAACAATTAAATGCATGCAACTAATTTATTTGGTATTTACGAGTAATAGAAGTCATAAGTAATTAAAAAAATAACCTGAATAAGTAATTATGAAAACTTGCAAGAGATAAAAGATTTGCTTTTAGCTTTGTTGGTGGCGTAAAAAAAAAACATTAAAGTTTTAACGTGAAAATAATAAAAAAGTCAAATTAAAACTATTACTAATTTAGAACACACTGCCGCACTCAGAGAGCTTTAATGATTACTTAGGCCATCACTGAGTAAAGGTTTTGACAGTTTTGTCATACAAAAGTATGTCAAATCTTTACTAAGTGACGGCTTAAGTAATAATTAAATATCTCTGAGTACCGCAGTGACTAACCCTTTATTATCTAATGTCACTTGTAGATTGTAGATATACATTAGTGTGTGAGTGTATTATTTATTACATAATAAAGAATATACTATTTTTAACAAATTTCAAAAATAAGAGGTCTTATCAATTCCTTTGTATTTTTTCTTTCTATCCTGACAACTATAGATAAAACACTAATTAAACTTTACTGTGAATTAATAGTATAGTCCTCCTTACCGATTTCGGTAACGGCGACCCTTACAAGCTATTTCCTAGCGTGTGCCCTTAAATGGCTGGCCAGACCGAATCTGCTTTTAAACACCCGGTCACAGCTAAAGCAGTAGAGTTGACCGGAAGAGTTGTACGTATAGGTGTAGGAGGGCTTAGGTTTCACTTTAAGCGCCAATTAATAGTACCGACATAACAAAGTACACTTTTCCACCTCACAGTACACCCACCTATTCTATTCAGCGTATCCTCTGTCTGCAACCCTAGTACCAGCACTTAGACATACTAGGTACCCATGAATGTACTACAAACAGACGTAGGTACACTGACTCTCAGTGTTTACAAATCTTGTGTCTATCGAGCGTAAACATACTTGTAACAAGTGCACTGGCAATGCAAGAGGATTGTTTCAAACAAAGACATTTGAATATACTTGTGAATGGAACAAAGCGAATGAAATCGTTATCTACTTGCGAAGACTTGATGTTGTAGTAGAAATATATCGTGTTAGACTTGGCGATTAAACTACTTCTTCTTTATCGTGTGGTTAAGGCCTTTTTTTTTTTTTTTTGGGGGTTGGGAAATCATCAAATAACCCCTCCCGCTCTTGGGCAGAGCGAAAGGGAGTGTCAGACTTCTACTGACTAAAAACCACCCATGTTCCTTCTTCGCCCTTCATGTCGAGGCCTCGGTATCCCTTGCGGACAACCCGCAGCCTCGACAGGCGTCGGCCCTTGCGGGCCCCTTCCATGTTGCTGACATCTCTTTGAGGCGCGCGTGGAACACGAACGCGCCGTCGACACGGCCTGTCGTCGTCATAAGACGGACGGACGGCGAGCTTACCCATCACTCTGTGGTTAAGGCCTAAGCTGGTGTTAGAGGATGTCGTGTATTTGCTTTTGACTTGACTATACATCATCATCATCTGCCTAGCCTTTTTCCCAACTATGTTAGGGTCGGCTTCCAGTCTAACCGGATGCAGCTGTTTATCGGTATTTAACATGGAGCGACTGCCTATCTGATCTCCACAACCCAGTTCATACTAGGTAATAAGATACTCTTTGGTAAGACTGGACGGTCAGAATTTCAGGTCACTGACTACCTGTTACGTTTGCCAAAGATCTATATATGGCAGCCGGGACCAATTATCGTGCTTTCAGAGGCACTGAGGAAACTCGGTATATCGGGTGGTCACCCATCCACAGACCGAGCTTCGCAAGCACAGCTTTTACCTAAAGATCGACTTGACTATATATGCTGTCGAGTTAATTTTAGTTACAATATTTACAAACTAAAAAAAAAAAAAATAAATAACACACAGGCATAATGGTTTCCTCACGATGTTATTCTTTACCGACGCAAGTGGTAATTATTACACAATATGCACATAAATCTAAAAAACCAGAGCTAGGTCTTGGGTTTGAACTTGACTTAGCAGTTCAACGGTCACGAAACGCCAACTAAATATTTCAAAGAAAGCGTCACGTAAAAAACAACAATTTATTATTTTTATTTTTTCCTTATCACTAAACTGCACACCAACATTTTACGTTTTACAGCATCAACATAATTTTCATTTCAAAACATATAAATATAAATCATAAAGAAAAATCATTTATCTGCTAGCTATGAACGAGTAGTGTTTTGGTGCAATTTTTTGACGTAAGGAAAGTGCTGACTTTCAGCCAAGTTTGAATTTTTATTCAAACTTGATATTACTGAATTTGAACTAACCATAATAATGGCTATTGTTACAATTAAAACTAACAACAAACTATAAAAGGCCCTCAAAAAATTGTTATGTGTCCAGTTTTTTATATAAAATAAAATAATTATCATGTTATTTTTTTAATTTTATTCAAATGTGATACTTGCAAACAGTATTGTGCCAAAGACGTGTATTTCTTGCCGTATTCACTGTTTTTTTTCAATCTGAAAGAGAGAATAAGAGTGTTGTCATAATTATTTTTTTTTTATTTCAAATTGTGCCCTACCTGGCAATAAAAGTTTTATTTTTTGCTTGCAAACCAAACTCTTTTACTGTGACAGTACATTTATTTGTCTGTATGAACGCTGTTAATTCCTAGGAAGATTTGAAAAATAATCAGCATTCAGGGAATGAATTCTTCAGTACTCGGTTATTTGAGAGCCGCAGTTTTTAAAGTTTTTTTATTTTTACCACGAATGTAGTGTGAAAAATAAACAAGTAATTTTTTTATCGAGTACTCTACTCGGGATTTTATAATAAATAATATATTTACTTCAGACTTCTACTATCTAAAAACCACCCATGTTCCTTCTTAGGCCTTTGTGTCGAAGCCCCGGTGTCTCTTTTAGACAACCCGCAGCCCCTTTGTTTACATACTTACGTTACCTAAAAATGTTCAAATTGTTGACCAACAAAAACCTAATTAACCGTCTGCTCGAAACAAATTATATAAAATGGAAACATATTTCTTATTTTTCTTAAATACAAGCTGCAAAAATAAAGCTTTTTATTTGGCGTCGGCTACACGCAACAAGAGTGCACCGGAATATATAATGCGGGACTATTCCACTTTGCCCCACGGATTTGTCCTACCTGTAAGACTAAATAAATGTTTTCAAATACAAGACATTTATTTCGAATAAACCACAAGATAGTGAAGCTACAATCTTAACCCCAAAAACTGTAGTTTTCTAACTCTAACTAAATCTTTTAAATACACAAATTCGAATTACATTTTGAAGCCCGTTTTGCTTAACTTTTTGATAGCAAACCCAACAGTGTCGGATTTAAGAAAATAAATTTATAATAATATCGAGAATTACAAACGAATAATAAATAGTAAATCAAAAGAATATCAGTTTTATTGAGACGAACTTATTTGCGATTGTATTCATTTAATCACAGCTTTAATTATAAATCATCTCAAATCCAACACTGCCAAAACTACTAAAAAAATTAAAAAACACGCCTGCCATGGCAAAAAGTACCTAAACTAAAAAATAAAAAAACAAGTCACACGAATTCAGCGATGAATGGGAGCAAGGTCCCGTAAATGTATTCGAAAATGGAAAACTGAAAACTTTAACTTTTATTGCAGTCGGGGGACAATTCTTTACAGGTCCCTGGACCTGTAAAGAATTGACCGAACTGTCCCCTCATTCATCGCTGAATTCGTGTGACTTGTTTTTTTATTTTTTAGTTTAGGTACTTTTTGTCATGGCAGGCGTGTTTTTTATTTTTTTTAATTATTTATTTTTTATTTCATATCTTTTAGTGATATATCGGTATTTTGACCTATAACCAATCATTTAAGCCGTAAGACGTCCACTGCTGGACATAGGCCTGCCCCAGAAGGGGGAAAATGTGTTTTTTTTTTTTTTTTTTTATTTATTTATCTATTTATGTACACACAAAATACAAAAAAAAAGGAAAAAAACAAAAAAAAAAATAGTAGAGCACAAAGGTACTGCTTATTTCATAAGAAATTTCTTCCAGCAGACCTGCGAGAGGAAAGTTGGATAAGAAATATAGACATTTTATTCATTTCTCAGGATTCCGGTCGGCAAAATCGGAACCCTAATAATATGTACGCTTTGTTATCCGTCTGTCTGTCCGTATGCCTATCCGTCAATCAAGACCCTGTTCCTCAGGAACGTGTGAAATGATCTGAATGACTTAATTGCGTAATTTATACCTACAAACATTTTTCATTTCATGTAGGTATCTATTTGTAAACAATTTACGCTGAATTTAATATATACATGCAATTTACATACAATGATAAGAACTTTGAATATTTTGTTAACATTTTAAGAAATTCAAGTGTAGTGCCAAACAGTTTTAAGTAGTAGGTGCCAAAAAACTTTTACAGAACCCACGCAGTTCAACTCGCACGGTTTTTTTAAACTATTGTTTTATAACACACGTAATGATTTATTCATTTGTGTTAGTAATGAGTTTCAAGTTGAATCTCGCAGTCAGATTTGTCCATACCAAAATCTACCCTGATCTTCTTTTTCTACCCTTTAAGGGGTGATTTTGAAAATTATATTATTGCAAATATTATTATTTCTTTAAATTAATATTTTTGCCATGTTTCAAGTAAATTGATTCACGCATACTGACTTTTCATACAAACTTAAAAACCATTTAGGTGCCGTCGTAGATGGATTTGGGAGTTGTAACCTAGCCAGTTTTATTTCTTTCATTACAGAGAATCTATTGATATGTAGCTTATTCGTATCGGATCCCGGGTTTAAAATGTCACTATATCATTTGTTGAGTAGTATTACTAGTAAACAATAGATATTGAATACTACTGTGGTATATTTTTGTAATCTACTTAATAAGTTCTAGACGATGATTATATTTTTCATTGAAATTTTAATAAAAAAAAATTAAAAGTACTTTTTATTTCTAAACCATGGCCACCCTATTATGTTTTTTGATATTTTATCTAGCCTATGTTAACCGGGGTGACGCAATGAATCTAACGATACCACATACATCAAAATCGGTTCAGGCGTTTAGAAGTTATGGTGGAATAAAGAAACTCACAAACAAACATACATACATACATACATACATACATGAACGTTAAAAACATAACACTCTTTTTTTTGGGCAGTCGTGTAAAAAGTGACGAAGTGGATATCAAAACTATAAACAAAACTTTGTCCCACTAGTGCGACAAATTGGAGGGACGAAGTGGAATATTCCATAATGCGGCCGTCGCTTTCGACTAGTGTGACTACACCTTTATGCCGACGACAATACTGAGTAGGGTCTTAAGTGAATAATCGTTCTGTAGAAAATGGTTTTTGTGAGAAAATGGCAGAATGAGATGTAATTACCAGACGTGGTACGAATTTGATGGTAGAATTCTTTTAGTAGAGTTTTAAGTTTTTGGTTTTATTTTCGGTATAAAGACGTTGGGTACATTTATATCATTATTTTACCGGTACAGTTTTAGAGCAGGGTTTAATTCCTTTAGACTCTATAGCGCTTAAAAATAACTAAGTGAACTAATAGGTATACCTGTGCCTTACTATGGCAATAATTATGTAATATAATATAACACTAGCGGACCTGGCAGACGTCGTCCTGGCCGGACAGCAGCGCCATCTACCGGGTCCAATTGTGAATCAAAACTATTCTCGAATCCACTGGAACACATAAAAAAAAAACATCTTTATCAACGCATTACGAAATCGATTTTCTGTTAAAAACAGCACAGATTCCGATTCCTTTTACTCATCCCCCTTCTGATGTTCCCTAATCGCCTGTTACGATACCAACATGAAAAAGATGAAATCGTTTATTCAGTATTCAATTCGCATAAACGATACGGTGATCCCCTGCCGCTTTCATTTCCAACTGAATGATAATCAACTCCACCGTTCTTCATTTTTTCTTCATTCACCATTAAACGGTCTACATTCAAATAATCGTAACTCATTTTGCTCCTTTACCTTTAATATTTCTGAATACAGAATATACGCGTACAGCATTATTCATGTAATCCGTCAGGGTATCGCACAATCGGACAGTCGGGTAGAGTGGTGCGGACAAAGACGCTGCGAAATGGAATTTTCAAGTAGAAGCACTTGTGAGCGCGAATGTACCGCAGCAGATGGATTACTGGGGAATTGTTGTAAGATTGTTACTTTTAAAGTAGGTCGGGTTATGATGTAGGTGTGAGTGTAGGATGAAACTAATCAAATTAGTTCAATGTTGCTTTAAAAATGGAATAGGTAGATATGAGTATCTATTCATTTTAAACTCACACTGAAATAGACTTGTTGACAAAAAAAAATACTAATTAGTCCGTCAAAAAGCCAAAAAATATTGGACACGTATTTTTTCTTTTTTACGAAAACAATAAATGAAGACGACACGGTGCTTCGAAAAGTCGCGTGACGTCACAGTTTGGTACATTTTTTACCAGAAAGTGACGTCACCAGCCCCCATTCACGACCTTTCACACGTTTTAATTTAGTCAATTTTTATTAATTTATTAAAACATAAAACACGTATCCAATATTTTTCGATAATCTAACAGACGGACTAAACAGAATCATATATTTTTTAGTCAGTCAACTACCCTTTATCGTGTTATTAGTGCCTAACCGGCAGGGCTATTGCGTATCTTTTTAAATGTCAGTGGCTACCATAGTGTCCATCGATTACCTGTCAAATGGTTTATGGTTTGGTACAATATGGAACCATTTGACAGTTAATTGATGGACACTATGATAGCCACTGAAAGTGAACGAAGAAAGTGTCCATCGATTAACTGTCAAATGGTTTATGGTTTGGTACAAAATGGAACCATTTGACAGTTAATTGATGGACACTATGATAGCCACTGAAAGTGAACGAAGAAAGTGACGTCACCTGCCCCCATTCACGACCTTTCACACGTTTTAATTTAGTAATTTTTTATTAATTTATTAAAACAAAAAACACGTATTCTATTTTTCGATAATCTAACAGACGGACTAAACAGAATCATATATTTTTTAGTCAGTCAACTACCCTTTATCGTGTTATTAGTGCCTAACCGGCAGGGCTATTGCGTATCTTTTTAAATGTCAGTGGCTATCATAGTGTCCATCGATTAACTGTCAAATGGTTTATGGTTTGGTACAAAATGGAACCATTTGACAGTCAATTGATGGACACTATGATAGCCACTGACATTTAAAAAGATACGCAATAGCCCTGCTGGTGTCCGAGTTTGTCATGGTGCCTATGGACCTCTGAGTTGGCTTTTACATGTAGTCAAAAAATATCTCTCAAGCATGGTGGTTTCAACACAATATTTTCCTTGTCACCAAAGCAACTGTTCATTATACAATACGCACATGATTCCGAAAAATTAGGGGTTTTGGATTCGAACTCGAGATTAATGACTTGGCAGTCCAACGGTCGCACCACTAGAATACCACTGCTATTGGACGTTTTTAGTAGTATCTTTTCAAAACACCTTCTATAATGTGCAATATTTTATGATGAGAATTGCAAGAAAATTACAATAACCTATTATACAGGGTGGTTCCGACGATACGACAATAAATGAAACTACTGGTAGTTCTAGTTCATAGGAACATTTTTAAACTATCAAATAAATCCTAACACCTTCGTGGTGCCGACGATACGACAACAAACTACCTAAATGTCTTTGCCAAATTCTTTTGTTACATTTTATTTCCACACGTTAATCGGTGCAAATTATCCCTAAGGTTAGTAAGCCAATATTTAATTTTGTTTGTAAATTGTAATGTATTTCGTTAACAGTTTTATGCTACTTAGTTTTATTGTTTTTTTTTCATTTTTTTTATTTTGGTGTTAAAACTTTTTTGATAGTTTAATAATGTTCCTATGGACTAGAACTACCAGTGGTTTCATTTATAATTATTGTCGTATTGTCGGAACCACCCTGTATACTCCCAGTGAAAATGGTAGGTGTAAATTGTATTAGTCGTATTTGTCGCCAAGTCAGCGGGTCCGGTACTCCAGAGTTACACCCAAAGGATTCCTGCCGTCATCAGTCCACCTCTTTCTGGATAGCTTAAAAAAATGTTAATTACTGAAATATTTTCAGCTTTTTAACACTGAATTAAATATGTTGTACAAATTACAGAGATTTGTAGAAAATGTTAAGAGTAGCAGATCGTAGGCAGCAGAGAAACATCGAAGTTTGTGGTGCGATAACTTTATTTTGCGAATGATTGTTCCACAGGCGCGGTGTTTGGCTATGGAATAAGCGTTTTTGTAGCGGTTTTGACTGTTATAGCTAAAATTGGACAATTTCTGATAACTTGATTTGCTATCGTCTGTACCTGCACTAACCAATTGGTTGCAGTCAATACAATAGGGTAGTTGACAAAAAAAAACTAATTAGTCCGTCAGATAGATTTTCAAAAATATTGGATACGATCATGTTTTTTCTTTTTTTACGTAAACAAAAAATGAAGATGATACAGTGCTTCGAAAACTCGTGTGACGTCACATTTCAGTACATTTATTACCTAAAAGTGACGTCACAAGCCCCCACTCATGATCTTTGACGCGTTTTATTTTCATATTTTTTTATTAATTTGATAAAACAAAAACACGTATCCAATATTTTTCGATAATCTAATTGACGGACTAGACTTTTTTGTTAGGCAATCCCTATTGTAAATAGTGTAAAACTTGATAAATATGTCATTCAAAACGAAAACAAATACCTACCTAACTAAATCTCAAATGTCACGTGCGAAAACTAGTTTGGATATGATAGGTGGTAAAATAAAAAAATCCAATTCTAGGTTAAGCTCGCTTTTGAATTTGTATTCATACTTTTTTTTGCGCAATAGAGAATAAAAAAATAGGTCCATTATGACTTTCACCCTATGTTAAATACTGTATTCCAGTTCGTTTAATTCCTGTCGGGGCTGCGGGTTGTTCGAAAGAGATACCGTGATCCCAGACACAAAGGGCTAAGAAGGAACATGGGTGGTTTTTAGTCAGTAGAAGTCTGACTCTCCCCTCCGCTCCGCCCCGAGCGGGAGGCGTCATTTGATGATTTCGCAACCCCAAAAAAAAGGAAGTAAGGTCTGCATCCACTGGGTATACAGACAACTTGCAAAAAAACTGCCTTTGGACAAACTATTTTCAATCTTAAAACCGACGAAATAAAGAAGAATTTCCTTTAAGATATCATGTAAAATTACAGCCATGTAAATAGGTGATGTTGTTTGTTTGCAGTTTCACTCCAAGCTCCGTTGATGGATGGAAGGCCGGAATGTAAATCAAAGTTTAACTATGAACCCCTTTTTTACTTAATGATAGGGCGGGTACGCTCGTTTCTCATATATATT
Organism: Diarsia brunnea; assembly: GCA_949774965.1. Lineage (NCBI taxonomy): Eukaryota > Metazoa > Arthropoda > Insecta > Lepidoptera > Noctuidae > Diarsia > Diarsia brunnea. The sequence continues at coordinate 6,524,237 of OX459022.1, forward strand.
ACGATGTTTTTATAGAACCAAGGGTTGTTTAGTAAGATAGTTTGTAAACTATGATTTATTTGAACATAAATAAGGCTGAGAATTGACACGGATTCATGTGACACTTGTGTATTTCAGGTTTTTGTTAAACGGTGTTAAAGTACAATTTAAAGAAAAATTTAAATTGTAATTGTAAAAAATCTAGCGGTTTTTTAAGCTAATATTCAAAATGTGGCTATATTTGGGAAAAACTTGTAATTTTTTTTTCGGAACTGCGGGCTAAGAAAAGTGGAAATCGCATTAAATGTGTCCGTATTTCTTCGGCGACTTTAAATTGTATCCATATTCTCCGCTATCGAAATTGCGAATACAATCTTTTTTGAATGCCCTAAGCAGTCATTTTTTAACCCATAAATTCATCTTGTATCGTAAACAATACAAGGCATTTGTATCGAATATATCAGGATTTTATGGGCTCTTCAACTTGAGTGCATATTCACTCCCGTCGGGGCTGCGGGTTGTTCGAAAGAAATACCTCGGCAGCGGCACAAGGGCTAAGAAATAACGTGGGTGGTTTTTAGTCAGTAGAAGTCTGACACTCCCTTTCGCTCTGCCCAAGAGCGGAAGGGGTTATTTGATGATTTCACAAACCCCTAAAAACAAAAAAGTGCATAATATTCATTACAATATTATTATGTGTGTCTTATTACTAACTAAAAAAAACAACAGGTCACTGTCATGTTGGTACGCCAATACATTGTCTGCGTTTGGGTGGCAACAGTAACCGATTGCATATTAAAGATCGTCATCATCGACCTAGCCCATATTTTTTATAAACATTTTTTATAATAACTAAAACTTTTGTAAGTGCAGCTACTAAGTAGTTGAAAAAAAAATCACCTTCATTTTTATTTTGAAAACCTAACTTACTTTAAATTTAATAAAACTGTAATGCAAGTGCCTACTCTAATAAATCTCTTTTGTTTGTAAGTAGTCTAGCTTATTAGTAAGTTACATACTTTTGACGTGACAACGTCTTATAAATTGGTTTGCCGGGTGACACTTCAAGAAACTGCGTTACGCTCCGCTCACGTTATGCGCTCACAATGAGAGCGAGTGAGAGGCACGCGTCCAGAGCGAGAGAGAGAGAGTGAGAGAGATAGGCATACACACCGGTTCATGTCTTGCGCTTCTATTTTCGTTGTCACGTAAAACTTTCGCCCGTATACCGCCTTTACAGGCAACCAATTTTTTAAGTTATTTATATTTAAATTTAATTAGATTAATTTCTCGGGCCTCGGGGGTATGTTCGTAAAACGAAACGTATTAATAAGTTTCGTGAAAACAATTGGCAACACCGCCTTTCCATTATGGTCAATAAAACCTGACACAAGTGCTCTTAAAACAATATTCGTTTTAATTTTGATTTGTATATAAAAATGTTTAAAATATTTTCCCAACTATGTTGGGGTTGGTTTGCAGTCTAACCGGATGCAGCTGAATACCAGTATTTTCCATGGATCGACTGCCTTTCTGCGTAATACTAGGTTATGCGATACCCTTCTGGTGAGACTGGTTGTCAGATTTCCAGGTCGATGACTACCTGTAACGACTGCCAAAGATCTATATGTGGCAGCCGGGACCAACAGCTTATCGCGCTTTCCGAGGCACGGAGGAAACTTGATATTTAAAATGGGTGATCACCCATCCACAGACCAACCTAGGCAAGCGTGGCTTAATCTTAAGATCGGCCAAAGTGACAGTTATTATTTAACCGCGAGTTAAAAGAAAAAAGAAGAAAAAAAATACCGCTGATTTCATGTCCACACAAGTAGGCTCAGATAACGTACGTTGCGTAACGCGACAGAGGAAATTAAAGCAATGTTGTGTTGTTTACTTTTATTACTTCACGGGAATTTGAAGTAGGAGACGACGGGAGAACAAACTGTGAATAAGAAAGATTTGTTTTAACCATAGCAAAGGTTAGGGACATTATCCTCCCGTCGGGGTTGCGGGTTGTTCGCAAGAGATACCGCGGCCTCGACATGAAGGGCTAAGAAGGAAGGGCACGCCACGATAGTGGCGGTAAGTCCCCTCTTTGAGGAGTGGCTGGAGAGGCGCCACGGCGCCCTCACCTTCCGTCTGACGCAGGTACTCACCGGACACGGTTGTTTCGGGAGGTACCTGCACCGAATCAGGCGGGAGGAAACGCCCGGTTGTCACCATTGTGAGGATCGGCCGGAGGACACGGTGGAGCACACCGTGGAGGTGTGTCCCGCTTGGGCAGAGCCCCGCCGTGTTCTCGTAGCGGCGATCGGCGGCGGCGACCTCTCGCGTCCGGCCCTGGTGCAAGCCATGGTCCGGGGCGAGGAGGAATGGGACGCTGTCGCCTCCTTCTGCGAAGCAGTGATGCTAGCGAAGGAGGTGGCGGAACGTGAGAGGGAGAGAACCTCTCGTCCCAGCCGCCGCGGGAGGCGATCCGGGCGTCGGGGGCCACGTGATGGCTTCCGGCCACCGTAGACGCGGGCCTGTGGACGGTGAGTGATGGGTAAGCTCGCCGTCCGTCCGTCTAATGACGACGACAGGCCGTGTCGACGGCGCGTTCGTGTTCCACGCGCGCCTCAAAGAGATGCCAGCAACATGGAAGGGGCCCGCAAGGGCCGACGTCTGTCGAGGCTGCGGGTTGTCCGTAAGGGATACCGAGGCCTCGACATGAAGGGCGAAGAAGGAACATGGGTGGTTTTTAGTCAGTAGAAGTCTGACACTCCCTTTCACTCTGCCCAAGAGCGGAAGGGGTTATTTGATGATTTCCCACCCCCCAAAAAAAAAAAAAAAAAAGGGCTAAGAAGGAACATGGGTGGTTTTTAGTAAAATTAATCAATTTTAATCAATTATTTGTTAATTATAGAAGAAAGTTTGTTGTTGTTTATTTATTATGTTGTAGAGAACGTGAGCGATATGTGTCTGTATTTTTATCCTCGATCTCATTTTTTCTCTTTGTTATTTGATTGTTTAGTCTTGTTGTTAGTTGAGTATATATTATTTCTTTACTATTTGCATGCCGTAAGGTAGAGTGTGTTGAAACTTTTTTACAATGTTACCATCTTATTTTGTACACATATTCTTGGCAAAATAAATGATTTCTGATTTCTGATTAGTCAGTAGAAGTCTGACACACCCTTTCGCTCTATCCAGGAGCGGGAGGGGTTATTTGATGATTTTCCACGCGCCAAAAAAAAAAAATGGTGGTTAGGGACATTATCGTTTTCATTATTTTTTTCGCTCATCAGAAGTGGGCTCGGCACTAGCCCAGGAAGGTAGTAGGCGCACTAGTTTCCATGATCCTCGGTATGAGTGTGGGAAGAGAAAACCTTTGTGGTTTTTAGGTGATTTTTTTTTGGTGGGAGAGAATTCATCAATTAGGTACTCCGGCGCTCTGGACGGAGCGGTAGGGAGTGTCAGAATTCTGCTGACTAAAAACCACACATGTTCCTTCTTAGCCCTTTGTGTCCGAATTTCTTTCGATCAACCCGCAGCCCCGATAGGCGTCTTACAGACCCCTCCGCTCGCCCCGGGGCGAAAGGCATCCATGAGGATTTTCGACTCCGTTACAAAAACAATTTTTTTTTCTTTTTCTCAAGAGTTTGTATTGTAACGTCTGCAAAATGTAAGGTCAGTGAAACCTCTTCCAAGAATTTTATACAAATTCTGATATTTTTTCAAAAACCTTTTAAGAAGGCTTTTCCAACGTTTAAGGAAAAATGGTCGCTTAAACAGCCAAACGGGTCGATCACCAGTGTCAAGTAGTGCTTGCCAAGTTTATTCTGTAGATGGGTTACCGACTTTTAGATACAATGCTTGGAATATGTCGTTACTATGTTGTTCCTGTTCCTTCGTAGATCTTTGATAGTTGCTGCGTGTAACCAGAACTTATTGCGGTTGATCTTTCCAAAGAGGATGACTCATCATCTGCCGAGCCAGCAGTGTTTGGGTTGGCTTCCAGTCTAACCTTAAGCAGGTGAATACTATAACTAGGGTTCCGTCCCTCAAAATAAAACCCTCATAGGATCACTTGGTTTTTCGTCTGTCATTCAAAACCCTTTTTCTCAGGAACGCGTGGAGGTATCAAGCTGAAGTTCATATCAAACACTCAAGTCTACTGTCTCTTGGAGCTGTGATAAAATAAAGCGTCTAACTGCCGCACTCAGAGATTTTTTAATGATTACTTAAGCCGTCACTAAGTAAAGATTTGAGATACTTTTGTATGACAAAACTGTCAAAACATTTACTAAGTGATGGCCTAAGTAATCATTAAAGCTCTCTGAGTGAGTTAATCGACGCAATCAAAAGAAACAGTCATTTATGCAGCAAATTTTTGACACTCGCAAGGGAATCAAAACCTACAGGGTACTTCCCGTGAACTCATTTTAAACTTTGTTTGTACGAAAACCTCGGTGCGCTAGTCCGACTCGCACTTGGTCGGTTTTCTGTATATAGCAGTCCAAAATGTCATCATCTTCCTGCCCTTATCCAGTCCAAAATGTAATACCAAAAATATCAAAATACACACCCAAAAACCAACAAGATAATAGGAAAAATGATTTCCTCTTTGCTTCCACAGAAAATTAATCACCCATCTTCCTAACAATGCCTGTTATTTTATATATTATTGGGATCACGGCTCAGTAAGATTCCAGAGATGCTCGACTACCCAGATTGTGGTTATAAGATCGCTTTATTAGCAGCCAGATGTTTCCAGAATGTAGTCCCTAGTTCTATTGCTAAACCACGGGGTTCGGTCGAAGGGGCGCGTTTGGAATTCTTATGAACCATTCTGAAATGGAATAATGGTTTGGTTTTTTGGAACGTTAATACGGTTTATTGTTTTAATTGTTTGTTGTTTTAGGTATTTCTGAAGTGACTTTATGATCAATTTAGATATTACATTTACGACGGCTTACCATTAAATATTATTAAGACAAACACAATTAAGACTCGCTGATGTTGTCATAAGATCATTTAGTGCAGTGTCAGGGCATGGTGAAGGGATTTGAACACAAACTATTACATTATTGTCCTTATATTGAACCAATGTTGAGGTATTGTTTAATGTGGGTGAGGGCTATGAAATTCCAAAATTCACACTGTGACAGGGACAACAATGAATCAAAAAATTATAACTAAACTAGTGGTTCTGGCAGCCTGCCTTTTAGGAGGAGTTCAGTGATATTCACTCGTACAGTAGAATTATTTATATAAAGATTGAAACATTTTCCTAAGTACTTGCCAGGTTTACAAACCACAAACTCACGAGGCCCTAGAAGTGTGGCCCTAGAATTCGGCCATCGAATGAGGTCATAACATCAGAGATGGCTTCTACCAAACCCTCTCAAGAATGCAAGCGTGTCGTTATTTCGAAACACAAACCGTCCTAGATATTGCTCAATTTACATCCAAAGGAACAAAAGTCAACATTTAAACTTTTAATGTAACCATTACAGTTAAGTTGAGTTCTAACGTTAACGATAGTTACAATGTCGTGGCATAGTTCACCGTATTATTACTTAATTCTTACTTAGATATAACTTGGTTTTCTTTGTAGTTTAATTTTGGGTGTGCTGGATAAGTTTTAATTATGTCAGGAAAAGTCATTAGTTGAATTCTAGACTATTAAACTTTACTCGGAAATTGAAATGGTTTTGGGCAGGTCATCTAGAAAGGCGCGGTGATGGCAGGTGAAGTAAATCTGTCACCTGTGTAATGGGCGGACGATATTGCAGTGATAGCGGGAATATCGTGGATGAGGCTGGCACAACAACGTGGGATTGGCACAAGCAAAGAGAGGCCTATATCCAGCAGTGGTTGAAGTCAGGCGGATGATGATGATAATACTCGGACTAATGAATTTTTGCCTCGGAATAGTCTATCATTAAAAAAGGCCATGAAAGAATTTTACACATACATAAACCCACGCCCTTTTAGGCAGAAACCACAGAACGCCAGCCGCTACGATACGTACTTCTTTTGCCTCGTCCACATTCATACATCTGGTCATACACGCACGATTTAATAAAGATTGTTTTATCTCCTTGTTTTAAAATCGGGACCTGACGGCTGACAGCTGACACCCTGATATATAATATATAGATGTATCAATATAACGACTAGATCACGAAATAGGATTAGATGGGCTACCTAACTAATATATAATATATATAATATAATATAATAACTAATAAATAATATGTGTATATGTAAATAAACGCACCTACACAGGTGAAAAAATAATGTTAAATAAAAATTAAATCCGGAAGCGATTTACGGTTCTTGTTACGTAAGTGAGCAGCGTTTTCGACCCATTTGTAGTCATAGGCAAGGAACATCTTCTCTCTCTAAGTACTCCTTAAGAACCAGCAAATTGCTTACTGAACAGTTAAGAAGACCGCCGTTGACTTTAATTTCATCAAAAAACCTCTTTCTTCACTCGTCCCCATATATACATGCAGATACCTGGAACCTATATATTATGTAGGATGTCAGCGCCGCCTGGACATTCCCAAGCACATGCCATACATCGTGTCCAGCGGTCACGCCTGTCCAGCACATCAGCAAAAAACAATCATACGTTTATCTATACGGGATAAAATTTGGTAACGAGCTAAAGATGTAAACTATTTGTTTGACCGCGAGCTTCCCCACTAAGCGCGATAGATGGCGTTGTGCGATTTGTGTCGCTCGCTGAATCGCGGTGTTAAGATTCTCCGCCGTGCTGATATAAGGTAGCGATAAAAAAAATATTCTGGTGTTTGTAATACAAAAAAATGATTACCATAATTATTATACATAATCCCCCGGGCAGTTGACGAGTGCCGAGCCGAACACTATTAAACCCGTCTCAGAATTTACAGTTTACTACAGCGTTTTGTCCACACAACAAGGACGCGCGCGAGTTCGCGTGAAATGGAAGGAGTGGAGTAAGGCGTTTGCCCAGGAGTGGATAAGGCCAGGAAAAGAAATATACCTTGAATTAAAACATAGGATACTTTTATCCCAGTAGTATCCCGTAGGATAATTTTGTCAAACTTCATAAGCAAGTTCAAAATAACAATATTGTAAAAATGTAAAATCATCTTCATAATTAAAAAGCACAGTTTGGTTTCAGGATGTGGGTAAAATAAAAGCTCTGTTACCAATCCCCCTTCTGAAAACAGAACACTCGCATATTCCTTTCATTAAACATATTATTATTGGCTGATTTCATCTATCAGTTCCCGGAAACATATTGGTCCAACCACATTTTAAGAATCTTACTCCTGGTAGACTATGAGAATACTCGTTTAAAAACAGCCAATATAGTTAAATAAACTCACAAAATGTCAACAAAAGAAACGGACGAAAAAAACACCGTCGAATACAGAGTCTACTGTATTGGACGATGTTTTTTTTCTAAAAAACAAGCTTTTGTCCAAACAAAATCGTATAAAAATCTAGCCTAAAACCCTAACACATGTATTTTGTCGTCAGTGTATAGCCGGCTTTATGTTATGATTTTTCAAAACATTTTCATAGGCGTTAGGGCCTCTACACACGACCGATAGGGCTCCGACACGACATTCGAAACAAATGATATGCGCATACATTATTATGTACTGATAGACTTCAGGAGCGGTAAAATGGCGCTTTGAATATGTTCTTGGGTTATTTAGCCTATGCCTCGTTTTATCTACGATTTTGTGGTTGGTATTAACGTTGTTTGTTGATTATTGATGTCATCATCCACCTGTACAATTTACTGCTGGATATTGGCCTCTTCAATTGCACCCCACTCTCCTCGATTTTTGCAAACCTCATTCAGTTGCTACCAGCCACCCTGCAAAGATCGTTCCTCCACCGAGTTTGAGGTCTCACTTCATTGTACAGGAAGCTCGTACAAAACGAGGCCAAGTTATACTGGAAATTTATAGATTGATGTGTTACCGTGTGTAGGTACTGTAAGAAGTAAGAATAGGTTCCACTTTACGCTTGTCGATTCGTGGTCACTCAAAACCAGGTCTACCCCAGCGGTCATAAGTTCTGGTCACGTTTGCCTGGGATAGGTAAAGCATGTCTTCTTCTTCCATACTTCTCTATTATCCGTCATCTTGTAAGACAGCTCCATTTTTGCCATATCATCCTTCCTAAATTGTTACAGGATAAGTAAGGTAGAAACTCAACTGCTGTTGTAGCCCTGCTATAAGTAATAATATTGTATTATTATCTGCTACTAATTTTTTGTATAAATACACTAGAAAACTAAAATCGGTCCCGCCATCGCCGCTATCGCCAGCCACATCAATAGATTGCAACCATTCCAAGCAGAGGCAGGTCACTATACAGTGTGTAAATCAACCCATCACACACCCGTCAACCAAGCATTCTGTACATCAATCTAAGTACCCCTACACAAAAATTTTTGCTGGGAAATGATTTTTTTTTGGGTCTAATATCACATTTCACGATAAAACTCAAAGTAGCGCTCTTAAAACAATGTGCTAGTGGATGCTTTGAATAGTAAACGGGTCATTAAGGTAATTTAGGTAAAGTTTTAACCTGAAAAACTAGTACATATTTACAAAAACAGTTGTGAAAAATTTGGAACTTCGACCCCCAATATCTCCGTAACTAGGGGGTTCCCAGGTATGGTCTAAAACTTTTACACCCTATATAATAATAATATTATTTATTTATCTATCACCTTACATCTATCATTACAGGGCAACCCCAATGCGATAAATGCGCCTTAATAACTTAATCCTAACTTAATTGCTACTTATAACTAATAACAAATAAAGCATTCCTTGTGAATTCACTCAGAGAACAACAGAATAAGTTCGTCTCACTGGCTATGAGATTGAGCGTTCGGAGTGCACGCGTCAGGGGCGCCTCCTGTAAAAGGTTTGTCCGAGACCGCGGCTCCACTAGCAGTCGTGGTTGTCGTCTTCGCCACACGTACCTATCCGGAACACACAGGCTTACTTGGCTTAAAATAAGAGCATTGTACACCTTTCCTCTCAATAATTTAAATATATATTATTGAAGGTGCTAAACTGAACAAATCAAATAAATATTACGGTTTGTTTCACATATATTTTTCACTACACGTCTTTCTATTTCAACGCCAACATATCACCCTGCAGCATTTTAAAGCTGCCCCAAACCCATGTCGATACGCTTCCGATCGCGAACACGTCGGTTAAAACAAAGCTGCGTAGCGGTTGCGTCGTCGTCGGCTAGCCGCTAGTCATGAATGTGTCGCCGGCTTTATTGTGGTTAAAAGTAACAGTCACAGGTATATTATGTGGGGTGTAGTGTGTAAATAGTTATAAAAACTCTGTTAATAGATTGATTGTACACTCAGACAATATTATCTAAGTTTTCAATCATAATAGGGATAGTTTCCTGACTAATAAAATATGATTCTGTTTAGTCCGTTCGTTAGATTATCGGAAAATATTGGATACGTGTTTTTTGTTTTATCAAATTAATACAATTTAACGAAGATAAAACGCGTTTAAGATCATGAGTGGGGGCTTGTGACGTCACTACGTGGTAAAAAATCTGGTTCGATGTGACATCACACGGCTTTTCGAAGCACTGCATGGTCTTCATTTTTTGTTTACGTGAAAAAAGAAAAAATATGTGTCCATTATTTTTTGAAATTCTATCTGACGCACTAATTAGATTTTTTTGTCAAGTACCCTACTGTAGTGGTGAGATAAAGGCAAGCACTAACGAGACTGCCGCAAACACTTTCAAGACGCTGATTACGATCACGTGTGTTGATTGTTTTACAGGTTTAAAACAATCAACATAAACAATGTGATGTGTGTGAGAGCAGTGGTGGCCCAATGGTCCTTTTGTTATAGAGCAGCTGTGATCCAGTGGTGGCGGCCCCGACTTACGAACAGTGAGTCGTGGGTTCGAACCCAGTCAGGCGCATTACTTTGTGTAATTTATTTCATCACCCTGCTCTCAAAACGGTGAAGGTAAACATCGTGAGGAAACCGGCATGTCTTAGAACCAAAAAATTTGAAGACATGTGACATCTACCAACCCGCACTGAGCCCGCGTGGTGGATTGTAGTCCATCCCTCTCTTAAAGAGGAGGCCTGAGTCCCTGCAGTGGGAACACATGGCTGATGATGAAACAATGTGATAGCCTAGTAGTGTGACCGTCGGACTGCCCCATAGGTCTCAAGTTCGAACCCAAGACACGCACCCCTGATATTTATCAATATGTATCTATTTATTTATTTATTTATTTATTTAGGACAACCAACAAAGCATACACTAAAAATACATGTTAAGCTATTCATAATTTCATACTTATTATAGTGTAGCCTTAATGAAAGGCTGCCACGGCATGCGTTAATCATAGGAGCCAGAAATGTAATACAAATTGTTTGGTACACATACACAGTTAATTGTTACATAAATCAGACATATAATAAAATTATAAAATAAAAAATTATTAAAATTTGACTGCTGGATTTGCTTGCCAGCCAATGAAAAATACAGAAAAAAAAAGACAGTTTCTAAATCTTTATGTAATGAAAAAGATAATAGAAAACAATATTGATTATGAATTTAATTATTATTTTAATTACAGTTACAATTAATTACTTTTATGATAATGCCCTACGCAAGGCAGACTTGATTATATGTAAAGAGTAAGACATATCAATATCTACACTGGGTGAGCATGACAGGCGACTAAACTGAACCTGCATTCTGTTAATGGTAGAAAAATGACCAAGATTGGTTTTAAAGCCCTTAGCGCGAAGCAACCGATATTTAGACTATATGTATCACCGTTGAAAACCAGAGCTTTCAGGAGTTGTAGTGGTTTGGGAATGAAGTGGTGGGCTTGTCGTGCCCTACTACATGTAACTTATATAACTGGCTAAATGTGGGTGCATAGGTACTAACTCTTCAAAAAGTACAGGTGTGATGTTATGTTAATAAAACTGGCCAAGTGTAAGTCGTACTTGCACATGCAGGGTTCCGTACCATTGTAGTATATATTGAGGGATTTTCCATGTTATTTTAGCACCACAGACTTCTTATAGGTTTTCCTGTAATCTTAAGTGTTTAACTAGTTTCTGTATTGTTTTCGAAAGTTTAGGCTCAGTAGTTTCGGAGATAAGCGGTGGGGGGAATGGTCGGACAGACAGACAGACACACGAGTGATCCTATAAGGGTTTCGTTTTTTTCCGTTTGAGGTACGAAACAATAAAAACCATCAGTACTATAAAGCTCTGCCTACCCCTTCAAAACAAGCGTGAATATAAATTTTACGATTCTGCAGGTTGCGTAAATAAACTCATCTACCGGCAAAAATATCGCGCATCGCTTTGTGTAGCCTACCTATTGTGTTTTTAATCTCAAAATATGCACGCAGACAAATAATTGAGGATTAATGGTAGATGAAGAGTTATGGGTTAAAGGGGCGAGTCTGGGGGCGAGTCAGGGGGATGAACAAAGGTTGAGTTTTGTAGTATCGCGATTATAAAAGGGCTTTGTGATATAAGTTGATAACATACAGGTTTGAGGGCAAGTTTTAAAATTACTCGTAGACGGCTGAGAGACAAATTAACCAAAACCTTTGAAAAAACTTGCTCACTTCTGCAAATTAGTGTTCTTGCTACAGAATTACGATACCTTGGGTAAAAAATTACACTAAAGAGGGAACAGTCACTCTTAAGTGTCTGTAACTATAAAATAAACCGGTCTCAAACATTGTATTTAATTAATCAACAAAAACGTTTGTGTTAAAACTAAAGAATAAAACAATTAATATTTTTGTATATATTTATTTATAAATGTGGTTAGCATAATTTAAATTAAGGACAAGACATCAAGTTTTGAGTCAGCGTTTTTGAATTAACCAATTATTATAATATTATGTCAATAATCATTATAATCAAAGGTAAAGAATATATTATGCCATTAAGTGCGCCTATGTACCATTCTTGTACACGAAGTTGCTTTACACAGGGCCTGATGTGACAGTAAAATGCTTGATTGGTTTCCTTTTGAATATTATTAGAACGTTTGTTACAGAGTTCTTCAGGGTGATCCGCATGTGTTCGCTTCTTTTTATTGTTTTCCCTAGTACGGAGGTAAAATCTTGCTTACCTCAGCGCATTTTGTTGTAATCACGTTCATCCGTCATTTATGTGGGCTTCAATTTTGACTTGATTTGTTCTTCCAACTATTTAATTTTCTCACAAAGTTTAAAGATTTTGGAGTCCATTGTCTCTTTTATTGGAGGTTGATATTTATCATCGGTTTGCGTAACAGCATCACGTTTTTATTTTTGTCTCAAAAATAAACATTGCTTTTGTTATCCTTTTTAGCTGATTGAGTGACTTTGCTTGCTGCTAAACAAGGACCAGGGCAGGAAACCAATTAAGTATTTCACTGTCACATCAGGGCCTGATGTGACAGTGAAATACTTAATTGGTTTCCTTTTGAATATTATAAAACGTTTGTGACTGGGCTCTTCAGGGTGATACGCATATTTGCGCTTCTTTTTTATTGTTTTCCTTAGTACGGAACATTTGGCTTTCATCAGTGCATTTATATAAATAAATAATATCAGCCATTTGTGTCCCACTGCAGAGCAAAGGCCCCCCTTTCCTCTTTCCACTTATCCCTATCCAGTGCTCCGGTTTGCCAATCCCTGCGAAAAGAATCCAGTTCGTCCCGCCATCTCGTTCTGGGCCTACCCATTGCATGGTTGCTTTGGCCCACAGCTCCCCCGGCATGCGGCAGATGTGGCCAGCCCAGTTCCATTTGAGCTTGGCAGCCGTGTGACCCACATCAGCAATTTGAGTTTTGGAACGCAGTATCGAGTTTTTTATGTGATCAGTGAGCATTTATATGCTGCATGTAATTACTTGTATGTTTGTATACCAAGTCATCAGCATATGCAATAACATTTCTGTTACTCAGTACTTTTGCAGTGTTGTTAAATCCATTAGTTCGGCTAGTTTTGAAAAGAAAAGAACACATTATTACCCTCCCTGTTCTTATGTTTAAATTGAACTTTTTTTTTACCATTTCATGAGAGTTTGCTTTATAGGATTTAACATCGTCATCGAAATCGTGATCATTGTCAGAAACACGTTGGTCCATCATTTGCGTGGGCTGAAAATTAGATTTGATTTGTTCTTGCAACGATTTAATTTTCTCACAAAGTTTGGCGATTGTAAACTACATTGCCTCTATTATTGGAAGCTGATATTTATCCTCGGTTTGCGTCCCAACATCACAAGTTTTTATTTTTTTCTGAGAAACATTGCTTCTGTTATCCTTTTAAGCTGATTGAGTGATTTTGCTGGATGCAAAACTTGAAACAGGGCCTGATGTGACAGTGAAATGCTTAATTGGTTTCCTTCTGAATATTTTAGATCGTTTGTTACTGGGTTCTACAGGTTGGCCAGTACGCATGAAGGGTTTTTTTTTGTTATAGTTATCCCTGGTACGGAACACCTTGCTTTTCATCAGAGCATTTTGCTGTAATCACGTTGGTCCGTCATTTGCGTGGGCTGAAAATTTGACTTGATTGTTCTTGAAATTTGATTTGTTCTGGAAAGGATTTAATTTTCTCACAAAAATTGAAGATTGTGAACTTCATTCTGTACTATTGCAAGCTGATATTTATCCTCGCGTTACGTCCCAACAACACGAGTTGATCTTCCATAGATTTTTCGCACAAAGTTTAGAGATTGTGAATTCCATTTGTCTCTATTATTATTGGAAGTTTACGTAACAGCATCAACATTTTTTATTTCTGTCTCAAAAACATTGCTTTTGTTATCCTTTTCAGCTGATTAAGTGACTTGCTAAACTTGAAACAGGGCCTGATGTGACAGTGAAATGCTTAATTGGTTTCCTTTTAAATATTTTAGAACTTTTGTTACTGGGTTCTTCAAGGTGGTACGTATGTTTGTGCTTTTTTTATTGTTTTCCCTAGTACGGAACATCGTCATCGAAATCGATATCATTGTCAGAAACACGTTGATCCGTCATTTGCGTGGGCTGAAATTATGACTTGATTTGTTCTTCCAAAGATTTAATTTTCTCACAAAGTTTGGAGACTGTGAACTTCATTGTCGCTATTATTGGAAGCTGATATTTCTCCTCGGTTTGCGTAACAGTATCACGAGTTTTTATTTTTGCTATAAAAAAACCTTGCGCTTGTTATCGTTTTTAGCTGATCTATTATGGTGAGCATGGGTCAGTTCCTGATCAGGAGTCTTTATTCTCGGCGAGTGCTGGAAAAAAGAATGAAAGTTAAAAATAGTTTTTAGATCGTACCTAGATAATTTTGTATTTGGTCTGGAACTTTCCTTAATGCGAACTTAGATTGAGATATTGTCTTTGCATTTTTTTTATTTTTGATTTAACTACATACTAGGACTAACAGTATATTTTTTTTTGCGAAGCTGTACCTTTAACTGGTTATTTCTTAAGTAAAGCCTCAATCCCAAATAAATTTCCTAACCAAACACATTCAACACCTCAGATCACAGGAAAACGTATTAGAAGTCTATCAGTTCAATAGTTTGATAGATATTAGACACTTCCAAAGCGGTAAAATTAGTGTCCCACCTCTAACTTCTTAATTATGAGAGTGAAAAATCCTAAAAAAATATTTACTGTATGTGTATTTACCAACCCACACTGGGACTGTGTGGTGGATTATAGTCCATCCCTCTCCTAGAGAGGAGGCCTGAGGCTCTGCAGTGGGTACTGTATAGGCTGATGATGATGAGATGAGATGATGATTATGCTGTAGATCACAATGAAAACTTTCAACAAAATTGGTTTGTACGAGATATAGTAAATAGTTTTACACGACTGCCCAAAAAAGAGTGTTATGATTTTGGAGTTCATGTATGTATGTATGTTTGTGAGTTTCTTTGTTCCACTTCGAAATATATAAAAGGGTTTAGGAATAAAAACAACTTAGTTTTTTTCGCTCACGTCCACACTCACGAGGCCCGGCCGCGCGGCTCGTCATCACGGAGCCGGGCGGCCCTAATGGTAAAATCGCCCTAGTTGTAAAATCGAAATAGCAATGACAGTATTTTTAGAAATATTCGATCCTTTCTTTTACTGCCTATCTCCAGTTGACACAAAGTTAATAGGATTATAAACAATGGAATTTTTTGGAACCATCACCTTAGTAGGTACCTAATATATATAAATAAATACCGACATAAAATACCATGCCTAGATATCTGGAAGTATTTACAGTTGTAGAAATGGTATGTAGTAGAAGGTACCATCATCATCATCTTCCTGCCCTTATCCTATTCTATTTAGGCTCGGCGCAACAAGTTTTTTTCTGCCAGTCTTCCTCGTAGAAGAAGAAAGTACCATATTATTTGAATTAAAATAATCTCTTAAGCTTATCAGTGGAAAAAAAATAGATTCTGATAAACATCTCTGTAACAGTGACCTAACTTGTGTAATATTCTAGTAGTCTTAAAATCTTTAGAAAACACTTGCCTTGCAGCAAAACAAAAAACTAATAATAATAATAATTTATTAATCGTTGTTACAGTAAATCCTTAATCTAACTTAACGTTAATTCGACTGCCTCGTTGGTCTAACGGTCGCAAGCGCGACTGCTGGGCATGAGGTCCTGGGTTCGATTCCCGGGTCGGGAAATGTTATTGGCTTTTTCCATCAGGAATTTATCAGTAACACTCACGGAGTCTGGATTTGTGCCCGGTTGATGGCAATAGGCTCGCTCCCTATTACATGGGACTAAAACATAACTGGCGAAATGTGGGTGTACTATTAGGTACACCTCTGCTTAACCGGCAACCGGCGTGATGTTATGTTATGTTTAAAAAATGTAGCAAGTTATATTTTAACATGCTTACAAAACAGAGGTCCCCAAACTAGGCTGTGCCTGTATCTTGGGGGCCGGAGTTGCGTTAACTAATAGTACCTACTCCTACAGCTCTGATCTCCGAACTAAAGGCTTCATAACCTAAATACACAAAGGAAGTCTGCTTGCCAGCATTTTCGTAGGATGAAACTGTTTCGAACCTCTCGTAATCCGTTCAAATTAATGTCTTGAACAATAACTAGGCGATATTACACGGCTTTTGTACTGTGGAGAGGTCCAGATTTTGAAATATTCCATGTTTGACGATGTTTGAATGGAGTAAGAAAGTCAGATTAAAATGGGCGGAGAAGATCAATTATTTTGAAAAATAGACATTTTAATGAGCTACAGATTAGTAGATTAATTTATTATTAAAATAATCATGACATGAAACACAGACATGATAAATTTAAATCAAAAGTGATAAATTTAAATTGACTAAATATTTTTGCAATGTTCAAACATTGCAAAAATATTTAGCGTAGTGTGTGTGTTTTAGTGTAGTGTTTAGTATTTAGTAGCTTTTATAACTTACAATTGAATCGTCAGTTATGAGATATTTTCGGTGATTATATTCTATTAGGTACTTTGTTATGAGCTCCCGATGGCTGACGCTGTTGTAGTTAGGTGCAGATAAATCTATTTACCCTTTTTTTTTTATTTTTTTTATGGTGGGTGGAAAATCATCAAATAACCCGTCCCGCTCTTGGGCAGAGCGAAAGGGAGTGTCAGACTTCTACTGACTAAAAACCACCCATGTTCCTTCTCTTCATGTCGAGGCCGCGGTATCTCTTGCGAACAACCCGCAGCCCCGACGGGAATCTATTTACCCTCATTCTCACTTTGTGTCGAGTTCTTTTGCGTGTAGAAAAAGACTTAGAAAAAAAGAGGAAACAGATTGGTCTGCACCTAACAATTTATTAACAATCCACCCGCATTCTTCTGTTGTTACGCGATCATGGCGCTTGCAACAGCGTGTAATATCAGGAGGCCATAATAATGGATAATCACGAAAAATATCCCGTAAGTGACTATTGAAGTTAATATTAGGTCTAGTTCTGCTTGGGCCCATCAATTAGTATCTCATTTCCGAAAAGTTCTTCTTTTCTTCGCGCTTTCTGTGGGTACTGCGGCAGTACCCACAGAAAGCGCTTTTTAATCCAAATCCAACGTGACAGTACTACTGCCACGTTGGATTTGGATTAAAAAGTGAGCTATCTAATATTAATAGTATGTTCCCGCGACCATCGCTTCTGTTAGGACGTGGCCTTACAATCAAAATGCAAATTAATCTATCACCACACCTAATTCTGACAGACATATCTCGCAAAAACAGAAACGCAACAACAAAAAAAAGAACCAAATAAAATCAAACAAAAATAACAATTAAAATTAATGATAGCTGAAACGTAACAGAGGGTCCTCTGTATAGGGCGGTGGTCGCAAATGAATGAAAAAATAAACCAAACTGGAATTTATTTGAAAACAATAAAACAATGATAAATGCGTAGAATCTGCAGTCGACGCAATTTATGGAGTATTCCACCATAACCCCCATGGATTAAATAGGCTGTGTCGGTGGTACGGGAACCGTGGGTTGGTTGTCAAATAGTAAAATAGGGATATATTAGTACCTAGTTAGGTATTAAAGTTATCCTATCTATGTTATTTCTGGCAAGAATTTGAATTTTGATATCTCAGCAGGGAAGCAAGAGGATTTCTAATTCTATTAGTGGTATTGATTGATTGATTTTTAATTTTTGTTTTTGATATTTATTATTTTTAATTTTCATTTATGTTTTTGAGTTTAATTTCGATTGTGATATGTTTTATTTATGTGATTTTAAATTGGTATGGATTTTGATATCTGATTAAAGAAATATTATTATTATTATTAAAAGCTAACAAGGTAACATTAAGTATATCTTAGCATTCTATAATGTTCCCTATGCTGGGACTCAAGCTCCTCTCAATGAGGGAATGGACTTTAATGAAATCTACCACGTGGATTCATTGCGGGTTGCGGTCAAATGTCTTCAAATAGATCATGCTGGTTGCTCCACAGTCAAGTGATTTCCTTCACAGTTTTAATAACAGTGGTGACGAAATAAATTACACGGTAATGCGCATGGGAGGCATCGACCCCACTCGTCGGGGCTGCGGGTTGTTCGAAAGAGATACCGCGGCCTTGACACAAAGGGCTAAGAAGGAACATGGCTGGTTTTTAGTCCGTAGACGTCTGACACTCCCTTCCACTCTGCCCAAGAGCGGGAGGGGTTATTTGATGATTTTCCACCCATAAAAAAGGCAGCGACGCCACGACGTTTTATTCTAAACGGAAACTTCATCAGACATTCTGGAATCAGCGTAAAATTCTAAGATGGATTTTACTCTCGTTCACTCTTTGTCAATATTTATTTATTTATCTTAAAATTTATTGTTTTTCAATCACAGTTGTCAACAAAATACAGACTGCATGCGGGCTACTAAATGGCAGTGAACTAGACCATTAATATAACAATATTCAATGAAGTGTCAATCGAAGTACTAATTAGGACGTCATTAGTTAGCCCATTAGTCCCGATTTCCAGAACAATTGATGAACTCTAAGTACCCACACATACAGTTAGTACGTATAGGAAAACGTAGGGTAGAAGAGACACTGACTTGCGACGCAAAAACGACGACCACGTGCAAAAAAATCTGCTTTTTCCTACAAACGATTCTAGCTATTTATTAATTATCAATGTTGTCAGTTACTAAGTTTAATAAGAACTGCCACTCGGGTCGATCTTTGGGTAATGCTGTGCTTGCTTAGGTCGATCTGTGGATGGGTGACCGCCCGACATACCAAGTTTCCTCCGTTCCTCGGAAAGCACGTTAAGCTGTTGGTCCCGGCTGCCATATATGGATCTTTGGCAGTCGTTACAGGTAGTCAGTGACCTCAAATTCTGACATCCAGTCTTACCAAAGAGTATCGTATTACCTAGTGTTAACTGGGTTGTGGAGGTTAGATAGGCAGTCGCTCCATGTCAAATACTGGTGTTCAGTTGCATCCGGTTAGACTGAAAGCCGACACTAACATAGTTGGGAAAAGGCTAGGCAGATGATGTTGTCAGTTACCAAGTTTATAAGCTAATGGCTAAATAATAATAGTCGCTGGGAGCGAAGGGGTATCGTACTACCCAGTGCTAACTGGGTTGAGGAGGTCAGATTGGCAGACGCTTGCTTCTCCTAAGCCGCGCCACAAACATTCCTTTCCACCGTATCTAGCCTGATCCAGTCTGTATTTAAAAGGTAATAATAATAATAATAATAAAAATCTTTATTTATACAAAAACCTTCAACATTGCTTAAAAACTAGGTCACATGAATTTCAGTGAATTAAAGGTCATACAGATAGAGTAACCCTGACTCCCAAACTAGGAGATCCTGTGACTTAGGAGTCAGTGTTCTGCTGTCACTATGATACAAAAACCTTTTACTAAAAAGTGTGTTAGAAAACAAAATTATGGCAAAAAAACAGATTTGAAAGTAAAAACTGAATTATTTAACAAAAATTAAAATAAACTAAAACTAGGAGTAAAGGAATTTATTAAACGGAATTGTATTATGTGTGTGCATGTGTAGCTAATTGTATGTGTTGATGTGTAGGTATGTGTGTGTGAGGGTGAACGTGTGTATTAAGGGGGTGTAAGTGTGCATAAGGGTGTGTGAGTGAATGAGAGTGTATATATTAGCGTGTATATGTGTTTCTGTTGCTGGGTTCTACAGGTTGGCCAGTACGCATGAAGGGTTTTTTTTTTGTTATAGTTATCCCTGGTACGGAACACCTTGCTTTTCATCAGAGCATTTTGCTGTAATCACGTTGGTCCGTCATTTGCGTGGGCTGAAAATTTGACTTGATTGTTCTTGAAATTTGATTTGTTCTGGAAAGGATTTAATTTTCTCACAAAAATTGAAGATTGTGAACTTCATTCTGTACTATTTGCAAGCTGATATTTATCCTCGCGTTACGTCCCAACAACACGAGTTGATCTTCCATAGATTTTTCGCACAAAGTTTAGAGATTGTGAATTCCATTTGTCTCTATTATTATTGGAAGTTTACGTAACAGCATCAACATTTTTTATTTCTGTCTCAAAAACATTGCTTTTGTTATCCTTTTCAGCTGATTAAGTGACTTGCTAAACTTGAAACAGGGCCTGATGTGACAGTGAAATGCTTAATTGGTTTCCTTTTAAATATTTTAGAACTTTTGTTACTGGGTTCTTCAAGGTGGTACGTATGTTTGTGCTTTTTTTATTGTTTTCCCTAGTACGGAACATCGTCATCGAAATCGATATCATTGTCAGAAACACGTTGATCCGTCATTTGCGTGGGCTGAAATTATGACTTGATTTGTTCTTCCAAAGATTTAATTTTCTCACAAAGTTTGGAGACTGTGAACTTCATTGTCGCTATTATTGGAAGCTGATATTTCTCCTCGGTTTGCGTAACAGTATCACGAGTTTTTATTTTTGCTATAAAAAAACCTTGCGCTTGTTATCGTTTTTAGCTGATCTATTATGGTGAGCATGGGTCAGTTCCTGATCAGGAGTCTTTATTCTCGGCGAGTGCTGGAAAAAAGAATGAAAGTTAAAAATAGTTTTTAGATCGTACCTAGATAATTTTGTATTTGGTCTGGAACTTTCCTTAATGCGAACTTAGATTGAGATATTGTCTTTGCATTTTTTTTATTTTTGATTTAACTACATACTAGGACTAACAGTATATTTTTTTTTGCGAAGCTGTACCTTTAACTGGTTATTTCTTAAGTAAAGCCTCAATCCCAAATAAATTTCCTAACCAAACACATTCAACACCTCAGATCACAGGAAAACGTATTAGAAGTCTATCAGTTCAATAGTTTGATAGATATTAGACACTTCCAAAGCGGTAAAATTAGTGTCCCACCTCTAACTTCTTAATTATGAGAGTGAAAAATCCTAAAAAAATATTTACTGTATGTGTATTTACCAACCCACACTGGGACTGTGTGGTGGATTATAGTCCATCCCTCTCCTAGAGAGGAGGCCTGAGGCTCTGCAGTGGGTACTGTATAGGCTGATGATGATGAGATGAGATGATGATTATGCTGTAGATCACAATGAAAACTTTCAACAAAATTGGTTTGTACGAGATATAGTAAATAGTTTTACACGACTGCCCAAAAAAGAGTGTTATGATTTTGGAGTTCATGTATGTATGTATGTTTGTGAGTTTCTTTGTTCCACTTCGAAATATATAAAAGGGTTTAGGAATAAAAACAACTTAGTTTTTTTCGCTCACGTCCACACTCACGAGGCCCGGCCGCGCGGCTCGTCATCACGGAGCCGGGCGGCCCTAATGGTAAAATCGCCCTAGTTGTAAAATCGAAATAGCAATGACAGTATTTTTAGAAATATTCGATCCTTTCTTTTACTGCCTATCTCCAGTTGACACAAAGTTAATAGGATTATAAACAATGGAATTTTTTGGAACCATCACCTTAGTAGGTACCTAATATATATAAATAAATACCGACATAAAATACCATGCCTAGATATCTGGAAGTATTTACAGTTGTAGAAATGGTATGTAGTAGAAGGTACCATCATCATCATCTTCCTGCCCTTATCCTATTCTATTTAGGCTCGGCGCAACAAGTTTTTTTCTGCCAGTCTTCCTCGTAGAAGAAGAAAGTACCATATTATTTGAATTAAAATAATCTCTTAAGCTTATCAGTGGAAAAAAAATAGATTCTGATAAACATCTCTGTAACAGTGACCTAACTTGTGTAATATTCTAGTAGTCTTAAAATCTTTAGAAAACACTTGCCTTGCAGCAAAACAAAAAACTAATAATAATAATAATTTATTAATCGTTGTTACAGTAAATCCTTAATCTAACTTAACGTTAATTCGACTGCCTCGTTGGTCTAACGGTCGCAAGCGCGACTGCTGGGCATGAGGTCCTGGGTTCGATTCCCGGGTCGGGAAATGTTATTGGCTTTTTCCATCAGGAATTTATCAGTAACACTCACGGAGTCTGGATTTGTGCCCGGTTGATGGCAATAGGCTCGCTCCCTATTACATGGGACTAAAACATAACTGGCGAAATGTGGGTGTACTATTAGGTACACCTCTGCTTAACCGGCAACCGGCGTGATGTTATGTTATGTTTAAAAAATGTAGCAAGTTATATTTTAACATGCTTACAAAACAGAGGTCCCCAAACTAGGCTGTGCCTGTATCTTGGGGGCCGGAGTTGCGTTAACTAATAGTACCTACTCCTACAGCTCTGATCTCCGAACTAAAGGCTTCATAACCTAAATACACAAAGGAAGTCTGCTTGCCAGCATTTTCGTAGGATGAAACTGTTTCGAACCTCTCGTAATCCGTTCAAATTAATGTCTTGAACAATAACTAGGCGATATTACACGGCTTTTGTACTGTGGAGAGGTCCAGATTTTGAAATATTCCATGTTTGACGATGTTTGAATGGAGTAAGAAAGTCAGATTAAAATGGGCGGAGAAGATCAATTATTTTGAAAAATAGACATTTTAATGAGCTACAGATTAGTAGATTAATTTATTATTAAAATAATCATGACATGAAACACAGACATGATAAATTTAAATCAAAAGTGATAAATTTAAATTGACTAAATATTTTTGCAATGTTCAAACATTGCAAAAATATTTAGCGTAGTGTGTGTGTTTTAGTGTAGTGTTTAGTATTTAGTAGCTTTTATAACTTACAATTGAATCGTCAGTTATGAGATATTTTCGGTGATTATATTCTATTAGGTACTTTGTTATGAGCTCCCGATGGCTGACGCTGTTGTAGTTAGGTGCAGATAAATCTATTTACCCTTTTTTTTTTTTTTTTTTTATGGTGGGTGGAAAATCATCAAATAACCCGTCCCGCTCTTGGGCAGAGCGAAAGGGAGTGTCAGACTTCTACTGACTAAAAACCACCCATGTTCCTTCTCTTCATGTCGAGGCCGCGGTATCTCTTGCGAACAACCCGCAGCCCCGACGGGAATCTATTTACCCTCATTCTCACTTTGTGTCGAGTTCTTTTGCGTGTAGAAAAAGACTTAGAAAAAAAGAGGAAACAGATTGGTCTGCACCTAACAATTTATTAACAATCCACCCGCATTCTTCTGTTGTTACGCGATCATGGCGCTTGCAACAGCGTGTAATATCAGGAGGCCATAATAATGGATAATCACGAAAAATATCCCGTAAGTGACTATTGAAGTTAATATTAGGTCTAGTTCTGCTTGGGCCCATCAATTAGTATCTCATTTCCGAAAAGTTCTTCTTTTCTTCGCGCTTTCTGTGGGTACTGCGGCAGTACCCACAGAAAGCGCTTTTTAATCCAAATCCAACGTGACAGTACTACTGCCACGTTGGATTTGGATTAAAAAGTGAGCTATCTAATATTAATAGTATGTTCCCGCGACCATCGCTTCTGTTAGGACGTGGCCTTACAATCAAAATGCAAATTAATCTATCACCACACCTAATTCTGACAGACATATCTCGCAAAAACAGAAACGCAACAACAAAAAAAAGAACCAAATAAAATCAAACAAAAAATGAACAATTAAAATTAATGATAGCTGAAACGTAACAGAGGGTCCTCCGTATAGGGCGGTGGTCGCAAATGAATGAAAAAATAAACCAAACTGGAATTTATTTGAAAACAATAAAACAATGATAAATGCGTGGAATCTGCAGTCGACGCAATTTATGGAGTATTCCACCATAACCCCCATGGATTAAATAGGCTGTGTCGGTGGTACGGGAAACGTGGGTTGGTTGTCAAATAGTGAAATCCATACTAATATTATAAATGTGAAAGTAACTCTGTCTGTCTGTCTGTCTGTCTGTTACTCTTTCACGCCTAAGCGGCTGAACGGATTTTGATGAAATTTGGTATGGTGATAGATGATAACCTAGAAATGGTTATAGGCTATAAATAATCACGCCATCGTTCTTAGGGGGTAGGCAGTAGGCAGATAACTATAAAAAAATAAGCGACAACCACGCGGGCGAAGTCGCGGGCATCAGCTAGTAGGGATATATTAGTACCTAGTTAGGTATTAAAGTTATCCTATCTATGTTATTTCTGGCAAGAATTTGAATTTGATGTCCCAGCAGGGAAACAAGAGGATTTCTAATTCTATTAGTGGTATTTATTAAAAGCTAACTAGTAAACTTTACGTATATTATTATATAATAAATATACTTTAGCATACTATAATGTTCCCAATGCTGGGAATCAAGCTACTCTCAATGTGAGGGAATGCGCTTTAATGAAATCTACCACGTGGGCTCATTGTGGGTTGGTAGATGTCACATGTCTTCAAATAGGTCATGCCGGTTGGCCCACAGTCAAGTCATATCCTTTACAGTTTTAATAACAGTGGTGACGAAATAAATTTCACGGTAATGCGGCATCGACCCCACCCGTCGAGGCTACGGGTTGTTCGAAAGAGATACCACGGCCTCGACACAAAGGGCTAAGGAGGAATATGGGTGGTTTTTAGTCAGTAGAAGTCTGACACTCCCTTCCACTCTGCCCAAGAGCGGGAGGGGTGGGTTATTTGATGATTTTCCACCCATAAAAAAGGCAGCGACGCCACGACGTTTTATTCTAAACGGAAACTTCATCAGACATTCTGGAATCAGCGTAAAATTCTAAGATGGATTTTACTCTCGTTCACTCTTTGTCAATATTTATTTATTTATCTTAAAATTTATTGTTTTTCACTCACATTATTCAACAAAATACAGACTGTATGCGGGCTACTAAATGGCAGTGAACTAGACCATTAATATAACAATATTCAATGAAGTGTCAATCGAAGTACTAATTAGGACGTCATTAGTTAGCCCATTAGTCCCGATTTCCAGAACAATTGATGAACTCTAAGTACCCACACATACAGTTAGTACGTATAGGAAAACGTAGGGTAGAAGAGACACTGACTTGCGACGCAAAAACGACGACCACGTGCAAAAAAATCTGCTTTTTCCTACAAACGATTCTAGCTATTTATTAATTATCAATGTTGTCAGTTACCAAGTTTAATAAGAACTGCCACTCGAGTCGATCTTTAGGTAAAGCTGTGCTTGCTTAAGTCGGTCTGTGGATGGGTGACCGCCCGACATACCAAGTTTCCTCCGTGCCTCGGAAAGCACGTTAAACTGTTGGTCCCGGCTGCCATATATATCTTTGGCAGTCGTTAGAGGTAGTCAGTAAATCTGACAACCAGTCTTACCAAAGGGTATCGTATTACCTAGTGTTAACTGGGTTGTGGAGGTCAGATAGGCAGTCGCTTCATGTAAAATACTGGTATTCAGCTGCATCCGGTTAGACTGGAAGCCGACCCTAACATAGTTGGGAAAAGGCTAGGCAGATGATGATGTTGTCAGTTACCAAGTTTATAAGCTAATGGCTAAATAATAATAGTACCCAGTACTAACTGGGTTGAGCAGGTCAGATTGGCAGTCGCTTGCTTCTCCTAAGCCGCGCCACAAACATTCCTTTCCACCGTATCTAGCCTGATGCAGTCTGTATTTTATGGTCTGTTTATCTAGCATGGGGCTTGATTATAGGCACTTATTTTACTCGCGAATACAGCATTTGATAACTCTAACAAGTTTGAAGCGTCATACTAAACTATACGTATACTTGCGTACGGGTATAGTTTAAACAGCACATGTGTCACACAACTATTCAAATCTAAGAGGCCTAAGGGCTCGTTTACGGAGACGCGTTGTGTTCAAAAGGCGCGTTGCGTGCGTTTTTATCCATTTAGAGCGAGTCGGGCCCACCGCAAATAACGCTGCATTTCAAGCCAACGAATGAAAAATCGCTTCTCGTAAACTCGACGTTTGTAAGCGTTTACATTTTCATACATCGCCATAATTATGTTTGAATAAAAAACGCACCCCGACGCCCCGCGTCTCCGTAAATAAGCCCTTAGGCCATGAGTACGCGGTGTGTGTGTTGCCTTCGTAGCAACGTTATTTTATTTTATTTTATTAATTTTAAGAAAACTTACAGCTAAAACATTTGAGTAGTCTAATTTACATGCAGGAAAAGGCCAATTACAAGTTTCTACATATAAAATTTTTGGACTATATACACTACACTACTTACTCACTACTTTATACTGGTTTTTGGTATATTTTTTCTGTTTCTATATATGGCACGGCTTCTTTTACTACTCCAAGCAAGCCTTATAAATTATAATATAGCTATTAAATGTGCACTGAGAATAATATAATATTAAACTCAGTAGCGAATTTTGCGAATAAATAATTAGTACCTACTCCTAATTATGCTTCACATTTATTGCTAACACAGCCCCAAAAGGATAATTTCTGAAACTAATTCAATATTTATACACTAAACCAGCCATCCAGACTGTTTGAGCAGCCCAACTCAGTTGCAGCCTCCCAAAGAGATATAGTGGCAGGAACTTTCTGGACCAAGAGTTATAATTCCAGCTCCTTGGACATCTGCCAAGTCCCTAATGTAAAAAGCGGCGTAATGGCCTTAAGGCAATGTTCTGTACATCTTTATTGAGCTGGAATTTAAGAGAAAATTAGTTTTATACGAAGTTAATGTAGGGTGGGATTGTATGGTCGTGTTGGAATTGAAATTGTGTGTCTGTGTTTATTTTTTTCCTTATTGTTTATTTGTTAGAAGTTTATGGGCGAAATTA
This sequence comes from Diarsia brunnea, assembly GCA_949774965.1. Lineage (NCBI taxonomy): Eukaryota > Metazoa > Arthropoda > Insecta > Lepidoptera > Noctuidae > Diarsia > Diarsia brunnea. Next base: position 6,550,932 of record OX459022.1, read on the forward strand.
CTTACTAGTTCCTTATAATACGAGATATAGAGTTTTCCATAGAACTGATATTCTCTTCTTAAATTAAATTGAAAAGAGTGGGTCATGTGGAGAGGATGAGTGATAGGTGACTAATTACAAGGCAGATGTGAGTGGCAACGCCGGGAGGGGACGCCCTAGAAAGGCATACACTGGCCTTATTGGTGAGGTTCTTTAGAAGGTACAGGTGCGTAGTACTCGCAACCGGCGTGCGTGTATGACCAGATGTATGAACGTGAACGAGACAAAAGTAGTATGTGAAGATCGTAGCAGGTGCCATTCTGTGACTGTCACATTTTACATTCTTGCTCACGCCATTTTCCCGTAGGTCCCAATGAGAAATTGGCAGTTCCCACGTGTAACATGTCTCCTCCCACTCTGGGCGAAGCGGAAGGGAGTGTCAGACTTCTACTGACTAAAAACCACCCATGTTCCTTCTAAGCCCTTTGTGTCTGGGGTCGTGGTATTTCTTTCAAACAACCCGCAGCGCAGTAAAATCCTGTGGTATCCTATAACGAGCTGTTAAGTGATTTAGCCATGGCAAATGGTTTTGTTTCAAAGTAAATGAGCTTCTTGCTCATTAAGTGGGTATATGGTGTAATTACGCATTCACACGTAATTCTAGGTGTCCATTATGTGAGAATTAGATTATTATTACCTACATTAGCGTTCCACTTGTGGGTTTGGAAGAGAATATGGAATAGGCTATTGTTTTCTGTTACAATATTTTTCTTAGTGGCATAACATCACGCCTGTAATCCCCGATGAGTTAGGCAGAGGTGTGCCTAATAGTACACCCACATTTCGCTAGTTATGTTTATGTCTCACGTCACAGCATAAATGTTCAGACTGTTGGGATTCTTCTCTGAAGAGGCTGGCCGTCGCACACCATTGCATGGGCCCAATACAGATCAGGCTTTCACAATTATCACAAACCTCCACTGTTCCCGCTATTCTTTTCTGATTAATTTCGTAGCGGGATCCAAGACAGTTAAATCGTTTCTCTGGTACTTCGTCGTGCTTCGTTGTTTCGGCGCTTTTCTTGTGGTCGCCACTGTTGATTCTGGTTTACAGGAGTTACGACCACTGTTTCTTGAACTAATTGCGGTCATTATCAACTTTAGATTTTGGATGATACGTTATCAAAAGCCCAATTGTATTTATGAGAGTTATTTTTTGAATCCACTAAATTTGTAGCCCACTCAATTACGCTGAAAAGTTTTTACTTTTACACCTAAATAAAAATATCTCGGCTCGAAACCTTATCAACTCAAAGTTATACACCTTTAAAAGTTATGAAGGTTTTAACAAAATAAGATTGCGTAGGTTTCCTCCATTATTTCTCCTTAAAATAGCCCGTTTCAACCTTTTTATTTTACCTGTTTATGTCAATTGAAAATGCGAATATGGGGTAAACAAAATATAATAGAACCCATATTTTTACGAAGCCACAGTGCCACTTAAACACGTTGGGGGCTTGGCGGCCTTTTGTATCCCAAGGACGATGTTTAGAAACAAACTTACCCTTTGATTTTTTCGCATATTTTATACTTTTTTCCTCTACAGAGGCTTTCGGGCGGATTCTTTTGGCAATATGTTTATTTTGTTTCTCTTTTGTGTGCGAAATAAATTATTCTGTGTGTGTTTAGGGCCTTATTTCTTGAGAAGTGTGCAAGTGTTAGATGTTTGGAATATTTTTGATGAAAAAGAAAGAAGTTAGGCGGGTGGAAGAACGAAGTTCTTCATGGGGGGCCCGTGTATGTCGTGTAATGCACATAACTTTGGTCATTCCTATACAGGGTGTAAATTAACCCATCACACAGCCGCCGTCAACCAAGCATTCTGTATATCAAACTATGTACCCCTACGCAATTTTTTTTGCTGGGAACGACTTTTTTTTTTGGGTCAAAAATCACATTTTACGATAAATCTCAATGTAGCACTGTTAAAACATTGTGCTAGTGGATGCTTTGAATAGTAAACGGGTCATGGAGGTAATTTAATTAAAGTTATAGCCTGAAAAACTAGTATTTATAAAAACAGCTGTGAAAAATTTGGAACTTTGATCCCCAATATCTCCGTAACTAGGGGGTTCCCAAGTATGGTCTAGAACATAAAAATATCGCAGTGGTGGGGAAAACAAGTGCCCTTTTTTTGTCGGTTGGAAAATCATTAAATAGCGGTCCCTCCCGCTCTTGGGCAGAGCGAAAGGGAGTGTCAGACTTCTACTGACTAAAAACCACCCATCGCGTATCTCTTGCGAACAACCCGCAGCCCCGACGGGAGAACAAGACTAAGTGCCATTAGTTTGCGTTAAGAGTACTTTTACACCCAGTAATTATCCAGGTTTCCTTTTGAAAATTCTGCCTCATTGATCTAGTAGAACCTGCAAACGCGACTCTTTCTGCTTGAACCTTTCACCACCTAATGCTGAGTGTAGGTCTCTCCTAATGCACGCTATACTTCCCGGTTTTGCGCCTTCCGCATCCAGTCCTTTCAAACGCGACTGTTGTGCATTAAACCCTGGGTTCGATTCCTATGTCGGGCAAAGTGTTATTAGGTTTTTTATCAGGAATTTCTCAGTAGTAGCACGTATTTCATCATCATCATCATCATTATTTCAGCCGAAAGATGTCTACTGCTGGACATAGGCCTCCCCTAAGTGTCGCCACATTGACCAGTCCCGTGCGTCTCGCCTCCAGTGGATCCCCGCAAACTTCACCAGGTCATCGGTCCACCTAGTGGGAGGCCTTCCAACGCAACGTCTTCCGGTTCGGTCTGGATTTATGCCCAGTTAATGGCAATAAACTCGCCCCCTTTTACATGGGCCATAAACATAACTGGCAAAATGTGGAAGTACTAATGGGTACACCTCTGCCCAATCCATCGTGAATACAGGCGTGATGTTATGGTTATTCACAACAAAATCACAAGGTTATTTACAAGAAAATCATTTACATGTCCCCAAAAGTTAATTAATCAAACATTCATATTATTATACTTACGAACACTTATTAATTCTCCTCGTGTGTATTCAAATAAAATGAACACAATATTAATCCAAATATTTCTGGCCTCGAAAAATATTAAATTATATAAAATCTAATTTGTTAATTCGCAGATATTCGTAAGGACGGATATTGGCACTGGGATATCAAAGGAACAAAGCGAGGATACTGTAATAATCTTATTATGAGGATTTTGAGGAGATTATCACACCGAATTTAGGTTGTTAGAAGGCATGGAATATTATTATTACTGTGATTTAAATAGCTTGTGTTTTGGTTCTGATTTTGGAGATTGCGTTGCATTAGGTAGTTAGCGATACTACAGAAATTTGTTGATTGCCGAGGTTTCTCCACCATGGTTTCTTTTAAACCTGGTAACCAAACAATACAAGTATACCTACGTTAGCCAGATAGTAGACTAATCGATGCACAAGCGCTTATATGTTTCCAGTACATCATTATGATTGGGTGGACATAGAAATTAATTATCTCTTCCTCTTTGTCTGGAAGCCGACCCCAACTTGGTTGGAAAATGGCTAAGCAGATGATGATGATCCTTTTCTTTCTTCTAAAACAAGTATTCGATGTGCTATTCCAGACTATAATCTATTTCAATGCCACATTTCATCTAGATCCGTTCAGTTGTTCAGGCGTGAATGAGTAACAAACATCCATCCATCCAAACTTCGGTAGTTATTATTTACGAACTAGTTGTTGCCAGCGGTTTCGCACACTACAACTCGAAAAATCCCACGGGAAGATAAAATCGGGATAAAAGCTATCCCATGTGTTAATCCAGGTTATAAACTATCTGTGTACTAATTTTTATCCAAATCCATTCAGTAATTTTTGCGTGAAAGAGTAACAAACATTCATCCATCCAAACAAACTTTCACGTTTAAAATATTAGTAAGAAAGTAAGATAGTAAGAAGTTAGATACTAGAGATAACAATTAATTATTGATGTAGGCTATTCTCAGGGCAACTTGTACTATGGCTTCCGGTCACCGTAGGACAGCGTAGACACCGGCCTGTGGACGGTGAGTAATAGGCTAGCTCATCGACAGGCCATATCGACGCCGCGTCCGTGTTCCACGCGCGCTTCATAAAGATGTCAGCAACATGAAGGGGCTCGCAAAGGCCGACGCCCGTTGGAGCTGCGGGTTGTTCGAAAGACACCGCGGCCTCGACATGAAGGGCTAAGAAGGAACATGGGTGGTTCTTATATATAGTCAATAGAAGTCTGACACTCCCTACCGCTCTGCACCCTCCAAAAAAAAGGGCAACTTGTACTCAGATTCTAGAAATAAACAGTTTACATTCTAAAATTACACAGAAACCCCACAAAGCACACATTAAACAAACGCACAGATTAATACTATAAAATAACCAAGACTAACTTTATAAACACATGCACGAGGCACCCGAAAATTAAGCCACGCCCGTTTCCAGAGAGGAATTTAATCATAAGATGAATGGGTACAACGGAATAGTTTTCACTAGGCATTAAGTTTGTATATTGTGAGAATTTACGTAGCTTAGAACTTGGATTTAGAAGCGTTATGTTCCTAATGGTAATTGATATCGCTTAGTTTTGAGTTTCATGTTGTGGTGGGATATAATTTGAGGCTTGATGAGCCCCCGTCGGGCTGCGGGTTGTTCGCAAGAGATACCGCGGCCTCAACATGAAGGGCTAAGAAGGAACATGGGTGGTTTTTAGTCAGTACAAGTCTGACACTCCCTTTCGCTCTGCCCAAGAGCGGGAGGGGTTGTTTGATGATTTTCCATCCAACAAAAAAAAAAGTTGACTAAGGTGCCATCAAATTTGAAATATGAAGAACAGCTTCAAACCAAGTGTGATTTTGCAATTTCACAAAACAAAAAGCAATTGCCTACCTCAATTAGGGTGTAAATTACTATACCCAATATCTACAACCCACTATTTTAAACCTCAATAAATAGCACCTGTACCAAAGTATATTTCTCATCAAACGTATCGTTCCGATAGTCCTCATTCTCGATTCAGACCATGTAACTTTGTTGGACAACCTGTCCCCAATGGACACGAACAGTGGACAGTCCAACTCGAGTGTCGAGTTTACAATCTGCATTCGTCGGGGCACTATTATGTAGAATAATGTAGATACAATTCTGTTGTTTTGTTGTTGGGGTCTACGGTTGCAGAATTATTGGCTAAGTCAGCAAAGTGGCTGGGGCTGAAGTATCTTTTGATGAGGTTAGTAATCTTGTCTAGTCTAATCTAGTCTTGCCTAACGAGGTTTTATGACGAAATGTAAACACAAACAAACTAAACGGACTGGCTACTACAAAAGGACTATGCCTACACGGAGTCCTCACTCACTTACATCAAGTAATAACATAGATGCTTACAGTCCAATACACACTTACATTAAAAGGACATACATTACTATATCTCCCAACCAAAAACTCGTATTGCACTACACTTCACACACGCACACACATGCACACATACACGCACGCACGCGCGCACACACACACACACACACACACACACACACCCCCACCCACCCACACACACACACAGCATACTCACGCTTCACACAACCAATCTATGTATTGTAACATATTATATTGATTAATCTTTGCACCTTCACCTGTTGTAAACTAATATTTAGGGAACTGCGCGGCCGAACACTGTCTCTTAAAATACAGGTTACCCTAGCTTAAGAGGCAGGGTTGTATAAATTATTGTACAGAAATTGCAACATTGTTTTGTTAATTGTTTTTGTGATGATAATCTGTAACTTTGGTTGGTGAATAAATATTATTATTATATAGGGTGTAAAAGTACCCTTCACGCAATCGAAGGGCACTTGTTCTCCCCACCACTGCGATATTTTTTTTGTTCTAGACCATACCTGGGAACCTCCTAGTTACGGAGATATTGGGGGTCAAATTTCCAATTTTTCAACAGCTGTTTTTGTAAATACTAGTTTTTCCGGTTATAACTTTACTTAAATTACTTCCATGACCCGTTTACTATTCAAAGCATCCACTAGCACAATGTTTTAACAGTGCTACATTGAGTTTTACCATAAAATGTGATTTTTGACCCCAAAAAAAAAGTCGTTTCCCAGCAAAAAAAATTGCGTAGGGGTACTTAGTTTGATGTACAGAATGCTTGGTTAACGGCTGTGTGATGGGTTGATTTACACCCTGTATTATGACGCCTATGGACCTCTGACTTGGCTTTACATACCGTCGAAAAATATCTATTAGGCAAGCTGGTTTCCTTACGATATTTTCCTTTACCGAAGCAAATGATACTTGTAGAATACGTACATGGATCCGATAAATTAAAGGTGCGTCTCTTGATTCGAACTCGTGAACTTGGCAGCCTAACGATGCTAAGAAAGCTGTGTGTTGTTTGTAACTCAAACAAAAAAGAAGAATAGGTATTTTTTCTATAAATCCAACTAATAATCCAACGTAATAGCAATAGGCTCGCTCCCTATGACACGTCACTTAAACATAACTGGCAAAATTAGGATGTACTGTTTTACACCTCTGCCTAACCCTTTAGAGAATACAGGCGTTATGTTCTGTATGACTGTGTCAATCCAACCACTAATGATCGTTGCCAAATGGAAACATAAAATAATACTACCGATAAATGAGGTAGAAACACCAATTCTCATCACACACTCAAATTGAAGGAAAGCGGAAACGGTTTTGCAGAAAACAAATTTTCTTGAATCCAAATTACAGTCAGTCACCCTCGGCTGTTTATTTACATTTCATCTGAGCGTGGAGTTAAACAAATATTGCTAAGCATGATATTATTTACTTTAACTGATTTGTTTGCACATCACCCGTATGTGTTATGAGCGATTGCTTTCGTAATATATTTGTTTTGAAAAACTGATTTGGTATTACGATTTTTTTTGGGAGTGGTGTTTTCGATTTTTGATGTAATCGATGTTTTGTTGCAGCAAAAAAAAAACATTTAAATGTAATAAACCGAAATTTTGGAAAAAAAATATCAATTTGGAGGTTCGCTTAACTGCTGTTGTAAATATCTGTATCACCATTGGCTCGGGTATTTAAAAAAATACACAAAACAATAAGAAATATAAAAACTAACAAGGCAAACACTGCATCAAAAGCAACTCCAACTCCGAAACCCAGTAAAAAATTTAAAATACGAACCAAAACTCACGTTTTCAAGCAAAATATACTCGTACAAAATAATATTTTCATCTTAAAACGTCAGCAACAACATTTCAAAGCAGCATCACACACAAATTGACGTTGAATTTCAAGCGTGTTCAAAAACTTACGTCAACGTGGGCTGACGGTGAAATGAAAAAGTTACAAAGGGCATAGTGCAACGAGTTGCCGCCGCGTCAGTCAAACCTGACGACCGATTGTTGGTGTTCCCACCACACGGATACAGAAAATTAAGCGAGAAGTTTTAATTTAAGGGTATTTTTAATTTTGTAGTGAATAAGTGCAACAGCATAATTTGTTTATAATGTTACCACTGCACGTACAAAGGCTTAAATGAGCAGGTTCGAATTTTCACACGATGGTTTCCACTACTCTTTTGACAACATCATCATCTGCCTAGCCTTTTCCCAACCATGTTGGGGTCGGCTTCCAGTCTAACCGGACGCAGCTGAATACCAGGATTTTACAAGGAGCCTTTGCCTAATATCTGATCATGTGGTTCCGTAATCAACAAAGAACCCTTAAAGTTTCGCCATGTCCGTCCGTCTGTCTGGCCGCTATAGCTCAAAGACTCTCACTGCTGCACTCAGAGACGTTTAATGATTACTTAAGCCATCACTTTGTTAAGATTTTGACACTATATTGAAGGTCTTTAAAAATATTGGTAGGTAGATTAAAGGCCTGTTTTTCTATAGAACCTAGTTAACACCACATCCATAAACTTTCTACATGAATGAACGGAACTCTTTGGTAGACACGTCACGGATTCGAATTTGAGTTGCCAACACAAAAAATAGTGAATCGACGCGTTAGCGCGGAATGAATGAATTCACCGACTTGCACTCAGCAGAATGTAATGTTACATTCTTTTAAAGAGTGTTTTTATACCGGGTTGGAGGAGCGTATTTCTAGATACAGACAGCCGCCCGGGTCAATCTTCAGGTCAGCCTCGCTTGCCTAGGTTGGTCCATGGATCGGTGAGCACCCGTTACATACAAAGTTCCCTGTGTGCCTCAGAAACCATGTTAAGCCGTTGGTTACAGCTGTCATTTGCTTGGCAGACGTTACAGGTAGTCAGTGGCCCTAATGTGGATCAACCACACTTACCAAAAGGGTATCATACTACTTAGTTCTAACTGGGTTATGAAGACCAGCAGGGCTATTGCGCATCTTTTTAAATGTCAGTGGCTATCATAGTGTCCATCGATTATCTGTCAAAAGGTTATGGTTTTGGTACAAAATGGAACCATATGACAGTTGATCGATGGACACTATGATAGCCACTGACATTTAAAAAGATACGCAATAGGGCTGCAGATAAGCAGTTGCTCCGGGTAAGATCACTAACTAACTAATATATCACAGCTTCACCAACACCACCAAGGTCCCGTGAACTGACAGATGTCATTAGTGACAGCTACCTGACTACTTGTGACTGTGAGACAATGTTTAGGTACATATTTTAGATATGTACACGTCAATTACTTAAAACAAGTAAACAAACAGTATATTCAAGTAACATTAATTAAAATAAATTTTAAATTAATTTCAATGGACGTTTCAGCTTTTCATCTGTCAAATTATTTAATTTCACAGAACCCAACGTCCGCCATATTGCTTTATGACGTAATGAATGAACGAATGTTTAATGTTATGGTGTTGTTCGTATAAATAAATAAAGTTCATTTTGTTCAAATTATTATACGAGTCTATGGGCACAATGGATTTTTAATATTGTTTAGTTTAGGTTACAGTTACTTTTACAAGTAATGCCATATATGCAAAAAACAGGAAGATAGGTCAGCAAACAGATTGACAAAAATATTATTTCATATGAAATTTATGTGAGGGTGAATGAGTGAGTTAATGCAAGCCTATTGCCATCAACTAGATTCATATCTAGACTCTGTGGCTGTTTCTGAAAAATTTCTGAAGCAAAAACCCATTAACACTTTGCCCTACCTGGTAATCGAACCCAGGGCATCATGCTCAGCAGTGTTGCGCTTGCAATCACTAGACCAACAAGGCCAACCAAGGTCAGTAATTATCGAGGTTACTGATAAATCACTATGCCCAAAAATTTTAAATTTAATTTTACTTGGTACTTGTTAGTACGTATAGATAAAATGAATGATCGATGATATTAAAATTCAATTTTTTGATCGTCTGAGATGTCATGCTAAACATAGCATGACATCTTAAACGCAATCAATATAAAGCAAAATAATAAATACTCACTCGACACACACCGCCACGTTACGTCACTAAATACTTACTCGTGGCGCAACGGTAGCGCGCAGCCTTCGTGCAGCTACTTCAAACGTCATCATCACTTCCTCAAGCCTTCGAGCAGCGAGTCATACAACCAGCCAGCAACCACGGCTTCATCGGGTATCCTGACCACCAGCATGCAGCGGAAGCGCATACCTGGTCATCACCCTCAGCTTCATCAGCGCCCTGTTCCTCTTACCCCCCCAAACTCCTTTTATCCGTCATTTATTTATTCAGAATTCGTAAAATACAATTTCTAAAAGAAACTTTCTAACTTCGTTTGACTAACGGAGAATTTCTCTCAGCTCTTGTTTTTGGGCATCGAAAATTCACGATTCCTTTCAGACATTTAAAGTTTTTGATGTAGTTATTTTAAAGTTCTTTCAAATATAAAGTTGGACAGTTTCGAATTAAATTCTAAAAAGTCCCCAAAGTGTCTCTAACGGAGGGATAAATACATTTCATTTGCAGTTATTTTAGGTGAAAATACAAACCCATTTAATGGGTAAGCTTCCAATAGGTGGATGGAGAAACGTCAATGAAATGTATTTGTCACAGAGCGCAGTTTCGAAAGGTGGGCGACAATGGCATGTCAAGCAATAGGGTAGGTAACAAAATAAATGTAATTAGTACGTCAGATATAGTTCCAAAATACATTGGACACTAACGGCCGCACTCAGGGAGCTTTAATGATTACTTAGGCCATCACTTAGTAAAGGTTTTGACAGTTTTTAAGCGACTTCAAAAAAGGAGGAGGTTCTATGTTCGTGTGTATGTATTTTATTTTATTTTTTATGTATGTTACCTGATTTCTCCTCCATTTGTGAAACGATTCTCAAACTTTTTTTTTTATTTGAAAGAGTATACTCCTGAGGTGGTCCCATTTAAATTTGGTGAAGATCTGATCCTGATCTTCGGAGATATACAATAGAACTCTTCAAAAATAGACGGCAAATCTGTCGTGATTGCTGCAATCGCTTGGATGTTTATTGTTTATACAACATCATGACGTAACATCACGCCTGTATGGTCTGAGGGGGTACGCAGATGTGTACACCCAGATTTGGACAGTAAGATATTATGTAATGTTCCATTTATTGGGGATAAATAAAACCTATTATTTGTTTGGGAACAACTAAAAATAGAAAAATATTTTTTTTTTTTGCAAAAAATAAAACCTACTTCAAAAACACGAAAAATAACTTTAGCTTCTGAAGTTGGTGACAAAAAAACTGAATAAAACAAACAAAAGTCACCGACTTCAGAAGCTAAAGTTATTTTTCACTTTTTTGTGTTTTTGAAGTCGGTTTTGTCATACAAAAGTATGTCAAACCTTTACTAAGTGACGGTTTAAGTAATCATTAAATATCTCTGAGTACCGCTGTTAGTTTTTGCACAAAAAACAATGAAGACGATACAGTGCTTTGAAAACTCGTGTGACGTCATTTTCTAAGACATTAGTATGAACATTTTTACCGGTGAGTGACGTCACAAACCCCCACTTAAATCTTTGAAGCGTTCTATCTTCGTAAATTATTATTGATTTGATAAAACAAAAAATACGTATCCAATACTTTTCGATAATCTAACTGATGAACTAATTAGAATCATATTTTTTTTAGTCAGGAAACATCCCTATTATTGTCGTTCAGTTCAAACTTTTTAATATTGCTTTAGTGCGTTTGGTTATGACGCGAACACCAACGACAGATGCCACCTGACAGCTTACAAGTGACAGTTGACAGGTGACAGCTGACGGCTGACAGATCACAGCGGATTATGATGTCGTTTGACAGATGATAGTTCGTCGATTTGGGAAGCCGGTCAAGTCAACAGGGGATTCTGTTGCGGACGGATCAGCCGGTCGGTCGTGATCGCGTTACAACTAACCTCACTCTATGTGGTTATTTAATTTGATTTTAATCGTTTGATTTTAACCCCGTATTAATTTGTGACCAAAGTTAGATTACCAATATAAACCAGTGTATTGAACCACATCCGAGTGCAATTTTGAGATTTCAACCAATTCTGACTAACATTCATTCTATATAGAAGACCCCAAAAACAACAGTTGGGCGGTAGCTCACCAGACATAACACCCGTCTGGTTAAAGGATCTTCCTTTTCAATGGGGGATGAAGAACTTTACACCCTGTTCTTCACACCCCTGTAGGTTTTAAGCGACCCTACCAGCTTCAAATCCTTGAAACGAACTTCGGTTCGGAAAATGTGTCAATGGGATTTTCTATTACCAAGTTCTCGGTGACAGCCCTGTCTGAAAATTAAAAAAGACACATAGGTATTACACACATTTATTTTAATTTTATTTATAATAGTAGTACACAATCGAACTTAATGCCAAGGCGCATTCTCTACCAGTTAACCTTTGCATTAAATAGGACAACACTGTCAAAAGGTACATAATATCTAAAAAATAACTTATTGATTTAGAAAATGTAGTGTATCATCTGCCTAGCCTTTTCCCAACTATATTGGGGTCGGCTTCCAGTCTAACCGGATGCAGCTGAATACCAGTATTTTATATGGAGCGACTGCCTATCTGACCTCCACAACCCAGTTAATACTAGGTAATACGACACTCTTTGGTAAGACTGGATGTCAGAATTTCAGGTCACTGACTACCTGCAACGACTGCCAACGATCTATATATGGCAGCCGGGACCAACACCTTAACGTGCTTTCCGATGCATAGAGGAAACTCGGTATGTCGGGCGGTCACACATCCACAGACCGACCTAGGCAAGCACAGCTTTACCTAAAGATCGACCCGAGAGGCAGTTCTTTAAGCCACGAGCTCCTAAAATGTAGTGTATACTTATACGAATAAAATTAACTAATTAAAAGTTTTACAGAAAGATTCAAAAGTAAAAAACGAGAAACCTCACAATAATTATTATGACTCGACTTGTGATTGAGAGCTACTTAGTCTGGCACAACTGCCTACCCTGTCGGAAAATATGGGCATGATGGTGGTCTCCTTATAATTATAATCTAAGATTGATCATTACACCTCATCGCGAAGTCATGCCTTGCAATCAGTTCTGTATATCTGATTCGTCATATAAGCATTGAATTAGTTATTTGACGTAGTTAAGTATTAGGTAATAAAGTAAATGCAATCATGTTCGTAAGCTATTGCTAGGTTTAGCTTTGGGTAATAATAGTTGATAATCTAATTACTCAGCACATGGATAATAGACTAGAATAATATTATTACACACAAGATTATGTCATTATCATCAGTTAAGCAGAAAGACGTACGATATAGGCTTCAAAGTTGAGAGCGGGTTGAGACAACCTTCACCAGGTCGTAGGTCGGTGGACCGACGACCTGGTGTAGGTTGCATTGAAAAGCCTCCCAGTAGGTGTACATATAGTGGGAGGCCTTTCAACGCAACGTCTTCCGGTTCGCGGTTGCCACTCTAGAACTTTTTGACCCCATCGGCCATCCGTTCTGGGAGGAATGCGCCCTGCTCACATTATTTTGCGATCAAAAATATTAAAAGGCACAATGTTGACCGGTCACGGGTAACTGGCGTAGAGATGTTTGTCTGTTTTTTTATCACCAGCATTAAGACTAATAGTGAAGGGCTCATTTGATTGTTGTGTAGTTGCAGAAAATGCTCTACAACTACTACGCCGTAGCTGACGTTGCTACGCTAGCGTAGCAGCTTTTCGTAGCACTCGAGCTACGGGTGGAGAATTTTTTGCATTAATATTGTAACGTTTCTTATTTTAATGATAGGCTTCTTTTGGGGTAGCTCGTTCTCGACGCCTCTTATCTACTGTTAGATAAAAGCCTCCCCCATGGTTTTCCAAGCTGGTTTTTTCCGTCCAACCCGTTAAGAATTTTAATTTTTTTTTAACAATTTTTATTTCTCAAAAAATATAAGTTGTAACAAAACCTAAGCTTCTATTAAAATTACAATGAGAAAACGATAAGTGATTTAGTCTTAATAACATGTAATACATTATCGAAACTAAATTACCAGTCTGACATCTAATAAGAAAAATGTTAGCGTCTCATTCAATCTTACCATTTCTGTTACATTTAAAAGTATGAAAATGACAAATGTGCATCGATCAAAACTTTTTGAGTTGTCAATTGCGTACATTTGTTTCAACCCCTTTCACCCCCTCTTCGTATAACTTTGTAACAGTGTAGGGGTGCAATGTGGGTTGTAAATCACTAGGTATTTGTCTTCGGATCGGTTTTTGGATATGTTGAAGTGATGTGATGGACTATGAAGATTAGTCGCCTCTTACGACACCCACGGGAAGATATGGGATGGTGCTATTCTTTACGTCCGACACCATACGGAACAAATAGTAAATCTAAATTCATTCATAATTTGAGCAATTGCGAACATTGTAGTAACATTTATTGATTACAAATTAATGATTTCAATTAATTTTTGAAATGTGTGACATATATTTTTTTCATTTCACGTCTGGAATTTTATCGTAAGTACCTACGTCGTGCGTACAAAATAATTCTTATTCACAATAGATTACAATAATCTTCTCTTATCAACAAATAACCGAAAATTATAGGTTTAGCCAATCGATCTGTATTTAACAATAAGTGATGGATGATTCCCTGAACACCCAACAGTATATAGTTTCACAAGATTCTAGTAGTCAGAAATTGAACCCATATTGAGTGACATGATTTTAGTATGATAAATATATTCCCAAGGTAGTCATAAATTTGGGAACGCTATTTATTTACGAGATATTTTGAGGCCGTGACATAGGATTAAGGCACTGGGTATTGGTAAAGAGATCATTGATATTTATTTGAACATAAATATAATGTCGACTGCAGGTAGAGGTCGCAAGCGCTGTTGTTGAGTTTGTGGTCTTTGAATTCGATTTCTAGTTGTGTTATTGGGGAATTTCTCAGTTGGAGGCTGAATTTATGCCCAGTTGAAAGCAATGCAACTGTTATGGTTGATAGTTGGGTAGAGGACACCTAGCAAGGCGTGGTGATTACATGATGGAGTAAATCTGACAGACTGGGTGGCGTCCGTAGCTGTAGTAGTAGAAGGTATATGGTTGTCATGGGGGATAAATCTGGATGGGAAAGATTGACATTAGAAATGAGGCCTTCACATAGCAGTGGATGATTTCAGGCTGTAAAGGACGCAGATGATGATAGCAACTAGCGACACAAAACTAATTCGCATGCACAAACAATTATTCTCACGGTAGCGTATTCATCAACCATACAAAATTAATTTCTATATCAAACCGTTTAACTAATTTGCATTAAAAAGGCAAAATTTAACCGAACAACTGTGAAGCAAAGCGAGTATGCCACTTGAACTCTGTACTTTGATGCACTTTATTACCAAATTATAGTACTTACAGAAGGTTTGCAAACAGGCGCACGCGCACATAGACGCGTAGCACAGCGATATCAAACGAATGACAGTCACGAATGCGCTTGCTCGGGATTTTACATAGAGCGACGGATATAATATCTCAGTAATACCCGTTGCCAGACTTTCGTCATTTTAACTTCCAATAATAATAGGGTAGAAATATTCAAAAATACAGAAACCTTTATGAGCGAGACCAATAAGGTAGTTAACAAAAAAAAACTAATAAGTCCGTCAGATAGATTTCCAAAAAATATTGGACACGTATTTATTTCTTTTTTCACGTAAACAAACAATGAAGACGATACAGTGCTTTGAAAACTCGTGTGACGTCATATTCTAAGACATTCTTTACCGGCGAGTGACGTCACGCCCCTCACTCAAATCTTTGACGCGTTTTATCTTCGTCAATTTTTAATGATTTGATAAACCAAAAAATACGTATCCAATATTTTTTGATAATCTAACAGACGTACTAATTAGAATCATATTTTTTTGAGTCAATAAACATTCCTATTGTTCAAGATTTACGAAAAACATCCCGGGTTGGTCTGGTCTGTCCTGACATAGAAAGAACGTCAATCTATGGGCGGTTTCATTTTCTTTCCAATACACAGTCATGATGGTTTCAATAGGCATTGCGTCATCCATCGTAGTTTAGGCAAATCTACCTTTTTTTTTGGCGGGTGGAAAATCATCAAATAACCCCTCCCGCTCTTGGGCAGAGCGAAAGGGAGTGTCAGACTTCTACTGACTAAAAACCACCCATGTTTTTTCTTAGCCCTTCATGTCGAGGCCGCGGTATCTATTGCGAACAACCCGCAGCCTCGACGGGCAGGCAAATCTACCTATAACGAAAGATAGTCGCGAGCGCGTTTTTATTCGCTCTACGAGTACATGAAGTATGTCTATGTATGCGTGCATTTTCGTTTATTATAAGGCGCTGACCCTCTGTTCCTAACTATTCTGTGATATTACAGACTGACAAAACCATTGCAAAATGCCATCGTCGTTGAAGTAACAAGTGCTTAGTTTCCTCTCTAAACGGAACCGACAAGTAGATGGCGATAGACTACTAGATGTGACTGTGTTGGGGTACTGATTTTTAATTTAATATGATGGGATTTATCTTGACTGATAGGTGGATCAGGAGTTAGGGAATCCAAGTTGTACAAAACTTAAAGTTACTTTTGACTACAGTAAGCTCCAAAAATGAAGCAAATCATTCGTGTATTTTCATTCATACAAAATCATTTGCCGTATCTAAAGGAGAATGACCAAAGCCGTACCAAGAAGTCTCATGGTTCAAAATCAAATTTTGTTTTGTATTGTCTACTTATCATTGTAACTGCTACAAAAGTATTTTTTGTAGATCATTTCCGGGTTTCGATAAAATATTTAGTAAGAAAATTGTCTCAATAGATTTTCTTACTAAAGATTTCAATTTATCGATCCCATCTCTAAATCTAAAATATAGTTACTCGCCTGGTTTTGAGGTTATTTTCGATTTTATACCATTAAAAAAAACTCCGAAACCCGGAAATGGTTTACAAAAATAACTTTTGTAGGAGTTAATAATTATGATAAGTGTAGACAGTTAAAACAAAGTTTTATTTTGAACCATCATAGTACGGGATTCCATACATAAAAAACATTGTCCTTTGTAATCATATGCTTTAAACCACTACTTCATTTTAAGAACCAAACCAAGAAGAACTCGCTCTTAAAAAATAAACAGAAATATTAATATCAGCTTCTGTATTACCGGAAAGGACAGGCAGGTTTTCAAGAATTAATGCCACTACAGCTGTACGTAATGTTTAAATATATTAATGAAGCCAAATTTAAATCACCACATTACCCCTGTATAGGGTGTAAAAGTACCCTTAACGCAAATGAAAGACACTTGTTCTCCCCACCAGTGCGTTCATTTTTTTGTTCTACGTCATACCTGGGAACCCCCTAGTTACGGAGATATTGGGGGTCAAAGTTCCAAATTTTTCACAGCTGTTTCTGTAAATACTCGTTTTTCAGGTTATAACTTTACTTAAATTACCTCGATGACCCGTTTACTATTCAAAGCATCCACTAGCACAATGTTTTAACAGTGCTACATTGAGTTTTACCGTAAAATGTGATTTTTGACCCAAAAAGAAAAAGTTTCCCAGCAAAAATTTTTGCGTAGGGGTACTCAGTTTGATGTACAGAATGCTTGGTTGACGGCTGTGTGATGGGTTGATTTACAACCTGTATATCCTCATTTCACCAGGTAAGTTGAATGCCCACGTAAAAGAGGGCGAACCTATTACCATCAACCGAGCACTAATTCCGAATTTTCCATTGAAAATCAACCTGAAAATATTTCCACATAAACCAACCAACCGATTCCAGTAATTCTACAAACTCTGGGCTATAAGCGTTTTAAAAATAAAAATTTTCTCTGTAGTCTCAAAGGGGGCTTTAGACAATGGAAGGCACAAAGCAATGCCAGTGGGGCACTTTGTGGAGAAAAGCTTTAGTAGCTTCTATGTCACTCTTATGTATCGGCTAGTTACGAGAAATAATGTGAGCAGTATTATTTAATTTTATTACATGGAACTTATTTAAAACGCTGAATGTGGGTTGATTAATAAAATCTGTCTACCGTCTTTGAACAACACAAGTTTGATGCTAGAGCTATGAACACTGATGTTTGTGAGTAATAACTTTTTAATTAAGATTTTATGATTATTAGGGTTGTTATGTTATTATTTTGTCTTACAAAAACACTTCATTCCTTAATTACTAGTTAGTATTTATTTGTAATATCCTAAAATACAACACATTATTGTAACAAGTCGAAATTGTTTAACTTTACATCGTATTTGTGATGGATCGTACTCGATAATGTAATATTCTTGAGGTAATAATGTGATTGATGTCTTTTTAGGGTTCCGTACCTCAAAAGGTAAAAACGGAACCCTTATAGGATCACTTTGTTGTCCGTCTGTCTGTCTGTCTGTCTGTCTGTCTGTCTGTCAAGACCTTTTTTCTCAGGAACGCGTGGAGGTATCAAGCTGAAATTCATATCAAATACTCAAGTCTATGGTCTCTTGGAGCTGTGAAAAAATCAAACTTCTAAGTCAACGCGATCAAAAGATACTCCCGTTTATGCCACAAATTTTCGACACTCGCAAGGGAATCAAAACCTACAGGGTACTTCCCGTGAACTCAGAATCTTGAAATTTGGTATGAAGCAACGTCTTATAGCAGAGATATAGGAAAAATTGCGAAAAGTATACATTTTTAGTTATATCATATAATAAAAATATTTTTAATAATTTTTTTGTACGGAACCCTCGGTGCGCGAGTCTGACTCGCACTTGGCCGGTTTTTTTTTATGTTTTATTATTATATACTGTTTTATTATTGATTGTAGTCAATCGTAATATTAACTTTCACCTTACTATTGTATCGAGTCTGGTTCTTCTAACCAAACAGACAGATGTGTTGCTGGGGAGTTTGTTCCGCTACTTCTTCTTTCCAGCAAAAACAGTAGGAAGTGTCGAAGGGTGGGCGTTTTGGGGGACTGTCACTTGTACATAAGTAAAGTAAATTTTGACGTTCGAAAAGTGCTGATTACGGCCTAGTTTGAATAAATGACTTTTGATTTTGGTTGATATTGAGTAAATTATTTAGGGAAATGAGGCAGTATTTTGATGGTGTGTCAATAAAAATATTAAACTGTTTTATAGGTTACAAGCCTTGTGAAATTTCCTATGCATTATCAAAATAGCAACTTTTCATTAGAACTATCATTGCTAAGTTTAAGTGTAAGATATAAGTTGTACGTACGGAAACCGACCAATCACATTGCTAGAAATTTATATCGCGTCCTCCTCCGTTCCTGTAATTGGTCCAATCTTAGTCATCTCCTGTTCGCTCCGCTCGACTCGGTTTTGTTTGATTCTGGTCCTAAGTATTCTATTTTAGACGTTCCGTAGCCATTGGTTATTCCAGGCGGGATGCTATTACTAAGCCTCCGCTGTACGTCCGTCTGTCTGTCTGTCAGCAGGTGTATCTCATGATACGTAATTGGTAGACAGATTCAAAAATACAGAAACCTTTATGAGCGAGACCAATAAGGTAGTTAACAAAAAAAAATTAATTAGTCCGTCAGATAGATTTTCAAAAAATATTGGACACGTATTTTTTCTTTTTTCACGTAAACAAACAATGAAGACGATACAGTGCTTTGAAAACTCGTGTGACGTCATAATCTAAGACATTAGTGTGTCATTTTTTACCGGTGAGTGACGTCACAAACCCCCACCCAAATCTTTGACGCGTTTTATTTTCGTCAATTTTTATTGCTTTTATAAACCAAAAAATACGTATCCATTATTTTTCGATAACCTAACAGACGGACTTATTAGAATCATATTTTTTTTAAGTCAGGAAACATCCTTATTCGATCTTTTTTTTAAATCCTCTTCTTCTTATAAATTGCGGCACAAACCCCAGGTGTCTTTATAGGGAGGCAATCGATCATACTCATAAGGTGACAAGCGTCAACATAGACGAATCAATAGGCGTACGGAATGACGGCACAATGGATTGTCCTAAGTGTATTGGCGTTTTAGTAATATGAGGTAGATATTTTGTGAATACAATCATTAATATAGCTCTATTAATGTTTATGTTAATAGTTACATATACCAATAGTGGTTTGTTTGTTTGGTTGTCGCAAGCAATAGCTGCGGAGCGTGAGGATTTAGGTTAGATTGCCAGGTTGAGCAAAGTGGTTATATTTCGTTTTGAATTTGTCAGTGGTAGCTTCAGAGTCTAGATTTGGGCCCAATGTGATTGTAAATGCCATTGCCACCCATGGTGATGAATTTGCCATCAACCTATGCAAGCTCATCGCCATTTACATATTTGGGAATGTGGATACACCTCTGCTTAACCCTTCAAGAATTTAGACGTGATGTTATGTTTTGTTGGTGTATTGGTATCTAAGTAAAAATAAAGTAACTGTCTGTAATCGATCCATAGTTTTAGGTCTTACTGCGGTACTCAGAGATATTTAATGATTACTTAAGCCGTCACTTAGTAATGGTTTGACATTCTTTTGTATGACAAAACTGTCAAAACCTTTACTTAGTGATGGCCTAAGTAATCTTTAAAGCTCTCTGAGTGTGGCAGTTAGTCGTTTCTTTGGGTCACAACTTTTCCCAAAACGAGTGCCAAACATACGCCGCATCAAAACAGAAATATCGGAAAAACACCCTTTTATCCAACAAAATACAATAAAATACCGACAAAAGTGTAATACTTCCTTAAACTCCATACAATCGATAAAATTACGAGCGATCTTGCAAAGGGTTACATACGTTTTGTATGCAAAGGAATAAGGATATCCTTTTAAAGGTTGATGCTCAACTAATACAGGTTATATCCGTGTATCGGTAATGTGATCGTAAAGAGATCTCATAAATATATTTGTAACCGATATCAGGGAATATTTTATTGGGTATAATGTTTATTTGACAGCCTCGTTGGTCATAAGTTCTATTCCCAGGTCATTACGGGTTTTTTCTATCAGGAATTTCTCAGTACGGCCACGGAGTTTGGATGTGTGCCTCGTTGATGGTAAAAGGCTCGCAACCTTACATAGGACTGAAACGAAACTGAGGAAATGCGGTTGAATTGGGCTGCGAGTTGTTCCCAAGAGATACCGCGGCCTCGACATAAAGGGCTAAGAAGGAACATAGGTGGTTTTTAGTTAGTAGAAGTCTGTCACTCCCTTTCGCTCTGCCCAAGAGCGGGAGGGGTTATTCGATGATTTTCCATCCGCCAAAAAAAAAAAAAAAAGAAGGGCTCTGCCTTACACTTCGGGGATTATAGGTGTAACGTTATGTTAATGCTTTTTCGGTCTATTTAATGTTTTTACATATCCGTAAGGTAATTACCACAGAACGCTACCTACTTTTTCGTGCTGGCAATATCTATATTTCGTTAGCCCAGACCTCCAACATTTCGCCGCGTCATTGGTGACAGCACAACCATCACTTCGGCTTCATGTTTTTGGGCTTATAATCAAAGTCGGAGGTGGAGCATAGTTTGCAATACAGCTCCATAACCACACTCCCTGTATACGTCCCTGTATGCCTATTGGCCTTGTTCTGTTCTGTCTCCTGCTGATATGGAGGGAAGTGGAAATTATGTTTTTCCTACTCCTCCGCTATTCTTTTCTGATTAATTTCGTTGCGGGATCCAAGACAGTTAAATCGTTTCCCTGGGACGTCGTCGAGCTTCATTGTCTCGGCGCTTTTCTTGTGGTCGCCACTGTTGATTCTGGCTAACAGGAGTTACAGTGGTTGGGGAATAGTGTGGCGGGCTTGTCCCAAAAAAAAAAAAAAACTACACTCCACTGCTGTTTCATTAGGATAACCCCACTTGACGTGGTTAGAGTTACATCTTCCTGCTTGAGTTCACAGGCGGTTCAAGTACTTCCAGGTGGACCCGGCAGGTAGATAGATGCTCACTTGGTGGTATATAGTGAGTGGGAAATGAACACTTATTTTTCCACAGCTTACATCGGGCTACATGCTACGATCCTGACATACTTCTTTGACGTCGTTCGTGTTCAGTATTCTTCTGGACAGGTTTTGTGACGATCAAATCCTACATCCTCGTTCCTAATAATTTGCGAAATTTTGTGAGGATAGATGGATGGATAGATGTTTGTTACTCTTTCACGCCAAAATTACTGAACGGATTTTGATAAAATAAAGCACATAGTTTATAACCTGAATTAACACATACGATACTTTTCTTTCTGATAGTATATGATCCCGTAGAACAATAAATTATCAAAATCTACGCGGGAGAAGCCGCAGGCATAAGCTGATCTATATATATATAAATGAATAGCTGTTCGTTAGTCTCGCTAAAACTCGAGAACGGCTGGACCGATTTGGCTAATTTTAGTGTTGAAATATTTGTGGAAGCCCAGGGAAGGTTTAAAAGGTGAGAAAATGGTAGGCAGGTAGGCAGGGTAGTCGGTAGAGTAGTAGGCAGGGTAGTCGGTAGAGTAGTAGGCAGGGTGGTAGGTAGGTAGGGTAGTAGGTAGGTAGGGTAGTAGGTAGGTAGGGTAGTAGATAGGTAGGGTAGTAAGGTAGGTAGGGTAGTATGCAGGTAGGGTAGGAGGTAGTAGGTAGGGTAGGAGGTAGTGGGTAGGTAGGTAGTTGGTAGGAAAAAGAGCATTGCAACGCATGCCTGGTACAGCTAGTATTATAATAATAATTCAGTAAGAACTCCCATATACATATCTTTCAGTGCTCAAACCTGGTCGCTCACTAAGTCGCTAAAAGTAAATAATAGCCATTATTTCAATAGCTTTTACCTTTAACCCCATTTAACCCCATCCTTAAGCTACACACATTACGCAAGAAGAATAAAATCCAAACACCCCAGCACCCTCTTTGTTAGAAGTTTCCGGGGAGTTATGTTTGTTTGCTTAGGGCCCAGTTGTTCTTTACTGATCAATGGGAACGTTGGCGTGTATAAACATCGAAGTTTTTGCCCTGAATGGAGTTCTTTGGGTCGAATGTCAAGGTTATTTAGGAGGAAAATCTAGTTACAATACGTAGGGCTAAAGGAAATATTTTATGGGTAATTCTAGGGGTTGTTAGTAGCGGATCCCCGCAACCTTCACCAGGTCATCGGTCCACCCAGTGGGAGGTTTTCAAACGCAACGTTTTGGTTCGGTTCGCGGTCGCCACTCTTTCCTTTATTCTCCCATACTAGCTTTCTCTCTCTATAGCTTTTTTTTTTTAGCCTGCACTGTTCCACTGCTGGGAAAAGGCCTCCCCCAATTCCTTCCGTCGTTCCTTCGTATTACGTTATCTCTTTCTTGGCCGGCCTCGGCGGTGCCCTCCCCCCTTTTCTGGCAACCAAAGTGTGGATGCATTTTTCCCATACAACAGTAGACAGAACATTTCGATGCATGTTTGAAAACTTTGGTTTTTATAAGTATCTATTTAACTTGCCGTGTCAGTTTGTTATTTTCTTGAATAGAATATGAGTTTTTTTGGGTAAGTGGTTCGACAATATAGTATTTTTGTATCAATAGAAGAATAATTCCTCCTTACAAAAACAATTGTCAAACACTTTCAACAGCTTAAAATTTAAGAAAAGATAGTTCTGTCACGAACAAAAATGTCAAATCATAAAGGTAACTTATAAACACAAACGATGAAATAAATTACAAAAACAAATCGTAGCAAAATGCTCCTTAGTTATGTGCAGCATAATAAAAATTGATTAAAGAATAATGTAAAAAAAATTGGTTGGTCTTCGGTGTTTGATGAAACATCTGGTAATAAGAGAACATAAAATTTGACGAGACAGCCACAGATTGGAAACATGGGAATTCTAAATACCAAGGAATTAAGGAGGATAGATGAAGCTACGAGTAACTCCAGGTAACAATATGATTAAAATATCAGTCAATGTTTCATGACTGGAACTGTCATGGTGTGTGCTAAAAGGTGGGTTTTAATTTTATGGTTGTTCTTCCATGGTTGAATGTATAGAGGGTGCTCTTCATCAATACCACTATCCAACCAAAAGACGTGCACTTACGGATCTTCGGGAAATAAGTACAAAAAGAGGTTATGTTATTTCTGTTTATCAACTTTTTCAGTACAAGCAAAAGATTTAATACCTAGAAACAAAGCTAGTTGTTAGACGTTCTTTGATTTTAGCTCAGATATTATTTGATAAAAAACAGGAAGTACTCTACATAATTATGAGCAGCGGTGGCCCAGTGGTGGCAGCCCTGACTTACGAGCAATAAGTCGTGGGTCCAAACCCAGGCAGGCGCATTATTTTGTGTTATTTATTCCATCACCACTGCTCGCAAAAACGGTGAAGGAAAACATTATGATGAATATCCTAGAACCGAAAATTCAAAGACATGTGACATCTACCAACCTGCACTGGGCCCGCGTGGTGGATTATAGCTCATTCCCTCTCATAGAGAAGAGGCCTGCGTCCCAGCAGTGGGAAAATAATAGGCTGATGATGATGATAACTTTACATGGAGCCCCTGCCTGTCTACATACTAGACTGGTTGATAGATTATCAGGGCACTAGTCACAGACAGTAATACAGAGGGCAATCATATTTTCCAGTACTAACTGGGTTGTGGAGGTCAGATAAGCAGTTACTCCAAATAAAATACTGATTTCGATAGACTGGAAACCGACCCCAATACAGTTGGGAAAATACTAGTCGGGTGATGATGATGAATATTCTGATCTGTTGCCCTTTTTCATCATCTTTAGCCACTCTTCAATTCAAAGTACAGCCTTCTTATCTTTTGTTGCAGTTTATCCAACTTACGTTACGTTATAACTGAGAAACCTAAATGGAAAGTGTTTAAAAAGAAAGAGTGAGTCGTTATCAATTTCTGTAAAAAAACAAAAAACGAAAAAAAAAAATCGAAATCGAATCGATCTTTTAAAAATCGTATAAAATGGTCCCATATTATGTATCCGTGCCCTAACTACAGCAAACGCTAGTGTCGCGCAAATAATATCATTATTTTCGGATTGCTAGTAAGCGCCCTCTGTTGTTGTAACATGCATTCCAGTTCGTCAAACATAATACACAAGATGTTTGCTTGGTCGTGCCATTGCTTTAGATAGTACGTGATTGTTATATTATAAGCTGTTTTTAACTTGCCTTGTTAGTTACTTGGTTAGCTAGTAAGTATTGGTCAAATCTTGCAACTGAATTTCAAACCAATTCCCCTGAACTGTTTGAATTGAAATTTTGGACACGTTCTTTGATTCCGATGATACTAACTGCGATACTCAGAGATATTTAATGATTACTTAAGCCGTCACTTAGTAAAGGTTTGACATACTTTTGTATGACAAAACTGTCAAAACCTTTACTGAGTTATGGCCTAAGTAATCATTAAAGCTCTCTGAGTGCGGCAGTAAGACTTGATCCTGCAGGTACGCCTCCTCGCTAGAGAACTCCTCAACACACAAACAAAATTTTGTTTCTTAGAAAAAAGTTTAGTTTATTAGTACATTCTACTCCAAAATCATAAGGTGCGCCTACGCTAAACGAGTTCAGCACAAGCAGAACAAAATCCAAGCACGAATTTGCTTGGCAGGAGTTTAGAATTTTGCTTGTTTCTCTTGTGCTTGATTCCCCTAGTGTAGAGGCACTTTTATGTTGCATTTGATATTTTAAATCTATGTCTTCATTTCAGAGTGGTGCCTTTACAGCCATACCGTCCAGCGAATGGATGCCCTTGCGGCAATGATGGGCCTTGTAAGCAAAAAGTGACACCAAAGGGAGTCACTATACATTATCCACAAAAGTAAGATATTTGTCTCTTGGTTTTCTGTTTCGGTATGGCAATGAAGAGGTATGTTAATGATTTTGTCTGTAGTATCAAAGTTTTTATACTTTACTAGCTGATGCCCGCGGCTTCGCCCGCGTTAAATTATGCACCTACTTAAACCTTCCTCGAGAACCACTCTACCCATTGGTAAAAACAGCATGAAAATCCGTGCAGTAGTTTTTGAGGTTATTGCGAATTAAGACAGACGCGGCGGTTGACGTTTTATAATATGTAGTGATCAGACGCAGTGCGTTTTGCATGTATCTTTGGAATATAGTATGGACTCTTTTAGACATGTATCTTTGGAATATAGTATGGATTCTTTTGGACATGTTCGCAATAGCACCCCTACTGATGCGCATTTCATATGACGTGTCCATTCAAATCGAGTTGCACAGCGTTCACGGAGCGCACGCGTGCAGGTGTTGACCCACCGTGTGTTTAATTTGCATTTCCTTGCATATTTCATCTATATCATCTATTATATTTTTTTTTTTCTTCATAATTATTCATATGATTTTCTTTATTCTTCATAATTATTCATATAATTTTTACAGGATACATCTTTTTTTTTTGTTGATTATATCGACAGAATATGCAAATGGTAATAAATAATGGTAATCTGTGTAATTTTTTTCATATAACATGACCCGCTTTCAATTAAATTCCTGAATACAAACATAAAATTAACATTTACAATAGTTTTTAGTGTAGGTTTAACATAAACCCTTGTATTTAAAATGACCGAATCGTTTAATTAGTCACGTAAAAACTAATTAGAGTAGTATTATAAATGAATGAGGTTTAAAATGTGAAGGATTAAAATGTCCCAACTTTATTGAAAGGTATCATTTTGTGTTACAACTATTATTTTTATAGATGTTACAAACAATGAAGTCCTGTGTAACGGATGATGTTAGATTAATGTTTGTACAATTTTGGAGGCGACCCCTGCTTAAAAATTTTCTCAGTCCTGCTATAATACCTGACTTTACAGCAGATCCAATTTGTTGGGCTTTTCTGTTACATCTTGTAAATATGATATCACAAATTAGTGGTATTAATGTTACGGCGCCGACTCCTTCAGGTTCTTCAGACAATGTCAACGCGACATTATCTTGTTCGCATGATAATCGGTTTAGTTAGAACAGTTGAAGTTTGATAGTAATCGGATGATTTCGTTTCTCAGGAAGAAAAAATTCGGCTCTTTCGGTTCATACAAGCTACCTAAACTTCAGAAGAGTTATTTCAGCAGGTGTGTATCACTTTCTGCGACTTTATAGACTTTAAAAAAGAGCTTTTAAATATTTGCATTGAGGCTTAATATTGTTCAGTTTAGTATGTATATAAATAGTTAGTAAATACACAGTAGGATCATTCATTTTGCTTAATTTCACTACAACCTAAGGGCTTATTTACGGAGGTGCGTTGTGGCGTGTTCCGCAATTATTTCAAACAATTATGACGATGTACGAGAGCGTTTACGGAGAAGCGATTTTACGCTTGTTTGCTCAAAATGCAGCGTTGCTTGTGGCGGGACCCATGGATAACGTCGATGTATCGCAAGCGGTGGTGCACGCAGCGTAGTGGCCAATCAGCTACATCCTACATTGTCATACGTTTGTGTTGGGGCGTGCGGTAATGAAGGCCGCTGCAAGCACCGCATCGTCGTAAAAAAGCCCTCAAGATACTATTCCGGGGGAGACCATAATCTTGTGTCTTAATAAAAAAAACGCCTTATATGTGCCTCCATAGCATCTTGTTTGGAATGTAAAGCAGCTAATGAACCTATGTTTTTTTTACTCCCAGATTAGCGTGGAAGGCTCTTTCCAGCTCTTTACCATTCCAAACAAGAATAAACGCGAATGTAAACTTTAGTATACCATTGGGGCCTATATACAAAGTCACCAATGTATACAAATCTGTAAAGTCGATGAAAGCAAATCTACCTTCAGTACGTAGCAAACTAAAGAGTTTTAAGTCGCTGAATCCTAAGAAAAATCCGGCGGCTAAAAGGGTTAACAGCGCGGATTTTATGTTTATGCCATTTGGGATGTCATAAGGTAAGTGCCATCGAAATTAAAATATTGTTTTTTAACCGACTTCCAAGAAAAGGTTCACATTTAATTAATAATTGTCTCAAAGGCTGCTGCCCAAAAGCTCCCCCGTTCCAAGTACTCTTCTTCTACTCCTTTACCCATTGTAGCAGATAAGTAGAAGAATGTTAAAAAGTCGTATGTTAATAAATCTTGAAATTCGGTGAACTTATATTTTTTAAGTCGTGCCCATTTTCACTGTTAATGTTTTTTTTTAATTGTTGTCAATAAAATGCACATTACTTCATGTCATTATGATTGCTAACTAATAGTTTTTCACAGATAAGTAACTAGATATAAAAATGTTGAAGACAACCAAAAATAATGTGAAGGGTAACCACTCTTACGAGGATAACCCCTTAAGGTTTAAATGGTTACCTTATTTATTTATTTGCTTAAGGACAAACAACTAAGCATGTTCGCTAAGCATTACGGATTAAACAGTCTTCACTTTCTTATGATAGACAAAAAATAAACTTTCCCAAATTTCATTAATTCTAGTTTCGTTTATAATGCAGTTTGTCAATGTTTTCTTCAACGCATCCTACTTTATCTTGCAGAAAAGAAAATTGAACATGATAGGTAATTAAATTGTCAAGTTTGTCTGAATTCCTGTCCTGCTAAGGTAATAATTTAAGAATTTCAGTTAAGTTTTACGAAATTCCAGTCGGTCTTGTCAATTGCGTCTGCGACTGGTTTGAGGGCCAATGAAGACCGGACGGGTGGTGCAATTTCCACGGCGAGTCTTCAAGGGTGTTTTTTCTTTGACACTGACGACGGCACTGCTAAGATGGAAGCAAAATTGTATGAATTTTACGTACGCGTTTTTCCATTGGCCGGCCATGGCTACCATTGCCCACAAAACATTTTGTTCATACATTTTGCCTCTGTCTTTGCCGGGCCGTTACTGTTTAAGTTTGCTGCCTTACCGTCCAATGGAAAAACGCTCAAATGCCGCTGAAATTTCACATGTGGGTATTTAGTTTGGACACACAGCTTGTATCAGAAAGTTGTGTCCATATTTTAAGTAACCTTTTTCCGACCACCAAACTCAATAATTTTCAATATTCCGTTATTCCATACAAAATTGAGAAAGTTGTGTCCATTATTTAAGTAACCTTTTTCCAAACACCAAACTCAACAATTTTCAATATTCCGTTATTCCATACAAAATTGCAATATTTACTTAATTCCAATATAAAGGACAGCTGATGATACCTTTCTGATAATTAATGCTGAACTTGTAATTTTATTCAAAATGTAAAGTGAGCGTGAGTTCAAAATTATTTTTGACGTTTGGAAGGATATCTCGTTTAATGGGCAACTAAAGGTTAACTCTGCTGAGTTAACCTGTAGGTACAAGGAGTAAGGGTTACCCGATTAATATAAAGAATTGGGTTATAAAAGATAGATTAGTTCATTTTTAATTATTACATAATTATAAATAATATGTTCATAATTTACGTTTGTTCCAGCGGTAGTTCTCCGACAGTCGTAAATAAAGTTAAGTTGATTAAACACAGGAAATTTCCTACGTGGAGATTGGATCAGATTTCATGTGATTCCCCATTTTGCAGGTAATACGTATTGCTTTTCACTTACAAGTGCTGCGGTTATCTCAAAAAAATACTCGAAACCCAAAACTTTTCATTACAAAAAAAAACAACATTCATTTTGTTATTTATGTGTTTCAACATATAAATCATCATCATAACCATTTCAGCCCAAAAAAAGTCCCTGCTGGATTTAGGCCTCCTCCAAGTATCGCCACAGTCACCGGTTCTGTGCGTCTCGTGTTCTTTGGATCACCTCAACTTTCAACATATCAATATTTTAATATATTATACGTAATGTAATATATTGAAAGTCCTTTTCATTGCGATACAATATGTGTTGGGCAATAATATAAAATTGGGCTGGTCGCAAATTTCATGCCTTCAGAAAAGGTCTTCCGCAGCGCATCCCCTTTAAGTAATACGTTTGACTAGAATTGAGACAAGATAATTAACATGTTTGGCTTTTTTTAGGAATTACGGGAGTAGTCGCTGCTCCATTATAGCGAAATCTAAATGGAAAATTCGTGAGTTAGTGTCAAACGAATTAATGTCTCCAAGTAGCCTTGGGCTCCGACTTAAAGGGTATGTAATATTGTTTTTTTTAAGCATGTCATGTGGATAACTACAAAGGCATCTCTTTCTTTTTTCATAACCTCTTTATCTTGTACGATCTTTGACCATAATCGGCCCGAAGCATGGTCAAAACCTTACGCCTCCTTTGTGACGGTGATTTCCTCCATTATGTCGTCCAGTGTGTAACTTTCTGTGCCCACCTCTACATTCATCCTACGTTTATTAACTGTATTGGATGCCGCAACGAAATTCATTAGAAAAAAATAGCGGAGGAGTAGGAAAGACATAATTTTCACTTCCCACCTTATCGCACAACAAGAGCCAGAACTGCACAAGGCCATTAGGCACAAAGGGACGTATACAACTCAAATAAGCCCAGTTGCCTAGTACTACGCATAAATATTTTATCATTAATATTATATTAATGGGTTCTAAGTTGTATCTTTGGGAGACTCTCTTGTAGATTTTGACGTTCAAAAAGTGCTGATTTTTACTTTCTTTCTTTGACTCTGACTTTTTTTCTTTCTTACAGACCCATAGTACCCGTGCGCCAGCCCCCACCGTCGGTTACCCCCGTTGTGAATCAAGAGTCCGTTCCGCCATTGAATATTATGTAACGTTAATACAATATTATCATGTATAATAAATATTATAAGTTACTTTTATAAATCGTTTCGATTCATTCATCACTTTTTTGTAAAGCAACCATTGGTGGCCTCGGTGGTCTAGTGGGTTAAAGTATATATAAATAAGGTCCTGGGTATGATTCCAAGTTTGGGCAAAGGGTGATTGGGCTTTTCCATCGGGGTTGTTAGAGTAACAGCCACAGAGTCTAGACTAGATATATAGAAAGAAAGAAAGAAAGAAAAAGTATTTATTGGTTTCACACAGGACAAAACAAATTGACAAAAAAATTAAAATAGTAAACTTATGGGACTGCGATTGACTGACAGTAGGTGTCCGTGAATTAATAAAAACCTACGACAACCACAGGAAATAATAAATCCATCTTACAACACAATACTAAAACCGGACTCTAGACAAAATCCGCAAGAGTTCACGCAAAGGCAATTTGTTCCATAATCTGTAACAATAAGGCCCATAATACGAAGCTGGTGTCTTTGACATGGGTACTGACACCCAGGGTGGAATCTTAGAAGGGCTTCACATAAGTTCGGGTCGGCATGATTTCGCACAGTCGGGTGGAAAAATGTATAGGATGGTGTTTTTGGCGAACATTCAAGAAACTATATTGTAAAACTAATATAACGACTTCGACGAATTATACCAGGCAATTTTTGATGGTCAAAAACAAAAAGATGAAGCTACAAATTCTTATACCGTACGAAAAATAACCGTACACATGGAATACGCACTTAATGCCTCGGACTTGAATGGGGATTGTCTCCGCCGATCCTGTGATCCGATTGGATTAGCTACGGTTCCCAACTTACATATAATATAAGAAAAAGCCGCTCGGCACAACTCCAATAATGTCGAGCCGACCTGAATCTGATGGAGTGAGGGTAGATGACGAACGAAGTTGCCGAACAGTAGGAGACGAATAAAATCCAGGGTCCGTAGTACTTGCTTCAAACCAGCTAAATAATATTATGTTGTTCAACAAATTCTTCCGGATCTGATGTGCCGACCCGAACAGATGACTAGGCCCCTTTAAAGGAAATGATTTATATCTAACAAAGATTCTCCTAGTGCACTTATTGTAAAGATTTTCGGATTTGCTGAAAATTGAGGTCAAATACCGTATGGGTGCAAAATTTTGGAAATGATTAATGGGAACATCTGTTGATGGAATTTTTGTGTCCTGAGTCGATTTTCATTATTTGGGTGCATAACGATAAGAATACGGGGACTAGAATTAAATTCACTTATGTAAGATCAGTCAGAAGAGTACAATAAAATTACACTGATACTTTCATATTCCTCCAAAATAGACACAAAATGTGAAAACCAAGGTTTAAACTTTTAGTCTCCACTATTTTAATATTTAAATAAATAACCAAAGAGTTAACCCACTTTGCTGTTGAACGTATCACTACTAGTGCATGAAATAAAGTTAGTTAATTAGTAAAATTGCAAGGATTCTGGGTTTGTCTTATATAATTTTAGAAACGGTTGTATCGTTAGTCTATCCGACTTCATCTTCTTAGCGTGTTGATGGCAATCTAAATTATGTCGGCCTAGAACTGAGCTACTGCACGCGTAGCATGACCACCGTAGAAACGGGTTTTGTCGACGGAAGACTCGACAAAATGACAGATTGTAGTAAAATTTCATGTCAAATTGTATGGAAAAAGCTTTGCCCATTCTTTGTAGAATAGAGATAGAATCGCCATACTACGCGTGCAGGAACTGTAGTGAAGAAACAACTCCTTAATGCATTAGAAG
The DNA here is from genome assembly GCA_949774965.1 of Diarsia brunnea. Lineage (NCBI taxonomy): Eukaryota > Metazoa > Arthropoda > Insecta > Lepidoptera > Noctuidae > Diarsia > Diarsia brunnea. The sequence goes on from OX459022.1 coordinate 6,582,887, forward strand.
TTACTGCCGCACTCCGAGAGCTTTAATGATTTCTTAGGCCATCGCTTAGTAAAGGTTTTGACAGTTTTGTCATACAAAAGTATGTCAAATCTTTACTGAGTGAAAGCATAAGTAATCATTAAATATCTCTGAGTACCGCAGTTAATTAGCACTATTTTATCTTCACAAATTATATATAGTGGAGTGCCGTAAGATTTATACCTCGGAATCCAGGGCCGGTCAATGAATCTTCATAAAAACTTTTGGACTGTATTGGTAAAAGCCCAAATAAAGAAGTTAAAAAAAAAAATTTGCGCGCTCTCCTTTTTTTTTTTTTAATTCGGCAATTTACTGAAAAATGAGAGAGACAAGGGAAAAAATGTTTAGAGCTACTAAATAATATTTTCACCGTGACTTATATGTTAATTTATTAATATTTCGCAAAAAAGAACGACTTACAGCAAAAAAAAAATTAAAACGTATCATCTAATACCTTTAGAGGAGCAATTTTTGTAATAGAGTATAATTTGGATCTCGGTTACGGCTTCAATGATTTTCATGAAATTTAGTATGCAGGGCGTTTTGGGGGTGATAAATAGATCAAGCTAGGTTTCATTTAAACAAAATCACGATTTACCAAAACAATCAAGCAAATTTCGGTCATCCAGGTACTATACATTATAATAACGTTATTGTTAATTACTGTCGTTGTCATCGTTGATGTGGATTGTTGGTGAAGGATTAGTACCTACAGCTGTCACAAAAGCATTCTAAATTTTAAAAAATCCTGTGGATGCCTTGAGTTTAAGGCCTCCTGCCAGAGTCATATCCTACTAATATTATAATTGCGAAAGTTTGTGAGGATGGATTGATGGTTGTTCCCCTTTTCACGCAAAAACTACTGAACGGATTTGGAGGTTAAATATCGCAAATAGATAGATGGTTTACAACCTGGATTAAAACATATATGACACAATTTTATCTCGGTAGTATGATCCCGTGGGGCAATTATCGAGCTAGTAACTGATATACCATAAGTGACTAATCGCTAAGGAAAGCTGCTGTGGGGTACGGACCTCGGTTTAGGACGTCACTGAGGGGGGGCAACAAAGGGACAGGCTGAATCTGAGAGATATTATTTAGGGTCTGGTTTAATACTACTGTCTCAGCTTCGCAGGCTGGCTCTAGCAAGGGTCGGGATATTTGTATTTCTTATTTCTAAGTGTACTGGTTTCCCTACTACTTTGAGGTCCATACCCCACAGGAGGTGCCCTTAGTGATTAGTCACTTATAGTTACTAGCTTATGGCCGCGGCTTCTCCCGCGTGGAGTTCGATAAACCATCTATATACGTTATCCAAATCCATTCAGTAGTTTGTGCGTGAACGAGTAACAAACATCAATCCATCCTCACAAACTTTCACACGTATAATATAATAATAATAATTTAATAATAATAATAATAATTTTTTATTTCAGTAAAAAACACATTTTAGTTTCACAAAAACAATTTTCCAAATAAAAATGAAGATCACAGATAATAGAGATTCGTTGGTGCCTGTACTAATGAATATCATTGTATCACAGACACCAGCGCCTTCCAAAAATGGGTTACATAAAAAATCGAACGTGTTACATTACAAGGTGAACTCGAGAAGAGTATTTCTAATAAACTAAAAAGTAAATGAAAATCTATAAAATCATAAAAGAAACCAAATTGATACTATAAACTAACTATAGTTACTTAAAAACTAAAGTTAGGATTAAAATTAAATTAGGATTTAAATTAAATTAAATTAAACTACTTATTTACTATGAGGAACATTGGTGCACGTGCGTGCTTGCGAGAACAGGTGAGTGTTTCTGGATGTGTGAGTGAGTGTATGTGTAGTGTGAGTGTATATGTAGTATGAGTGTGTGGTGCGTCTATTTTATAAATAAATAAATCTATAGGATTAGTTTGAGAAGATCTTCAGTCTCCCGGTAATTTAAACTTAATAAGAGCGTTTGTATTTCTTGTTTGCATTTATTTTTTGTAAGATTATGTATATATTTTATTTTGTTAATACGGTTGTAGAGACGAGAACTATTTATATAAAAATTTCTACTGGCGAGAGCAGTTCTATGCGACTGAATATCGCACACTATATCTTTCCTGCGCTTGTTGTGCGGCTTGTATGGGATTGAAGCATGTTTACGCAGGACGGTCTGAAGCACGTAGAGCTGTCTTACTGTGAGTACAGAGCATTGTTGGTACAAAGTTACAGTCGGGTACCTAATAGGCTTCTTAAGAAGAACTTTTAGGACCGCCCTCTGCGCCCTCTCCACACGCAGCATACTAGTAGCAAACGTACCTCCCCACGCCGGTATACAGTACATTAGTATTGACTGAGCTAAAGAAAAATACACTAACTTTAATGTCTCTAGGTTAGCAGAACATCTTAATTTTTTGAAAATGTATATGAGTTTTCTTGTACGGGAAACTATATTTCCTATATGTTTGTCCCACCTAAAATGAGAGTCAATTTGCACTCCCAGATACCTTATGTCAGTTGTACGTATAAGAGGGAGGCAGCTACAGTTAAGGCTAGGGTGACGACAGGTGTGAGCAATAATTTTTAAGAAGTCCGATGGTTGAGATGCCGAAGAACCAGAAAAAGTTATAAATTTTGTTTTTAGTGCGTTTAGGGTCAACAGGTTGTCGTTTAGCCAGGTTATTACAGACGACAGTGCCTTTTCGGTTTCGTCATAGGCTTGCTGCCAGTCCTTGGCATGCACAATCAACGCCGTGTCATCTGCATATGTGATTATTCTGCAGTTGTTAATTGCTAGTTGACACAGGTCGTTAATGTACACCAAAAATAAGGTAGGACCAAGCACACTGCCTTGTGGGACTCCGTATGAGAGAAATTCTTCATCGCTACTATAATTTCCAACCCTGACATATTGACTACGTTCAGTGAGGTAACTACGAAACATTTCTAGGACCGTGCCCCTAACTCCTATCGATTCCAGTTTGTATAGAAGGATGGGAATTGACACCGTGTCGAATGCTTTCGACAAGTCCAAAAATACTGCAATTGTTTTACGTTTATTATCTAAAGACTGAATTACAGTAGTTGCCAAGTCCATTACAGCGTCTTCAGTCGACTTACCTTTAATAAACCCATATTGGTTTTGAGAAATGATGTTGTATTTGTTTAGATAATTAGTTAATTGTTTATTTAAGAGTTTTTCAAAAACCTTAGAGATGGTAGTAAGTACTGAAATTGGCCTGTAATTTTCGACACAGTCTCTATCCCCTGTTTTAAAAATTGGGTGAACAATGGCCTTCTTAAAAACTTTTGGAAAGGTCCCAGTAGTAATTGCAAGGTTAAATATATATTTTATACCTGGTATTAAAAATTGGCGGGCTGATTTTAATAAAGATCCAGATATACCATCCCAACCGACTGCACAATTGTTTTTTAGGCCTAGTATAACTGTTTCTATCTCTTGTTCTGACACCTCAAAGATACCCATTGAGTGACACGGAATGTTTTCGTTTTGTGACCTAGGAGCTGCGGAAATTGGAATTTGGGCTGCTAAAGTTTTTCCTATGCTTGTGAAGTATTTGTTAACTATATTGACTGAGTCTTTGGGGTCTTTACTTATACTCAGTAAGTCGTTTGGTACGGTCTTTTGTTGCTTCGTATCAGTAATACTCTTGATGGCATCCCAAGTTGCTTTGGTGTTACCCTTGGCCTCCTGAAGCAAGCTTCGATCATACGTGGTTTTAAGTTTTTTTAATAAGTTGTTGAGAAAATTACGATAGCGTTTGTAGGTGGTACTAAGTATCATATTATTGGGATCTTTTTGAGCTTTAATGTGCATTGTGTCTTTGTTTTTTATACACTTCAGAAGTCCAGGGGTAACCCAAGGTTTTAAGATCCTTTTTTTGTGTGGAATTAGAACGTCTTTAGTGTGTGATTCTATTGTAGATGAAATTTTATTAATTAAAAACTCTGCAGCTTCATTAGCATCGTGAATATTAAACAGATAAGACAAGTTTGTTTCTCTCAAATCATCTATCACAGCTTGTTGATCGGTACGCCTAATGTAATTATTTGGTTTGGGTGACGTACTTGTTGTGCCGACGCTCAGTATAGTTGGGTAATGGTCCGTGATCAATGTGTCCAGAACTAGTGTGGTTGCACTTTTTTGCGTCTTTAACATGACATGATCAAGACAAGCCTGCCCCCTTGTAGGGGTGACGTGAGCAGGTAACATACCATGTGAATAAATCATATTAAGGTATTCCTCAGATTGGTTATTTAAGTGCTCTGGCATGATGTCTATGTTTAAATCCCCAGTGACAACTAATGTTTTATACCCATTTAATGATGCCAACACATCATTGAGGTTCATAATGAAACTTTCTAGGTTCTTTTTTGCCGGCGAACGATATATTGCCACAATAGCGACTTCGTCAATGGTACAAACCAGACAATTAGCATCGAGTAACAATGGTTGATTAATTTTGTGCGTTAAATATGATTTAACATAAATAATTACACCATCATTCTGATTACAGAAGGATGATTTGTGGCTTATAAAGCCATCCAAAGTGGGTGCATTAACAGTTTTACTAAGCCAGCACTCTGTCAGGACAACAACGTCACAAGGTGTATTTATTGAATCCAAAAGAAGAGTAAGTTCGTTAAAATTGGAGTTTATGCTGCGTATGTTCATATGAAATATATTAAGTTTTTTATGGGATTGGTTTAGGTACTTGGTGCAATCGAGGGGAGAACAAGTGAAAGACTTGGAAACACTTATTGATTCCAATTCATTAGATATCTCGGTTATATTATCTACAGTGAATTTGAAGAAATATAATTAATTGGGAACACAAGGGGCGCCGGAATGATCGAGTAAGATGAATGTTAAAACTCGGACTTTTTACGACGTCTTCTCTGAGAGTGGGTGTGTATATGTGGTGTGTGGTGTATAACATTTTAAGATAAGTAGCAATTAAAATAATATTAAACAAAAAACAGAGATAATTTAAAAACAAAAAACCATTAGCAATGCATGCGTGTTGAAAGATCAGAGACAACAAAGACGAATTTCTACGTTTTTTATCTAGTCATTGATCGCAATTTATTGTCTTAAGATCACCTTCAACCTTAACATGAATCGACTGCATACCTTCTTTTTTCCGAAGATAGATTTTACCATGAGCTGTCCAGCAGAAGGAAAATTCATTCACCTTAGCAAAATCTCGGGCAAGGTAAAACAACCGTTTTGTTTTAAATGTCAGGTTTTCAGCAATATAAATGGGAATATGCGGGCACTGGAGTCCTAAGTGATGAGTGCTTAATCTGTTTCCTTTGTTTTCTTTATTGAAATTTTTGTACGAACTTAACAAATTGTCCTTCTGCAGGACACTAACAAAATCAACAATAATGGGTTTGACAGCCGAGGATTTGGTATTAGTACGGTAAATGTCACGGATATCGGAGTTTAGAATTCGGCAATTCAGACCTTTCCCAACTGCACAAACAACCTCCAGCAGGTCCATTTTTGTTTCCCCTTTTTTTGCAGGTATATTTCTAATCTCAATGCCAGTGCTCTTCTTACTCCTTTCCAGACCCTCAATTTTTTCTTCCAACTGTTGTACGTAGAACCGCTCTTCCTTTCGCTCTTCCTGTACCTTTTCGAGCTTTAATTTCATTTGGTCGTACTGTTCCGATATCATGGCAAAAGACTCGCGAAAATCATTATTTTGTTTAATAATGCCGTTAATGGAATCCTGCAACGAATGGAGCTTTGCATCCTGTTGTGCTGAAAAGCTTCTAAAGAGTTCCTTCATTTTCTCCATGAGATCATTCTCTAGAACGTCTCCATGTTTACGTTTGTACCTGCAAGTGATATTGCTACTTTCGATACTTTCAGCCATGACTTGCAAGTTCGGCTCTGACGCAACACGTGGAGGCGATGAATTTGAATTTTGCATCATTATTTATTTTATATTTAGTATTAGAAGGTAATAATGTGCAAAATCTATCAGTAAATTAGTCAAAGTACCAGGGCAGCAGTAATCCTCAGAGGTTACACGTAGGTGATGTCTCTTGCGGTCATACTCAGTTAGACAGGTGAAGAAAGCAAGTGGCCGTAGCTGTAGACAGGGACCAGGATAGCAGCAAGTACGAAGACAGTAACCAGCCAGTTACGTACTCCAATCGTACCGTCCGCACACGAGTAAACTCTCAAAATCTTGTATTAGGTTAAAAAAACAGCAACAGTTTTTGGGGCCAGGTACCAGGGCAGCAGCAGATCGTGGGCGCAGTTAAAGGTTGTCCAGCTATGTCGATTAAATACTCTAGTCGTTCCGTACTCTCATGAGTAAATAACAACCTCTCAAAACTTTGTTTATGGTTAAAAACAGCAACAGATTTCGAGGCTAGGTACCAGGGCAGCAGCAATTTGTGGGCGTAGTAAAAAAGCTTGTCCAGCTATGTCGATTTATACTCCAGTCGTTCCGTACTCTCATGAGTAGGTAAACAAATAAAAATCTCTCAAAAACATAAACAAGGTTAAAAACAGCAACAGTTCTCGAGGCTAGGTACCAGGGCAGCAGCAATTTGCGGGTGTAGTTTAGAAGCTTGTCGTGATATTGCTAACACCCAGTGACAGAGATAGACAATAGTACCAGCGAGCGGGTTAAAGCGAGATAGCAACAGTGCGTAGGCGCTGCGTACCTGTTTCTCTCTATTGTTGTCTCTCGCTCGCTCGTTCTTGCGCCGAGCCGCGTACTTGGTGTGGACTCGAAGTAAAAACCTCTTGCTGTTTATGCACTCCTATTTTTATGCATGTATTATTTTAAGTAAAAATTGATTTAAATACGTTAAAAAAATGGTAAACGGTAACAAAATAAGCGTCCGATCTGAACGGAGGTCCGGGCGGAAGGGGAAATATAAGTAAGATGTGCCTCTGGCAGGAGGCCTTAAATTCAAGGCATCCACAGGATTTTTTAAAATTTAAAATGCTTTTGTGAAAGGTGTAGGTACTAATCCTTCACCAACAATCCACATCAACGATGACGACGACAGTAATTAACAATAATGTCATTATAATGTATAGTACCTGGATGACCGAAATTTGCTTGGTTGTTTTGGTAAATCGTGTTTTTTTTTTAAATGAAACCTAGCTTGATCTATTTATCACCCCCAAAACGCCCTGCATACTAAATTTCATGAAAATCGTTGAAGCCGTAACCGAGATTCAAATTATACTCTATTACAAAAATTGCTCCTATAAAGGTATTAGATAGATACGTTTTAATTTTTTTTTTGCTGTAAGTCGTTCTTTTTTGCGAAATATTAATAAATTAACATTAGTCACGGTGAAAATATTATTTAGTAGCTCTAAACATTTTTTTCCCTTGTCCCTATAATTTTTCAGTAAATTGCCGAATTAAAAAAAAAAAAAAGAAGAGCGCGCAAATTTTTTTTTTTAACTTCTTTATTTGGGCTTTTACCAATGCAGTCCAAAAATTTTTATGAAGATTCATTGACCGGCCCTGGATTCCGAGGTTTTACAATATTTATGCCTTAGGGCACTCCACTAATATAGTATTTCATTATTTCCATTTGAAAAAAAAACTCAATATTCTCAACTCCAAGATTAAACTAGGTTCTACTCGTAAATAAAAATAATTCGACGAATTCTACCAAAGCACAATAGGGTTGGCTCATTACGCTGACAATGAAGGGTTTGCCTTGCAACGAAGAAATTCTTTAAAACATCTCTGGAGATGAAGTGAGAACAAAAAAATAACAAGAAGCGAATGTTTTTTTATTTATTTCTCTACTGAACTTTGTCGGGAATGGAAGACGAGAGTTTTTGTGTCTGCCAAGTCGAGCAATAAAGCGGCTCGGCCGTACTATCCTTTTCTCGAAACAGTTCAGGCCATTTGATTGGTGTCGATGACCAAGTCAATCTTTTTATTTAAAACATCAAATATTTTTAATATTGATATGGTCACTATAAGATGTAGTTAGGTTAGCTTTTTACGTAGTAATAAGCTAAGCTAAGTTGTAGTTTAAGTAGGGCCTGAATAAATTAACTGACTTGGTATTCCGTGGTTTAGTGAACTATGTATGTTCTTTTGAGAAATAAATTTCTTTAAACCGATATCACTACTTTTTTACGGTAGAAGAACTGACTTGTGCGACTTGGCTTTTTTTACAAGTTTTGTTTTTAGAGGGTTTTATTTATTAAGACTGGTTCGAGGTAGCTCAGGAAAAGAGCACTTGAAAGGAATTGGGGAAGGCCTTTAGTGAGACAGTAGAGGCTAACAAAAAAAAAATTGTTAGGAGTTAGTTTTTAAATTGTGAAGCGTTCTTTGTTTTAATATGAAACGAGGTCCATGATTTTTAGTGGACATAAATTAATTTAGAAAAAAAGCTTTTATTATAATTAGAAATTAAGGTTTATCTATCAATATTGAACGCGTATAATAACCATTATTAACCGTTTAAGGCTTGTAGCTTGTAATAGAATGGTTTTCATAATTTTTATTATGACTCAAAAACTAACTATTTTGTTATGATTTATATTTGCGTGTGCTGCGTATGTATGTAATAAAAAAAAAAACCTTAAAAAGATAGCTTCTTTAGGATTTTTTTTCGAAATATTTTATTATTAATTTTTTGTTTTTTTAATTTATCTGTTTTATTTTGGTTTTGCAGGGATTCTTACAACTGACAACAAACCAAACAAATGTCATTTTAGACCAATGGCTTACTTGAAAGGCTTTCCAAGGGACGCAAGCAGATGTGTCTCGTTGTATAAAGGACGGCCACCCATCAACAGATTAACCTCGGCAAACCCTGAATCGATCCGTGCGTCTATTATAATTTATCTGCAAGCCCGATTCATCATCATCATCATTCTCTTGCCCTGATCTTAATTCATCATGTCTTCTTCTTCCATACTTCTCTATTCAGACACCTCCTTTCTTACAAGCCTTTTTTTGGAAATCATCAAATGACTCCTCCCGCTCTAGGCAGAGCAGTAGGGAGTGTCAGACTTCTAGTGACTAAAAACCACCCATGTTCCTTCTTAGCTCTTTGTGTCAAGGCCACGGTATCTCTTTCGAACAACTCGCAGCCCCAACGGCTTTCTTACAACCCTTTTTTTTTTGGCGGGTGGAAAATCATCAAATAACCCCTCCCGCTCTTGGGCAGAGCGATAGGGAGTGTCAGACTCCTACTGACTAAAAACCACCCATGTTCCTTCTTAGCCCTTCATGTCAAGGCCGCGGTATCTCTTGCGAACAACCCGCAGCCCCGACAGGTTTCTTACAAGCCTCACTCTTAAAACATACAATTTGAAGTTCAATGTTCCTTCTCCTACTTCTAAAAGCTTTTCTACGAAATCAATTAAAACTTGCTTATTAGTTAAGACGTAACCTATTTGCCTTCCATCTAATCATCTGCCTTAATCGGAAGTTAGATTACTTTAAACTTTAATATTACTTAACAGTTAAATACATAAGAAGAAGGTATAAAATATAAATATAGCAAAATCGACTTCTTGTTTCAACATTTGCTTAGCCTGTCGATGGCTTTTTACCCGACTACGGCCAAGTCAAAAGGAGGGGTTATGATTTTTTAAACGTATATTTGGCAACCTGGTGAAAGGCCAATCGCCAGAAGTCAGAAATATTCGGTTTGGTTGGCGAGAGGTTGAGCGATTGGCTGCTGCGCTGCTTGTAGCGAGTTCGATTTCCGCATGGAACAAATAGTAGTACTTACTTACAGGTATATTATGTTCCGGGTCTAACTTTCTGTGTATGTTGAGTTTTACTCCATCGTGCAATGCTTGCATACAAGTTTTGCTGGAACATTTCAGTGAACACGCGCAAATTTTGTTCATATTTACTTGAGTGGGTCCACCTTTTTATTTTAGGCCGGGACATCATCACTTCCCGCTCTGGGTGGAGTCGAAAGGAGTATCAGACTCTTACTGACAAAAACACACCCGTGTTCCTTCTAATGCCTTTTACGTTCCAGGGCCGCGGTAACACTTTCGAACAAATTCTGCAACCCTGGCAAGAACCACCTACAGAAACATTTGTGCCACACACAATGGAATCGCGCCTTAATGTCAACTTATTTAGAGAACCTAAAGTGGGTCACACGCGCACGAGTAAGTTTAGCTAGCTAGACGACCTTTTATGCCTATGAGATCTGACACCTACAAATTGACAAAAGTTCTCCCACACGTGTAATTAGGTTTACACGTGGAAAAAAATATCATTGACATAGGTCAATGATTTTTTTTTGTAGACTATATTTTTGTTATTCAATTTTATGTAACATTTTCAATTCGATGACCTGGATGGTGTTAGTTGCGGGGTTCCGCTGGATACGAAACGCATGTGACTGGTCAATATGGCGACACTTGGGGGAGGCCTATGTCCAGCAGTGGACGTCTTTCGGGTTAAAGGATGATGATTTTCAATAAACATTGTCAGCCAGTACATAGGATGAATCCATTGGATTTGTAGCACAAGTGTCACTAATTCTACTAAAATAAAAAGGTACACTAATATGTATTTTGATTTATTTTCCCCAAACCTTGCTTTTGTGGTATCAAACTGAAGAATTTAAAGACGTGATTTCAAAATGCGACTTAAAATATTTATTTTCCTGCCCTTGTCATTCGGCTTAGGACAAACCGACGTGCAACATTTTTTTCTTCCATTCTGCTCTGTCAACCTTCACGCTATAATAATACTTTATTCATACAAATCCTTACAATATATGATTAATATCTAACAAGGTTCACAATAGTTAAGGCGTACAAAAAGCTGGAACCCTGACTCATAAACTAGGAAAACCTGTGGCTTAAGAGCTATTATTTACTTTCATATCATTCCTCGCCCAATCTATTCATCATCTACTTCCCTGGTCTTCGTTTACCTCTCTATACGATTCGCGATTCCTCCCTCCTCATTACATGTCCATACCAAGACAGTAGATTCCCTTTCAACTTTTTTATCTCTGGCAAAAATAGAATTTTTGAAAAGTAGGTAATTCAATAGGATGATAAAAAGTGAAAATCATTCAAGATAAAGTTAAATCGCCTGCGAAAACTTTCACACTACTAACTAAACAACTGAATATAAAAAAATAGCTGTAAGATCTTACAAAACCTCCCGTAAGAAGATAATCATAAACCACGAGACCTAAAAGAAACGTAAGAATGCTTTGTCCCAAAGTGGAACAGCTTATTCCAACACTAATAATTATGGGAGCCAAGGGACAAACTGCTAATCCGAGTCCCAATAAACTAAATTGTCCTTAAGTATCAAATATGTTAGTTTAGTTTTCACAAGAGGTGGTCGTAATTCACGATAAAGGTTGGCTTAGGGATTAATAAGTAAAATACGAGTTTATTCTGTGAGGTATTTACAGGTAGAAGGTTAAATGCCTAATGAAGAATGGATTCATTACATATTTTAGGGAAGTATTGGATTTTGGTACATTTGGTGTTTTGAATTACTTAGACTTGTGACTTGATAATAGTCACTCAAATCAGTCCATGCTCCTGTCCTTCAAATCATCAAAATAAATGACTCCTCCCGATCTGGGCAGAGTGGTAGGGAGTGTCAGGTTTCTACTGACTAAAGACCACCCATGTTCCTTGTTAACCCTTTGTGTCGACGCCGCGGTACCTCTTTCGAACAACCCGCATCCCTGACAGGCATCGGTCCTTGTGGGCCCTTGCAATGTTGCTGATATCTCTTTGAGGCGCGCGTGGAACACGAACGCGTCGTCATCGTCGTCGACACGACCTATCGACCTGTCAGACGGTGAGTTAGTCCTGTGCCAGTCTCATTTAGAATATTCTCGCTATGCCAACAATGTTATCTGCCCCCTCGATGCGGGATGACCAATACTTCTCTTTCCGTTCTTTGGACGCCACTCGGTCACAGTTTTACTCCATCTGCCACCACCACGCTTTGCTAGGTGTCCTGTTCTTCTCCATTTGAGTTCCATAACGCGATTTCCAATAGCGCAGACCTCCAAATATCTTCGGATTTCGACGTTTTGAACTCAGTCTTCTATTACTGCTGCTCTTAAAATATGAAGGAACACAGCGTAATGAAACCGATAAATCGAAGATACTGTGTGACATTCGATTATGTCCCACTCACTCTCAATTTCACAGCAAAGGGAACCTTAAACTCATTATGCTTAAGCTGCAATGTAGCATGTTTAACAAAATGTAACCCCGATTACATCCTTTGCACAATATCTATAAACATTAATCATTTATAGCAGGAAAAACGTACTTAAAAACATAAATTTTGCCCAAGCCTCAACTCTTGCGCAGTTGCTGTCAAACTTAAGCCATATTAAGGCAGTAAGTTTAAGTTTTATAACGCTACGAACAAGCGGCTTGAGTAACATACGGAGCTAAAGGTTGACGATCTTTGCAATGAATTTTCTTCAACGTTTTGTGAGTAAAGTTTCCTTAATAAGCTTATTAGTGTTTTCTGAGGAAGTTTTAAAGGTTTCATGTGAAAATGTGGTGTTAAACCCTTTGGCCACGGCCTACAACTTCAAGCGATACATGTTTTGCGACAGCGACTGTAAAAAAATGGAAGAAGTCGTATCCCCCGAGATTGATGATTCCCAGTCCATCTAAGGCCTCATTTACGGACACGCGGGGCGTCGCGCGGCGCATTGTGCGTTTTTAAAACAAACACATGGCGATGTATGAAAACGTTAACGATTTCAAACGTCGATTTTACGAGAAGCGATTTTTCACTCGTTAGTTTAAAATGCAGCGTTCGTTGCGGTGGACGCGCCTCTCAGTAAATGAATAAAAAAGCTCGAGATGAGCCTTCGGCACGCGCCGCGCGACGCCCTGCGTCTCCGTAAACGAGCCCTAAGAAGTTCGTGTAGGTGGCTCCGTAGGTCAAATAACTTTACACCTGCATATCGCCAAAAAATATACAGCAATTCTATCAACCTCTACGGAAAAAAGTGAATCATCATAATTCTCTTGTCCTTATCCCAATTCATTTGGGGTCGGCGCAGCATGTCTTTTTCTTCCAAACTTCTCTGTTTCTCGTGAGACACCTCCTTTCTTACCATATCATTTTTAATACAGCCCATCCATCGTTTTTTTGGTCTCCTTCTACTCTTATACCCATTCACTCCCAAAACCGTCCTCACATTTTCCTCATTCCTCCGCATCACACGCACTACGACAAACGAATTCCACACAACTTTTCAGTCACCGAAGCAACTTTCAGACTTCCGCATTTATTATTTTATACATTCGCGTAACACCGCACATCCTTCTAAGCATTCTCATCTCAGACACATGTGTTTCATTCATCCCTTTTGTGACCCAAAAAAGTGGATTTACAATACACTTTTGCCAAATAACAGAAAAAATCTTAGAGTGTAGATTTTTTCTGTTATTTGGCAACCACTACATTTTAATTTTGTCATTCAGATGATTTAAAAATAATGCTGTGGAATTTACTGCCTCTATTGAAATATAATGGTCACAAAGTATACATTAATAACTGCCGCACTCAGAGAGCTTTAATGGTTACTTAGGCCATCACTTAAAGGTTTTGACAGTTTTGTCATACAAAAGGATGTCACACCTTTACTAAGTGACAGCTTTAATCAATAAATATCTCTGAGTACCGCAGTTATAAATCAACTAGAAAACCAAACTTGATTCCACATAAGAACAAAACGGTATTTAAAATTCTGAAATCAAATCGAAACAATTGAAAAGCAAAAGTGGTATTGTTCAAAAATACTTACTTTCGTTCAAAGACTTTGTATTTCAAAGTTTTTGATTGTTTGTTTAACAACGTAAACAAGACGGATTGGAAAGTTTGAAGAGCTCATTAGTCAATATAAATATTGTATCGTTTATTTTTCTTTTTGTATTAAGTACAAAAGTCAAGGAGGCGTTTTCGTTTCTACTTGAAAAGTTGTTTTGAAATTCTGAATTGATTAGCGTCAAATATTTGAAGTTGATCGATAATAGGGTCCTTTGCTGGATGGAGCCTTGCATATTTTTTTGATGATAACTAGTACCTGTTTCTTTTATTCAATATAACAAGAAGTAGGTTTATGAAACTTGTAGGCATTTAATAGAAAGATAATACGATACCCTTGACAGAACTGATTGTCAGACTATCAGGCCACGGACTATCTGAAACGACATTCAAAAATAATATAATAATATGATAGCCATGCTGGTTTAAGGTGGCATGGAGTAAACTCGATATGTAATAGGTGATCAGGTGCACATACCAACTTAGTCAACCGCGGCATTACCTAAAGGTCGAACCGAGCGGCTGTTATTATTTAGTGCGAGCTCCTCCAATACGTATGTTTTAAAAAAAATGTTCGTCCGTATTTACGTCCTTATGTTTCGATGTTTGCTGACTCCGGATAGTAAATAAAGTACCCAGGTTTCGCACACCATAGCGAAATTATTTTATGTTTATTACCCGTTTATAGGCTTGGTTTTAGCTTAAAATTTCTTGCTTTGTCGTATCGTGACAAATCATTTAGTGCCTTGCTAAATAAATTCATAGCTCGATGGAATAAATATTACAAACCCAAAGTATTACAAACTTTATTCCACAACCTGATGTAATAATGTATCGGGCAGTTACATAAGTAATTGACTTTTTAATAAAATTAGACCTCTTTTTCCTTTTCGGTCGTTCTGAGTGTCATCATCATCATTTCATCCATTAGACGTCCACTGCTTGTTGGCCTGTGATGGGTAAGCTCGCCGTCCGTCCGTCTAATGACGACGACAGGCCGTGTCGACGGCGCGTTCGTGTTCCACGCGCGCCTCAAAGAGATGTCAGCAACATGGAAGGGGCCCGCAAGGGCCGACGCCTGTCGAGGCTGCGGGTTGTCCGCAAGGGATACCGAGGCCTCGACATGAAGAGCGAAGAAGGAACATGGGTGGTTTTTAGTCAGTAGAAGTCTGACACTCCCTTTCGCTCTGCCCAAGAGCGGAAGGGGTTATTTGATGATTTCCCACACCCCCAAAAAAAAAAAAAAAAAAGACGTCCACTGCTGGACATAGGCCTCCCACAGAAGAGGGGGATTTGCCATAATCGCCACGCTTTGCAGGCGGGTTGGCGATCGTAGTATGGTTGTTACGAAGGCACAGAGAACGCTGCTGCCCATTCTTTGTTAAGTCCCTTAGTCGCCTCTTACGACACCCACGGGAAGATATGGGATGGTGCTATTCTTTACGTCCGACACCATACGGAACACGGTACGGTACGGTTCTGAGTGTATGTATTTTTAAATGTTTGTAAACGAACCTACGATACAGGAGAAATTCCTAGTGCCCCGGCAAAGTAACTACTCTATAGGTATAAGATTAGCTGATGCTCGCGGCTTCGCCCGCGTTGATTTCATATACTCAAACCTTCCTTGAGAACTACTATCTATTGGTGAAAACAGCATGAAAATTGGAGTGGTAGTTTTTGAGTCTATCGCGAACTGACAGACAGACGCAGTGGAGGACTTTGTTTTAATTATACGTGAGTGATATTGGCTGTTTACGTATTATGATATAATAGATGATGGAGCATTTTAGGTTCTCAGAAAAAAAAGCAGAGGGCAGAGCGAAAGGAAGTGTCAGACTTCTACTGACTAAAAACCACCCATGCTCCTTCTTAGCCCTTCATGTCGAGGCCACGGTATCTCTTGCAAACAGCGCGCAGCCCCGACGGGAACAGCCCGCAGCCCTAAAGGGAGAATTTTGTCCCTTTGGTTTAGATTTGAACTAAATAATTATGTAAAATCCGATCCAAAAAATAATAACAACAGAAAACCAAGAGGATTATTACAGGAAAATCAAAACACATTTTTAATTATGGTATGTCCCTTATTACAGGCAAAGTCTTCCACATAATTATAACAAAAACAATAAAAATTAAAGAAAATATTAACGTCAAGGCGGTAAGTTCTAGAAAATATTATAAAAAAACCGTACAGACGTTACCCCGGGAAGTTTTCCTTTGACTTAACCATGCATTAATTACTTAACTAAAAGACTTGATTTATATTTTTTGCTACAGTTTTATTCCTTTTATACTTACTTTATTTAAAACTTTGACGCTTATTCTATACGCTAGTTTCCAATACACTGTTTTTTACCAGTGAGTTAATGGTAAGACCATTGATATAAAAACTAAAGATACGGTCGTCCAAACATTTGCTCGACGCGTTCGCCATACAGAGAATCGGTGTAGTCTGCTCGTTAACGTAACCTTGTATAAGCGGCGTGGTATTTTCAAGGTTTATAGAACATAAATAAAGCTTTTAATCAAATTTACGACCGCGCCCAAAGAGAGCCGATCGTGGACTAGTTCACTTCGGCTTAGGAAAGACCGTTTTAGGACCAAGTTCGAGGCGTTACTGTAACATGCGGTCCGCCCAGTCCTTACGCAGTAATATATAAGTCAATGGGTAAGACTGTCGAACTAATATGATAAGTCTCTAGTTCGGACCCAAGAAGCACCTCGCATTTTTGTGCGCATTTAATGATCACTTGCTTCGGTGAATTAAAACATCAGCATAAAACCAGCGTGCCAGAGAAATAATTTTCGACGGCATGTAAAGCCTCAAGGCCTCCAAGGGGCCGTCGGGGCTGCGGGTTGTTCGAAAAAGATACCGCGGCCTCGACACAAAGGACTAAGGCCTGAAACTACGTTAAGCGGGCACCGCTGGTTTCATAGAAAAGAGCTCCGTCGCGCGGACCTGCGCACCCACACAACGGGGCCTGCACCAGTGCGACGGAACCCGCCGCGGGGCCACGCGCGGTGCCCGCCGGCGGTAATACGCACGGGCTTGTCGTCGTTTTGCTATGTAATAAAATAACATATTAAGTTCTCCATCTACACGACTATACATGCACAGTATGCACACCGTTAAAATTGAACTAGTGACACTGCGTAAAATAATCCGGTCTCCGCGACGGGTACCCACGACGGAGCCGTCGCGTTCCCACGGAGTCCACCCGCGTTCTTTAGTAGAAGTCTGACACTCCCTTTCGCTCTGCCCAGAGTGGGAGGGGTTATTTGATGTTTTCCCACCGCCACAGAAACAAAAAAAAGGCCTCTGATTTCATAGGCCCATGGGCAGTATCAAACTCTGACAACAGTTTAGGCACTAACCAATCTGACCATACGACAAAGAAAGTCCTTTGGTGTTCAGCGACTTCAAATAAGGAGGTATACAGGTGTATATTTTTATGTATGTTACCTCATAACTCCGTCATTTACGATTCGATTTGAAAAATGTTTTTTTTTATGTGAAAGTATAGATAATTTAAATTATCTGCTTTTCGATTGAAATGTCATAATTTTTTAAAAAAAAAAACGGGTGCGTTTACAAACATTTTAAACTCACATACACAAACCAAACACCCAGACCCGAAACAACTATCTGTAGGGCATACAAATATTTGTTCCGTGCGAGGATCGAAACCGCGACACGCAGCGCTGCAGTCCAATCGCTCAGCCACTGCGCCAAATGTGCTGTTCTTGGCCTTCAACTTCCAGTTACAAAGTAAAAAATAAAAAATATCTTTATTTCAGACCTTAGTCCATTCGTAGTTAGTGGTTAGTGGTTATAAACAGACTGTACTTACATGCTATGTTAGTGTTGTTAGTACTTAATTCTATTTAACATAAACCTATTCCTAATTTTATCCAGTGCCTTTGGATGGGGCAGTCCACTCGGCCAACAATCATTTTCAGGATGCTGTTCCGAGTGCTACGCAAACGTTGCAGTAGGGAAGCAGCTTTCTTACGCATGATGGCGTGAAAGCCATCCGTACGTGCTTCACTGAAAAAACAAACTGATTCATAAATAGAATTTGATTGTGATAATAACACGATAAACCAGTAACATCACCGAATTCAAACCAATCATCCTTCCACATTACCTTCGCTCAAAACACGTAACTCAACGCAAGCATCCAACAAGTTGACACAATAAATCATTACAGGGCAAAGTTAGCACAACTATTTAATAAATTACCCGCCGTAGGGTAAGTTTTGTTACAGTACGAGACAGTTACATGTCTTAGAGA
Source organism: Diarsia brunnea (assembly GCA_949774965.1). Classification (NCBI taxonomy): domain Eukaryota; kingdom Metazoa; phylum Arthropoda; class Insecta; order Lepidoptera; family Noctuidae; genus Diarsia; species Diarsia brunnea. The sequence continues at coordinate 6,601,027 of OX459022.1, forward strand.
AACAATTAGTCAATATTATAAGTTTATGTTTGACCCCTCATTTACATGGGGTGATTAGACAAGGAGGTGAATTTTGATAGACAACGCTGCGGTTAGATATACCAAGGAAAAAACAAATTCAGTCATAAAAATATGGGGTTTGAAAGTCTGACAACCAGCCTTACTGACAATAATATCCGTGGGGCTAGGCAACTGGGCTTATCCCAGTTGTATACCTACGTCCCTGTGTGCCTATTGGCCTTGTTCAATTCTGTCTTCTGCTGATGTGGAGGGAAGTGGAAATATGTTTTTCTTACTCCTTCGCTATTCTTTTTAGATTAATTTCGTTGCGGGATCCAAGACAGTTAAATCGTTTCTCTGGGACTTCGTCGAGCTTTATTGTCTCGGCGCTTTTCTTGTGGTCGCCACTGTTGATTCTGACTAACAGGAGTTACAGTAGTTTGGGAATAGTGTGGCGGGCTTGTCCCAAAAAAACCAGTCTTACTAAAGGGTGTCATATTACCTCTTGGTACTAATTGGGTTGTGGAGAGGTCAGATAGGCAGTTGTTCCATGTACAATACTGGTATTTAGCTACATCTCGTTAGACTGGAAACCGACCCCAAATGAGTAAAGGCTAGGCCAGTTATGATGACTTCGTTGTATATTGGGCTTTCCAATATCCTGTCATGACAGGAGCTTGCTTTAAAACGCATACAAGAAGAGTTTTTAGTCACCGTCCAATTTTTTTCTAGGCATTAGCATAGGTCACTAACACCATTTTTGAAAAAAAAATCGATACGTAAAATTTTCACATTAAATCATTTTCTCGAAAGAATTATCCGTTGTCCGTGAAACGTTAATAAAAGTTTGTGATGTGATCTTAATATTTTTGTATTGAGTGATACTAAAAGAAACAACACGTATTCAATGATTTTCGCCAAAGATTAATATATCAGAATGTCATTGTTTATTATTTTTCCGTTTTTTAAACATCGTTTTTTAAAAGATTCACTATAAGTTTTACTTGTATCGTGAGCGCGTTTCAAACATAAACGCGCACACAAAAATAGCCAGATTCGGAACAACCACCAATACTTGTTCCGGGCGGGAACTAAACCTGCGATACGCAGGCCAGAAGCCAGTGGCTCAGCCACTACGGTAACGGTGCCATCAAATTGTTTTGTGATGGGTTACCGTTTAAAATTGTAGGTATTTTGAAATTACACACACAGACACTTCAGATTTATTTATTTTTACATATGATGGTCTAAATGTACACTTTACTCGCTTTCTCTAGCATCAGTTAGTAAGGGCTTGTGTTTAAAGTTTTAAACGCCTACCAGAAAATAACCTATTTTACTACCAAACAATTTGAAATACCTGCCAGAATGGATAAATGCTCACCAATTTGTGTTTTATAAAGTATTGTAAAAATGAACCTGTTTTCCTTTCTAATATATGCCACAAAGATTTATAAACGCCTTTAAAGTTAACTTCAGACCAAATGTTTTATATTATCGCTAAATAGATGTTACCAATATTTTATTTCACGACTTTCAAAATTTAGTCAGTTTACTCAGGCGACGCACCGTTCTTGAGAAAGCAAATTATTATATTTTTGTAATCTACTTAATAAGTTCTAGACGATGATTATTATATTTTTCATTGAAATTTCAATAAAAACAAAAATTAAAAGTTCTTTTTATTTCTAAACCATGGCCACCCTATTATGTTTTTTTTTAATTTTCTCTGGCCTATGTTACCCAGGGTGACGCAATGAATCTAACGATACCACATACATCAAAATCGGTTCAGGCGTTTAGAAGTTATGGTGGAATAAAGAAACTCACAAACAAACATACATACATACATGAACGCTAAAAACATAACCCTGTTTTTTTGGGGCAGTCGTGTAAAAATAGTTCTAGTTCAGCATTAGTTCGACAACGTTACTCATAATAATGAAATCCTCCAAACGAATACCAAAACAAAAAAATCCTCACAGTCCAATCTCAAAAACATTCTCTACCAAACAACTAGGTTCTCCAATAACCGCCCACATCAACCAAACTCCAACAATATGGCTACCGTCAGAAAAAACTGCGGAAAACAGCAAAAATGTCCACAAACGTTTTAAGACGTAAAGGTGCGTACAGATCATATAACATAACATGTTTCAGTAATGTGGAAACTTAATGTTTTAAAACGTGTTACAATAACATGTTACAAAATAATGTTATAATAACATAGGCGTACATTGTACTCGAGATGTCAATTTCATACATTCTAATGTGTGCAGGTAGTATTATTATTTATGTTGCAATGTTAAAAAACAATGTAACATAATATGGACGTGTTATAAAACACAACACAAGTTATACAACATGTTACATAATCTGTACTCACCTTAACGTAGCAAACTCCAAACTGTCGGTTTTGACAAATGGACAGAATCTTCAAGACTATCGCGAAATGTCCGGATACGTGTCGGATTTAGGGAAAAAATTGGTCCTTTCTTGTTAGTGAACCATTCAGCGTTGTTAGTGTTCGAGGGGTAAAAGAAAAAAGATGTTGCCTGTTATCTTTTGGATTTTATCTTTTATGTGGGTGGTCAGAATGGGAATTACTTAGCCACTTTATTACTACTTGAAGTGTAGCTAATGAAGAGGTTAAACATAACATAACGTCACGCCTGTAATCCCAGAGAGTGAGGCAGATTATCTATAAGTCTAATGTAATAGATGGCCAAACTATTGCCAACAACCAGGCACAGATCCAGGCTTTGTAGCGTCTATTGAGAAATTCCAGATGGTTAAACCCAAAAAGGCTTTGCCCGACCAAGTAATCGAACCCGAAATCTCATGCTCAGCACTAGACCAACGAGGCAGTCTTCACTAACGTAACTTATTTATGTCAATCTAACACATTTCACATTATATATCATCGTCTACTAAAAGTAAAAATTCAAGATTTGTAAATCTCTTAGTCTGCCAACAAAAAATGAGGAATACTATTAACTAACTGATAAAAAAGTCGCATTCTTTTGAGTACAATATGAATAGCAACGAGTACATACGTAGATAGAGCGTCGACGTTGACATACGTCGATACGTTTGTCGTTTCGTTACACGTCAATAAGTAGACCCTTTATAACTATGCTCGAGGTACGGTTGTGGTGTTCAGACGTGGGGCTCTTAAAATTAATTTAGTGAAAAATTCTTAATAGTTTGGAAGCGTACTGCTTTAAAACGCATATGTCGTTACCCGCACTTTCTAAAAATGTTTGGTGGAAGATAATTAGGTAAAACCATTAATTTGTTTACAAAAACCGATCAAATAAGAAAGTAATATTTTTTTTTAAAAGGACAAAGGTTAATCAAAAAAATATAACAGATAGATAAATCTATATCCTAATATATTTAAGACTTAAAAAAGGTAAAACGAACTCACAACTGCAAACTCAACTACCTCTCAGGATCTTAACCGACAACATTGACGCGAGTCCCTATGTCCGCGAAGGCACAACTCCCTAGGGTCCGCTCAGTATTACCATTGTTCCCTGCGCGTCACCGAAGACACTACGGCGACATTTTCACGGGTAACACCGAAAGTATTCGCTTTACCTTCTCGCCTTCACGATATTTTCATAAGGATTTATGATGTTTTCTTTATGCTAAAGTCCTTTTGTTATAGAGCAGCTGTGATCCAGTAGTGGCAGCCCCGACTTACGAACAGTAAGTCGGGGTTTGAACCCAAGCAGGCGCATTACTTTGTGTAATTTATTTCATCACCATTGCTCTCAAAACGGTGAAGGAAAACATCGTGAGGAAACCGGCATGTCTTAGAACCAAAAAATTCGACGATATGTGACATCTACCAAACCGCACTGGGCCCGCGTGGTGGATTATAGCCCATCTCTCTCCTAGAGAGGAGGCCTGAGTCCCTGCAGTGGGAACATTATAGGCTGCTGCTGATGATGATGATGGTCCTTTTCGTTATCTGAGAGAGTGTTTTTGTCATGTTAAAACTGTTTGGACGCAGGCCTTCTCTGTACGAGAAGAAATGGTCTGAATCCACCAAGCTGGCCCAGTGCGGGTTGGTAGATGTCACATGTTACCGAATTTTTTGGTTCTAGGACATGCTGGTTTCCTCACGAGGTGTTTCTACACTGTTTCGAGAGCAGTGGTGATGAAATAAATTACACAAAGTAAAGTGCCTGCCTTCTCCATTCCTCTCCAATTTTTCCGGTGTTTTGGTTTCTTTTTGGGGAGGCCAAAATGACACAAAACAAACGAAAAAACAAATGCACCTGTCTGGGATCCAACCCACAACCTTCAGCTCGAAAAGGCGGGACCCTTACAACTGCCCATTCACATAATTTGTATACTTCAAGAATCAACTCTAAAATAAGCAAGGGAAGGTATCATCTTCTATGAAAACTTTAAATTAACCATCGATAATTTCAGAGAGAAAACTATGAAGTCTGCTTACCCTTTTCCAGTGTAAAATCAAGGTGCAACTAATGAGTGCCGCGGAGAAGGATGAATGACCTCAAATTGCAGACGGAACGGATAGACTTCGATTAATTGAGGGAAACTTCCATTTTGTTAGGCAAGGTGTTCAATAACAGCTTACGGATTTATATGAAGAGGGTGTATAGGAGTTGGGTATAGATCTTTACGTAAATCTGTTGTTTGAAGGAACTTATAATGGAACCTCTCGTGTGATTAATGACTAACCCTTTTTTTGGGGGTTGGAAAGAAAATCATGAAATAACCCCTCCCGCTCTGGGCAGAGCGTAAAAGAGTATCAGACTTCTACTGACTAAAAACCACCCATGTTCCTTCTTTGCCCTTTGTGTCAAAGCCCCGGTATCTCTTTCAAACAACCCGCAGCCCGATGGGATTAGTGACTAACCTAGAGTCAGAGTTTTTGTGTCATTACATGCCGTCGAGAAATATCTTTCAGGAATGCTGATTTGGTTTCCATTTCACATCAAATAGCAAAATCACAGGTTTCCAGTTCGAATGCAAAACATGTAGGTAATGTTTTGCATTCGAACTGGGCCCCGAGTCTGCTGTTCAATAGTGTCAGAATGGTCTATCATTGATCTCATAATTGTTGATTTTGACAACACCAAACTTGTCAAAATCAACAATTATGAGATCACTGATAGACCATTCTGACACTATTGAATAGCAGACTCGGGGCCCTGGAAACCTGTGACTTGGCAGGGCCTTTGACTACCTGTAAAGATTTTGACACGCTATAAATACAGCGTTAATTTCACGTACAAATCTTTTCAAAACATCAATGTAATTTTCAACACTACGAAAAATAAAAGAATCCCGTAGTCCCGCTTGTCTATCCCGGTCCCAAGCCCCGTGAAAAGTAAACTAGAAGTCCGGACACTCCGGACACCGTGTCACTGGTTATCTTTTTCTCAGAACGTCCGTGAGAGCAGGAAAATCTTAGTTTCTCCGTATGACAGCCTTTGTGGCTCTCCTAGATAAATGGCTGTTGCTATTTTGTTATTATTGTTGGGAAAATCATTTTCTAGTTATTTTGAAAGTAGATTTTGTTTTGAAGTAAAGGATTTCTTAGGACTTGTGTAAATAATGATGATTTGGTATTAGGAAAAGTGGGCTTGACGCAATTTTTTTTATTAAAGAATGAAACAAAATAAAAAAAAAAACATAACACTCTTTTTTTTGGGGCAGTCGTGTAATAAGTATAAATCATACGAATAAACAAACAAACATTTTATTTTATAAATACGAGTGTCATAAAAATAGGGTAGTTGACATATTTTTTCTTTTTTCACGTAAACAAAAAATTAAGACGATACAGTGGTTCGAAAAGTCGTGTGACGTCACAGCGTGGTAGGTACATTTTTTACCATGAAGTAACGTCACAAGCCCCCACTCTTGATCTTTGACACGTTTTATTTTCGTCAATTTTATTAATTTGATAAAACAAAAAACACGTAAGTATCCGATATGTTTTGATGATCTAACTGACGGACTAAACAGAATCATATTTTACTTAGTCAGGAAAAACCCCTACTTCTCAGTAGCAGCCACGTTGTTTTTGTGCTCGTTTGATGGCAATAAGCTTGCCCCTACATGGGACTTAAACATAACTGGCAAAATATGGGTGTACTTACGTGTGTATTGTTAGGTATCATCTCCATCCCGTCGGGGCTGCGGGTTGTTCGCAAGAGATACCGCGGCCTCGACATGAAGGGCTAAGAAGGAACATGGGTGGTTTTTAGTCAGTAGAAGTCTGACACTCCCTTTCGCTCTGCCCAAGAGCGGGATTTTATGATTTTCCGCCATAAAAAAAAAGAAAAGGGATTGTCTCCATTCAGAATATTCCCGCAATTAGCAACATGTTAGATACACCTCTGCCTAACCCTTCGGGGATTTTATGCGTAATCATGTTTGTTACAAGAATTGCTACATTATGTTGAACGATTGGCCATCTTTAAACTGGTAACTGGACCACATGACCTACTCCTAAGTAGGTCACTCAATAGTGCAACGTACAAACTTGGTACCTCGCCGGTATCCAGTTTAATGTTCCAGCAAAAATAATATTTAACTCTGTTCTCGTTAAAATTTCAGTAGTTAAAAGCACAGATAAGCAGTAAAAGTTTCTCGATAATTCTATGAAAGCTTCAATAATAATTGAAGCTAGCTCAATATTAAACAAAAGAAACGAATTCAATATGAATGTTTACTGACTAAACAAAATATGATTCTAATTAGTCCGTCTGTTAGATTATCGAAAAATATTGGATACGTATTTTTTGTTTTATCAAATCAATAAAAATTGACGAAGATAAAACGCGTCAAAGATTTGAGTGGGGGGTTGTGATGTCACTCACCGGTAAAAAATGTCGTACCAATGCCTTAGAATATGATGTCACACGAATTTTCAAAGCACTGTATCGCCACCATTGTTTTTTAACGTAAAAAATAAAAAATACGTGTCCAATATTTTTTGGAAATCTGTCTGACAGACTAATTAGATTTTTTTAGTTAACTGCCTATTCTGTGTCTTTTTGTTCCGAATAATCTCTGAAACGCCTTGACCGATTGACTTCAGGCTATTATAATTTTAGAAAAAAATATAAGGCTGAAAAAAAAACCCTTGAAATCGTTAACGAAATCTGATTTAAATGAGGAAGTAATATTTTATTTAATCATTTTATGCTGACCGGACGAACGATGCTGTCAACAGCTAGTTCAGACATATAATAATCTAAAAGCAGTCGTTTTGATACAATCCCGGTACAATTCGTCTAGCACTTTGTATTGGATAATAAATTACTACCATAGGCACTTGGCGGAATTTGTTTGAAAGAGTTACCGCGGCCCTGAAACGCAATTAGAAGGAACACTGATGGGTTTTAGGTTTTAGTCAATAAGAGTCAGATACTCCCTTCTGCTTAGCCCAGAGTGGGAGAAGTCATTTAATATCCACTCCTTTAAAAAAAGGGATATTCGTACAGTCAGCATCAGAAGTAGATTAACACTGCACACAGTTTCAAAGCAGGTGTTTTAATAAAATATTTTAAGATAATTATTACTAATAGAGGAGCTCGTGGCTTAATAAGAACTGCCACTCGGGTCGATCTTTAGGTAAAAGCTGTGCTTGCCTAGGTCGGTCTGTGGATGGGTGACCGCCCGACATACCGAGTTTCCTCCGTGCCTCGGAAAGCACGTTAAGCTGTTGGTCCCGGCTGCCATATATAGATCTTTGGCAGTCGTTACAGGTAGTCAGTGACCTGAAATTCTGACATCCAGTCTTACCAAAGAGTATCGTATTACCTAGTATTAACTGGGTTGTGGAGGTCAGATAGGCAGTCGCTCCATGTAAAATACTGGTACTCAGCTGCATCCGGTTAGACTGGAAGCCGACCCCAACATAGTTGGGAAAAAGGCTAGGCAGATGATGATTACTTATTACTAATAAGTTATTAAAGAGTAAGGAATATTTTAAAGAATAATTTTCTTAAACATTAAAAATAATAACTCGAGTCCTGTACATCAACTAAATAAAATTCCTAAATGTTAAGCTACTTCTGCTGCTGACCGTACCCTCGTTGGTCTAGTAATGGCAATCGCGGATGCTAAGCATGAAATCCTGTGTTCGATTCTCAAGTACGGTAAATTTGCTATTGGGTTTTTCCATAAGTAATTTCTCAGTAGCAGTCACGGAGACTGGATTTGTGCCCTGTTGATGACAATAGGCTCACCCCCTATTACATGGGAATTAAACATAACTGGCGAAATGTGGGTGTCATATTGAGTACGCCTCTGCTTAATGCTCCGGGTATTACAGGCGTGATGTTATGTTATGTTAGTTGTAGAAACGGTACTCCACTTCCAATTTTCCCAAACTCCTATATTTCAAAGTTAACTTTAATGTGTTAGTATTTTTCAAAACTTTTTTTGCACTTAGAGCACATTTTCGCGAAGTTTGAAACCTAATTAATGTCTTTAGGAAGAAAATAAAATAAACAATAAATCGATACTAAGAGAAAAGTTACAATCAACATTGGAAACTTTGGAAGTGCCCATATTGTGGTGTAAGTTGTGAGATATCTTTGCAAATATAAGACTTTATGATAAAATCTTTGTTAGTAATGTTACCTGGTTTAATGTATTTTATTTAAAAGGCGCGGTTGACGCAGTAGGTGAGCTAATGCTGTGCTACGTGTGGCAGGTTGGATTCCCACACGGAATAATTATTTGTATGGCCTACAGCTAGTTGTTCTGGTTCTGGCTGTTTGTGTTTGTGAGTTTAAATGTTTGTAAACAGACCCACGATAAAAGAGAAATTCCTAGGATAAGGCAAGGTTTAAAACGTTTTGCGAGCTCCTCAACCGTTGAAGAGTGGGGACGGGGTTTTTCATAAAAAAATATCAGTTTGTGATATCCAGGCTAAGGCTAGTGGCCCAAGACTTTAAGTAGCACATCAGCCCACTCTCTATCAAGGCTTGAGTCCCCACTGTGGGACCATTTTATGTTCATTGCGATGTGATTTAAGTAACCATCGTTAGTCTCTAACTTAAACCAATCCCAACCAAGTAGGTCAAGTTGGCTGAAAAGGTTTAAGCGTAGATTTAGCCATCGCCAAGTCTAGGAAATGGAAGTAGAGTGTTCACTGAACGAATATTTCAGCTTTCAGCGCGGGAAAGGTCGAATTTGGTTGCAAAGTGTCATGCTGACTTGGAGTTGTTGGTTGAAACATTTAAGTACAAGTTTCCTGTCGCGAGTAACCTACTTGCTAAGTTTGTAAGTGACGGTTACTTTAAGTCAAGTAATCAACAGCCCCGTTGGGGCTGCGGGTCCCGTCGGGGCTGCGGGTTGTTCGCAAGAGATACCGCGGCCTCGACATAAAGGGCTAAGAAGGAACATGGGTGGGAAGTCTGACACTCGCTTTCGCTCTTTTTCCACCCGCCAAAAAAAAAAAGTCTGCCAACGAGGGACGCCGTCGCCTCCTTCTGCGAAGCAGTGATGTTAGCGAAGGAGGTGGCGGAACGTTAGAGGGAGAGAACCTCTCGTCCCAACCGCCGCGGGAGACGCTCCGGGCGTCGGGGGCCACGTGATGGCTTCCGGCCACCGTAGACGCGGGCCTGTGGACGGTGAGTTATGGGTTAGCTCGCCGTCTGTCCGTCTTATGACGACGACAGGCCGTGTCGACGGCGCGTTCGTGTTCCACTCGTGCCTCAAAGAGATGTCACCAACATGGAAGGGGCCCGCAAGGGTCGACGCCCGTCGGGGCTGCGGGTTGTTCGCAAGAGATACCGCGGCCTCGACATAAAGGGCTAAGAAGGAACATGGGTGGTTTTTAGTCAGTAGAAGTCTGATACTCCCTTTCGCTCTGCCCAAGAGCAGTAGGGGTTATTTGATGATTTACGATTTTTGATGAAAAAAAAACGTCGGCCAACGAGCTATGGAACGAAGTATACTGGGTGTCAAACTTACGGACCGCATCAGAAACCTACGCTAACCCTGTTGACCTTACAGCTGCTAGGTTGAAATGGAACTGGACTGGTCACATCCGCCGTACGTCGGAGGACCAATGGGCAATAAATACCACTCAGTGGATACCAAAAAGCAGGAATCGACCACTAAGCAGGCTCATAAGGAGATGGCGGGATGAGCTGGACTGTTACTCAAAGGATTGGCCTACAATACCTCCAAGCACAAGAATGCAAAAAGTGAAAGGAGGGAAGGGGAGGCCTTTGCCCAGCAGTGGGACAATGTGGGCTTAAACAATACAGGGTGGAAACAGATCTTTCGTGAAGCCATCAACCAAGCTTGACTGTACATCAAATTAGGTACATGTACAATGTAATGTAACGTTATTAATTTGATTTGTACCTATTTGTTTTGCAGTGCCCTTGCAGGGTGCATGTTTGATACCTCTAAAATTATTCCAACTCATGTACAACATGATTGCATGCAATTAACTGATTTGATTTGATTTACATAACTGACCACGTGTGAGTATACTATTACGTATACTCTGCATAACTCTTTGTGAATTACAGGCGCGATGCTATGTTACCGTTAGTAACAGACAAACTTATAAACATCTTATAAACAGTAATCACCTTAAATCGAGTTCATCTCGTAAACGAATAGATATATTTTCATTTAAAGGGCTAAAACGGCCTAAGTTTGCAAGAAACTTCGTTAAAAGGCTAATCTTAACGAAAACAAATATTCTGTAAGCTAATAACGGGGCCAGTTTATAAGGGAACCTTTGTTGTTAAACACAAAAGCTGATTTTGAATGGACTTGCCGTGATTGGCTATAGCTGTTATGTAAGCTATTTGGGAGTTTGTAACTACATGCCTTAAGTAATAAGGAACAAGGTTTTAATTATGTTAAGTAGGTAGACCATTTTGGTGATTATGTTTTGATTCAGAAAGAGTGAAATGCTATCAGCTATCATCGCAATGGTTTTAATAGGGGATCGGACTGAGTCAAAAAAATATGATTCTAATTAGTCCGTCAGTTAGATTATCGAAAAATATTGTGTTTTTTGTTTTATCAAATTAATAAAAATTGACGAAGATAAAACGCGTCAAAGATCATGAGTGGGGGGTTGTGACGTCATTTGTAGGTAAAAAATGTACTGACATGTGACTGACGTTTTCGAGGAGTTCACGAGTTTTCGAAGCACTGTATCGTCTTAATTTTTTGTTTTGAATGTGAAAAAAGAAAAAAATATGTATTCAATATTTTTTGGAAATTTACCTGACGGACTAATTAGTTTTTTTTGTCCGATCCCCTATTCAGTCATCATCGTCATCGTTTCAGTTGAACGACGTCCATTACAGTACTGGGCACAGGTCTCCCGAAGTATCGCAACATTGACCAGTCCCGTGATTTTCGTATCCAGCGGATCCCCGAAACTTTCACCAGGTTATCGCTCCAAGTAGTGGGAGACCTTCCAACGCAACGTCTCCCGGTTTGCGGTCACCACTCCAGAATGTTTCTGCCCCATCAGCCTTCCGTTCTGCAAGCAATATCCCCTTTCACTGCTACTTAAGTTTGGCAATACTTTGGGCTTAGGCTTTGGGCAATACGTCGGTAACCTTGGTTCTCTGACTTGGAAATCGAACCTATGTCCTCATCGTCAGCTGTACTGGAACTAAACCAACAGGTCAGTCTACTACCCATCAAACAATAACATCAACCGCAGTAAATAAGAGTATTTTAATACAAAGCTATTAAATATAAAATTAAAATCTAATCTCCAAATTACTTAATCAAAATCAAATGACATTTAATCAAAACATTTAATAAAATATGAACACAATTCAATTTCCTCCAGATAAAATCAAACACAATCCCTCAATATTTCTTAACCGATTATTTTAAATCGATATTCGTTATTCGACACTAACGAAACGCGATATTAATCGATGATAAATTGTTTCGATTCGATTCGATTATACGGTTACGAGTTTGACACCTTATAAACTGTTGGCACCTTATAGATTGGACGATAAGGAAGGATCTTATGTTTTTCTTAATAAGTTTACACCTTTGCCTGATTAAATATATTGTTACTGTAAAAACCTGCCAAGTGTGTGTTTACCCATGAAAGGAAGGTTCCGTAATTGTGCGACTATTAATATTTTTTTGAGCAAAGTTCACTTTATTTTTTGTTAACTGCATCTCGCATTTAAACCTAGGTTTAGGGTTTGCCGGTTTTTATAACCGACTGTATAAATGACTGAGTGATATTATATACGGACGGACAGACGGACTAACGGACAGGACGCAATAATTCTAACTTTTATCAGTTCTTACATCAAACAATAAGAGATAAGCTACAGAATTAAATGCGTACCGCTAGTAATGACTTTTACTCAAGTTATCACTAACTTATTTTTAAATACAGTTGAGAACCCCAAAAATGAACTTGCGAACCCTAAAAAATAAAGTGTTTTACAATATGGGATCGTGTGTGGCAACCATTCCTTTTTTTTCTTAAAATAAAAAAAAATAGGTAAACTGCGGTTAAAATGTGGCCCCTGCTCTAAATTGTAACTTGAAACTGTAAGTGGCTGCTACATTTAACTGGTAGTACGACAAAAGAACTAAATATATGAGGCACTTATGGTTTGTATGGGTCATAAGAAACTATTGAGGAAAAGGCTGTTGTTACAGCAGCTGATATACTGTGAATAAAGAACTTAAAGTATGTTTCTGGGTAATAATGAAAAGTTGTGTGGTTCCGTATGGCGTCGGACGTAAAGAATAGCACCATCCCATATCTTCCCGTGGGTGTCGTAAGAGGCGACTAAGGGACTTACCAGAGAATGGGCAGCAGCGTTCTCTGTGCCTTTGTAACAACCATACTGCGATCGCCAAACCGCCCGCCAAGCGTGGCGATTATGGCAAAACCCTCCTATTTGGGGGAGCCCTATGTCCAGCAGTGGACGTCTTTTGGCTGCAATGATGATGATGATATGTGGTAATCGGGTATGGTGGTATGGACATGTGATACAAAGGAATGAGGAAAATGTTGAGTATGAATGGATGGATGGATGGATACCTATAAGAGTCAAGGAAGATCAAAAATACGACGGATGGACTAGGTGAAGGATGATATGGTTAGAAAGGAGGTGACTGCTGCGATGATGAGTAATAGATAAGTATTCAAGAGGAAACCATGCTGCACCGACCCGCATGAGAATGATGATACATCTTTTTTTTTTTTTTAGGGGGTGGGAAATCATCAAATAACCCCTCCCGCTCTTGGGCAGAGCGAGAGGGAGTGTCAGACTTCTACTGACTAAAAACCACCCATGTTCCTTCTTCGCCCTTCATGTCGAGGCCGCGGTATCCCTTGCGGACAACCCGCAGCCTCGACAGATGATGATACATCCTCGAAAGATGAGGTGATGTTCTCAAAAGTTTACCCACATTTCGCCATATATGTTAAATACCTTTGCCCTACTGTGGCACACATCAAGTTCATAAAAATTATTGAAATAAATAAATACAAATAAAACAAACAGAACTTACAATTAAAATCATGACTCAATAAATAAACGCCTTCGCAAAATACCTCGGAGGCCGCTATTGAATTCCTACTAAAAGGGATTTAAATATTCACGTTCTTTAGCACAAAATATCACTGAATGAGATTAATTAAACTGATATTTTATTACACGTTGACATTTCCTTCGTTCAATAATTGGTATTTTGATAGGGTTGTGCCAATTCAATGGTATTACTTCTACGAATTGCTTGCCTCAAAGGCTTGTAGGCCATATTATACAAAATATCAAAAGGATTGAAGTAAAAGGCGTTGGTGTATAATATTGTGTATGAGTACAATAGCAACATCATGGCCTATTGACATCAAACAAGCACAAATCCAGACTCTGTTGGTGCTACTGAGAAATTCCCGATGGAAAAATATAACAATAAGTCTGCCCGACCCGGGAATCGACCCCAAGACCTTATGCTCAGCAGTCGCGATTGCGATAACGGGTGAGATATGGGTGTACTATTAGGTACACCTCTGCCTAACCCTTCGGGAATTAAAGGCGGGTTGTTATGTTTTAACTTCTCATTTAAATTAATAGGAATATTATTAACAGTTTAGACCCAATATACATTTCAATTTGTTTATTAACTACGCTAAAGATAATAATCTTTTATTTTATTGTTCCAGACCACCTGAGTCTTAAATGTTTATTGTTAATTATGCCCTAGTTTGAAAAGCATTTAAATGTTATTGTTTAAAGTAGGCTATTTATGGCTTGATTGAATTAATGTTGTGAATAGTAACTTAAAATTAAATGGAGCATTTGACCAAAATATTACGGGAATAATTAGAGCTGGTAACACAATAGGTTGATTCTGCAATTGAATCATCACCATATCAGCCTGGAATCACTCATTGCTACGCATAAGCCCCCATTCTCTTCTGCCACTTGTCTTAGTTCTTTCCCTTATCGATCTGCATCCCACAATTCTGATGATATCGTCAACACAACACGCTTTTGGACGTACTGCAGGTACATCTGTTCTTAAGCCTTTCGGATTTACAGACGTTATGTAGCTCATAGATCATCATCATCAGCCTATAATGTTCCTACTGCAGGGACTTAGGCCTCCTCTCTAGAAGAGGGAGATGGGAGAGGGATCCACCACGCGCGCCCAGTGCGGGTTGGTAGATGTCACATGTCTTAGAATTATGTGGTTCTAAGTAAATGGTTAGTTAGTTTCAATATATCATGAAAAGTGAATGTTCTATGGAACTCCAACACCTATCTGAAACAGGTGCCATGCCAAGCAGGAATCAACTCAACAAAAGGGAGTACAATTGATGCTATTTTTCTAAACTGCTCAGGATTAACAGCCGTGATGTTAAATTCAACTATATCTAGTGCTATTATCGGCAGTCTCCAAAACTGTATTCTACCACAACTATAGAACGTATTTATTTCACGTATTTCTCTCTCCAAAAACTCACACAAGTTCCACATTCTATATAAATCACGTCTTCTCACCTCTTCATACAATAGTACGGTATTCGACCGCACTCCGTTTTATCGTCCGATAGATTTTCCGAACGATTTCAACAAACAAACGTCCAGCGATTTATCGAATAATGTGGAGGAAAGCGTAAGAGTTATCGCTCATTTACTCGCATCGAAACGATATGGGGTTCAAGCCCGATTGCGTATTATGGACGCGGGAATTTATTCATAATTCTTTTGTGGTCGAGGCTTTAAAATTTATGAGTGGGGAATTTTTAATCTGTTTTAATGTTCCCACTGCTGGTATAGTCTCTGTGGGGTGTGCACGGCCCGATGGGGATTGGTACAAGTGCCTCGTTGGTCTAGTGGTCGCAAGCGCGACTGCTGAGCATGATGTCCTATATTTTATTTCCAGGTGGAGCAAAATGTCTTTTTGATTTTTCCAATTGGAATTTTTGAGCTGCCACGGAGTCTGGATTTGTGCACAGTTGATTAATACTAGCTCGCCCCCCTTTACATGAGAATTAAAACTGGTCGATGTACTAATGGTTGTAAAATTCTGCCTAACCCTTAGGCTATTACAGGGCGTGATGTTACGTTATAATCTTCTTATTGTGCAGAAAATCTTCCATAATATCTTCTAACCCGGTACAAATTCTACGAACGATCACCTCATTTCACATTCAGCACATAAGCAGAAGCGCATTAGGTACTAAACAAGAGATGTAAGATAAGTCACCATTTGAGGATGGTTCAAATCATAACACAGAGATATGGAGACATTGACAAACGTGGCGCCTCTGGAGATGATTGGTACAAGGCAGGACTGGTAGCGGGATTCTTGACTATAAGATGTAGCGTTTTTATGTATGTGGCTCAAAGGAAAGTATAAACAGTCGTTTGCCAAAGTAGGCTGATGGATCGGGCATACTATACATTATTTATTCTTCATTTCCGTGTTGTTAGTAGCTTAACCTTTTGTCAGGGTTTTGTATGCCATCCATGAATTTCTGACCTAGGGGCTCGGCAGTGCCCCCGCCAAGTCGAGCAATAAAGCCTTTTCTCGAAACAGTTCAGGCCATTTTCAACCTCCGATATTTGGTTTTACATGCCATCGAAACGTCTCTCAGGAATACTGGTTAAACCAAACCTCACTTATTTAGTAAACGATACCTCTAGAGTTTAGTTTTCGAAGTTCAGCCTAGCCTAACTATTCTGGATTTTGGCACCAGACTGACCGCATACAACTGAAAACCAATATTCAACGTGAAGTGACCGCAGTACTTGGTACAATCATAACGTTTTAAAGCGGCTACACTTTGTATATCTGCTTGTACCTAAACATCATTAAACTGTACTAGTAAGTTCTAATATAATTCATCATTATCTTGCCCTTATCCCAATAGGGTAGTTAACAAAAATCTAATTAGTCCGTCATATAGATTTCCAAAAAATATTGGACACGTATTTTTTCTTTTTTCACGCAAACAAACAAAGAAGAAGATACAGTGCTTTGAAAACTCGTGTGACGTCATATTCTAAGACATTAGTATGACATTTTTTACCGGTGAGTGACGTCAAAATCCCACACTCAAATCTTTGACGCGTTTTATCTTCGTCAATTTTTATTGATTTGATAAAACAAAAAATACGTATCCAATATTTTTTGATAAACTAACAGACGGACTAATTAGAATCATATTTTTGTATCCCTATTCATTTTGGGTCGGCACAGCATGTCTTCTTCTTCCATACTTCTCTGTTTCTTGTCATCTCCTTTCTTGCCATATCATTCTTAACACATTCCATACAACGTTTCTCTCTGAACTCTTATACCCATTCACATTCATACACAAAACCACATTTTCCTCTTTCTCATTCAATAAAATTATCTTTACTTAATAATCTTCGAACCGGTCAATGATCTAACAACATAATTGGTGACAGATTACTCGACCTATAGCCATCGGCTATCTAATCTGTTTCCCTAACTACCAAACTGTTTCCCTTAATTGACTTATAGTGTTAAACACACAATATACCTAGTACCTAGTGATAGATATTGATCTGTATTTGAATTAGGTACTGATTTGGTTTAAATTGGATTTAGGTTGGTATGTCCAGTGACTGCCAAAACTGTGGTAGTTAAAAAAAAGTAAGTCACGTACGCTAGTCTTGTTTTGTTAAATTATAATAGCTGCGTGGGGTTGATCTTTCAGGTTAAGCAATGCTTGCCATGGTCTGTTTGTGGATGAGTGATCCATTACAAACCGAGTTGTTTTATTCACGATAGAAGTAGACATCTGGTCTGTAATATCTGAAGTATGAGACAAAGTTGTTCTTTATAGTACACCTTTATTTTGTAAGTATTTTTTTAAGTAAAAAGTATAACTGAAACGTATTTTTAACCTATTTAGAAAAGGATCTAATTTATTTACTTTCAACCTAACTAACCATTTTATTACCGCTCAAATATTAAATTTTGACAGCCAGCCCACACAAATATTTAACCCAAAAACGCCGTAACCCAAAAACTAAAACATAACCCTACAATTTCCACTAAAAATATGACTTGTTTGACATGTTAGGGTTGTCCCCGGTGGAACCCACTGAAGGTTCAAACCCTTTATGTTTTCAGAGATATTTGTCTCCCGGGTACAAAATGGACTTTCGTAAAAGCTATATATTATAGTTTTGGATGTTTTTGGGCCGAATTGATAGTTATCTGAGTGTGTTTTCTCTTGTGGTGTAGGTATATTTTATGTATATAAGAGTCCACGTGACCGACGAACACAGTACCAGGAAATAATAATAATAAAATTATCAATAAATTAAAACAATTTCTAATAACCAAAAGCTACTACACTATTGACGAATATTTTAACGAGAAATTTCAACAATAATAAAAACTATTTTTACACAATACCTAAAATACTTAAGATAGTATTTAGTTTATTAACATTGCTAATAATATAATTCGTGCAAAATATAATAATAAAACACATAAATCTAACTTTAAACCAAATATGAAAATACAACTATTTTAAATATAACTATTTTAATGATACTATTTCAAATTAATATTATTTATTTTGTTATTCCATTAAAAAGACGCCTTCATCCTCTCTCCTATTGAAAATTAACTTTGCTGTGCCCGACAGGGTCCATAATTGATTAAGCTCGCCGTCCGTCCGTCTTATGACGACGACAGGCCGTGTCGACGGCGCGTTCGTGTTCCACGCGCGCCTCAAAGAGATATCAGCAACATGGAAGGGTCCCGCAAGGGCCGACGCCTGTCGAGGCTGCGGGTTGTCCGCAAGGGATACCGAGGCCTCGACATGAAGGGCGAAGAAGGAACATGGGTGGTTTTTAGTCAGTAGAAGTCTGACACTCCCTTTCGCTCTGCCCAAGAGCGGGAGGGGTTATTTGATGATTTCCCACCCCCCAAAAAATAATTGATTCTATGTTTTAACATACCAACTGTTACATGTACACATTATGGAATGCAATAAAGTATTAAGTATTTTATTTTATTTTATTTATTTGGCTCACCAACAATTGAGTACACTACACAAGGAAAGGAGATACATACAAAAGAGTTACAGACAAGTATTGAATGGGTACTGTATTCAATTGTGTTTACCCACATACAGACGTTACGCACATCCAGACAATCTGTCAATATATCAGATTTTCAACTTCATCGGTTCAAGGTCGATTGGGAAAAATTAACAATTTCGGTTAGCTTGATGTGTGTAACACCAGTCCTTTCAGACAGCAATCAGAGTCAGAATTTTATTTATTTCTCTAGTTTTTATATTACAAATCACTTAAAAGTCTTATCCTATCAGACAGCTAATGCTTAACCAGCCAGTAACTGTTTACCTGGTCGTCATGCTCAATCGTTTCCTTCAGGATTATTGTCAATGTCTTCTTCTTCTTATCGTGAGGTCTAGCGACCCCACACACCCTAGTGTCCGAGTTTCTAAACCACCTCAAGGGCCTCTAACATGGCCACGTGACGGCTTTCGGCCACCGTAGACGCGGGCCTCTGGATGGTGAGTAATGGGCTAGCTCGCTGTCCGTCCGTCTTATGACGAAGACAGGCCGTGTCGAAGGCGCGTTCGTGTTCCACGCGCGCCTCAAAGAGATGTCAGCAACGTGGAAGGGGTTCTTCGCTCAATCTAGCCATTGTTTCTTTGGCCTTCCTCTACTCATAAACCTACAGAACAGGAAGAACAGCATAGACCCATCTACATTTTAACTTAAAATTTTCCTCATTTTCACACTGACCTCCTCTCTATTAGAAAAAAGGGGTTATAAGAGGGGGAGTTAGGAGAGGGGTTAGGTACATTGGTAGATTCCTTCACCGTTTTGAAAGCAGTTGGTGATGAAACAAAATTACACAGAGTAATTTGCCTAGGTTCGATCCCACGTCCAAAGCCTGGGCTGTTATGACTGGCCACTAGAGTGGTGGGGACCACTCTTAAGACATTGAAACGTGACCTTTTCCCTGCTCGTCTTTTATCAGCATACTTAAAACTTCACTAAAAATAGTAAAAAGTTGCCAACCTATCAACTTTTACGACATTAACCATTTCCTTGTCTAAAGAGACGTAGAGTAATAAACAAATAATAAAAATATTTTACAGTCATCTTACCGTAAAAGATGAAACGTAAAAGCTGGATAGCTCTCTAAATGAAGACATGGATTCTAGAATGGCCTTTTAGTACCGGAAATGAAAACTAATAATTTTCAGCTTCATGTTTAGAGGAAGATAGAAGCGCGGTATATTTTTCAAGATATTTTAGTTTCAATATTTAATTTTGTGGTCATATCTATCATCATCTGCTAAGCATTTTACATGGAGCGTCTGCCTATCTGACCTCCACGACCCAGTTAGTACTGGGTCATACGATATCTATTGGTAATACTAGTTGTGAGACTTTCAGACCACTGACTACCTGTAACGACTGCCAAAGAACATGTATGGCAACCGGGACCTACGGCTTTACGTGTTTTCCGAGGCACAGGATATTTTTTAGTCGTGGTCGTATCCGAAAGAGTTTATAAAACGCTTCTGACACCACTGCCGCCAAAAAAGCAACACAATTCGTAAATAGTTCATGTAAATTTAATGAATGTTATCTGAAATCAGTGAAAGATATACCTATACACCACATCCTGACTCCTCCACACTTACCATTGCTTGTTTCTGCATCACCCAAGATTTGACTGGTAGAAAATGCCTTTAGCATTAAGTCCGCCTCTGTACTTTGCCTGAAGCGTTATCTAAATAATAAAACATTGTAGAAGCCGTGTGCATTTTGCATCAACCTCAAGCCCGACACCCAGGTTTTACTCTACTGCGGCGGAGCCCAGAAAGGGGATGATGTTTCCAAACTGTGTTTGGAAGCAAGTTCTAGGAGAACATTCAGGTAGCTCACAACAAGTATTTTACATGTCGCGACTGTATGTTATGTACTGCTCGTAAAATGGTGACGGAAAACATCGTGAGGAAACCGGCATGTCCTAGAACTAAAAATTCGAAGACATGTGATATCTGCCAACCCACACTGGGCCCGCGTGGCGGATTATAGCCTTCCTCTCTCGAAGACAGTAGGCCTATGTCCCAGCATTTCAAATTCAATGGGAACATTATAGGCTAATGATGATGATGATGATGACTGTATGTATACGACATCTACAATACAGTTACTGTATAACACGATACGTTAGGTAAGACTGCGCTATCATCCATCATCTGCCGTTGGAATCGGCTTCAAGTTTAACCGGATTTAGCTCAATACCAGTATTTTACATGGAAAGACTGCCTATCTGTTGTCCACAATCCAGATAGTACTGAGGAATATGATAACCCTTCGTAAGAATGGTTGTCAGACTTTCGGGTCACTGACTGACTACGTGTTACGACTTTCAAAGATCTGCAAATGAGAGTCGGTACAATGGCTTAACGTGCTTTCCGAGGCACCGAGGAAATTTGGTCAACCATCCAAATATCAACCTAGGCAAGTGTGGCTGAGACTACGCTATAAAAACCAATTTGCCCTCAAAAACATCCAATATTCGCCTGCAAATATTATCTTATTTAAGCCTTCACAAAGTATAATATAAAATAATAAATGTTATCCCTCGATAGTAATTTATTACTCCACCATGAATTCAGCGCGTGAAAACTGCATTTTTAACGATGCAGTTGGTATTAAAAATATTTTCATTCAATCGATTTTTGTTTGTGGGGTAAACTGCACGGAACGGGTGTGACTGGG
Organism: Diarsia brunnea; assembly: GCA_949774965.1. Classification (NCBI taxonomy): domain Eukaryota; kingdom Metazoa; phylum Arthropoda; class Insecta; order Lepidoptera; family Noctuidae; genus Diarsia; species Diarsia brunnea. The sequence goes on from OX459022.1 coordinate 6,622,326, forward strand.
GGTGGGTTACAAGGGTTGGTGGAAAGTAATTCGGTTTAATATTGATATCCTAGAATATTTTACGGAAATCTTCTTTTTGACGAATATTTTTTCTCTAGTATGTGCGGCACAAGGTTCTTCTGTCCCAGTCGAAGTATCGAGATTGGAAGAAAATAATACGTCATTTTAATGTTTATTCTAACCCATTGCTAAGACACTCTCTCTTCAGAGTTTTGTTTGTCGTCAGAATCTCTAATCACTGACTAACTGTAACTCTATTAGTAAACTGTCAGACTATTTTAATCTAGATATTCATAGATCTTTTACTGGTGGTTTAAGCTAACATTTATATGAAAAAACTAAACAAACTATCAATCGCCAAAACACAGCATTGTTTTCAGCGATAATTATTAAAAATCGAGAAAATCTGTAGTCTGTTTCTAATTCATAAAAATTTACTTTAAATAAATCTGTCACGATCAAAACTCACAAAAAAGGTACAAAAGTATCTACGTATATCTAGAACAATAACTAAACAGAAAACATAAGAAGAACTATAAAAACACGAAATCAAGAAATAACGTTCAAACACAAAGAGTAAAGAAAATTCCCAATAAGGCTAACAACATACGTCTTTGAAATTTATTGAAAAAATATCCGAAGCAAAACATATTTCAATTTTTCCGTTTCCGAACGGAAATTTTCTGAGTTAGAGAATAAAATCACAACATATACGGGGCTTTGTCTATCTTAGCGCTTTGTCGACTGCCACGCAAAACGATAAAGGGCAAGACATACTTAGTATACGCCTCGCCGCGCCATTCATTTCAGTCTAGTTAGTATTGTGATGCTTTGATTTGGCTTTCAAATAGGCAGTAAGGCATAGTATAGATAGGATATAGAATAGTTAAAACTTGGTTAACGTGATGTAAGCTTAACAATATCTGTTTAAAACTACCACACAGTAACACTGTTTTAAGCTTCCACGATCACTTAAACATAGCAATTTTTGAGTATGAGCTTCACTACATATTATAAAACAAAGTCGCTTTCTCTGTCCCTATATCCCTAGGTATGCTTAAATCTTTAAAACAACGCAACGGATTTTGAAGCGATTTTTTTAATAGATAGAGTGATTCAAGAGGAAGGTTTTAGTATATAATTTGACCAACATCCACGCGGGTGAAGCCGCGGGCATCAGCTAGTTTATTTATAAGCCTAATCTACGATCCACCACATGGACTTAGTTTGCACTTTCGAATTGTGGATTGTCTCTTAAAGAACGGGCTTAAAGATGTCACAATAATTAGAATCCTCTAAGCCGATTGTGCTATAAACCATTAAAATAAAATGTTAAAGCTGATCTGTCCTAACCATATTCAATCACTTCTTTGACATTCACGTCACATTTTAATGATACATAAATAAAATATTTATTTGTAACACATTTTACATGACAGTCAGATTGGTTTTAAGATTGATCGTAATCAGAAAAAAAACTGTTGTAAAAATATTACTGCACTTTTACAATAAATATCCACGATTGAATCTGTGACGTCGAAGGTAAAATATTGCGGTGCATGTTTCTCTGATAAATAATTTAACTGAGTTTTATATTTTATATGTAGTGTGGATCAGATGAATGAAAATTATAATTGTTAGTTTTTCTCCAATTCGAATGTAATTTACTGTATCTGTTAGATCATTAAAAAAAATATTATGTTCGTAGTGTTCTTTAGCAGTAGCTGTAATTTATGCGTGGTTCATCTCATGCAAATTGTCTATTCTCTGCGCCTCTTACTTCATCAAATTGTCTTTTTATTTTGGGTATCTGAGAAGACTGTTGTTTTCCAATATATTTTTTTAAAAATCTTAATCAAATCAAACCAAAAGTCATTAATTCAAACAAAATGTATTGAAAAGAGACAGTCCCCCAAAACCCTTCAACACTTCCTAGAGTTTCAGCTGGGAAGAAGAAGTGGGGAAACAGACTCCCTAGCAATTTATTACCAGATTGCGGTATTACCAAACATTTTTAATATTTTTGTCATACAACACTACACCAAATACAGTCAAAAATTTTGAGAGTAAACACCTTCCTATCCACTTTCAAAGTTATTGATTTGTTGACAATCAATAAACTTCAATTTTATTTTTCTCCACTTCTTCACTGATCATCATCATCATCTGCCTAGCCTTTTCCCCACTACGTTGGCTTCCAGTCTAACCAGTTGTAGCTGAATACCAGTATTTTACATGGAGCGACTGCCTATCTGACTTCCACAAGCCAGTTAGTACTGACTACCTCTACTTCTTCACTAATATTTACCTTAATTCTCCCGCCGCATAAGCTAAATATGCCAGCAACGTAAATCAGTCGAGTCGGCGTGGTCTCTAGCAGTGAATTTGTCACGAGCGTCGTTCGCCCGTGATTTTGCACCAATAGGGCTCATTATCGTTTCACTATCCAGTCTGTTTAGGAGATGGATTTACGATTTGTTGACTAAGAACAAATTTACGTTTGTAATTCGTTATGTTAATAGGGGGTGAGTTACGTTTGGTTGTGGGGGTGTATTGCTAAGTTGAACTAAGTGTTATAGAAAATTTTACTAGGATGCTAACGATGAATCCCAATATTACCCACTTGTTTAACACACTTGGTCACTTTTATTATATGTAATTAGATATAGATACCATTGTGTCAATTATTAAAAAAAAAGGTTTAATACTCTGTTTCGTTGCACAACTGTGTCTTCACGTGCTCTTGAAGTATTCATAGAATTTTTTTTCATGACTATTCTTGGGAATTACATGAAACTAGATTAGGAATTCCTCGTTTGTTTCATACTTTAAATGCTACACCCGTGCGGCTGTTATGTTAAAAATATATAGGGTGTAAAAATACCCTTAACGCAAATGAAGGGCACTTGTTCTCCCCACCACTGCAATCATTTTTTTGTTATAGACCATACCTGGGAACTTCCTAGTTACGGAGATATTGGGGGTCAAAGTTCCATATTTTTCACAGCTTTTTTTTGTAAATACTAGTTTTTCAGGTTATAACTTTACTTAAATTACCTCCATGACCCGTTTACTGTTCAAAGCACCCACTAGCACAATGTTACATTAAGTTTTGTTTTACCGTAAAATGTGATTTTTGAACCAAAAAAAAGTCGTTTCCCAGCAAAAATTTTTGCGTACTTAGTTAGCGGGGGTACTTAGTTTGATGTACAGAATGCTTGGTTGACGGCCGTGTGATGGGTAGATTTACACCCTGTATGGCGCTGTGAACACCAGCAAAATGAAATAAACTAAGTCAAATTTTATAATAGCACAATGAACTCAACAGAGCCTATAATGAACAAGAATTCTTAAACAAAATTATTTGCAAGTAACACATTTATTTTTCGCATTCCCCAGTTTATCACAAACCTACCGAGGATTGTTGATTTACAAGATTAAGTACTGGAACCTTTTCAACGAATGTTATTGATACGATTCCACAAGGATTCCTAATTGATTATGGTAATCGATTTACCGGTTTTTTCTTCACATTATACGGAGTTTTCCTATTCGTTTTTAGATCGAATTGTTTTTTTAGAGACGTCCTTTTGTTAGATGTCGGTTTATTTTCTTGGATCTTGTTTACGAGAGAAAATGAGAGAGCATTTTCTGGTTTACTGTAGAAAAATATATGGTCCGTGGAATTAAAGAAAATATAGTGTGTTTTATTGTGGGTGTTCGTAAGATAGGTAGGGGATTTTGTTTAAGTTTTGAGACAATAGTAGAAAGAACTTTTTGTGTCGTGTGACGACTGAAAATCAGCGCTGTGCTGTTGGCTGTAGTAACTAACTTGTCGCAGTAATGAAGTGCAAGCTGTCAAGTTTTTTTGTTCCGTATCTATAATTTTTTGTTAAGCGTTGTAAGTTTGTATTTTTGGTAATGTTTAAGTTCTATCTAACAAGGGGCAAAAATATTGCATTCAACCATGCACAAATCCGGACTCCGTTTCTGAAATTAAGAAATTCTTGATCGATAAAACCCATTAAAACTCTGCCCGACCCGGGAATCGAACCCAGGACCTCATGTTCAGCAGTCGCATGTACAACCCCTCGACCAACGGGATAGTCAAAATTGGGATCTAAGGAACTTATTTCTCGGTAGTAAGTTTTTGTGGTACATATTGCGATAGTCTCTCAAGAAAAGCTGCCAATAAAAATTACAACAAACTGATCCTGATTCGTTGGTCTAGTGGTTGCTAGCACGACTGTTGTGTTTTTAGTCCTGGGTTCGATTTCAAGGTCAGGCAAAGATTTTTTTTTTTTTATATTAGGTTTTTCCATCACAAATTTCTCAGTACCAGCCACAGAGTATGGACTTGTGCCTGGTTGCTGGCAATAGGTTCGCCCCCCATTGCATGGGACTATAACATAGCTGGTGAAATGTGGGTTTATCAATGGGTACACGTCTGCCCAACCCTTCGGAGATTACAGGCGCGATGTTATAACCCATACAAGAAAATCATTCGGAAAAAAATCACTCACACCAAAACTTAAGGTACCAGACCACCTGTGGCCCGTGCTTAACCGGCCAACACCAAAATACGACCACGATTTACCCGGATTACGTCGGACAACGCCCGGTTACGGGACTTCGAGCCGTTCATCCGGTTAAGACCGACTTTCGGTCAGATTTACATCGTAAAGAAACTTTGTTTAATTTTTGAAGAGTTTTGAATGTTCTGATAAATTTAATCAGGTCTGGAGAGTTGTTTTGTCGAATCTCTGAGGATTAAATTGTCAAGTCTTTCAAAATGGTAATTTGGACAAGGATTGACTAAAAGTTAAGTGGAAATGACTGCCTTAATTGACTGTAGTGATGACTCGATTGGATTAAGAACTGTTAATAAGAAATTAATGACCTTGAGTTGTTGACTGAGTCACAGTAAACAAGGTAATACAAGGTGGGAAGAACTTCGAGGCACAAACGGTTATCACGTGTTAAACACCACGGAAATTCTATCTGACAGTCTGACAACAACCAGCCTTACATATTTTGATATATCTTGATATTGTGGCGACAGCGACATCTATCGTTACACATGCGCACTAAAATGACAAATCCTACATAGCGCTATCAACTTTATCCGCGACATTAGCTTAGATAGAAAATCCCGACTTACATATATCGGGCAGTTAGCCCACCTGCACGCGCAGCATGCCACCGTAGAAACGAATTCTGTCGACGGAAGAATCGACAAAATAACAGATTGTAGCAAAATTTCGTGTCAAATTGTATGGAAAAAGCTTTGTCTATTCTTGGAAGAATAGAGATAGAATCGCTATACTACGCGTGCAGACGCAACACCCGTCTGGTCGGAGGATCCTCCCTTTTCTACGGGGGATGAGGAACTTTACACCCTGTTCCTTATACCCCCCAAAATATCATATTACCCAGTACTCACTGGGTTGTGGCAATCAGATAGGCATTTGTGTAAAGTAGTGGTATTCAGCTGCATCCGTACTGCAATCCAACATAGTTGGGAAAAAGTTATGCAAATGATGATCAGCTTATAATATTGTTTTAGGTCTTGTACTTCACCGAAGCACAAACCTCAACGACAGAGGTAATAATTCTACTACTTACTGCTGTAAAAAGCAACAAGGGGGCCGCGGGTTGTTCGCAAGATATACCGCGGCCTCGACATAAAGGGCTAAGAAGGAACATGGGTGGTTTTAGTAGAAGTCTGACACACGCTTTCGCTCTGCCCAAGAGCGGGAGGGGTTATTCGATGAATTTCCACCCGCCAAAAAAAAAAGGGGGCTAAATTTTACTTCAATTAAAAGGCTCATATAAAAATCCGGTAACACTTGAATAACTACATATTTCAGTTGAAAATCATGAAGTTATATTGAAGTTTACTTGCTTTTTTACAACGTGCCAGAGTTAATTCTTAAATGTACCACAAATGGTTAAGCTCTCTACTTTATTAACCAATATTACTGATAAAACAAAATATTAGTTCAAAATAATATCGGAAACCAGCATGCAGAGGCCTTTTCTAAATCAACAAGCCATTTTCAACCACAGTACATATTCCAACGGCATACTAACCTCAAAGACCGTTGGTTGCTTTCGAATGGAAGCCATTGATGCGAAAACTGTATGCACATCTATGACCGTTACTGCATTGAGGGTAGTATTCGAAACTGATAGCCGATAGGCAAAGTCTATCATAGTTGGTCAACTGTTTGTGTGTTATCTTGTGATAGGAATCTTCAGGTGGAATGGTAGTAACTGGTCAGTGAATAGTTTTGAGCAGGAATTCAATCATGATGGAAAAAATATTTGATGAACAGAGGATGAAAACTAGTTAATCATCGTAAGCTGAAAACTAGTTGATCATCGTAAGATGAAAACTAGTTGATCATAAATATTGAGATGTTCGTGAATGTAAATTTTAAACTATTTCAGGAGCTTTTATTGTATATAATTCCAATCACGTGTTCCAATAGCTTTATCTTACCCAACACAATAGGGATGTTTACTGACAAAAAAAAATATTATTCTAATTAGTCCGTCTGTTAGATTATCGAAAAATATTGGATACATATTTTTTGTTTTATCAAATCAATAAAAATTGACGAAGATAAAACACGTCATAGATTTGAGTGGGGGGTTGTGACGTCACTCACCGCTAAAAGATGACATACTAATGTCTTAGAATATGACGTCACACGAGTTTTCAAAGCACTGGATCGTCTTCATTGTTTGTTTAGGTGAAAAAACAAAAAATACGTGTCCAATATTTTTAGGAAATCTATCTGACGGACTAATTAGATTTTTTTAGTTAACTAAGAAAACACTGTTTACTTATCAATATTAATTAAGGCTGAACAATTGTGCTGTCTGTCATTGATTTTCTCGGAACATAACTTACCTTTGTACCCTACAAGGCATTGAGGAAGTTAAATAGCAAAACCTGCTGGATCAATCTTCAGGTGAACTCACGCTTACCTTGGTTGATCTGTGGATGGGTGATAACCCATCACACATATCAAGTTTCCTCCCGTGCCTCGGAAAGCATAATTATGAAGCTATGTTGGTCCCGGCTATCTTTTGTTGAATTTCGGCTGTTACAAATAGTTAGTGTCCCGATAAAACTGACAACCGGTCTTACTGAGAGGTATCATATTACCCAGTACTAACTGGGTTGTAGAGGTCGGATAGGCCGCCTCATGTAAAAACTTTTTTGCAAAAAACACATCCGACTTCAAAAACACCAAAAAGTAAAAAACAAACTTCACAAGAAAAATCAGCTTAAATGAAAAGTACTGGGCCAAACTATGTTAAATTTTTATGAGACCACATGGCAACTATTTCGCATCAAACGGAATAAATCATGTAAATCGGATCATAAATCTCAGCGTAATCGGTGTACCAACATAAAAAAAAAACATACCGATCGAATTGAGAACCTCCTCCTTTTGGGAAGTCGGTTAAAAATACTGGTATACAATACAACAATAACATTTATTCAGCAGCACCTAGTTAGACCGGAAAAAGATCCCAACATAGTCGGGAAAAGACTACAGTTCATGAATTTTGGTCGCTATGCGTTTGGCTCTTGTTTATGAAGAAAAATTGTGTAGATAGTTTTACCTCTATTCACCATATTTTCATCCAAAGCACAGCCAACAACAATATAACATTTTCCTCATACGTAATACACTTGGAAACTTCTATGAAAACATATAACTCTTGCGTTGCGTCGTATTTTTTCATCCGGCTTACATTTATCTGTGCTCACATCAGAATCTCAGTAGAGAGGCATAAAATCGAACAGCGCACTACCGTATAAAGCATTTCAGATAAAATAGTATTAGCAAATCGTCCCTTAGGGCAATATATTCTGTCAAAATCACTTAAATTACAACCTTAGCTACTATTTTATACCTTATCAGAAGAGCTGCGGCCATTACTGGGACCTTTTTTTTAAAAAAGAAGTCGGAATCTACTGCTACACTATTTTGTACTCCATCTTCAAAAGTTTTAGGTTGATTTTCCTTTGTAAGTGTTGAAGCATATGTCATAGAAGTATCTTGGCCGTATTTTTGGGGTAAGTTGGGAAAATTGATTTATAGGTATCGCTATGTTTCATAGTTCCAGCCCACAATTATGTTAGTTTTGATTCGGAAATTGTAACCAAGTTTTTTATCGGTTCAATCACCTTTCGAAAAAGTTGATTATGTTTGCGACCTAATCAAAGTTAAGTCAACACTGTAATTAAGCTATAGTTATCTTTTATTCCCATGGGGGTAGGCAGAAACCACAGAACGCCACTTGCTACGATCCTTACAAACTCCTTTTGCCTCGTCCACATTCATACATCTGGTCATACACGCACGCCGGTTACGAGTACTACGCACCTGTCCTTTCAGAAGAATTGCACCAATATGATCAGTGTATGCGCGCGTGTGCGTGAGCGTGAGTTTATGTATGTATGGTTATGTATGTTATCTTTTATTTCTACCACTAGATGGAGTCGCGGCAGACCCAGGAGAAGATGTCGGGACGCCTTTTTTTTTTTTGGCGGGTGGAAAATCATCAAATAACCACTCCCGCTCTTAAGCAGAGCGAAAGGGAGTGTCAGACTTCTACTGACTAAAAACCACCCATGTTCCTTCTTAGCCCTTCATGTCGAGGCCGCGGTATTTCTTGCGAACAACCCGCATCCCCGACGAAGTGACGGAACGCCTAAGCGGCGTTCTCACCAACTGGCAAGAAGAAGTAGAAGGAATGGGGTAGTCCTTTGCTCAGAAGTGGGACAATACGGGCTAACAAAAACAAATGTGATAAGGATAAAAGTCATTGTCATCTTCCTGCCCTTGTCCCGTATTGCGTGGGTTCAGCGCAAGATTTTTATTTTTCTTCAATAATTGTCCTCTGTCAACCGTCACGCTATCCTTTTCATTTTTCTTAAATATCATTCCTCACACAATCTATCCTTTGGACTCGCTTCGTCGACTGTTCTACTAGAATGAATATAATAATTATTCAAGTACGTAACATCCTTCAAAAAGGGTGTATCCAGGTCAAATGAATTCATCTAAGGACAAGACGGTTGCATGCAATTAATTCCTTCATGGCCCAGGATAGATTGACCTGAAGACCCACAGAAGGGACGACCCCAAATTAAATGGAATTAGGATTAGAAAAGAAAGAGAGGGATAATATTAAGCGATTCAAAGGAAACCAAGAAATGTATTAAAGTCAGGAAATTGTAGATACAGATTTAATCATGTATTTGAATGTATACAGGGTAAAGGGGACAGCCCTCCTCAGACTGATCGGGTGAATTCAATGTAACATACAAGAAAGACCGGTATAAGAAATTATTTCAGGAACGATATGGGAATCTAATATAATATATATTTTTTTCTTTTTTTTAAACATTGCCCCACACTAGGAATTTCTCCTGTATCGTGGGTGCGTTTACAAATATTTAAACTCTCATATACAAACACACCTAGACCAGAAACAACTATCTGTAGGCCATACAAATATTTGTTTTCCAAATAAAGCATTCTGATTCTGATTCCGTGCGGGGATCGAACCCGCGACACGCAGCGCAGCAGTCCAATCGCTCAGCCACTGCGCCAACCGTGCCGTCAATAATTTGATTTGTTTTATATCCTCATACACAATGTTTCTTTTCCGTGGAATAATGCACGTAGCAAACAGCAAGCACGATGACGAGTTCGATTAACTTCGTAGCCGTGCAGGAAATGTACAGCTGATTTCACGCGTTGTTCATTAGTGTATTTCAATCTCCATAAAAGTATACATAAATGTAACATTGTGAACGACTGTCCTTTAAACCCTCTTCATTATGTATGTGAATCTAAAATAGGTGTTATTGAAATTGGAAATGCTTTTGCACTTTCAAATTTTCAATTTATACTCATTCCTTATTTTCCCCATTCTGGTCACCCCACACATCCATCTTAATATTCTAATCTTCGCTTTATGCAAGCAACGCAGCACACAATCCAAATAAATTTTAATTCTCCCCAAAACAACTGAATTTCCCTCCTGTTACGAACTCGCTGCCTTATCGAGGACCCTCCCTATAGAAAGTGATAAAAGAAGACTCCTCAAGATCAATTATACATTTGGGAATGATGCGTCACCCCCAAACTTTTTGGTGATAACGAAAAATAAGTTTTACGAGGCTCGTTTTTTTGCTTTTACTTTCAAAAATCCCTTTGGGAATTTAAGTTTGGATTGTATTTATCTGGTATTTTTGGTTTATTATTGGGAAATAGTGCTATTTTGGTTTCGTAGTTAAGTTTTGGTATTGATTTTGAGTTTTGTAGTATTTAATTTTGATGTTTATTACTTCACGTTGAGTATCTTACTCTAAGCTTAGCTTAAAAGAACACTTGGGGTGTAGTGTAGCTTAATCTAGAACATTTCTTGTGCAAGGAAGATTTAAAAGCTTGTTTGATATCTTGCTCATTCCCCCCGCGGGCGTAAACGCGTGAACACGTAAAATCAATGTGCTCGCAATTAAAAATTATTTAGCAGCATAATAGTTATTAACTAAGTTTAAATTATATATAGTTGTGAAGCTAAGTGACTGGTCTACCTGGTTCGCGCATCAGCTGTGAATTTTACAAAGTAACCACCGAGTAAGCATAGTTTGATTGTTTACGTATTGCAAAATTCTCGACGGCCATCGCGAGCGCGTGAATCATCGTGTCAACGAGCTTAACCGAACGCCGTGACGGGGTCAACGACCGTCCTCCGCACGCCCACATCGCTTGTCGCCGCAAGGACATATGCACTGGCGCGGGCGCCCGCTCGTAGTCATCGTTCGGTGGTTGTTCGAGTCCCGAAGATCTCCGAAGGCGACACAACATAGGTTGGCAACTTGGCAAGATACTCGCGCGTGCGCAACAAAACTGATAAAGCTGAGTGAGTAAAGCATCTTGTTTAGGTATATTACTATAACCATCTGAGCGCAACGCTTGCCCTGTTCTGTTGACTGCCATCGTATTATATCTGATTTTATTGAAACTAAGGCTACTATAACAATAAATAAAAAAATTAAAAAAAATGCTGCTCGCTCGCTCGCCCCCGAAAACCCCAGTCTCACCTTTGTACGGCTCAGAACCGAACTTATCTTCGAGTTCTAAGAATGGAAGCAATGAAACGGAAAATATAAACCAGAGAAAAAGGAAACGAGGTGATGCTGCTGAGTTGGAACGTCTCGAAAATATGATGTTAGATATGAACACAATGTTATCGGATTTTGTGTCAAAGCAAGAGCAACAAAATATTAAAATTGACTTGCTACACTCAGCTCTTGACGACATCAGGGCGCAGAATAGCGTGATCAGCAGGCAAAACGCAGAAATCCGTACCCAGAATGATAATATTCGAGAAACAATACAATTTCTATCCAATAAATATGATGATGCTATGTCGGAGATAAACCACTTACAGACCGAATGCAATAGCAACCAAAAAGTAATTAAAATGCTTGAGATTAAGGTGGACTATCTAGAGAGAAACATGAAAGCAGCGACAATCGAAATTAGTAACATCCCAACCTCAAGTACTGAGACCAGGGAATCCCTTACTGGATTGGTTCAGAAACTGGGTACTGTCATCAATCAACCTGTTCCAGTCTCAGAAGTCAAAAATATCTTTCGGTTGAGAGGCAAAAAAGAGACAGTTGGTACTGTCATTGTAGAATTTACATCGCCAACGATAAAGGAACAGTTCGTCCAGTCTACTAAAAGGTACAACAAACTTAATACTGAAAACCGCCTTAGCACCACTCACTTGCAAGCTGAAGTACCTAAAAAGCCAATTTATGTATCAGAAGCGCTAACGACTACAGCAAAACGCCTCCATTACCTGACAAGGGAGTTTATAAAAAGCAGCGCGTTCGAGCAGTGCTGGGTTGCAAACGGCAAAGTTTACGTTCGTGAAAAAGAAGGAATGCCCAGTAGGCTGATTAAATCCGAGGAAGACCTGGCTAAACTACGCAAACAGAAGTGACTAGGACCACAGCTCTCACCACAGCTTAACATATTGTTATCCAACAATCTTATACCCCACCAATTTTTATACACAAAATTATGTAAAACTATTTCTAACCTACCTGTTAACAAACATGCACAAACCTACCCCAAACCTATATACACCACACATACAAACACTTACCTTCGCACATCTCAACACCAACACTCGTCAATCACACATACATTGTTATACAACTCATTACCTGCTTCGTCAACCAGCCACACTTACACACCTGTCTCTAGAACCAATCCGTGTTATTACCCAATCAAATACACATATACATACATATACATAACGGGAATATATACATGTCATAACTCAGTATTAATTTTTCCTTGGGCCTTGTTGCTGGCTTATTGCATTATCTACTACGGCACTAATACGAATGGCATAATCAACCAAACCTTTTCAAATCTTTCCAAATACAGTAGTACACAAAGAAAAATGCACCTATTGACTAATAATAAACAAAATTCGATAACACCCTGAATAACATTAATAATATTGATTCTGTCTCTGTGTCGGACTCGTCTAAATGTGACTTGGAAAACTGCATCCCGCCCGGCCTTAATCCCATTCACTCGCTTAAAATTCTGAACCAAAACATTAGAAGCATAACAAAAAATATGTTAGGTTTCCACACCATACTCGCCAGAACCAAGATCGAGTGGGACATGATAACGTTGACGGAATGTTGGCTTCCTAATACTCACCATATTCCAGACCTTCAGAACTACAATTGTTTCAAAACGGCTAACAATTTCACACAAAACGAGGGTGTAGTCGTTTATGTTAATAATAAAATTACTGTCTCTGTCGAAGAGCCCCCAATCTTGGAAGCCAATAGTCTACTAGTAAAAATCGACTCCAACACCATCCTTATCGCAATATATCGTCCGCCGGGATATAAAGATATCAATAAATTCCTTAATTCACTCAACTTGCTCCTGACAAAAATCTCACAATATAAAAATATAATTATAACCGGAGACATAAACATAAATATTAACGAACAATGTCTTGACTCTGCCTCACAGAGCTACCTAAACTTATTAGCCTCACATGGATTACTGCCTGCCCACTCACTGCCTACGCGTCTTCAAGCTTGCCTTGACCATGTTATCCTAAAATCCACTCTGCCAGCCTTCACTCATGTGGCTCACTCTGCACTAACCGATCACGAAACTGTTCTGTTTTTCCTTGTGAAGAAAATCCCCAAACCAGTTATAAAACAAACAGCCACCCGTATTAAGCATGATCAGCTTGACGCAAAGTTAAAGCAACTTAATTTTGAGACAGTGTACTGCACGCAAGACCCGCATGAGGCAGCAGACCGTATGATCAATATTATTACTCAGGCAATAGAGGCAAGCTCTAAAACAGTCAAAATACCAAACCGGAAAAGAATTATTAAACCTTGGCTCACCCCGGGCCTTCTACGATGTGTCCGACATAGAGATAATCTGCACAAAAAATTAAAAAAGTCCCCAAATAATGAAATCCTAAAAACATCCTTCAATAGATACAGAAACTACTGTAGCAAGCTTTTGAAAAAAATTAAAAAAGACTATGAGCGTAACGAGATAAGCGATGCTGGTAATAACACTAAAAAGCTCTGGGAGGCAATAAACACAATCACAAATAGAACAAAAAAGAAAGACAACTCATCAGATCTATTGAATTCGTATTCTACTCATCAGGAGTCGGTCAACATAGCCAATAGATTTTTCGCAGAAATCGGCAAAAACCTCGCGGAAAAGATATCCAATAGGTCCACTAGCAACTCACATAACCCCGTCAATCAAGAGGCCGCACAATCTATGGTTATTTTACCCACTGATGACAAAGAAGTTGCCAAACTGATAATGTCCCTACGTAACGACACCGCCGCGGGCTGGGACAGAATATCTACCAGTCTCCTAAAAAAACATATAGAGATTGTGGTACCACCCTTCACGTATATCTGCAACCTTGCTCTTACATCTGGACAATTTCCCAAATGTTTCAAAAAGGCTATAATACACCCAATCTTTAAGGGTGGGGATAGATGCCGTGTCAACAACTACAGGCCAATAGCAGTACTCCCTATTCTATCCAAAATACTGGAGCGCATCATGAACAATAGGCTCGTGAATTACTTGGAGAAGTACAACATCCTTTCACCCTCACAATATGGTTTCAGGGCGGGCAAATCCACGGACGACGCAGTTCATGATCTGACCAACTATGTTATCTCAAACTTGGATGCTGGACAAAAAGTTTTAGGCATTTTCCTGGATCTTGCGAAAGCCTTTGACACGGTGTCTATCCCTACTCTGATTCGTAAGATGGAAATCATAGGTATCAGGGATGTTCAGCTCAAGCTCTTTGAAGACTATCTGAGTGAGCGTACCCAGTGCGTTAAGATAGGGGATGCCATCAGCGGCGAACGCACTGTCACCTACGGCGTGCCACAGGGCAGCGTAATAGCCCCGACACTCTTTCTCATATATATTAATGACCTGGGTATGCTCACTCTCCCCCAAGGTAAAATTATAACCTTCGCAGACGACACTGCCCTTCTATTCAGTGCTAGTACATGGCGAGACGTTTACATGCTAGCTCAGTCGGGTTTCAATGTCGTGATGGAGTGGTTGCGTAATAATGTTCTCACCTTAAACGCTGAAAAAACAGTATACATGCCCTTCTTTTTGAAAAATAATAAGTCAACCGCCCACTCGAACTCGCTGCATCGCATAGTAGCCCACACATGTTCAATACAAAACTCAAATAACTGCACATGCAACACCCACATTCAAAAAACAGACAGTGCAAAGTACCTAGGAGTAATTATAGATAGCACCCTTAGCTTCAAAATGCATATCAACACTCTTAGCGGTAGGATACGTAAACTTATTTATATCTTTAAGACCCTAAGACACGTGGCCGACGAGAAGCTAAGGAAGTCGGTTTACTTGGCGCTCGCGCAGTCCCTACTAACCTACTGCATAACGACCTGGGGAGGTGCTACCAAAACCGCTATCTTGGAGCTTGAACGAGCGCAGAGAGCCGTTCTCAAAGTATCCCTTTTCCGACCTTTCCGACATCCAACGGTTTTGCTATACAAGGAAGCTAAGGTGTTAACTGTTCGTCAGCTGTTTATATTGCAAACGGTTATAAAACAGCATGGCTTTACCACCTTCAACCCCTCACTTTCCCTCAGAAGTAGACGTTTCGATCCCATAGCCCGCCATCACATCCGGCTCTCGACTGCTTCCTCCCAACGTTTCTTTTGTTACCTTGGTTGCTTCCTCTATAATAAAATAAATAAGATACTTCCAATTTATAACCTCACCAAAACCAATTGCAAAATTAAGCTAAGAAATTGGCTCCTTGAGTTAAATTATGAGGAAACAGAAAAACTTCTTGTTGTCCCTAAATAGGCTATTTAAACATTCTGTGTTACAAAAAAAAAAAAAAAATCCCCTACCCCCCCCCTAACACACACTACTACGACACATACACTCATACATACACCCACACATACACCACACGCACTCACAGACACACCTACAAATACCTACTACACGTACTAACGTCTAGCACCAAAATGACTGTACCTACTTTTGTTTTTATTTCTTTATTTCTAAATATTATGTTTTATCTTAAAATCGTATGCTTCTAGTAAATTCTTACCGCATTCATTACTATATCATCCATAACATTAAAATGTAAAAATACCCAAAGGGTGGAGACCTGGTGTCCTGAAATACAGACCTCACAGTCTAGCTTAGGCACCAGTCTCCCACAGTATAATTATTGCTGTTTACGTATTTTTGTAATGTTCTTCTCTGATGTACCTATATTGTGGCGAGAAATAAATCATTATTATTATTATTACTATATTTCACCTTATGATGCAGAGTCACATTGGAAAATGCCATATCAGTACGTCAACATGCGGTAATGTCATCTACGGCAGCAGTTTCTTGCTCGCGTACGTCTTCTTCTTACGTACTTCTATTCTTCTCTTCTTTGATTAATGGTCTTCTCATCAGACACCTCCTTTTTTGCCTTACCAACCTTGCTATTGTAATGGTAATTGTGTCAGTTTATTTTCTATCCCACTGCCTAGGGGTGCCTATCTAGGGGTCACAAGCGTGTCTGCTGAGTATAAGGTTCTGGGTTCGATTCCAGGGTCGGGCAATTATTGGATTTTTCCATAGCATCATTTAGACGGAATCCGGATTTGTGTCCGGTTGATGGCGGTAGGCGGCCTTATTACATGGGACATAAACATAGCTGGCGAAATGTATGTCTGCAAATAGGTAAGTACACCTGTGTCTAAACTGTCATGGAGTAATGTTAAGTTGCTTGCCTTAAATATATTTTCAATTGCATACATGTCATAGTACGTTATTATTCACAAACTCTCATCAAAAATCAACTTACGCACCTATTTTCTCATGAACTTCGTGTATCTATAGGCTTTAGTCAGAGCTAAATATTTGCCAAACAAACAACAACAATTTGTTGTCAAACATTCGCTGTCCAATTTAAATGTAAATGTTTTTGTGTGCATAAAAATCGCCAACGATTGAACACCTAGGATCAATTATTTTTTCATTGTTATACTGATTGAGGGCTATTTTTTGTTTGAAAGTTGTATTAAAGCAATTGAGGGTAATGAAGCTTTAAATTGGGTCTTGTTTTGAGCCGTTTTTTCTTAGATTGTAAGGTCTAGCCACGAGCTTCTGAAATAAAATTCATTTAAGTGGCTGTTGCTTGGGTGAATTTTCAGGTTAAGCCGCGTCTCCTACTGCATGACCACTCATTACAAAGCGAGTTTCAACCGTGCCTAGGAAATCACGTTAAGCAGTTGGACCCGGCTGTAATTTGAAGTCGGTGACCAGAAAGTCTAACACACCGTCTAGCCAAGGGGTATCATATTATTATCCAGTACTAACTGGGTTGTGGAGGTCAGCTAGGCAGTCACGCACTTAAAATACCTACTGATGTTCAGCTGTGCCAGGTTAGACTGGAAGTGTTCCCAATATAGTAGGGAAAAGGCTACGCAGATGATGATTTCTTAGGTATTGTTAACCAGTCTTGTTTCTCTTTTCTAGTGTTCTTGAGAGGGCACACAAACGGGGATATCGTTTTTTTTATTTAAAAAACGTCGTCCCACACTAGGAATTTCTCCTGTATCGTAGGTGCGTTCACAAACATTTAAACTCACGTACACAAATACCCAGACCCGAAACAACTATTTGTAGGTCATACAAAAATATTTGTTCCGTGCGGGGATCGAACCCGCGACACGCAGCGCAGCAGTCCATTGCTTGAGCCACTGCGCCTACAGTGCCGTCTTTGTTGAAGCATATTCAACAAAAACGAGTAAGCAATTATTTCATTGCTACAACCACTATCAACAGTATTGACAATACATTTTTGACATAATTGAAGTTGTTTATTTTTACTTACATTTGTTGTTCTTAAAAACGATGCACATAAATAGTAGGCAGGCGGTGTGTCGGTAGCAGGGTCAAAGCTGCCAATAGTTAGGGCTACTAAGAGTACTGCCTATTAAATGAGACTCAACTACCAATCCTTGAATCATCGATTTATAATTATTATATACCTGTAAAAGCCTTTGCTGAATATCTTTAGTCTCAAGAAACCCAATATATCAAGAACTACAACCAATTTATATTTTATCGTTAAACACACAAGAGTTTGATCCTAATAAACAATACCTTTTCCTATCTTTATTCCCAGCACCCAACTATCTAAAAACAACATTATTTCCCAAACCGATTGTCGCATTACTTATAAAAGCCTTTAGTTCAGCCAGATCGGCGGCTACTTGGAAAATCTTGGAGATAAAAGTAATTTATTGGCGAGATTAGGAGCATAGCTCGATTGTTTGGCTCTGTGTCAATCTGGACGGGCGAGCGTAGCGAGCTCTTTTATAATTGAGAGGTAGGAAATAATGCTTTATGTTCGAGATGGAGGTTTTTGGTGCAGTTTTCACAGCAAAGATATATTTTTTTGGAACGTAGGAAGTCATCAAAATCATAGCAGGAGCTCCTTATATTCATTATATTCCTTCTAAGCCCTTTGTGTCCGGGGCCGCGGTAGCTCTTTCAAACAACCCGCAGCCCCGACAGGCGTTGGCCCTTGCAATGTTGCTAACATTTCTTTAAGGCGTGCGTGGAACACGAACGCGCCGTCGACACAGCCTGTCGCCGTCATAAGACGGACGGGTGATGAGCTAGCCCTTTATTATTCGTCCAAAAACCCGCGCCTACGGTGAACTTAAGCCATCACGTGGCCCCCAACGCCGGAGCGTCTCCCGATGGTTAAATTTTAAATTACACGTAGCAAAATTCAAAAACGATTTCCTAGTGAAATAACTGTTTCTACTTTAAGATGACCTATTTCGTTTTAAAATAAAATATTAAGATGTCCATGACTATAAATGAACTATTTCAGCAGCTTTCTGTTTTTTTATATATAATTTTTTTTGTTTAGCCTACTTCATCCCACGGCTGGGCAAATGCCAATCCCATGGTTTTCCTGTGTTATACGTTAAGAATGAGTAAAGATCATCATTAACTTTTAACTATTAAACAACAAAAAAAAACGACTTACTTGATTGTATAGAAATGCAATCACGTTCTCCACAGCTTTATCTTACCCCAAACAATTCCTAATCAAGGTGCCCCAGCGCTTAATTATAAAAAAGAAAGAGCTACAGTCTCCTTGTCAAGATTGAATCAGACCTAAACAATTGGGCTGTTTCTCATTGTTTTTCTCGGAGCATTACTTACCTATAAATAGTAATAGCAGCCAGGGCCACTTTCAGAGTTTCTTCCTTGCCTCGAAAAGTACATGAAGAGCTTGATCATCATGAGCAGACCTTTGACCTTTGTTACGTCATGTAGTCACTGCCCGATAGTATGACAACCAGATTTACCAAAGTATGTCGAATAGTGTTAGAATGTGGTTCACTGTATTATCCAATACTTACTGGGTTGTGGAGATCTGTTGCTTTATATCATCATCATCTGCCTAGCCTTTTCCCAACTATGTTGGGGTCGGCTTCCAGTCTAACCGGATGCAGCTGAATACCACTATTTTACATGAAACGACTGCCTATCTGACCTCCACAACCCAGTTAATACTAGGTAATACAATACTCTTTGTTAAGACTGGATGTCAGAATTTCTGGTCACTGACTACCTGTAACGACTGCCAAAGATCTATAAATATGGCAGCCGGGACCAACAGCTTAACGTGCTTTCCGAGTCACGGAGGAAACTAGGTATGTCGGGCGGTCACCCATCCACAGACCGACCTAAGGAAGCACAGATCAGTTGCTCTATATAACATACTGGTATTCAGCTACATCCAGTTAAACTAGAAGCCGACCCCAACATAGCTTGGAATAGCCTACTATGTTGCCATGAGGACCTAGCATGTACAGCTACCTTTTTTTTTGTTTTTTTGGCGGATAGAAAATCATTAAATAACCCCTCCCGCTCTTGGGCAGAGCGAAAGGGAGTGTCAGACTTCTAGACTAAAAACCACCCGTGTTCCTTCTTAGCCCTTCATGTCGAGGCCGCGGTATCTCTTGCGAAAAACCCGCAGCATGTACGGCTACCTTAACCCTCTAAATACAAAAATACATAAGCCAAAAAAATCCATCGAACATCCACCACATCCCCTATTTCCAAAAAGCAAAAAACTGCTGTATTCAACATTTCATTGCCACCGTTTCTTTGTGGCTGTTCACTAGGTTTAACCATGAAATTCATACATACATTATTTTCAGCGGAATACCGCAGGGTAGCGAATTTTTGCTGACTGTACTCCGACGTGAAATGAATGCAGATCGGAGTTCGTGTTCGGATTCGGGTGCTTCGATGGAGGAGGAATTTTACCCGACTGTGGGAAATTAAAGGTGAGGTTGTGTTTTTGTGTATTTTTCAAACTTAGTGTTTTAGAGGTTCCGAATGAGAAGAATCTCTCATTTCTATAGATAAGAAAAGTAAAGAAATAATATAAAAAAAGAAAAGAGAAGGGCTTTGCCCAGCAGTGGGACACAAGATAGGCTAACAGAAAGGTAAATTAATGTACATGAATGCTTGAAAACTAACTAAACATCTAGCACTCACTATCTTTCTATTTATTTATTTTTGTCAATTAAAACTTAAAAAAGTACCAATTTAATCATGGTGTTTTTTCCTCAGAATATTAACAAATTAAAATTTATTTTCTATTGGCAAAATAAAATTGGTGTACTACTCTGCCAATCTTTCAGAAAATACAAGCGTGACGTTATGATAATGCTTTACTTATTAATTAATTAATCACACCAATAATACTCACACCAAACTAAGTACAAATTACTCCCTCTACAACTTAACCATACTGTACAGGGTGTTTCATTATGAACACCCGGAAACGGAAACGTAGTTTGATAACATTTCCGTTCGCCAAATTACAGGTCACGTGGTCTGAATGGCAGTTGAGCTTCTAGCGCCCTCTGGTGGCGAGGTCGAGAACTTGTGTCGTGTCAGCGATAAGTAATATATGAAATTGATGGGAATAATAATAATAATAAAGCTGTTTATTCCACATTACCAATTTACATTTCAATTGTTGTTAGTGGTTTGTTAGTATATTTTCCTTATAATATGTTAGTACTTTTGTTAATCTTCGTTGTTTGGAATATGGACCCCTTTTTGGGTAAAGGCCTCCTCCAGCTTCTTCCACACTTCCTTGTCCTTGCCTAGCAGGTTCACTGTCCAGGCTCCAGAGTGGTAAAGGTCCACAAGTCCCGTTATGATTTTATTAAACGTCAATAATTGATACAAAAAAAAAACCAGTATTACCCTGTGTCCCAGCACTTTTTATAATCCTTATGATGTATTGTGTCCTGCCAAGTCCGCGTATTAAAATAAAGACTTTCTTCTTACGTCTATAGTGTCAGATGGCGTAAAAATTGTACCGGCAAACAGACCACATACGGTTTGTGGAGACGACAAAAGATATAAAAAATATACCTATAAATTGTTGCTATAATTTAATTGTCACTGGGAAAAAAACACTTCATTTATTTATAAATACGTAAATTAGCGTACCAGTATAAAACACATTAAAGGCATACAAAGCAAATCAGGCGAGGTTGATTTCGGATAAAAAACGGTTACTATGAGTAAATTTACTGGAAAATGACAATAGGTGGACCACATTGTAAGTAAATTACAGAAAAGTAACGCGTAAGGTGAATGTCACATGTTAAAGCATTTGTATGAGGAGCAGTGGTGGCAGCCCCGACTTACGAACAATAAGTCGTGGGTTCGAACCCAGGCAGGCGCATTACTTTGTGCAATTTATTTCATCACCGCTGCTCTTAAAACGGTGAAGAAAAAATGTCACCAAAAAAGAACTTCTTAGAAGCAAAAAATTCGAAGACATGTTTTGACATCTACCAACCTGTACTGGGCCCGCGTGGTGGATTATAGGCACATCCTTCTCTTAGAGAGGAGGCCCGAGTCCCTGCAGTGGTAACATTATAGGCTGATGATGATGATGATGATGATGAAAGTATGTATACTGTAAGTACACACGGCGACCAATCAAACTATACAGAACCAGAAAATGCGGATCTCTCGTTCTACGGGAAATCTATAAAAAGCGAGGCCATTTTATACTAGAATTGTATAGTTGATGGATCTTTGTGTTCTGTTCATCAAACTCAGTAAATCTGCGCAAAATAAATAATACTGGGAAACTACGACTGACAGGTCTCATTTCTAAGGACTCATCTGCAAAATATAATATTTCATATGCGGATGAAACGTCACCCTTTAAAAATTTAAAGGCTTCGACTCATCCGCAAGTTCGAATAAGTCGTCACTTACGACGTGGTTATACTATCGGTCAAATAAACAAACAAACAATTTTTTTTCCACTGGCTTTTGATACACAGAAACCGAACATGATAATAATTATAAATTTCTGATAGCCAGATCATAAAACGAGACACTTGGAGCTACAATTTTCTTTTTGCTATGCGACTATTTTTTTCCGAGACTGTTGAAAAACATTAAATTTTTGTTTTTTCTTTAGATTTTATGACTAGTATACTAAGGAGGCGCCTTGGTAGCGGCCACGTGCCACAGTAATTTTATCTCTGGAAGCCAACAACGACTTTATAGTAATGTGAATAAAACTCTCTCTTGATTAGCAGTTTCTTACAATGACTTTTGACTTTGGCTTTTTTTAGTACAATGTGCAAAGTGTTCCTTCTACATGTTTTTACAAAGGCGATGCTTTTATTTGTTCACAGCGCTTTTTACAAAACGGACCATTTACCTACCTATTGAAAAGAGCCGTGAAAAATGTGTCTTTTCATGAAAACCTTTCAGTGTTTTTTTTTTTTATTTTGTTTAGGCTTTTATTTTGTTGGATTAATCAAATCGGGTGCGTTTTTTTATTAAACCAATTTTTTTAAAAGTACAGTTCATTGGTTTCAATTTACGTCCATATTTTTTATATTGTTCCAGATTAGGCACACGATAAAAAAAAAAAAAAAATCTCATTGTTTTCATCATCTTTATTAGCTACAGCAGGCCAGTTTTGGATTCAAGTCTCACCGATTTCCCGCCACATAATATCTCAATTCTCGGCAACTTTTTATTACATCTCGATTTTAAAAACCCATGCAGAGGTTGTCGCCTAACCTAGCCCGAGGGCATTCCACTTTTCCGCTTGTTTTCATGTTGTGTACCTGAACAAACGAAACATGTATTTTTAGACATGTTTTGTTCACAATATTGCTTACCGTTTCACAACTTTTAAATACAAATGGTCTTAAACATGTTGTATGAATGGTAAACGAAAAACGGAAACAGTACATTCAATATGTTTTGTATCTTGGTGCAAACGTATTAATACTTTAAGCCTGCAAACCACACAAACAAACCATAAGAGCCTCTTGAGTTCCAATTGTTTCGATCCAATTCCATGTGAACTACTCGTTGCTAGTTTTGTCCAGATCGGACGATCTGGACAAAACTAGCAACGAGTGCCAGGACTGAAATCTTCTGCGAGATCTGCTGCGACGCCTTCTGGCTGTGCCAGGGCTCCAGAAGGTCCGGGGCTGCGGGTTGTTCGATATACGAGATACCGCGGCCCCGGGCACAAAGGGTTTAGAAGGAACATGGGTGGTTTTTAGTCTGTAGAAGTCTCTCTTCGAAGCCCACAACGGGAGGAGCCATTTGATATATCACCAAAAAAAATTTTTTTAATAGAGCTCCAAAAGGTAGCTATTTTATCCCACTGCTCATGCTTTATACTGCTCATACTGGGTAATGCAATGTAAACGTAACGCTTACAAAAACAAATTTAGCTCCCCGCCATCATACGAAAAGTACAATATTTCTCACATTCGTTAAACACCAATACACTATCGAAATTGACTCCCAACTTTCTATAACCATCAAGATATCATCGTCCCATCAAATAAAAATTAAATGCTATAAAAACCAGTAGCGCATCCTGTTGGTTAAGCGTCAATTAATATGAAACACACTAATTATAATTACTTATCTGAATCATCGATTGATAACCATCGAAATGGAGAACCGATGCGTGTGAACAATTTTGACAATTATCGGGAAGGGTATGAAAGAAATTAATGTTTAGTGATTGGCTTTTGATGTCTTATAAAAAGTTTTATGGTAGGTGATTAATTATGAAGTCCTTGATTAAGGACCCCCTCCGGGGTTTGGTTCCGGGTAAGTCAAAAGCCTCATTGACGAAACAACACCGGTATGTTTCACTTGTTTTATTTATGTGCTAGCAGTTACCCGCGATTTTTGTTTCGCGTGAAATCAGTATAAAAAATGTGACTTAACAATTTCAAGGGTTTTTATTTTTGCACGGTACCCTAATTGTTTTTCTAAAATAAAAACAGCTTAATATAAGCTATCTTTCAGCAACCTATATATCTATACCTTATTTTTACGCTGTATACAAATATCACAAGTCATTTAATTATTTATCGGCGAAGCCAATTACACTATTTAAACACCATAATCTTTAATTTATTTAACACAGTCATGGTTTGTGGAGAGATATTAAATGATTTCAATTTGAATTTGACAAAGTACATAACGACCAAAGGGATGGCTCTCTTTAAATGGCCAAACATTTTGCATTACCATTCAACGTGACAATGCTGTCAGTCTTCTGGGCACGTTCCTGGATGACAACCGTGTCGAGGAGTAACTACTTAGACGTCTGCGTCCTGTTGTTAATTTACTTACTTATTTCATACTTTAATTATTGTATCATCATTATCATCAGCCTATTAATGTTCTTACTGCTGGGTCACCGGCCTTCTCTCTTACAGAGGGAATGGGCTATAATCAACCACGCGGGTCCAGTGCGGATTGGTAGATGTCCACAAGTCTTCGAATTTTTGGTTCTAGGACATGACGGTTTCCTCACGATATTTTCCTTCACTGTTTCTAAGAGCAATGGTGGATGAAATAAATTACACAAAGTAATGCGCCTGCCTGGGTTCGAACCCATGACTGGGCCACCGCTGCTCAATTGTTGTATAAGTAGCTATAATAATTAATTAATGTATTTATTTTCGTAGTTGAAAATAGCCTAACGGTATATTTTATACCTTGCTTGTCCCGGCACTCCCTACATTACGCATAACAAAATGACAACTATCAAAGTGTCTACATACGCTCGGTATCAAAGCGATATGATCATTACAACCACGGTTGACTAGTTAACATAACTGTGACATAGATGACATTAGAGATAATTATTTAATTAGTTTTTAACGTTAGCTGAGGAAATAAAAAATATTGATTGGAAGTTAGTTTATAACTTCTTGGCTTGACTTGTTATTTTAATTTCTGTTGTTTTTACTAACACAAATTGTATTGTTAATTATGTAAGTGGCTTTTTGTTAGTTTGTAGGAATATTAATATTTCATTCCTGTCCGCTACTAAAAAGCGGACGTTTGGATTTTACAACAGCACTACAGACAAAATTAGGAGCTCGTGGCTTAATAAGAACTGCCACTCGGGTCGATCTTTAGGTAAAGCTGTGCTTGCCTAGGTCGGTCTGTGGATGGGTGACCGCCCGACATACCGAGTTTCCTCCGTGCCTCGGAAAGCACGTAAAGCTGTTGGTCCCGGCTGCCATATATAGATCTTTGGCAGTCGTTACAGGTAGTCAGTGACCTGAAATTCTGACATCCAGTCTTACCAAAGAGTATCGTATTACCTAGTATTAACTGGGTTGTGGAGGTCAGATAGGCAGTCGCTCCATGTAAAATACTGGTATTCAGCTGCATCCGGTTAGACTGGAAGCCGACCCCAACATAGTTGGGAAAAGGCTAGGCAGATGACTACAGACAAATTTATAAAAAAAAAAATTCAATATTTTGTTTTCAAACCTAGATATTATAATATAACAGTTCACGCACACACATTTAAGGCACTGCACGCACGCAAGTGCATTGAATCCCACTAGGCAAAAGAAAAGGAAATTTTTTGAAACACTTTCAAATGACTGCTATAATAGTTTTATTTTATTCGACAATAGTATTTAGATCTAGATCTTAATTTAAAATTTTGTTTAATTTATTTTCAGCGTTCCGGCTACTAAAGCCTTTTCTTTCCTTTTGAGTGGCAACTGAACTTCCTTTAAACGAATAACTTAAAACCACTCGTGTGGAAATAAAATAGAAGCTCGTTTATCACGTGGGTGTATTAAAAGGTCTTTGAGAAAAGGGTAATGTTTTCATAAAACCTTTTATAGAAAACTGTTTTGTTTCTCTTATTTTTATTAAGGTTTTTTATTCTCATGTTTAAAAAAAACGCCCACCCCCACACTAGGAATTTCTCCTGTATCGTAGGTGCGTTTACAAACATTTAAATCCACATACACAAATACCCCGACCCGAAACAACTATCTGTTGGCCATACAAATATTTGTTCCGTGAGGGGATCGAACCTGCGACATGTAGCGCAGTAGTCAACTACTTGAGCCACTGCGCCAACCGTGCCGTTTGCATCATAAATTACTGTTACAGCGCGGGTATCAGTCTTGACAGAGACTAACCAAGCACGAGGAGTTATTGTATGCAGACACAAGTGCTCTTTTTGTACCTACCCTCCCTCTCTTATTCCAATGGGAACTGCACGACGAGGCATAAATAAAGGGTGTAAGGCTGTATTATTTTTATACTAACCCTGCTTTTTGTATTTTTTAATATCTGTTATGCGTTGTATGTGTATTTTTTTTTGTATGTCTATTTGTATGCTCGTTACGTTTCTGCGACAAATAATTTTTTTTTTTCTTTCTTTTCTTTCTAAAATTGCCCTTAACGAACCCGTCACCGCAATAACTTTTTTGTTCTAGCCCATACCTGGGGATACCCTAGTTACGGAGATATGGGGGGCCAAGACCAGCGGTGGCCCAGTAGTGTCGGCCCCGACTTACGAACAGTAAGTCGTAGGTTCGAACCCAAGCAGGCGCATTACTTTGTATAATTTATATTATCACCGCTGCTCTCAAAACGGTGAAGGAAAACATCGTGAGGAAACCGGCATGTCTTAGAACCAAAAAATTCGAAGACGTTTGACATTCTACCAAAACGCACTGGGCCCCCATCCCTCTCCTAGAGAGGAGCCCTGGGTCCCTTTCATTTCGAAAAAAGTTGTTTTTCCCGAAGAAAAAAACCATAACGTTCATAGGATAATAGATGGTGACACATATTATTATAATATATTTCGAATTATGATTAAATTATATTAATATTGAAACATCGATGTATTACCATAATAATTTCACGAGGTGTAAGATAGCATTATAGCATTCATAGAAATATTTCTTGTCTATATATTTTAGTATTGAAGAAAGAAATAAACTTCTGAATAAAATTAAACCCTTCTTTAAACTACGATCAAATTGATACAAGCTTGAGGCAAGACAGACATTAGTCAGATGAAAATAAAGCCTATTTCAGGCTGCTGTACCCATAAATCGTTAGAAATCAACCCTTGTTTATTTCTATGCAAATTCATCCTTTGTTATCTGTTCCCAACAATGATTCGACCCCAAACAAACGAAAAATCAACCTTACCTGTCAAACTACAAAGTTTCATTTTGTTTGTCAAACAAAGCTTATCCGTTGAACACGATATGGAAGCGTAGTATTGCGCTACCTTTCTTTGTTTAAGCAAAATGGTTCTTATTTTATTTTCTTCAGAGTTTGGTTTCGGCTGAAAAAATAAAACACGGCTTAATTTTCACCTGTAAAAATATTGAGGAACAGTTTATTGTCTGATTTTGGGCTTGTAGAAATAAAAGGGGATATAACTTTAGTTTTAAATGGTGTAAATATTTATGGCAATTACAGATAAGCTAGTTTTGTATTATGTTTATAAAGGAAAAAAAGAAAAAGTGAATTTTCACACTCAAAAATTGTAAACTGCTCGTTAGTCTGGGGTTTGATTCCCGGGGAGGCCGAAGTGTTATTGGGTTTTCCATCAGAAATTTCTTGTTAGCAGCCACAAAGTCTGGATTTGTACGCGGGTGATGGCAATAGGCTCGCCCCCTATTACACGGAGCTTAAACATAACTGGTGAAAGGTGGGTGTTCTATTAGGTACACCTCTGCCTAATCCTTCGAGGATTATAAGCATGATGTTATGTAAGTATGTTTGAATGCTTACTATTTTTTTATATTTAGCCGTTTGTGTCCCACTGCTGGGCAAAGGCCTCCCCCATATATTTTCAATTTTCCCGGTGTTGTGCCTTCTCCGGCCAATCAGTCAGGAGCGAGTCCAAATCGTTATGCCAGCGTTTCTTGGGCCTACCTTGGTGACAACGAGGATCTTCAGGCACCCACTGTGTGAAGTTTCTGGCCCATCTGCCCTGACCCATCCTGGAAATGTGGATCATTCCTACTAGTTCTACTATACAGTCCTACGATAGTTTCTACCTACTTATAAGCACCAAAATTATTGTTAAGGAACTTCTGTTGCCCTTCGCTCCAGGGGTGGGCGTTAATAACTGCGATACAGTTACTAAACTAACGCAATATTAACGTATACAAAAATTGTTATAATGTTTTTTTGTTCCAATAAAATATTTGTTGCTGTTGTTGTTGTTGATAGATCTAGTGGGTTTTTTTTTTCCACTAGTTCTACAATTCAAGGTGGTACGAAATCGTAGAACTAGTGGGAACAAAAAATCCCACTAGTTCTATCGTAGGACTGTGCAGTAGAACTAGTGGGAATGATCCGGAAATGTGACCCACCTAATATAAGTGATCAATAAATTAAGTCCCACAATCAATCAACTGCCATCCCATTGCAGCCTTGGTCATCAAAACTTTTTACATAATTTAAGGGTAGGTAAGTAACATCATTACTCTTAATTGTCAAAATCAAATCCGGGTAAAAAATTAAACGTCAATCATGGGGTGGGCTTTAATTAAAAACCAGTCAGTTTTTTTGATGTTCGGGGTGAAACTTTTGGTATTTTTCCTGGTCCATTTAGTGAAAAATTAAATGTTATGGTATACCTACAGTATGGAGGTTAACGAGTAAATTACCTTATTTTATAACTCTGTAGAGTGTATTTTTGTTAAGCGTGGGTACCTATGCCACGTGTAAAATTGTTTTCCTTGAATTTTATATTTTAGGTAGGTACCTAACGGAAAAACAAGTTTATATGAAAAGTTCAGCTTCGGAAAGTTATTTTAATATGTATTGTCAGTAAATACATAAATAGCGGAGCTCTTGGATAAACAATCACAACCGCACGAGTCGACTTTCAGGGTTAAGCCGTGCTTGCCGGGGTTGTTCCGTAGATGGGTGACCATCATTTCATACCGAGTTTTCTCCGCAAAACACGTTAAGCTATTCTGCCCTCGTAATTGAAATCACAGTAACTTCAGTTACTGTGTTTAGACTTGTTTTAGTTCTTTAAAACCACGAGACCGAGCGCTATTTGGGAAAATTTTCGGTTTGTATGTAGCTAGTATAGTTATCGAGATACGGTAGATAAAAACACAGTATTTTGCTAAAAATCAAAACATTTTTAATAAAAAACACAGTAAGTAAGAATGTTTAGGTTTGAACACAGCAATTTACTGTTTACTGTGGTAAAATATGTGTTTATGTATTTTTTTAAATATGTTTTGCTTGGCTATAACACGGCATCTTCAAATACTGTGGTTTTGAGTAAAACTTTCGTAAAAGTTAATTCATGTTATACATAAATTAATCACAGTATCTCAATTACTGGGTTTAAGGTGCCTGCAGTTTCAATATTTATTTCGAAAATACTAAGCTTGACCACAGTAACTGTTGATTTACTGGGTTTTAAGCTAACCTTTTGCTCGGAACGGGGGTAAGCGGGGAGTTTGTAAGATTGTCTCCCGTGCGTGCGCAATGCGCCGCGCGGCGCATTCGCGCGAGTGACCTTGACTTGTAACGTGCTCTCGAGCGGCGTGCGGGCTACGCAAGATCCTTGTTGAAACCGCACGGAAAATAATTATGTCACTTTTTAGCTTTTTTGTGTATGTAATTAATAGCGAAGATATAGCAGCTAAAACTATAACATTGAAATACTTTGAGCCTGGACATAGCTTTATGTCTGCAGACAGTTTTCATCACCAAGTGGAGCAAGCTATGAAACGTAATCCAAAAATCTATGATTTTGACGACTTTCATAAAACTGTGCAATCTGCACGCTCTGGGAAAGTGGATGTAAAGGCAATGGCGGTTGGAGATTTTTATAATTTTGAAGATTGCTCATCTGCACACCGCCTCAAAAATGCACTTAACAGAGTTTACTTGCGTGATATTGTAGTGGTCCAAGTTAGGCGAGGCTCTTTCAACTTGCACATAAAAAAGTCGTTTCAAGAAGTAGACTATGCTGAACTTCAGTTTTTAAAAATAAAATATGAAAAGAATGGTTTGCCCGTGCCTGTCATTAAAACTACAGCACGAGGTATTAATGAGCAACGAAAATCCGAGATTTTAACAAAATTGGGACCTCTCATGCCTTCAAGTCGACTTTTGTTTTGGCGAGCATTGCCTGTAAATAATTTGGCCGTCGATTTATCAACCCACAATGATGATGGTTGTGACTAAAAAAATGTGATTAAATTGTTTTTGTGTTCTGAATGATTCTAGTTGTTGCATTTATATAAGAAGTTTGTTTTAGTTGTTTTTTATTTTAGATGTTGTGTATTTTTAGTTTGGAAAAAAATATTATTGATTTATTACTGATCTACAGAGCGATACTTGTATGAATAAAATAAGTATCTAATTATTTTTGATCTCCTTCGTCTTGTCATTTTTATCCAGATGAATAAAGAATTGTTATGTAGAACTAAAAAAGAAATTGATCTTAAGTTTAGCAATTAAAACTTATAAGTATTAAATATGTGATTTTACTGTAAGAAGATTTAACTGTAAGTTACAAATGATAAAAAATAAAATAAGTATAAACACATTCCATTGTTTAATTTCATCTTATGTAATCAAAATAGGGTGATTATTTTTTAAGTAATTATACGAAGGCTAACCTAAAACAAAGTATATTTAGATACTATAATTGCACCTTAGAGTAAACCTTGTTACAAATTAGTCTTAAACACAGCATTTTCACTTACTAGGTATTGATCTAGGTAGTCGACTCTTACTATTATTAACTTTCAACCCAGTATGTGTAAAGTTACTGTGTTGTGATGTCACTAGTGTTAGTATCTTTACATGGTTAATACACAGTAATAAGTAAAACTAACCTAGACCACAGTAACCAGTCAGTTACTGGTTTTTAGCTTAAAAAAATATAATTTAATAAATTATATTCTTATTTTATAACACATTATCTAATTTTATTAATTATACAACAGTAATATTATATATATATATATACAGAATTAAAGCTTTAACTATTTTCTATCATTAAGAAATGATTTTTTCAACCTAACTTATATAGTTTGTTCATAACAAAACGATTTAACAATTAAACTTTAACCGCGTTTTTTACAAAACGTGATTTTCGAAGTTACTGTGTTTTCAATTACGAGGGCAGTATTGGTCTGGGTTGTCATTGTTAATCGTCACTAGTAGCCGGAAGCCGTAAGCCTGACATCCAGTCTTACCAAGGGATATGGTATTTCCGTCGGGGCTGCGGGTTGTTCCCGTAGGGGCTGCGGGTTGTTCCCGTCGGGGCTGCGGGTTGTTCCCGTCGGGGCTGCGGGTTGTTCCCGTCGGGGCTGCGGGTTGTTCCCGTCGGGGCCGCGGGTTGTTCGCAAGAGATACCGCGGCCTCGACATGTAGGGGGTAAGAAGGAACATGGGTGGTTTTCAGTCAGTAGAAGTCTAACACTCCCTTTCGCTCTGCCCAAGAGCGGGAGGGATTATTTGATGATTTTCCACCCACCATAAAAAAAAAAAAGGTATATGGTACTGCTCAGTTACTGGGTTGTGAAGGTTAGATAGACAGTCGCTCCATGTAAAACACTGGTATCCAGCTGCATCCGGTTAAACTGGAAGCCGATCCCAACATATTTGAGGAGAAAAGCTAGGTGGATGATAACATAATAAATAGAATAATATTACTGATTACGAACTAAACAGACTTTCATTTTTAATGTAAATTATTTAATACCATGAAACTTAACGAAACCCAATTTTAATTCCAATCGCCTAAAAAAGACAAAACTTCTCCTCCCATAAAATAAAACATACAAAATCATTCCGCCATCACCGTCAAATTTGACACTTTTCCAACTTCAAATGAATAAAACACTTTGTATATTTTTAAACTGAAGCCGAGCGAAAAAGTTAAAAGGTCCACGGATGATGCGACCATCTAATTAAGAGAAATTTGTTACGCTGACAGACTTTTAACCCTTCAGTGGTCCTGAGAGAAGAATTAATTCATTCGGTCTGTATGACCGGAGGGGGTTGACATGCCGTGAGAGGTACAAAAGGCGAACTTGACACGTGATATGGATTACGTGGAAGCCTTTGGGCAGTTGATCTGCGACTAAGGGATGTTACTACGTTTGTTGTGGTGTAATATGGAAGTTTAAGATCTTCGTGGTACAGGGAAATTTTGTGTGGTAAGGCGAATAGGGATGTTTACTGACTAAAAAAAATATGATTCTAATTAGTCCGTCTGTTAGATTATCGAAAAATATTGGATACGTATTTTTTGTTTTATCAAATCAATAAAAATTGACGGAGATAAAGCGCGTCAAAGATTTGAGTGGGGGTTTGTGACGTCACTTACCGGTAAAAAATGACATACTAAAGTCTTGGAATATGACGTCACACGAGTTTTCAAAGCACTGTATCGTCTTCATTGTTTGTTTACGTGAAAAAAGAAAAAATACGTGTCCAATATTTTTTGAAAATCTATCTGACAGACTAATCAGTTTTTATAGTTAACTACCCTATTGTTTTATATTTAATTAAGAATAGTTAAAAGACTATCTTGTTGGTCTAGTGGTCGGTAGCGCTTCTATGAGGTTCTAAGTTCAATTCCCAGGTCAGGCAAAGTGTTCTTTGATTTTTTGGAACGAAGTTCCTTATCGCGCGTTATGAAAGGGGGCTAGACGGAAAAAATTCTTACGAAAAGTTGTCACGACACTTTTTGCTATAGTAAGCTATTGTAAGCTGTGCGGCGTCGCATGTTTCTCTGTCTGTCTCTCTCTCTCTTATAGAAAGCAAGCCAGATATTTTCATTTCTACATTTTTTTTTTTTTTTTCATTTCTTTTTTTTTTTTTTTTTTACATAATAAAAAATAATAACAATAACTTCGTTTTTTTTCATCAGGAATTGGTCAGCAGCAGTCATGGAATCTGGATTTGTGCCGGTTGATGGCAGAAGTGTTGCTCTATATTACATGAGTCTTAATTATAACTGGCGAAATGTGCGTGTACTCTAACTGCGGTACTCAGAGATATTTAATGATTACTTAAGCCGTCACTAAGAAAAGATTTGAAATACTTTTGTATGACAAAACTGTCAAAACCTTTACTAAGTGATGGCCTAAGTAATCATTAAAGCTCTCTGAGTGCGGCAGTAAAGCCGAGTACACCGAGTGATGTTATGATTGTTGTTTTACAAAAAATCCAATCATCTTTAATTGCGAGTCTTTTTTTCCTACTTGAGTTTGCGATAACGATAACCGACGATCTAACTGAAAAACTGCCAAATTAAGTAATCTAATTTTTTTTTTAAATTAATTTACAGGTACTTCTGCTCCAATCTATCTTCAATATGACACGCCTCTGTAATATCAGAGTAGGCTGTAAAATGAGAGTTTTTTTTTATGTATGAAAGTGGTGGAGGCTATTTAATGTGTTTTTAATGCAATTTTCTCATTATGTACGCCTTACGGATGAATGTATTTTTTTAAAAACGGTCAACTGTGTTGTTTTTTATAATTGTTATATACGTCCTGACAAAAAATAGGGTTGAGGCAAGAAATCCACTACATCGATGAGTACATTTATTTGGGCCAGCTAGTTTCCTTCGAAAACAGGCAAGACAGAGAAATCGACCGCCGCCGCCGTGTCGAGAACGCCTGGAAGACCTACTTGTCCATGAAGTCTCTGATGAAGGGTGACATACCTTTATCTCTGAAGCGCAAACTCATCGACATGTGCATTCTGCCCATCCTAACCTACGGTGCTCGAACTTGGTCCCTGACGGAGTCACAAAAGTCCAAACTCAAGGTTTGCCAAAGGGCGATGGAACGAAGCGTGTTGGGTATAAAGTCAGATGCAGTTACTTCAAGTAAAATACTGGTATTCAGCTCCATACTGTTAGATTGGGAACCTTATCTCAATGTAATTATGTTATTAAGACAAAGCTAAGCAGATGATGACTTCTAGAAAATATTTATATTTTACGCTATTCATCGCAGAAAAACTGCAACGTTACAGAATACAAGCTGGTTCCATACTGCCACAATTCAAACAAAAAACTAATTTAAATAATCCAACATGGCGATTCACGACCATTCCTGTGTACTAATGACAAAATGGTTAAGTGTGTAGGCAACCCCGAAGCAAAATGATGTTTATTCTAAGCAGTAGGTAACATTGAACTAAAAAAAGTATTAATAATGTTTGATTGGTCGCAAGCGCAAATGCTTAGCATTAGATCGTAGGTTTGATTCCCGGGTCGGGAAAAAAGAAAGCTCAGCAGTTGCGCTTGCGATTTCGAGACAAACGAGGCATTTACCCCGGGCCCCGAATCGTTCACTAGGGGGCGAATTGAACCGAATTGTCATCATCATTATCAACATCAGCCTATAATGTTTGCACTTCAGGGACCAAGCCTTCTCTAGGAGAGAGATGGGCTATAATCCACCACGCGAGCCCATGCAGTGCGGGTTTGTAGATGTCACATGTCTTCGATTTTTTTTGGTTCTAAGACATGCCAGTTTCCTCACGATGTTTTCCTTCACAGTTTTCAGAGCAGCGCTGATGAAATAAATTACACAAAGTAATGCGCCTGCCTGGCTTCGAACCCACAACTTACTGTTCTAGGTCGGGGCCGCCACCACCGGGCCACCGCTGCTGTAATCCAGGCATCGGGCTGCTACTGTTAAATTCCAGGTAGGAAAAACCCTCTTCCACTTTTTAAAACCAGGAATCAAACTTCACGCTGAGCAATAACGTTTAATAACGAGAAACCACTTTAAAATAACATATTAATAATTCAACCTGCATACTTACTCTTTTTACCGCCCGTACCTCGCTATCTAGACGATTCCATTGAATGTGGTCGGAATGAACGCGAAATAAAATTAGGTGAATTGATTGAACCGTACCACTTTACGATACGGGAAAAGGATAACATTAGGCCTTCTTTTTGCTTTTGATAAAAGATACATTTATTTTCATTTACCGTTGACGTTTGTGTTCAAAGAAAATGTTCATTTATTGTTCGGGTAAAGGTCTTGATTTTCTGTTTATGTTGTGTCAAAAGAGTTTTGGCTTGAAAAGGTGGTATTTTATTTATAGGTAAAGATTTTGTTATTTATGGGTTAACCACGTTTATAGTGCATAGTAATTGTTTTTATACTGGGAAGTCAGAAACTGAACCGTCAAGTAAGTGGTTTTGTTGAGAAGATTAATAGAATCAGTTTTTGTTTTGCCAAACTATTTGTAAACCACTGCAACTCTGCGTTTTATTCAGAGGATTCTCCAATTTCAAACGAGGATTAGGAACTTTCCTGGTCCTTAAAACTACCTCTAAAAGTTAGGATGCTGTTAATGGTCTAGTGGCAGGTCTTCATACCAAGTTAGGTCAATAAGTCGGCCTTCTTTATACGGGACTAAATCTTACCTCATCATCATTCTCTTGCCCTTATCTCAATTCATTTGGGGTCGGCGCAGCATGTCTTCCTCTTCCATACTTCTCTGTTTGTCGTCATCTCATGAGAAACCTCCTTTCTTACCATATCATTCTTAACACAGTTCATTCATCGTTTCTTTGGTCTTTCTCTACTCGTATATTCTTCCACATTCATATTCAAAACCTTCCTCACTACATTTTCCTCAATCCTCCGCATACGCCCTACCACGACAACCGATTTCCACACAACTTTTCAGTCACCGGCGCCACTTTCAGACTTCCTTTTATGTACTCGTTTCTTATTTTATCCATTCGCGTAACACAGAACATCCTCCTAAGCATTCTCATCTCTGACACAGTTGGAGCAGACCGGAAGAAACGCGCCATGAGCAAGACAAGACACTCCACCGAGCATGTAGCACGCCTGTGCGATCTCGACCGAGTCTCAAACCATACTGCCAGTAAGTCGTCACCCTACCCGCCCGCTAGCGCTCGGTGTTGTGTCAGAGTGTCGTGTGATCGGATGTGACGTAGCAGACATAGATAAGTCATGTTCAAGACACTCTTAAACTAACAGTGACATCTATTAAATCTAACTAAAACTAATTTTATCTTTCTCCATTCTCTTAAGTCACCGCTTGCCCATCATTCTGTATAGAGAATAAAACTGGTAGATCCATTACTTTGTACGCTCGTCCTATCCTGACATGATGACATTTACACACACACACACACACACACGTAAAGCGATTACTTTTGACCTCCTGTAAACTAATACTGGCTAAGGCTTCGACCAGCCATCATCTCCTATGATGACGTGGCCCGGACAACTTAGCCCTCGACTAGTTATCATCTCTATGACGACACCTAAGCGCGCGCTCGCGTTATGAGTCCAGGGCTGGAGATCGCCAAAATCGCAGCTAACAGACAAAATATAGATGCAATTTATTAGCTGTAATAAACTAAGTTCGCTGAGTTTTCGAATACACAAGTACTACCCCAACTCCTTAAACAAGATAGCTTGTATAAGTTAACTAGCTGATGCCCGCGGCTTCACCCGCGTGGATGTCGGTCAAATTATATGCTAAAACCTTCCTCTTGAATCACTCTATCTATTAAAAAAAACCGCATCAAAATTCGTTGCGTAGTTTTAAAGATTTAAGCATACATAGGGATATAGGGACAGAGAAAGCGACTTTGTTTTATACTATGTGGTGATGGTGAAGATTAGCTCGCTAAGCGGCTGTGACGAGCTACTATAAAACTTACCTGCACACGTTAACTTGAAGTTTGTCTCACAAAAAGTTAGTTGGTGTCATTTTGTGGTAGTAGTTTTAACTTAGACTCGTTGCTGAGTATAATCGCCATTGCTATGAGGTCCTGGGTTCATTTGCCAGGTCGTGCGAAGTGTTATTGGGTTTTTCCTTCAATAATTTCCCAGTAGCAGCCATGCGGTTGATGGTAATAGGCTCGCCCTTACATGGAACTTAACCATAATTGTCCAAATGTGGGTGTACTAATTGGTACTCATCTGCCTAACCCATCGGGGACTGCATGCGTGATTTTATCTCAATTTTTGAAAACACACACAGAATCAAAACTGAAAATGCCAACTCCTTAAACAGGATAGCTTATTTAAGTAAAAGATTAGCTCGCTAAGCGGCGGTGACGAGCTACTAACTTACCTGCACACGTTAACTTGAAGTTTGTCTCATAACAAGTTAGCTGCAGTTATTTTGTGGCAGTAGCTTTAACTTAGACTTGTTGCCAGATATTCTAGCTGCAGTTTCATGATTGACTTAGATATTTAGTTGGATTAAGCTTGTGAATTTGTTGTTTGGGTTGCGTATCGGAACTTCTGTAGAAAAACATAATCTGTGTCTATTAAGGCTACATAAGTTTCGCCAGCAATTAGAAGCGTACGATTATAATTCATCGCCTTAGCGCGATTTTTTCACGAGCCTCAGCTCAGCAATACTGCAGTAACAATATTCTGATTTAAAAGAGTTTCCATGGAGTTTCTTGCCCGTTCTTCTCCATAGAGATCTGCGCTAAGGAATGGACATCTACGGTACTTTCACAAGTTATTATGCCATATGAATGGGACTGTAGCTTTGTTTTATGAATTGTTTTTAAACAAAGCTACAGTCACGACATTCAAGTACGGTTTAATTGAAATTAATGCTTTGAGTTTGAGTAAAACGCCAGATACCTGACACTAATTTTCAGCTGCTGCCAACGAGAAGAACTGTGCTGATCCATTGAGCAATACGGGCGTCGTGAAAGTGTTTAAATTTAAATTATAACAATAAAATTTTGTACTCAAAAAAACTTGGGAAGATATAGGAACTTTGACCAGTTTTCTATTCTAGAATAATTTTGCAATCGGTCGCTATGACGTGGAGAACAAGTTCCTTTCGGCTTCGCAATGGGGTTTTTATGTGATTAAAAAGCAAGCATGTGTGGTGTAACTCTGAATGATAAATTGAGGAATGAGGTTATACGAGAACGTTGCGGTTTAAAAGAAGATATAGAGACAAGCTTGGCTGTAGGATAAGTTTATATTTTTAAGATAAAATTTCAAAGAGCTGTGGATTTTGTGAACAATAAATAAATAAATAAATAAAATTGAGAGTATGCTAAGGTGGTTCGGTCATGTGAAGAGGATGAATGAAAGTCGATTAACAAAAGGTATTTTTAACAAGAGTTTTTAAGAGAGTGGTAACGCCGGGAGGTGACGCCTTATAAAGACATACACTGATCTTATTGGTGCCGTTCTTCAGAAAGGACAAGTGCGTGTATGACCAGATGTATGAATGTGGACGAGGCAAAAGGAGTATGTAAGGATCCGTAACAAATGGCATTCTGTGGTTTCTGCCTACCCCCATGGGAAAAGGGCGTGAGTTTATGTATGTAAAAAATAATTAAATTCCATCTCTCTTACCACAGTGCCGCTAAAAATGAGTTAATCGGTTTTATTGGTTAGTTTTGGTCAACTAACTAGAAACAAAAGACTACAGGTTCTCTATTAAGTTTAGGCATTAATTTAAATAAGTATTAGCAACAATATTATTTTAATTTTTAATAGAATTAAACGCTGGATACATCAAGAATAGCAACTTTATTTGCTTCCATTCATAACCTTTGCCAATGCAAGAAGAATACGCGGTCACGTGAGTGAGCCCGCAGGCACAGCTTGTCAACAATATTAATGTTGTTCCAAATAATATAAATCAGCCTTTTAACCGTTCATCTCATTGTACTAAAAACCCCACTCCTCTCTTGTAATTAAGTAACAAAAGCTAAGTAATTATGCAAGGAACGAAACAATCTACTAGGCAAATGCCTGGAACTAGAGCTGATGGAAGTGGCTACGATAGTGGTTTAACACGACTCACGAGCGTAGAAAAACTGTCCATGGAGTTTCTTGCCCATTCAAAAGTGCTGATAATAAAAGTGCTTGTGCTAACTGTAATGGGCTATTTGAATTGCTTGTGACTAAAGAAGGAATGAACAAAAAATGTCGATGGACAGAAAAGGAGAGGAAGGCCGAGGAAATGATGAACGGATTGTGAGAAAGATAAAACGGTAAATAATAGTAACGGTTGACAAGGGAGAATCACTACATAATATAAAACAAAGTCCCCCGCCACGTCGGTCTATCTGTCTGTTCGCGATTAACTCAAAAACTGCAGCACCGATTTTGATGCTGTTTTCACTAATGGATATGTGTGGTTCTTGAGAAAGGTTTTAGTATATAATTTGACCGACATTCGCGAAACCGCAGGTATCAGCTAGTGAAAGATAAAAATGTGTTTCGCTAACCCCGAGTAACATGGGACGAAGGCAGTAAGTAGACCTGCTCTTGACCTTTATCACGGCTGATGGAACCATGAATGACGTCTATGGTGGAACGAGCATGACCTGAAGATGCATGTTCACTCCTGCTTTGAAGAAATACAGGTAAAAATATGTGGGAGCGAACACAGATGCCGACCGAAAGTTCCACACATTGGCTGGGCGCATAATTCATGCGGAGGAGAAGCGGTAAGTATGACTCGTCCAGTGATGATGAACTATCAAGTTTAGATAAAGAATATAATAAAAAAATAAAAACAAAATAAAATCTTTTTATTTCAGACATTTTGGAAAAAAAAACAGACATTTTTGAAATGTTATTAGTTCTCATTCACCACATACTCACTTTAAACCCAAGACCTATGGGCTGCGGGTTGATCGAAAGAGATACCGCGGCCTCGACAAAAAGGGCTAAGAAGGAACATGGGTGGTTTTTAATCAGTAGAAGTCTGACATTCCCTACCGCTGCCCAGACCGGGAGGAGTCATTTGATGATTTCCCAACCCAAAAAACAAAGATTAAGACCTATCACATCCAGCCCTTTAGTTCCATCTACCGCTATTTTGCTAGTGACATCGGCGGGCGTGGGTTAATTCCATTAAAAGATTAACAAACCGCAGGAGCGCTGAGATCGCCCGCTCAGGCCATGCAAATGAGGGTGGGGGGAGGGAGTGGGAGACGCATTACAGTGTGTTACCACCGCACGATCAGCCGGCGGGTAGTGTTTGGTGAAACGGAGCCTTAAAGGCTCCTTATGTGGGTGAAACAGTCTCTTTTACTATTATATTAGGCTTGACACTGGTCTAGTCTTGTTTGGAACTACTTGGAGAAGAGTAGGGTTGGTGAAATATTTGTGGCCATGATATAATCCTTACTAATATTATAAATGTGAAAGTAACTCTGCCTGGCTGTCTGTCGCGCTTTTACGGCATAACTACAGAACCGATTTAAATGAAATTTGGTACACAGATAGTCTAGAGCCTGAAAAACGTATATAGGTTACTTTTTAATTAAAAAAAAATATTGTAAGGGGTTGAAAAGGGGGATGAAGAGACTACTTTTCGGTATAAAGATTTATTTTCTCAAAGAACAAATTACAGTTCACTTAGAGAGAAACTTAACTAAATTAACAATCTAAGGTAGGTTTACATTACGACGTTAAAGCCATCCAAGAGACTAAACACAATAATCAACACCATATAAAATACAATACAAAACAGTTCACGTAAAACTTATGTTAACAAAACTAAACTATATTTATTACTGCCGCACTCAGAGAGTTTTAATGATTACTTAGGCCATCACTTAGTAAAGGTTTTGACAGTTTTGTCATACAAAAGTATGTCAAATCTTTACTATGTGACGGCTTAAGTTTTCATTATATAATAATATCTCTGAGTACAGCACTTAGACCGTTTTTAAATGTTGGTATCCAAGAAACTATTCACCGTAGATTTATCTATATATAATAATAATATATTTATTCAAATATTAGAATGAAATATATATGGTTTTTGTATGGTTTAAATAACTTTTGGTTGCGATTACCGACATCGGTGACGAAAATCGACATCCACGCGGACGAAGCCGCGAGCATCAGCTAGTAATACCTAAACTGAACTAGAAGGGATCGTGTTCTGCTCATGCTGTCAGGGTTTTTGTTTTTTGATGTTTTCACCTTTGACTGCTGTCTTTGAAGGAAAGCTGTGGCGTCTGAGGTTAAGTTGGAATCACGACTGCAGAGTATGAGGTCTTGGACTCGAATCATGGGTCGGGCAAATTGTTATTGTATTTTTGAGCAGGAATTTCTAAGTTGTAGCCAGAGTCTGGATTTGTGCCCGGTCATTGGCAGGCTCGCCCCTTAGGTATTACAGAGGACTTAAGCAAAATCGGTGAAATGTGTGTAGGTATACGATAATTGGATCATTGCTTATCCCTTTGGAGATTACAGGTGTGACGTTATGTGGAAAAATAACTTAGATTTGAAGAGGATTATATAACAGGCCACTGTCAAAGTTAAATGGTTACTATGGCACCACGCAGTCGATTCATCATCATCATCTGCCTATAATGTTCCCACTGCAGGGACTCAGGCCTCCTCTCTAGAAGAGGGATGGCCTATAATCCACTACGCGGGTAGTAGATGTAGTAGTAGATGTCATGATGTTTGAGAGCAGTGGTGACGAACTATTTACACAAA
Source organism: Diarsia brunnea (assembly GCA_949774965.1). Lineage (NCBI taxonomy): Eukaryota > Metazoa > Arthropoda > Insecta > Lepidoptera > Noctuidae > Diarsia > Diarsia brunnea. Next base: position 6,663,882 of record OX459022.1, read on the forward strand.
GTACGCCTGTCTGGGTTGGAAGTTGGAACCCACGGCTTATGGTTCGTAAGTTGGGGCCGCCACCACTGGGCCACCGCTGCTCTAATAGTTAGTATCTACTATAATAATACATATGACGTACCTTAAAGTTCAATGCCCTCTTCTTCTAATAACAATATCCACAATATCAACTTTCTTTGTAACGAACCAATGTTTTAATAAGAAAAAAAACCATATTATTTTCTAGAAAAACCTCAAACAAAAACAACACATTTCATTTTATTTTATACGCCCAATCATAAAGCAAAGATTTTTCTCGTGTTAACACGAAACCCGAAATTATTTCAGTGTATTTTCTTTGTAATATTCGTACAATATTTTCTGTATTTCGTAAAATATTATATTAACACAAGGAATTTCCATAAAAATGATATCTTTCGGCCACAATATATTATGTTATCGTAATATTCTGTATATTCGGTTCGTGGGTATAATAAAGAATGGTCACGTAATTATGTACAATGGTTATTTGGGGCTAGGGTTCAGTATATTTTAATATAATTTTCTTTTTAACATACACGATACCAAGTCTGTAACCTCCAAAGGCAAATGTGTACCTTATAGTAGATACACACATTTCGCCAGTTATGTCTAAGAGCCACGTAATAAGGAGCGAGCGTATAACCTTTAAGTTTAAACGGACACAAATCCAAACTCCATGTCTGCTACTGAGAAATTAATGATGGAAAATTTCAATAACACATGACCTACACCGGGAATCAATCCAGGACTTCCTGCTCAGCAGTTACTCTTGCGACCACTCGACCAACGAGGCAATTTTCTTATAATTCTACCTATTTTGTTTGTGCCTTGTAAAACTTTTAAGCCTTGTTTAGTTTTAAGATACCTATCGCAGTTTTAAAGATTATTATTATCATTGTCAGGGCTAAATTTTATACTAATCATTCAAAGATTTTCGTAATAAACAAATGTATGTGGCCTACAGGTAGTTGTTCCAGGTTAGGGCGTTTATGTGAGTGAGTTAAAATGTTTGTGCGCACAAAGGCAACAAAAAAAAATTGCCAAATAAATGTCCTGGCACACGAATGAGACGTGCACAACCAATGCTCCAAACTGGTATTGCGATATTTATCGTGTTTCTTCGTTTAGTATCCTTTGAAAATCTATTATATCTACGTTAATATTAATCATTCAACAATCATCTCAAAAACATCTTTAGCCAACACTACCTGACAACAACACCACATACCGAAACCCCACGGGACCCCAAAAAAACCGACACAATATTAACACATCCTCCCGAATGGATGTTCGAATCAATAGATAAGCGATCGCCAACCATTTGTCGTTGCTAATAATACCCCGCTCTTCAGCCAGACATTGATAAATGATGTGCCGAAGGTTGGCGGCTGTCAACAAGTTCGTCTTGCGATATTTTTTAACAGAGACCCGCGAATGATGGTTTATCGTTCATTGGGCTTTTTTGGTGGAATAAGGATCGATGGTTTGAGGATAACTTTTTGAGCGATTCTTGATGGATATTCGCTTTTTTAAGTAATTGCAATGGTACTTGGTGTTATTAAGGTTGAAAAAAAATTGTGTTGTTGGAATTTTTACGGAAAATTATTAAATGCCTTTATTTACATATTTTATATTTCTTAAAATATGACGTCACACGCGTTTTCAAAGCACTGTATCGTCTTCTTTGTGTCTTTACGTGAAAAAAGAATAAATACGTGTCCAATATTTTTTGGAAATCTTTCTGACGGACTAATTAGATTTTTCTACCCTATTAAGCCATTCGGCCATCGGCTAATGATATCCGAGTTCATATTCCACATGCTGACAATCTCGTGCGCCAGTCAAGATGATTTATTTGTTTCTCTTTCTCAACTTTTACCAAGTTCCCATCACGGTAACATCGCATCGCGCTGATCGGTCTATCACCAACATGTCTGCCTAGTTTTTATAATATTCTGAGTAGTGATATCTAGTGGAGTGATCGTCGGGCTGCTAAGACATAGGTTTCGAGGACTCAAGACACGCACCACTGATTTTTCGGATTCATGTGCGTATTGTATAATTATCACTTGCTTCGGTGGAGGAAAACATCGTTAGGAAACACAGCATGAGAGGTATTTTCCGACGCCATGTGCCAAGTCAGAGGCCCTTATCAACATCATCATGGACAGAGGCCTCCCCCAGAAAGGGGGAATTTGTCATAATCGCCAAGCTTGGCAGGCGGGTTGGCGATCGCAGTATGGTTGTTACGAAAGCACAGAGAACGCTGCTGCCCCTCTGGTAAGTCCCTTAGTCGCCTCTTACGACACCCACGGGAAGATATGGAATGGTGCTATTCTTTACGTCCGACACCATACGGACCCATACGGCACCATACGGCCCTTATGCGGAATTAAAACTCTGATACCAGGTTAAACACACAAAAAAGAAAAAAGAGTATATATTTTTTTTCCATTTCGACACTTCAGGATCACTTGCAAAACCTTTCTAAGAATCGAATTTAATATTATTATTTTTTACTGCTGAAAATCGAAAAAAAGAAACTTCAGCAAAAATTCCTTAAGAAAACATACAAAGACTCCACGGAGTATTAATTTCTTTGAATCGATGCTCCAAAACTTAATCAAAACGTGAGCCCTGTTTCCGAGAAATCTGAAACGTGAAGTCTGGATATACCAACAGTTTATTTTGAAAAGGGTTTCTTAAGGTTTCTTCTCTGTTCAGAGATTTTCTTTATGTTTTGATCGTGATGTTGAAATCGTAATATAAGACCGTGATATTTCACTAAGAATTTGGAAAATTCAGATTATTCTTGAAAGGATCGCTCTTTTAACGAAAATACCGCGGTGTGTGAAATGTTTTCTTTTGTTTATGTTACTGGTTTGATTTACATAACAACATCACATAACATCACGCCTGTACTTCCCAAAGAGTTAAGCAGAGGTGTACCTAATAGTACACCCACATTTAGCCAGTCATGTTAAAATCCGATGTAACAGGAAGCGAGACAATTTCCATCAACCGGGCACAAACAGACTCCGTGGCTGCTACTTACAAATTCTTGATTGAAAAACCCAACAACCCTTTGTCCGACCCGGGAATCGAACCGAGGACCACATGCTTAACAGTCGCGCTAACATACGAGTCCCTTTCCCCGCAATTCAGCTATCAACATCTGCCTAGCCTTTTCCCAACTATGTTGGGGTCGACTTCCAGTCTAACCGGATGCAGCTGAATACCAGTATTTTACATGGAGCGACTGCCTATCTGACTTCCACAACCCTGTTAAAACTAGGTAATACAATACTCTTTGGTAAGACTGGATGTCAGAATTTAAGGTCACTGACTACCTGTAACGACTGCCAAATATCTATATATGGCAACCGGGACCAACAGCTTAACGTGCTTTCCGATGCACGGAGGAAACTCGGTATGTCGGGCGGTCACCCATTCACAAACCGACCTAGGCAAGCACAGCTTTACCTAAAGATCGACCCGAGTGGCAGTTCTTATTAAGCCACGAGCTCCTTAGCTATAACAGTACCATAAACCAGTTCATATTAAATGAACCTTTGTTCGCAGAGAAACATACAAATTGCTACAGGATACGACACCATAGGGAAAATGAGACGATTATGAAGCATACTGATAATATTGCCCTGATTTTCCTCAAAGGAAATATGGAGAAGAATAAATTATGTGTTGGATGTGATAGTAAAATTGAGTAGCTTCATAATTTAGTCCGGTCTTCACGAATATCCCAGTAGTCTGGATTTGTATCCAGTTGATGGCAATAGGATCACCCCCTAATGCATGAGCCTTGAACGTGGCGTACTGTGGGTGTACTATTTGGTACTCTGCCTTACCCTGCGCGGATAACAGGCGTGATGTTATATGGGTTGATTGTCTTAAGTTTTGTAATGGTTTGACAATCGTAAGTAATCGTAACCTACTTAGTTGGTTCATCATATTTTATTTATTTTTATTATTTCAAGATATTGAAATAGCAAGCTTTTATCACACCCTCTCACACTCTTTCACACACTTTCGCACTCTACTCACCGAGAGGTTAACATTCTACACACTTTTTCGGTTTGTTTTAGTATTAAATTTATTCCTGTCTAAAGATATACTAATAATATTTTTATGTATTTTTAAGCCAGTAATGTAATGGTCACTTTAAGGAAGAGCGCTGATGTCTGAGATACAGATATTTTTATCTAGTTCAGACACAGATGCCTTCAACATAAAATTAAGAAAATAAGAAATGGTACTATATATCTGTATAAATGTAACTTTTGTTGGCGTCAAATAAATTATTATTATTATTATTATTATTATCATCAGCCATAAGACGTCCACTGCTGGACAAAGGCCTCCCCCATAGACCGCCATAAAGAACGGCAGCCTGCCGTTTGCATCCACCGGTTGCCCGCGACTGTCACGATGCCGTCGGTCCACCTGGTGGGAGGCCTACCAACGCTGCATTTTACTTGGTTATTTATTTATTTATTTAGTAATTGGAGGACTTACAGCTGACAAAAACAAACAAAAGAAGAAAAGAAACCATTGTCAACAGAAAGCCAATTACAAATCCTCACGTATAGATTTGTAATAAAATTATTTACAGTGTGAGCATAAAACAAAAACGCTTTATTTAAATTAATAAATACAATGTAAAACTGTGTTTGCAATTTAAAATATGAAAAGAGGAATAAAAACAAATAACCTACCGCTTCTTAAAAAAATTGAGACTTTTTTTGGTAGTGTAAATCATGTCACCGTTTGCTGCCTGTCGTCTTGTTTTTTTTTCTGCTTTTTTTTTGGGAGGGCGGGAAATCATCAAATAACCCCTCCCGCTCTTGGGCAGAGCGAAAGGTAGTGTCAGACTTCTACTGACTAAAAATCACCCTTGTTCCTTCTTAGCCCTTCATGTCGAGGCCGCGGTATCTCTTGCGAACAACCCGCAGCCCCGACGGGCGTCGGCCCTTGCCGACATCTCTTTGAGGCGCGCGTGGAACACGAACGCGCCGTCGACACGGCCTGTCGTCGTCATAAAACAGACGGACGGCGAGCTAGCCCATCACTCTCCGTCCACAGGCCCGACTCACCGTCTACAGGCCCGAGGCTTAAGCACCTTCTAGCCGAATTCACACTAGTTGTGAATGGATCTAAATCATTATCACCAACAAACTAATTTCTGGGTAAGATTGGTTGTCAGACTTCTTGTAACGACTGTCAGAAATCTTCAAAAGCCAGAACTAACGTTTTAATACGTTTTCCGAAAGGCATGTGTGGGCTCGATATGTAATGAAAGGTCACCCATCCATGAAACGACCTCAGCAAGTGAAGTATAATTTTGTAACGATCGGTGTGGCTGTTTTTATGTAACCACAAGCCTGACAACACCACCATCGAAAATCCCATAGGAAATCATCAAATGACTCCTCTTGTTATGGGCGGAGTGGAAGAGAGTGTCAGACTTCTACTGATTAAAAACCACCCATGTTCCTTCTTAGCCCTTTACGTTCCGGGACCGTAGTATCTCTTTCGAGTAACCCACAATACGACCATGAACCTTTTTTTTATTTTTGGTGGTGAGAAATCACCAAATAACCCCTCCCGCTCTTGGGCAGAGGGGAAGGGAGTGTCAGACTTCTACTGACTAAAAACCACCCATGTTCCTTCTTAGCCCTTGTGCCGAGGCCGCGGTATTCCTTCAAACAACCCGCAACCCCGACGGGGTGACCATGAACCTCAAAACATAATCAACAAACACAAACAAATATAACTCACAAACGATATAACGAGCAAAACTAATTATTTAACACACTCTCCCATTCCGACCCTCCCTACCAATATGTTTATTTGTTGAAATATGGCGGGAGGGTGCAGCGTCGATTGATCGTAGTTATATGTAGATGATCACGTTTATGGCTAGACGTTTGAACCGCTCGGCCACAAGTTACACGATCAAGCGATCTATATTGTGTGCCGCGAAAAATCAAATGAAGAAAATTATCATTTTAGCTTAGCCAAAAGACGTTTACTGCTGAACATAGGCGTCCCACAAGTGTCGCCTCATTGACAGTGGATCCCTGCAACCTTCGCCAGGTCATTGGTCCACCTAGTGGAGGCCTTCCAACACAACGTCTTCCAGTTCGCGGTCGCCACTGCAGAATTTTTCAGCCCCATCGGTCATTCGTTCTGCAAGCAATGTTGCCACTTATGAAGATGAAGGTTGAAGGAAATTGTTATGTGGGGATTCACACGCATCGCAGCGAGAAAAAGTGGTTAAGCAGTGGTTATTTTTGAATGCTGTCGCTGCTTCTTGCAGTTGCGTTGTGGACGACAAATATTAATTGGTAACGTTGTCAGTAGTTTACGCAGAAAGACAAATCGGACGGCATTTTGCGACGTACCGGCCTCTAGTTTGTGGTGTCTGTGCTGGTTGTGATGCGGTCGATATCACGGTTGAATTTGGCGGCAAAATGTAATTCGTGTGAATTGAAATATGCATTTTCATACTACTTAGTGTCGTGGTGTGAAATTTATTTAGAATTAGATCTTTATTTCTGGAGATTACACCCTACATACAAACTTACAAATAAATTTTATCTCACAATATTAGTATAGATAAGTTGCAATTATTCTGCCACATGTCGGAGAAGCAATGCACAAAATAATCACACAATGGATACCAAATAGCATGAAAACAAAGCGGTAGGCCCAGATAGAGCTGACGGATGAGCAGGAATTTTCTCTGAGGTTTGATCTGCAATCGCACTAGATCGCAAGTTCTCCCCATTACTGCGATATTTTTTTTTGTTCTAGACCATACATGGGAACCTTCTAGTTACGGAGATATTCGGGGTCAAAGTTCCAAATTTTTCACAGCTGTTTTTATAAATACTAGTTTTTCAGGTTTATAACTTTACTTAAATTACCTCCATGACCCGTTTCCTATTCAAAGCATCCACTAGCACAGTGTTTTAACAGTGCTACATTGAGTTTTACCGTAAAATGTGATTTTTGACCCAAAAAAAAAAATCGTACCCCATCAAAAATTTTTGCGTAGGTACCCCTACGCAAAATTTTTAGTTTGATGTACAGAATGCTTGGTTGACGGCTGTGTGATGGGTGGATTTACACCCTGTATAGGCTTATAATAAATATGCCTAGTAGGTAGCCACGCCCTTAGAATTAAAAGCACTTTGACAACTCTACAATTCCTAATAATAGTGCATGGTTTGGTCTAGAAGCACTACATTAGCAATGAGTAAACGATGGGAAAATCAAACCACCGCTTAGTTTAGCACAAAATCAACTCAAATTCAACACTACTTTCCAAAACAAACCGTTTAATGGTATAAAATGAAATGAAAATTTCGGAACGTGTCATTATTTTAGCTGTAAAGAGCGTCATGCTCATTTACAGCCTGCATTCAACCCACGGCTGGGTATGGCCGTTTTTTGGGGGGTGGTAAATTATCAGATAACCCCTCCCGTTCTTGGGCAGAGCGAAAGGGAGTGTCAGACTTCTACTGACTAAAAACTATTTTCTATTTAGCCCTTTAGACCGCGGTGTTTCTTTCGAACAACCCGCAGCCCCGACGGGCTAGGTTTGGCCCTCTGTTTGGTGCCAACCACCACGTGCGTAGTGAAGATAATGTCCAGCCTTAGTTTATTTTATCTGAAGTCTGATTTACATTTGCAAGGGTAGGGTCACCCTTGCAACTATTTTAATATTGCCATTTAAATTCAATAGCCCTCACACAAATATCTATACCTAGCTATTAACCACCATTGGGTTACGTGCAGTCACATAAACAGAAACACCCTCGTTTGTGTACAGTTGTGAAATTAAATGTTTACGCACTTAACATCAATTTTAACTTATAATCAATCAATTTTTTCATCATCAATTTTTTTTAATAATTAGATCATTTATTTTTTAGACTACATTCTTACCTGCCAGCTTTACAATGCTAATGAATTTTCAATACGAAACCCTAAAAATGACACACGCTGATCCTTATCCCTTCCACTTCCCAGCATCACGTGTATTATTAAATAAAACTTTTTTTTTTTTTTTGGGGTGTGGGCAATCATAAAATAACCCCTCCCGCTCTTGAGCTGAGTGGAAGGGAGTGTCAGACTTCTACTGACTAAAAACCACCCATGTTCCGTCTTAGCCGTTCATGCCGAGGCCGCGGTATCTCTTGCGAACAACCCGCAGCCCCGACGGGATTAGATAAAACCTCAAAAAAGTTTCCTTTTTATTTAAATTCTCTAACTCGGGTTATTACGTTAATTAAATGAAATCTGACATTAATAAAAAAATAATATTATACGTCATTACCTTTTATTTTGTCGTGCGAAAAAATACATGTCACCTCAGTCCACCTCTTCCCCATCGCAGTTAATCATGATTGTTTAGCCTGTTTTGAACCTCACATGACTAAAGTACCACCTCTTTTCGGTTGCGCTTCGCCAAAGTAATGGCTGACAGTTTCTGTCTAAAACTCATAATGTGTTAATGATTCTCTGCACACAAAGCTTGAGTACTTCATACGAAACTGCCTACCGATTTCAGTTCGCGAGTGTACCTACACACCATATGTATGCGTAGTCAGTACAAACCACCCCATAGCACCGTGGTGTGCAGTGCAATCTTGTTGATTGTCCAGCGTTAGTCCGGCGACCAGTTTGATAAACTTCCCCAAAGGGATCGTTCTGTCTCCCCTAAATTTTGGAATATACAGAGTATTAATTTTGCGTGGCATGCGGAAACTGAACGTTACAATATTGGTACAGATCTGTGCACGTAAATACGAGTAGGTAGAACCAAAATAGCGATCGTCCGTGTAGGTATATATTTCGATGAATTTCGAGGAATTCTCTAATCATTAATTTCTCGTTAAAATGTAAATATATTCTATATTGGTCGAGTAGTTGCAAGCATGATTGCTGAGTATGAGGTCCTGGTTTCAATTCACCGGTCAGGCAAAGTGCAATTGAGTTTTTCCATCAGGAATTTATCAGTAACAGCTACGGAGTCTGGATTTGTGCCCGGTTGATGGCAATAGGCTCGTCCCCTATTACATGGGACTTAAACATAACTTGTGAAATGTAGGTATACTATTAGATGTACCTCTGTCTACGGAAACCCTACGGTCTAAAGCTCTTTTACCAAACTTTACTTATGTATTAAAAACAACATAATAATGGGTTGTGCTGCTACCACTAAGATGACACTTTCCTTACTTCAGTTTGGTTCTCCGCGTAATAGTACTTGTGTTTTCCTTTTATTGAAAGAAAGAAAGAAAGAAAAAATATTTATATTGCAATAAATACAGTCAGTAAATAAAATTTGCAGAAAAAGTAAATGTTGTTGATTATCTATTATCCACTCTCTTAATCTTTATCATAGGTTTAAATCTTCTCTGTCAACCGCCACGCTATCATTTACTTATTTTTCTATCTTTTTCTATAATTATATACTTCTATTTATTATTACTTTTATTTATTTACCTTTAAAACAGATGGGATCGATTTTTACAAACTGGGCTAAAAGTTAACAAATATCAACAACTCATTTCCAGAAATTTTCAATAAAGCCGTTTAGTTCAGCATGATACTTTGAATTTTGTTATGAAATTTTGTCTCATTATTTTGTTTGTCGATAATTATGAACCTTTCAAAATTCGTATACTCAAAATGCCTTTTGCTGTGTTTTATGTCTACAATCATAAAACGTAAGTTAATTTAGAAAACAAAATGACGTAGGTATTTCATCAGTTTTTATTCAGTTACATCTTTGATTGAAAGACAAGTTATTCGACATCATTCTTTACTGAAAATAACATGTTTAGTTATTATCTTTTCTTCTTCTTCTTAGCGTGTCGAAGACGAGATTGGCACCTTCAGTAGCCTCCATCAGCTCCTGTGATTTGCAAGTAACAGGACAGGCTGGACACGAAACCAAGTGCCCCATAGTTTGTGGGGCAACACCACATTTACACTCCAGGGCAGAGTCATCTATGAATCTCCACCTGAACAGATTGCCACGCGGGCCCAGTGCGGGTTGGTAGATGTCACATGTCTTCGAATTTGTGGTTCATATTTAGTTCATTCGATATAGGCAGGAAGATGAAAATGATGATGATTTCCAGTATCTTTTGAGGTTGAACATTGTCCGTTTTTTTTAAGCCTTATGTGTTCTACTTCAGAACAAAGCCCTCCTTTTCCGCTTCCTATTTATTTGTATCTTTGGGTGTTTGGGCCCAATCCTTTTGATAAAAGTCCACCCCCGCACGCCATCTCGGTCTGAAAAAAAAATAAAGAAAACGAAACGCAAAAGGTAAGTAAGTAAAAATAAATACATTCGTTTTTCTATTTTTACTGTTTACGCTAACGCTACGTCAAATCAGGGGTTGACCCTTACTAGCGGCAAAACGATATATCTTATACATATTGCATTACGCGATTTCTGAATAGATATCTACACTATGCCATCGTATTTATGTTTCCTGTATTATATAAATATATAATCATAGGAAGGTTACATAAATTACAGTAATGTGTTGGAAGAAAATGTAGGGGAATGAGCACAGATATAGTGAATACTTAGTTAACGCAAAAGCACTTACTTCTGCCCAGTTTAAGTATTTTAACTAATTTGTTTAAAACAACAATGTTTCACCGTTGCATCGCTAGAATTTAATAAGGATGGTTCCTGACAAAAACGAATTAATATGATTCTGTTTAGTCCGTCAGTTAGATTATCGAAAAATATAAGACACGTGATTTTTGTTTTATCAAATTAATAAACAACTACGAAGATAATATATACTTATTATTCTATTAAAGTTGACATTGTTTTTTTTTAGTTATTTTGTACCCTACCACAATGTTGTCTTGATTAACCCTAAGGTTGACTAGTAGAGAATGCCTTGTGGCATTAAGTCCGCCTATGTATCATTATTGTGCATAAAGTTTAATAAATAAATAAAACGTACCAACGATCATGAGTGGGGGCTTGTGACGTCACTTTCTGGTAAAAAATGACATGCAATATGACGTCACACGAGTTTTTAAATCAGGCATCTGATGCCCTTAAAATACGCATTTAATAAACAAAACCTATAAAACATGACCAATAAAAACAATCAATACCAAACTATATTTACAAAACTAGAATTTTCTCGAAACTGGCTTTCTCTGAGATACCGCTATATCTCTATACAAGATGATTTTTTAGTCACCGTCCAAATGATATATCTTTGTTGAAAATCATAAGTACGTGTTTTTTCTTTAAGTATCACTCAATACAAACATATTGAGATATCACATCACAAAGTTTTAACGTTTCACGGAAAGCAAATAATTTTTTCGAGAAAATGATTTAATAAGAAAATTTACGTTTCGGTTTATTTTTCAAAAATGGTGCTAGTGAATGAAAAAAATTGGACGGTGACTAAAAAATTCTTGTATAGATATATCTTGATATACATAGATATAATATCTATATCACGGATTGTAATCTAGATAATATCTATATCTGTAGAAATGAGTCATAGAGGTAACATCGGGGGGCACGGCAGTGCCCCTGCCAAGTCGAGCGCGAAGCAAACTCTGCCGTACCATCCTTTAATGAAACCATTTCGCCGCATTTTCAGGCCCCTATTTGAGAACCTCTGGATAAGACCAGAACGCAGAAATTTTCGTCATCCAGTAAGCTATAAAGTCGCACTTAAAATAAAAAAATTCAAGTCTGTAGATCATTTAGTTCCGAAGTTAGACGAAAGCAAAGTTTCGCATTTATTGACACTCACTCACTCACTCACTCATGATCATCAGAATAGAACTATTACTTTCCATAAACTTAAAGAGCTGAAATTCGGTACAGAGTTAGGGTTTAATGGCCACATAAAGGGAAAACTATAAAAACTAGGATAATCGAAGATCTGGAGTACCTGGTGACCCTTATTTGAAAACACAAGAGCCCAACCAAACTATTAAAGATCGACATATAGACAAAAAAATTTGTAAAGGTGTCTATTTAAAAGTATTATTGAAATACGCAGCTTTCAACCCTACAATTGACTGGTTATTGAATCAACGTTTTCCAAGTGGCAATTTTTCATCGTCAATGGGTAGCGATTCTGGCGACAGATTGGTGCAATGGTGTCATGGAGCACCTGGTTTTGTACCCTTGTGTACCCTTCAACTGCCAAGTCACACAACACTAACTATAATAATAAAGAAATCGCAGTAAGGAACGACTTTGTCTAGATTTCATTACTTTTTAGAGATAAACAAGCAGCTCCATTGAGACTTGGCTGGTTTTTTACAGAATGTTTTTGGTGGGATAATGTTTTTCACTTGCAACCTTAAGAGGATTCTTCAGTCCTCTTTGAACGGAATTGCACTCTCAATTTTGCAATAAAAGTTTAAGTTGTTAATTAAGTGAAAATACAACTTTGTGGAAGTCCAGCTATTTTATTGCTACCATCTGTTATGTTGGAAGCGTGACTGCTCTCGGGAGTTTTTCTATCAGGATTTTCTCAGTAGCAGCCACGGAGTTTGTGTTCGTGCCCGGTTGTTGGCAATAGGTTCACCCCCAATTACATGGGATTTAAACCTAACTGGCTAAATGTGGGTGAACTATTTGGCTCACCTCTGTCTAACCCCTCGGCGAATATTTTGTCAGCAAGAGCTTGGCCGATATATTGAAGAGTTCGATATTTTATGTTGTATTTTTGGGTACTGAACACAGTTTTATTTTACTCGTATGACAAAGTAATCGTAAGGTTTAACAACAGAGGGTCACGAGATTAATAATAATAAATTTAAGTGCCGCCGTTCCAATATCATTCCCGCCCCATCCAACGTCTGAATAGTATGTCTAAGTGAATGGCTCCACCATTCATTTTGTATGACAATGGGTCCTGATTCATTTATGCGTTCATAAAACCTTGGTTATGATCTATTGGTTGTTGCAATTAGGTAGGGTCATAAAATATTAGATGAGATTGTTTTGTTTTACAACAGTGATATATTGCAAAGGAAAGCCATTCTTTTAAGGACAATTTGTGCGTACAGAAATGCTTAGCCATAACAATATTGAACTATAATTCATTACAAACTCTGCCACTAATTAGTGGTAGCTTACCAATCGCTACTTATATTGGCGTATGCAAGTGATCGTTTAAGCCAATTCAAGTCTGACTGCGGTACTCAGAGATATTTAATGATTACTTAAGCCATCACTTAGTAAAGATTTGACATACTTTTGTATGACAAAACTGTCAAAACCTTTACTAAGTGATGGCCTAGGTAGGTAATCATTAAAGCTCTCTGAGTGCGGTAGTGAAGATTTAATGATGGTTATTTTTTTATGTCTAGAGTTACTTTATACTAGTTTAAATATTTGTTTTTTTTTTACAGTTCATTTTGCTATTCAATTTCATTTTTCGGACTTTCACATTGGAATATTTATTTCTTTGATTTATTACATAACATTATGCTCTTTTGACTTATGCCATACCTAAAACAAAGTATGCGTCTATTTTATTAACCTTTTTTTTTGTTTTTTTTTAGACGGGTAAGATGGGCCTGCTAGTAAAAGGAATGTTCTGTCTTGGCGGTGAGCCGGGCAGCCCCTCCGGACCATATGGATATCCATCCGCTTTATTGGCTCGACTCTAAATTAAGTAACTTTGAAAAGAATCTTAACTGCCGTTTTGAGGACCTATAACACGCCACATTGTTTTGACTTGTTTTGTTTTAAGCCAATACAATCTTAACGAGTCATTATTCTATTTTCTGACAGGTCACATTCTAACAAAGGACTTTGCAGTAGGTACGAGTAAGTGTGCGGTTGATTTAACGTGGTCACATCACCCGAGGCTGTGCACCGGGCCTTCAGCTATTTCACATAAACTACGTGGAACTAAAACGGACCAAAAACATGCTACACCGAGTTTCTCTGTCCGCCACTGTTTAGTTTCAATTCTGTTCTGTTACGCTTTCAATGTTGTGAGCGAAGGTTTTAGAAATATTGATTGAGCATCTACATTCGTTGAATTGAGCGGTGTTCCCGTCCCCTATGAATGAATAAAATTAAGGATTTTTATTGCGTCGGTTTTTTTGCAATATGTGTAATGTCCGGAACGTATTGCGTGTACTGTTTTGCAATAATATTATGTGTCATGTTCGGAACGTCAAAATATTCCGATGTAGTTCTGTTTTTACTGTTATATTGACATTTCTATCCGTCAATCATACGTCAATAACAGCAGTGATTTGGGAATACAAACGGAGAAATCTTTTCCACATTTTAGATAGGACGAACAGGACATCTGGTTTTGGGATTGACTGCACTTCTGCCTATTTTAACCTTAACTGTACTCTGCTCGCTACACCATTCTCAAACCACTGCAACTCTTGAAACCCAGAATTAAGAGTGGCGACCACCAGAATAGCGCCAAGACAATGAAACTCGATGAAGTCTTAGACAAACAATTAACCGTCTTCGATCCCACTACGCTTTCGCTCTGTATTCTTAGGAGGAGGAGAAGGAAAAACATAATCTCTACTTCCCTTCGTATCAGCAGGAGACAGAACAGAACAAGGCAAGTAGACACAAAGGGACGTATTCAACTGGGATAAGGCCAATTGCGTAGCACCACGGACAAATATTACAATTAATATTAATGGGTCCTAAGTTGTGAGATGTTATGTTAATTTTGGTATAGTAAAGATAGTTGAAAATAATATGAAAACATTATCGACTGAAGCAATAACACCCATGTAAATGCACTAGTTGCTTTGTAGCCCCTACCCACGGAGCAACGAAAAAAAACTCAAGTATCGAGAAAATCATACACATTTTCCTTCTAATATTTTTGCTAAATATTTCTCCCAGCTATTATGAACATACTGTCAAGAAGGTTTCTATCTGAACTCCAATTATTTAGAGATCGACGTTCCGAGAAGAAATAGTTACAATATGGCGACCGGATTACTGACACTGGGTTTTATTTTTCTATGTTATTTGGTTGTAAGGGTTTTTTGTTATTATAGACTTGTTTCTGCATCATACTACCTTTTTGTGTTGGTTTAGAAATCATCAGATGACTCTCACGCTCTGGGTGGAGAGGAAGGGACTGCCAGACTTCTACTGACTAAAATTCACCCATATTTCTTCTTAGCCCTTTGTGTTCCGGTCGCGCGGCATTTCTCGGCCTTCGTCCGCGTGTAATTAAAGATTACTTCACTTTTTTAATCGAATTATGTTAACAATGTCATGTGGTTTTAATTTTTTGCCATGGAAATATTTATTTTTTGCTAAAATAAATATAGTCTAACTTACTCCTTATGACACCTCCCCCTCCTTACTCTTGCTCCTTATAACATCAGCTATCTGCCAGTAAAAATCTTGTTTAGAGCAGCCGGGGATAAGCTGGAACAAAGAAACAGACAAAATTTTTGAAAAATTGATTATGTCGATGCAATATAAAATTGTTTGTGAAATAAATGAAATTACTTTGGTGCGCTCTCCTTTGACTAACAAAAACTTTGGCCGATAAGCTCCAAATATCAAGTACTTAAAAGACACAAAATTGTCCCAAGAATCCAAGATGGCGGTCGAATTACGATCACGTCTTTACTGACACAATATTAGTTGTAGACTTTGCTCGTACCGTGTGGCAGTTAGTATTTGTGACATAAGTTTTAGACGTTATGTTACAAGTTACTGTACTTGCCCTGATTATTATTTAAGACAGCTTGTACGAAATGTAAGTACCGCTCAGGCGTTGAGATGTCAGAACATAACCGTTTTGTCACAGGCGGCATATGATAAGCCTACTACCTTTTTTTTTTATGGTGGGTGGAAAATCATCAAATAACCCCTCCCGCTCTTGGGCAGAGAGAAGGGAGTGTCAGACTTCTACTGACTAAAAACCACCCATGTTCCTTCTTAGCCCTTGCGCCGAGGTCGCGGTATCTCTTGCGAACAACCCGCAGCCCCGACGGGGTAAGCCTACTACCTTATACCAGAATTTGGTAGAATCGTTGTCGATTTTTTGCACTGTTACAAGGCGTATTTGAAGCAGGTTGGTTTTGTTTATAGTTTTTTTGTTTAGAGGAGCTCGTGGCTGAATAGTAACAGCTGGTTGGATCAATCTTCAGATTAAGCTAGCCTTTGTTGGACTGTGAATCCACACTGACCACCCATTACCGATTTTAGTCCGTGCCTCGGAAAACACGTTAAGCCCTTGATCCCGGCTATCATTTTGAGATCTTTGACAGTCAGTGAGTGTAACTGGGTTGTAGAAGTCAGATAGGCAGTCAATATTTGTAAAATATTATTTTTCAGCCGCCTCTGGCTAGACTGGAAGGTGACCACAACATAGTTGGGAAAGCTAGGCATGTAAAGTAAACATATTTGAAGTTTATGGCTTAAAAAATATGCTTCCTGCACCTGAAAGTTTGACTAGGCTTGCCAAAAGTTACCAAGAAACAGGGTTGGTTAGGTCACGCCTTCCATGTAAAATATTACTTTTTAGTTTTTTCAGCTATACTGAAAGACGGCCCTAATATACTCACGAAAACGCTGAGCAGATAAAGGAATAAATTATCTTCTACATCATTAATCGACCTGCTCCTTAAAATAGACATCCCTATTTTGACGCTACTAGTGAGCCTAATCTTCGATTTCTGACATCCTTCTATTTTCTTTTATTTGCGTGTTCACCTTAGTATATTTGCCAAAGAGTCACCCTAAATAATTTTGGATTTAAAAAATCACAAGCTTCGTTGGAATGCGGAAAACAGGGGACATTACATTTGGGGAGCATCGCAGGGGCGTATGCCTAAATAAGGGCGATCGTACGCTGATATGAAAAGAGGGAAAAGAAAATTATTGTGGCGGAAACCACATGCGCGTAGCTAATATTCACGTAAATTGGATGCGTGAAATTGTATCAAAATAAATGTAATTCTACTGTTCTGCGGATTTTCGTTGGTTGTAGGAATAAATTCAGTGTTTCTTTCACAGTAAAACCTTGTTTTAGGGTTCCGTACTCGTAGGGTAACCAACGGGACTCGATTGCTAAGCCTCCTCTGTCCGTCCGTCCGTCTGTTTATCAAAAGGCTGTATCTCGTGCTCCGTAATAAGTTGCCAGTTAAAATTTTCACAGAATCTGTAATATTGTGTTGAAAATTAAAGGGGGCTACTGCGATGGTACATAACTTTTCATGCGCGAGTCCAAGGCGCACTTGGGCGATTTTTCCTTTCCGAACTTTAAGGCGAAGCCGCTAGCATAAGCTTGCCCAATATAAGGAATGGAATAATGTCAAGAACACAAACGAATTCTAAATAGATCCTACGTAGCTTCTGTGTTTCGTTTTTAAGTAAAGACACAAAACTATTTTGCCTTTCGACCACTGTGTTTAAAACAGTCATTAAACATAATGAAGTACCCAATTAACTATTAAAATTAACCCAATAGTAATTATAATAAACACCGGTGAATTAACACAAAATAATTATAATTGGTACGCATCCTTTTAGCAAACAATTAATAAATTGGTAACGTTATATTGCGTACAAGTTACAAGGGGTTGAGGACACGCCTCTTGACAGCGGTATGGGGTTAAAAGGATAAGTTGAAGGGGTATTTTGCTGAAAGAAAGTTGTTGGGGAAAAAGATTAGTTTACCATGAATCAAATCAATTTCATGTAATCATTAAGCAGTGGTCGTGTGTCCGTCGGATTACCTAATAGGTCTCAAATTTGAACCCAAGACACGTAATTTTGGGCTGCGGGTTGATCGCAAGAGATACCGCGGCCTCGATATAAAGGGCTAAGAAGGAACATGGGTGGTTTTTAGTCAGTAGAAATCTTACACTCCCTTTCGCTCTGCCCAAGAGCGGGAGGGGTTATTTGATGATTTTCCGACCGCCAAAAAAAAAAACAAATCCAGATTCCGTATTAGGATTTCCTAATACGGAATCTGGATTTGTGACTGGTTAAATTTGGCTGTATTATTAGGTACACCTCTGCCTAACCTTCCTAAAATTACAGGCGTTATGTTATATCACATCCAGTCTTATCCAATTCCGTGGTAAACTTTAATAATTCCCTTTTTTGCAAAATAGCGATCATTTGTATGTAACATCCTTAATTGAAGCCATGTAGTACGAATGTACGTTTTATGTACTCGTATGTCCTATTACGTGCGGGCAAGTCAAGTCTAATTGGAGCATGGCCAGACTTTAGGTCAAGAATAAAACTTCCATTGTCAGGGTTGAATAGTGGATGGGTTACCACTGTTAGCATTTCAATATGCCTCTGTTTACTCAGATGGAGATCCATAGAGAGATGACTCCGTTTAATGTGTTCATCTGTTTATAGGTGAATTTTATGTTTTGCCTACTCCTCCGCTATTCTTTTCTGATTGATTTTGTTGTGGGGTCCAAGACAGTTACATTATTTGTCTAGGTCTTCGTCGACCTTCTCTACAATGTCGAGGACATCAGCAAGCAACGCAGTAACTGTAACATTCGAAAAACTATAAAAATCGTTGCGATTAGAAAAATTACACAAAATTAGAGCAATAATAAAAACCATGAACTTTATGAGCAATCACGACTCAAACTTTGTTATTCTTACTACTAAAGCGATGTTAATAAACCACGCTACACTATTTAGGTCTCTGAAACTAAATTCACCGTCATAACTACCCACATTCACAGCTTCAAAAGCTCGGTTCTGCAACATGACATCAGACACCTAATGGTTCGTTCACGACCTAGGGTGAAGCGACACGCGCCAACCGAGTGGTCGCAGTGACTTATGGTTATGTTTAGGTTCCATGTAATAAGGGGTGAGCCTATTGCCATCAACTGGGCACAAATCCAGCAGCGGTGGCCCAGTGGTGGCGGCCCTAACTTACGAACAGTAAGTTGGGGCCTAGAGAGGAGGCCTGAGTCACTGCAGTGGGAACATTATAGGCTGATGATGATGATGATGAGGCACAAATCCAGACTCCGTGGCTACTACTATTACTAGATATTCCTAGCAGAAAAACCCAATCAAACTCTGTCCAACCCGGGAATCGAACCCTCATGTCTTCTAAGACATGTGACATCTACCAACCCGCACTAGGCACGCGTGGTGGATATAGCCCATCCCTCTCCTAGAGAGGAGTCCTGATTGCCTGCAGTGGGAACAAGGATAATGATGATGATGAAGAGTGTTTTATCCACAGTTGCGTTGCAACACGCGACTCGCTTAAGCTTGTATGTCGTGGCCTAGCAGTAAAAACAAGAACTCTCTTAAAATTAATTATTTGGAATGAGTTTAAGCTGTCGCGTCAGTACGGATGTAATTAGCTTGGCTGGACAGACGAACTTTTTCCGGCTTTTTTAGAAGTTCTTTTTGGACTCGAAATGGTTCCGTGATTCTTTTGAAACTGGGGTAACGTGGTGATTACATTCTTTTTGTAAAATAATATAATGTAGGGTTATTTTCTTTGACATTACAAGAGCTACTATTAAGTTAGGGTCCTAGCTTCCATCAAGAAGTCAGGTAAAGCGATATCCTGTCGAGGCTGCGGGATGTCCGCAAGGGATACCGAGGCCTCGACATGAAGGGCGAAGAAGGAACATGGGTGGTTTTTAGTCAGTAGAAGTCTGACACTCCCTCTCGCTCTGCCCAAGAGCGGGAGGGGTTATTTGATGATTTCCCACCCCCCAAAAAAAAAAAAAAAAAAAGGTAAAGCGATATTGGTAAAATTTAGAATTAAAAAAGGTTTCGGGAATTTCTAAGTGGCTTTTGGAGTCGGGTTTTCGCCAGAAACACACCTTCGTAAATAACCTAGGCCTAGGATTTTGCATCTATGTTGGAGTCGGTTTTCCGTTGATCCGGATGCAGTATAAACATCAGTATTTTATATGGAGCTTCAGCCTATCTGACAACCGGTGCTAACAGTTTTACATGCTTTCCGAGGCACGGAGAAAACACAGTATGTATTGTTTGGTCACTCATCCACAGACGAACCTAGGTAAGCGAGGCTTAACCTGAAGGTTAATCCGAGTAGCTGCTATTATCTACTTTATCGAAAAACATAAATAATTGCAAGATAAACGCCATATCAAAACAATAAAATAAAACACCCTTAATACATCCTACGTACAGAACCATTGTAGTACAGACCCAAATCACATTCATTCACTTTTAATTTCCATGAGGCTTCCAGTCCCTAAAGGCTGTTAGCCTTTTTTTTTTTTTTTTGGGGGGTGGGAAATCATCAAATAACCCCTCCCGCTCTTGGGCAGAACGAAAGGGAGTGTCAGACTTCTACTGACTAAAAACCACCCATGTTCCTTCTTCGCCCTTCATGTCGAGGCCTCGGTATCCCTTGCGGACAACCCGCAGCCTCGACAGGCGTCGGCCCTTGCGGGCCCCTTCCATGTTGCTGACATCTCTTTGAGGCGCGCGTGGAACACGAACGCGCCGTCGACACGGCCTGTCGTCGTCATAAGACGGACGGACAGCGAGCTTACCCATCACTCACCGTCCACAGGCCCGCGTCTAAAGGCTGTTAGCCTAAACTGGACTTTGGGACAATCTGAATAGAATATTTAATTCGATAGCGCAAGATTTTTTTGAAGAAATGAATGTGTAAATGAGTTCCGAACCGAAGAATTGCCAGATTTAAGTGGCAATGGGCAGGCCACATTGCTCGCAGAACGGATGGCCAATGGGGCCGAAAAGTTCTGCAGGGGCGACCGCGAACCGGAAGACGTTGCGTTGTAAGACCTCTAGGTGGACTGATGACCTGGTGAAGGTTGCGGGGAACCGCTAGATGCGAGACGCACGGGACCGGTCAATGTGGCGACACTTAGGGTAAATGATGATGATGAAATGAGTTGATGTGAAATTGATCTTGATACTTTGAGCTTAGCTGTAAAGAAAGAAGGAAAAGTGGTTAGTGAATTTCGTCTACATTTTATTTGCGTTACAAAAAATGGAATAAAAAAAAGTACAATAAAGGACTGCAAGTCCTATGTCCCGGGTTCAAACTGAAGACACGCGCCTCTAATCCTACTTCCTACTAATATTATTATTTGTTACTCTTTTAGTAAAAGCTACTAAACAGATTTGGTACACAGATAGTTTATAACCTGGATTAACACAAAGGTTAGTTTTTATCCCGATTTTATCTTCCCGCGGGATAATTTTCGAGTTGCAGCGGGCGAAGCCGCTGGCAACAGCTAGTCTTTAATATTCAAAACATCGTCAGGAAACCAACATGCTTATGAGATATTTATCGACGGCTATAAAACCAAGTTAAAATTGTAAGAAAATCCGCTTTTTTTTTTTTTTTGGTGGGTTGGAAATCATTAAATAACCCCTCCCGCTCTTAGGCAGAGCGAAAGGGAGTGTCAGACTTCTACTGACTAAAAACCACCCATGTTCCTTCTTCGCCCTTCATGTCGAGGCCTCGGTATCCCTTGCGGACAACCCGCAGCCTCGACAGGGCCCGCAGCCTCGACAGGACCCGCAGCCTCGACAGGACCCGCAGCCTCGACAGGTAAGAAAATCCGCTTCATTCTTAAAATAATTTCAGGCAAACGAAACTCGCAGGCAACACCTAGTTTCACACAATAATCAACAGTTCTCTTTGGTTGATACACTCCAAAAAGCTTAAGAAGCATTAAAAATCTTCGTTACCCAAAATCCTTTGCTAAATCTGTTTACTCTTTAACACAGCCTTTCCTTAAGGAACGTCTTAAGACAAAGAGACAATTATTTCCCTGATAAGGGTGACGCAAAAAATAATTGAGGAGGATTTTAGCTGATGCAGACGATTATGAAATGAGGCCAGCCTAGTTAAAAGTGGAGTGGCAGTTTTTTGTTCTCACTTGTTTAAAAGGAGCTGTTAGTGACATTGAAAGATAATTTTTTGGACTTGTTAAAACAAGACTTAATTTAGATGTCTGCTCAGCAGGTTTTGTTAAATTAATCTAAGCTTTTTTTGGGATGGGTGTACGCGGTAGGTTGTGTGGGTGTTCTGTAATTTCTACCTGCCCCATTACAAAAAAAGGCGTGACTTTATGTACGGATGTAATTCTGGTTTTTGCGAGTTTCATTCTCAACGGGTGATGGGTGAATGAGGTTGGTCGTGTGGGGAATGAGGTTTTTGCTGATTTCAATCTCACCGGATGCTATTGAGTTTGAGTGTAAATAGCTCTTTTTGATCAAGCTGTAGCAGAACTACAAAGAAATCCGAGTGCCCACGTAGTCTTTCGGGACCTCGCCAAACAGTAGGATGACTCTTCCCGTAACCAGAATTATCATGGTTATCAAACGTGGCATTGCTGTTAGCCTTGTGGCGACAACGAAATCTATCGCAACACATGAGAACTAAAATGACAAATCCTGCATCGCGCTATCAAAGTTATCCGCGACATTACCTCATATAGAAAATCCCGACTTACATAATATTTATGTCGGGCAGTTAGCCCACCAGACACAACACCCGTCTGGTCGGAGGATCCTCCCTTTTCTATAAGATAAGGAACTTTACACCCTGTTCCTCATACTCCCCAAAGCCTTTTGAGCTCTATTCCTATGGACAGTGTTGTGGTCGAATTTTTTGGCGCTTTTAAATGCTTTTTTATTTTCTATACTTGCCTACACATTTTTATTTGTGTTTGGCTATAGATCTCTATGCTTGTGTCTAAATGGGTTATTGCATGTAATGGTGTCTTTAACATTGACATTTCTTATGAAATTTGGTTCATGGCCAAAGACCGTTGCATCCGGCCACTGTGTTTTATTTTATTTAAGTAAAAATAGGGTTCCTTTTAGTAATGGTCAGATTTTATTGGTGAGGTTCTTCAGTAAAGTCAGGTGCGTAGTACTCCCAACCGGCGTGCGTGTATGACCAGATGTATGATTGTGGATTAGGCAAGCGGATTATGTAAGTATCATAGCAGGTGGCGTTTTGTGGTTTCTGCGGCCTATCCCCAAAGGGAAAAGGTGTGAATTTATTATTGTATATAAGGCGAAGTAAGACATTCTTAAAGAAAAATTCAAACAAATAGACAGAAAAAAGTCATAATGTAGTGCAAAAAAAATAATCTTATAAAAATCTTATAGAAAAGTTCATCAAAAATAGAAAAGTTCTAACTTCATGAATTATTGTTGCCGCGCTTTAGTTTCTCGAATTTATATAAATTCAACAATAACTGTAGCAAACGCCAACATACCTACAAAGCTGTTTTTACGACAGTTTTTCCTCATAATTATTTCTATCATCTACTAAAATTACTTAATTTTAGTTAATTTTCACCTCCGAAATATTACCTTTTAATAGTATTAAGTTAATTAGGTAGGTACTAGGCAAATTAGAGCTACTTAGTACAATTACCTAATCAACACCTGAAGCTAAACAACCACTACCTATTTAGAGGCAACAAAGTAATTTTGATGCTAAAAGTAACTACCATTGCTAAACATAAATAATTAGAATGTATAATTAAGTAATTTGATATACTGAGTCTAGCTAAAATTATGGAGCATTCTATCAACAAATACATAACTCTACTTTTACGAGCTAGCCCATTACTCACCGTCCACAGGCGCATGGTGGCCGGAAGCCATCTCGTGGCCCCCGACACCCGGAGCGTCTCCCGCGGCGGCAGGGACGAGAGGTTCTGTCCCTCTCAAGTTCCGTCACCTCCTTCGCTAGCATCACTGCTTCGCAGAAGGAGCGCTATCAACTTTATCCGCGACATTAACCTATATAGAAAATCCCGACTGACATTGTGTCGGGCAGTTAGCCCACCAGACACAACACCCGTCTAGTTGAAGGATCCTCCCTTTTCTATGGGGGATGATGAACTTTACACCCTGTTCTTCATACCCCCAAATATGAAACTTTAATTTGCTCTTACTTAGGCTAATTAAAATGTCTACAGAACCCAATAGTTTTAATCTTAGTGTCATCCTTAGCCACATCAAAAACTTACAATAGTCAATTGTCAACCCAGTGCTAAGCGAAGCGTGTAGTACACAAAAATGTAGATAAAAAAGAATAAAAAGTAAAGTCTGATGGATGCAGCGATAATTCCCATTTATAGTTTAGCTTTCTTAGTTCGCACGTTGATAATTAAAGTTTGTAGTACACGCAAGGAATTAAGATGCTTGATTAAAGGAAATGAGTAGATGCCATATTTTTCATAGTTTGCGCTCTGGAAGTTACCCGTCTCGGAAGTTGAGGAAAGATTTTAGATAAATTGTCCCAGTTGTGATACGCTTGGAACGGTGAAAAATGATCACCATCTATACCACAGAACAAGATGAAAAGTGAAACAATTAGTGACTATCGGCCATTAGGCCAATAAAACCTCTTAACAGAAGCTCAAACCAGTTGTTTCATTATGAAACAACTGGTTTGTGCTTCTGATTATAACACAACCTAAGAAAAATCGATCATAAAATTAAATAATATTTTGTTAGCGGATAAAAAAAAGTTTACTATGGGATAAGGCCAGGACAATGATAATGATGTTAACCTTATAAATCATAGTTTTAAAATAAATAAAACTGCAATATTTCTAGCCAATATTCATTCCATTTAATTATACACAACATCAGTAATCAAAATCGGTATTATCAAATCATCTATACACCAAAGCAAAAACAAATATTTTTTATCAGACCCAATACCATGTACTACATGACTAAGCGTGCCGAGAAAAAGAGACAGCCTTATACAGACTCTTCACGTAAGAGAGAGAAAACAACACTTTATTGGAAGCTCACGATCACAGCACAAAGCGTAAAGTGTAACTAATTCGCGGCTGTTTATTTTTGACGGTGATTAAGTGTGCATTGACCTTTATATTTGTGAAAAAAACTATATTTTGTCAGTTTGTTTGTAATATTAAAGTGTAACAGCTACTACATGCTAATTATGTTCATTAATCATGTTGAGAATAAAAGAAATTACACTCGAACAAGCCATCCTTACTAATAATATTAATATTACAAATACGAAAGTAACTCTGTCTGTCGCGCTCCAAAACTACTGAATTGATTTAAATGAAAATAATTTGAAACACAGATAGTCTAAAGTCTGAGAAAGGACCTACACTACTTTTTAATGCGAAAAAAGGTTGTAAGAGGTTGGAAAGGGAGGTTGTAAAAGGAGGTTGAAAAGGGAGGTTGAAAAGGGAGGTTGAAAAGGGAGGATGAAAAGGGAGGTTGAAAAGGGAGGTTGAAAAGGGAGGTTGAAAAGGGAGGTTAAAAAGGGAGGTTGAAAAGGTAGGTTGAAAAGGGAGGTTGAAAAAGGAGGTTGAAAAGGGAGGTTGAAAAGGGAGGATGAAAAGGGAGGTTGAAAAGGGAGGTTGAAAAGGGAGGTTAAAGAGGGAGGTTGAAAAGGTAGGTTGAAAAGGGAGGTTGAAAAAGGAGGTTGAAAAGGGAGGTTGAAAAGGGAGGATGAAAAGGGAGGTTGAAAAGATTAGTTTTATAAAATATGACAATAAAATACGAAATCAATCCCACTACATTAAACAGAAAAAAAGTATAACATTAAAAATTCTTTCATTTGGAATTCGGTTGCGTTCACACACGATTCATTAATATGGCTCAAAACGAATGAATGATTTAATGAACGAATGTGAAATAACCACTTTTCATTAATATCGGACAATATTTTACGTAAGTGGAACCATCCACTTGGTATTTCAACATTGAAGATTGGACGGACAATAATTATTATCAAAAACATTTAAAACATTGTTTAATAACACTTTAAAATATTGTTCAATGATGCGTTTACGTACATTATGGCTTATCATTATACGTATTTTGGAAAATGTAGAAGCTTTTATATGAATCATTTTGTAAAGGAACTATCCAGTGGTGAAGCGATGTGATGCTAAAAATATATCTACTTGCTCTACGTCAAAATGAAATTATTATAAAAATACCTTTTAAGTTTCTACGACAATATGATTAAATCATGATTCAAAAGACACGCGGCGACATCTGTTATCATAAGAACGTTATTATTTTTTAACGATCTGGGAATTGAACCTGGGACCTCATACTCAGCAGTCGTGCTTACCACTTAAACAACAAGGCAATTTTGAAACCAGTTTATTAATTACTCTCAGCAATTCCCAATATCTTTTCTATAATTTAGATACCAGTTAAAATTATCATCTGCCTAGCCTTTTTTAAAATAGTACTAAATAAAACAATTTTAAACATGCCTTACCACGATAACAAAGTAACTATGAAGTTAAGTCATCTCGCCACAATCCTGGCAATAAAAAACCGTTAAAGTTAATTAAAACTAACGTTATCCTGTCTTCACAGTAGGTGTGCCAACAGAGTCTGTGCCAAGACTTACCCGCTCTGTATAGCACTCAATTAATTACTGCTTAATCCGCTAGATATAAGGTTCAAAATGTGTTTTTAGTTCTGGTTTTAAAGAGAAAAGTTAATGAAAAAATACAATTTCAATATTGGTCACGAACTAAACGCGTGTTG
Organism: Diarsia brunnea; assembly: GCA_949774965.1. Taxonomy (NCBI): domain Eukaryota; kingdom Metazoa; phylum Arthropoda; class Insecta; order Lepidoptera; family Noctuidae; genus Diarsia; species Diarsia brunnea. The sequence continues at coordinate 6,690,487 of OX459022.1, forward strand.
AGACAGTTGTTGCGAAGAAAACAAATGATAGAAATGACTGAGAGCATAGCATAGTAAGGGTGGGCCCAATGCGACGATATTTAGGGGAGTCGCGTCGCAAGTAGCATCACTGGAGGTCGTATAGGAGTCCTAATTAGATAACCAAATGGAAATTGTGACATACCTAGTTGAAAAATATAAGATGAAAACGCATGTTTTCATCTCACACTTTCCCAGCATGGTTTGTAATAATTTCGGGTATGATCGCAGAAAATTAATTATCATTTCAGTCATAAGATGTCCACTGCTGGACATAGGCCTCCCCTAGAAGGGGGGGATATGCCATAATTGCCACGCTTGGCAGGCGGGTTAGCGATCGCATGGTTGTTACAAAGGTACAGAGAACGCTGCTCCCCATTCTCTGGTCGCCTTTCCCTTCTGGTCCCTTAGTCGCCTCTTACGACACCCACGGGAAGATATGGGATGGTGCTATTCTTTACGTCCGACACCATACAGAACAGAAAATTAATAAGAATGATTAAAAACATTGATGTTATAGGCGCACGGGATGATATTTTAACTCTCTCGCACAGTCGAAACGATTCTGTTAGGGTGAGCTAAACTAAGATGGAACGGATGTTTGGATGGTGATGGAAAGATGACAAGTATTCAAACGAATAAAAACAGAATTTTATTGTTTTTAAATTAATTTAACAATAATTTATTTTTTTACTGCCTCGTTGGTATAATTGTCACAGGCGAGACTGCTGAGCTGACTACTCATGACCTTATGTCCTGAGATCCATTCCCGAGTCAAGCTAAAGTGTTATTGGGTTTTTCGGAAATCTTCGAATGTATCACCAATGTTAAATCCATCGCTTCGCTTCACCTGTGTAACACCACCTTTATAACACACAGCATTCCACTAACAGTTAGTCACTAAAAACTATGTTAAATATTTATTTCTAAAACCGTATTGTAAGTTAAAACATTCAACAAATACTTCTAAACAAGGTGACATAAAGTTATGCATAAAGTAATGTAAAGTTTTAAGATTGGACGCATTCTTTTGTTTGTTACTCATACAGTCCAAAATAATAAAAATCGATGACGTCAGTGTAAGGAATGGATCTAAGGTCATATACCTACTGTCGAGGCTGCGGGTTGTCCGCAAGGGATACCGAGGCCTCGACATGAAGGGCGAAGAAGGAACATGGGTGGTTTTTAGTCAGTAGAAGTCTGACACTCCCTTTCGCTCTGCCCAAGAGCGGGAGGGGTTATTTGATGATTTCCCACCCCACAAAAAAAAAAAAAAAGGTCATTTACCTATCGTAGTATGTAACCACAGGCGCTCAAGTCAGTTTTTGGTTAAGCCGCGCTTGCCTCGGTTGGTCCGTGGATGGGTGACAATCTAGAAGATGCCCGATCTTTCACCGTGCCTCAGAAAGCTAAGCTGTTGTTCTTGGTCGCATGACAGATTTGTGACAGTTGTTACCAGAAAATCTTAGTTTACAAAGGGTATCGTACTACCAGGGACTAACTGGGTTATGGAGGTCAGATAGGGAATCGCTCTATGTATTAATACTTGTATTCAGTTGCATCCGGTTAGACTGGAAACCAACACCAACATGATTGGGAAAAAGCTAGATAGATGATGAGTACCTACAGAAATTTTGTGGCTTTTCCAACAAACCTCCAAGAAATAGAATTTGTGCAAAAAAATTAAAACCCTTCAAATTTTTAACAAAATCCGATTTAAACAGGGAAATACTATTTGTTATTGTTATAATTACGTAATCTTTCAGATCGCGCGGCACAGCTAGTACAATACATTTTTTACATATCCACCATCATGTTTAGCACTGATAGTATGTCATTTTATCAAAGTCCACTCGACACTGTTCTACTTTCGAAGTAAAGTTTAGAGAATAACACTAGTGGTCAAGAAGGCTTTTGTTAGATTATCAAGTATGTCAAAGGCTTGATTCAGAAAGCCGTCAAGTGTATAGGCCCATTGTTAGGATGTTCCACGCTAGAGCGTCTTGAATGCCCCGTCTTGAATGCAGCTTGGATCTATGAAGTGTCTTATATCATGTAATATTTTCTTGGCTTTCGGACGTTCTTTTAGATGTGACCACAGAAAACCAGCAGGAGCCGAGTGATGAACTGCTTGTCACAGTCCCAATATGCAAGCTGTTTACTTTTTATTTTGATTCGTTCTGTAAATAACGCCATAGATAATTATCGTTGAATTTTTCCATCTTCTTTTTCGGACACCCCTGTTTTCTGATGTCCGCTTTTGGATACCATAGGGAAACTTGTATACTCCATTTATTTATTTTGCAACATAGCATTTGTCCTGTCCGACTCCATTTTAGATGTTCTACGAGTTATTATACCCGTTACTTGACAGCTGTCATGATTAACTTTTAGAACAAATGAGTACGTTTTTGTGTGTGATCACTTGATGAGATTGGCCCATACCTCAGCTAGAAGTGACAAGGAGAAACATCGTGTCGTTTCAGTTGGTTTTCTGAAGACCTTCCCCACTCCACGGCAGAAAACATTCATGATGGCCTCCACAATCTCTTAAAAAAAGTACCATAAATATCTAGAAAAAAGATTCCAAAAAAAAGGTGTAATGTAATGATGTCTCCAAATAAATAAAGCACTTAACAAAACGACTTACTTAACTATTGAAAACTTTGAAGGACTTGCTAACAAAAACAGAATGCTTCCAATAAAAGACGGGCTCTATTGAAAGCACTATAGCCCATAACAAATTGTCAACTAACACACAACTTTACGAAAACACTGCCCGTAAAGGGTGGTTCATACAAAGAGAAAAGAAAAGACTTGGAACTTTTATTTTTGTGAAAATGTTGGAATTTTTCTGACTGACCTGATATTGACAATAAAAGTCAAAACATAGGTTTTAGCAATGGACGGGATCAATATCGCCTCGAATCTTTAGAGAAGCCTAGTGCCAAGAAGTGTCTAATGCCTGGATGGATTTTTGGTAGTACCATGTCTGTGGTCAGAAGAAATGTTAAAATTATAGTTATTATCAGTAGTTAGCCATCGGTAAACCAGTCGACATTCATTATTATTGTCAGTCAATGGCCTATGAGCTCTGACACCAGGTTAGGCACTAACCACACGATATAGAAGAAAGAAGAAGAAAGCATTGGCAGTCTTATTCCGCTCATTGTTGAGTATATAATTAAATAGATGTTCAACAACTAGACCTTCCCCTTGATCTTCTTAATATCATCCAGCCATCAGGCTCTTGGTCTGTCAACACTTCTTGTACCGTCTCTCACTAAGCATTCATTCAAAACAATTCAAATAATAGACCCTGTCAATTAGGAGATTTTCTCGCACCCGAACGGGCGTTTAGGCATGCTAATTATTGGTTTTCCTTCAACTGCATAATTTTGCGAGTGGACAGGCAGTGCCGCATCTTGCATACCTGGATTTTATTCACAGAATTAAAACTACAATAGATAATTTGCGTAACATTTAATGTCATGCATTTGCGCAAAATAATGCCTGATTCTATAACTTACAGGAGATTATCAAAACTGACAATTGTCACATTTAAGGAGTCATTATTGGTTGCCCATTTCACCATGATCATATTATTATTAGATGAATTAATCCCTAGTAACGTAATAACTACAATACCACACTAGTGTGTACAAAGCACAAGTGAACCAAGGTCCGCGTAAGTGCAAAGTTTTGGCACAAAAGTATGCCAGTAAACAATATTGAAGAGTTTTCTTCCATATCGCCTCTTATTCTTTCGTTAGCTTTTGTTCCGAATATGAGTTTTTATGGAAATGGAATAATAATTTAAGTGACATTAAAAGGACATTTTGTAATCATTATGTTCAGATTTGCACTTTCGACCAAATAATCAATAAAGAACATAATTCATAATTTTTTTTATAAAATAGAAGTGTTTACTTTTGTTTTATCAGTGAAGATCTTGAGTAACAATTTATTGTTTCATTTAGTGTCTGTAACTGTTATCGTAAAAATCGAATCAGCGACACTTGGGAGAAATTCCAAAGACATTCCAAAATAATAGGTACATCATACCGAAACAAAAACTTACGAATGGATAACCTCTTCCTTTTGGAAGTCCGTTAAAAATCTGACATCTTCGCCAAAACCTTTCAATAAAAGCCACAATAAAACAGCTTCTAGAAGAAGATTATTTCTTATCAAAACAACAGTTCCTTTTTAATTCCTCACTTAATAATCTTCTACCCTGAACGCTCACCTACCGTTTCTAAAAGCTCTACAAAACAAGATAAATGTAGACGTACTGCGATCCCGTTAATCACCATTAATCACCATGCTATCACCGTATTATCACCGTAGTATCACCGTAATGTCTTTGTATCACTGCTCAATGTTTACGGCGTGTATTTAATGTTAATTCATCACCATCGGTTCGGTTTTATTATCGGGTTTAAAAGCATTGAATTAAAGCACTAGTGTGATAATATTAGAGGGCTTACACATTAACATCTGAAGTTTGTATAAAGTACGCATACTAAAAAAAAAATCTGCTTACTTTATTGTTTTATGGTTGGAACTGTTCTCACCTGATCCTTATTATCATTAACAAAATTAAATCTGGTATTATACATAGTATTTCCAAAAACAGAAAAGCGATGTTTTAAAACACTAACTGCGGTAGTCAAAGATAATTCATGATTACTCGTCACTTAGTAGAGATTTGACATACTTTTGTATGACAAAAGTGTCAAAACCTTTACTAAGTGATGGCCTAAGTAATCGTTTAAGCTCTCTGAGTGCGGCAGTAAATCATTTACTGCATTTATTACTTTAGTTTTACATCAACAATTTATAGGTCAATATAATAAAAATGAATCCTGATTTATTTTACCCAAACATTGTAGTAAAACCAGACACACATTCCAAATATTTTACACTATGTTACGATTGATTGCCAACCCCAGTTTACTTCACAAGAATAAGAAAAAACATAAATTAAGATAGTCACCAACATTTTAAGCTGTCCAAAAGAGAAAAAGGCCAAAAGTTGTGTTATCTTTTCTTTAGAGATAGTTGAAAGTTTTATGACTTTTTAAATCAGATTACATTCGCTTATTCAACTGTATTGTCCCTGATAACTTAGACTTAAAAAAACTTTGAGGTTAGTCCTCATTTTAATTTAAAGACGATTTTCACCCAATTTTATACTCATTTTATTTAGTTTGGTCGAAGTGTCTTGTCAAGTTAACAGCTATCTGAGTTAGCTAGCTAACTTTTTCATAAAATAATTACAGTAAAGAAATTAATTAAGAATCTTTCATAGGTTTCGATGATGAGAGCAATAAGTATTTATAAACTGGTAACTTTGTAGCTAACCTGCAACCGCTAGCCAAAAGAGCTTACAGGTCGAAACATTGGTAGCATAAGTTTAGTGTTAATAGGCTTAGCACAAGAAAAGATGGATGGATTGTGTGAGGAATGATATGAAAGAGTAGAGGAGACTGGAAGAAAAAGACGTGACCTCAAGTAGAATGCGACAAAGGCATGAAGATGACAAGGAAATTAATGAGCCTAAGTTTTCCAATTAATGGAAACAGTGTTTCATTTTGCGAGAGTGAGTGGCCTAGTACCTACACATTCGGTTTAAAGACATTAGTTTTCTCAAAGAACAGATTACAGTTCACTTAAAGAGAAACTTAACTAAATTAACAATCTAAGGTAGGTTTACATTACGACGTTCAAGTCATCCAAGAGACTATACACAATAATCAACACCATATAAAATACAATACAAAACAGTTCATGTAAAAATTATGTTAACAAAACTAAACTATATTTCTTAGACCGTTTTTAAATGTTGGTATCCAAGAAACTGAATCTAGATTTATCTACATAAAATAATATATGGGTTTAAGAACTTACTCCTCATCAAGAATTACCAATAATTCGCTTACTGGGAAACTAAAAAATAACATATTTGAGCGTACAGTAATGTACGTTCATAATAAAAAATAATAAAATATGAGGGTAAGCGATAACAATTACAAAACAAATGAGTCCAGTACTAGCCAATCGGCAATCACCAACCAAGCAAACATGGAAACATTGGTGTTACTAGTCCAATTTTTGCTCTAAAAAATTACCAGTTTCCATTATGTCACTACTTTTCAAGTGTAAATGCTTCTTAAGAATAGCGTGACAAAGAATCCAGTGTGTTGTTTTCATAATTATGACCACTTCTTAATGTTATGTAGTAAAGTGCATCTGATTATGTTTAATTAAATTAATCTTTTGAAGTGGCCGTAATTCAATTAGGGACGTACTTATCGATTGTAAAACGATTATTCGAATGTTAATACGAGTACTGAAATAATTAGAATAATTTGGACTATTGGAATTCAATTGAAATCGTTGCTGGGTAATTTATTTTATGGATACATTTTTATTATGTTTCGTTTAGTTTATTTGCGTACTAGGCACAGTCAGCCTCGAGAAAAAAATACATGATAGCAAGATTTTCAAAATTAATTTCTCACTAACGGCCACGGAGTCTGGATTCGTGCATAGTTAATGGCAATTGGCTCGCCCTCTATTTTATGAGATTTAAACATAACTCTCGAAATAGGTGTTCCTCCGCCAAACCCTTTGTTAGGAAAAAAAAAACAATTATTGCTTTAATGGTAAAAACACATTAGGTAACACTTTTCCTGACCTGCATAACAAACTCTCAGCAGCCGCGCTTACGACCAGTAGAGAGAGTTGTACCTAAAACCTTTTCTAGTTTCTCAATCCAATATTTTAGGTATCCTAGTCTTATTCAACGCGTATAAAACACCTAATACCCCATAAACAGTTTAAAAGGCACATACGGAACCAAAGTTTGTGAGTAAAATGTTTTTATTATGTCGTTACCAATTTATTACGATAATATTTTTATGATTACTCCATTGTTCGCTTGGTTGTAATCCGACTTTTATATCCCTAATGAAATATTACTTGGTCGGAAATTAACTATAAATTTTTTAATTCATTGATTTTTATACACCTGTTTGAGATTTAAAATTTTTGTGTCGATTAATATTCATTTTATCTTCAAATATTTTGGCGTCTTGGCAAAATAACAAAAATAGTATTTTTCCATATGTACGAGTAGGTAACTATCATGAATAGAATAGAGGAAAAAAACATCAACAAAAAAATATTGGTTTTCTACAGACAGGAAACTCAAAAAGAAATCAGCCTTGTTGCCTTTGTATTTTCCCTACTATTTATATTAATCTCGGTAACCTTATACAGCTGAATAGAGATACCAGTATTTTACATGGAGCGACTGCCGACCTGTCCTTCATAACCCAACTTTTTTAACAGATCCTACACATCAAAATTACCACGCGAACAAACTCACGAGCAACTACTAGTGTTGACATAATTTTTCAAATAAGTTATAATTAATTATTTTTGGACATAAATAAGTTTATCTCAAGCATGGACAACATTAGATAGTAGCTGATCAATATTGCCAGTTCCCATGCCAACCAGTATTCCAGTAATATACAAGTATTATAATAAAACTTGATTAGGTAGGTACCTACTGTGACTATCATCTTATACAGGCTGTTACGACATTCTATTTTAATTTTGTATGAAATGTAGGCCCATTTCATTCAAAAATTAAAATAAAATCAATCTTGTCCTGAGGGCAGAGATCTAGGATTTAAGAATCCATGAAATTTACTGCCCATTCTTCTCCATAGAGATCAACGCATTGGAATGAACCACTGTAGTCCCTTCACTGACAGTAGTTATGCTATATGACTGGACTATACCATTTCATATTTTAGCCAAAAACACAAAAGTGTATTTTACGGGTATACTCAGTCAGTTGCTACAGAACGTGAATTATTGTTTTTACCAGTGAATCCAAATAAAAAAAAACCTGTGAAAAAGACTATCAACTATAAAGATTCTTCATACATTTACGATTTATTTAGGCGTTTAGGTTCCTTGGTAAAAACGGCCATCTTGATTCTCGGAACTCAGAACATTGATATTTCTAAAATCCATCAATGAACTGTAATAATGAGATAACCTGAAATAAATGATTTTTTGTAATTCCCGTAGGGTTAGGTGAAGGTGTAAATTATAATAATAGTTAAAACACAACTAGGTACCACAAAAAACACTATATTTTAAAACAGCATTTAGGTTAAGTAGAAAAAACCATTTCCATTTTTTTTTAATATGAACCACCCTGTGCACACCAAAACCGATTCATTAACCGTCTGGACACACCTGCCGCCGTCAACCAATGGGCCCCCACCTCATATACACCACATAAATATTGCCCTTACCTTATCTGATACATCCTATGACGTTATAAGGGACTTGTCAAATTATTTACGGTAAAAAACCGGTTTTTACGAAAAGATCGGTGTACCGTTTTGTTAAGTGATTGTGGAGTGGGAAATAAATTGATTGGTAGTTTAATTAATTAATAAATAGAGATTTTGTTTGTTATTGTTTAAATGATATGATTGAATAAAGTAAACTACAAATGTGATTGCTATAGTATTATTATATTGTAGCTGATTGCCAGTATGCTACTAGGATGGCTACTAACGTATCAACTGGGTTGTGAACTAGTATTCAGCTGCATACGGTTAGATTGGAAGCCCACCCCAAACATAGTTGGAAATAGGTTAGGTAGATGATGAATGATGAACCATCCACTACGATGATGATGATCGTTCTCAATATGTATGATCTCAACATGAATGATGTAATCAAGATTTTGTAATAGTAATAATATATTGATTTAAAAGATTGTCCATGGAGTTTCTTGCCCATTTTTCTCCTTAGAGATCGACGTTTTAGAATAGACAACTACAGTACTTTCGCACGTTATTATGTCTTGTGACTGTGACTGTAGCTACCTACACTGTCTTTGTGTTTCTTTAAGTTAAGAAATTCAGTATTGGTGTTTATGAAATAAATGCTTTGAGTTTGAATTTGAACCAGTAAGCAATTAAAAATAAAATAATACATAATCTTAAACGAACCATTAAAATTTCATCGATAAAAAAAAACAAAAAGGGTAATGGTCTAAATCGGATTTTAGAAATTCATAAAAGCAGTTTTAACATAAGCCAGTAAGCGGATTGCGACAAAGCATTGACTTAAAACCATCTTACATGCTCAAACTCATCAGAAATTCATTTGAAAATAAAAGCGACTGCGCGGCATGGTTAAATAAGGCGGGTGTACAAAGAAAACGGAAGATTTCCCTCTGAAACAATAATGCACAAAGCTAAAGGAGATGCAGGAGTGAGCTTAAGGTAAGGTGAGGTTTTGGATGTGGCATAATTTTTTATTTATTTCAATTTTATGTACCAGCTTCTGCCAGCGTCTTCACCCGCGTGAAAATGACGATTTTCCATACAAACTTTCATCCCCTATTTAACTCCCTTAGGGGTTGAATAACAAAAAATCTTTCCTTATTCCTTGTTTACATTATGAAGGGAACCTCTGTAAACAATTTCAGTTTCCTAGGCTCAAGGGTTTGGGCTGGGCGTTGATGAGTTATTCAGGACTTCTCTTTTTGTTTATAATTATAAATAGATTACATAGAAAGTACCAGCCAAGCTAAAGTAGGACTCGGCTAGCCACGTAGCGCGGATACACCCGGAGAGGTGTACAAAGATTGTCACTCACTGAGTCACTGGACACTCGACGGAGGAAATCGCTGTCGACGTAGACCGCGGCGAAGGTGGTATAACGTTCTAAACTTGTATGTGGGGTGAACATCGTCATAATTATATCGCTCGAAATAGAGCGATTAAGAAGGAGAAATCTGATGTGAACAAAATGGAGATATCCGTCTAAGTACCCGCAAAAATCACTTCGTGTTAAATACTTTCAGGGAGGGTTAGGCAAATGTTACGAGTGCCTCGTTTGCCATATAACAATACTTCAAAGCAATTTCCATATTTAATTGCTACTAAAATACCTCATGATGCCGCAACATATCAATTCATACTCCTTGTCCGCTGAATGTAACAGACATTTGCAAAACGCGCCCGTCCCTGTAGAGTGAACGAGTCCTTTGAGTCCGTATCACCTTAGACGTCCTGTGTCAAACGAACAGGGACTATATATACTGAACCGTAAATACTATTCTACTACTACTGGAGTAACTGGCCAACTAGAATAAATTCTGCATCTTCGTGAAGTGTGACTTACAGTGCCTTACTTATCTACCTTATTAAAATCTATTTTTTGTTTTGCACGATTGTCTCGTTAGTCAACCACAAAATATACACTTGAGCAGATACCAAAATTAATGTCAGAGAAAAATTCAGATTTATGTCACAGTAAAGCACGAGGGCAATCCTACTAATATTATAAATGTGAAAGTTTGTGAGAATGGATGTGTGGATGTTTGTTACTCTTTCACGCAAAAACTACTGAACGGATTTGGATAAAATTTGGTACACAGATAGTTTATAACCTGGATTAACACATAGGATAGTTTTTATCCCGATTTTATCTTCTTTTTTTTTATTTTCGAGTTGTAGCGGGCGAAGCCGCTGGCAACAGCTAGTAATGGCATAATTACCAAAATCCACCCTTCATCTACCATACATCGTAAGGCCAACAAGACACAATATCTGACTATTATACAAAGCGAAGCTGCAGTCACATTTGCAAGGCACAATAACTTGTGAAAGAACTGTAGTTGCCCATTCCAACGCGTAGATCTCTATGGAGAAGAATGGGCAAGAAATTCCATGGAATTTGTGGAAACCAAGCGTGATGTAATTTTTTGTTATTTTTCTGCTATAATCGTGACCTTTATCCTGAAGTACGAGGACTGTACTTCAAAACAAAGGTCTCGCATATACTCGTAAATATAGCAGAAAATGAAACAAATTAATGAGAACATTCGTACCTATTGACCTTTTGTTAATCTGGATTGGAACGTGTTCGACCTTTGAAACTTTTACACGAAAATACCCTGAGGACAATACGACATTCAGCCATAACGATAATATAATGATATAGAATATCTATTTGTGAATGAATCGAATGAAAACGTTAAACGACTATTTTGTTTTAATTTGCCAAAATGTCAATTTTGTTGGATTCTTGACGTGGCAGAACACACGGCACAATAAAACGTTTTTGAATATGATCGATAATAAGGAAAACTACAATCATGCTTGATATTCCCGAAAACTAAGGCCCTCTGCTTTAGTTTTCGGGAAGTTTTTGTACCTAATGATATACCCAGATTTTCCCAGTTCTCCAAGTCTTATGTTTTATGAGGCAAGACTGTTGCCATAAACCGGGAACAGATCCAAACTCCGTTGTTCATCATCATCTGCCTAGCCTTTTCCCAACTATGTTGGGGTTGGCTTCCAGTCTAACCGGATGCAGCTAAATACCAGTATTTTACATGGAGCGACTGCCTATCTGACCTCCACAACCCAGTTAATACTAGGTAATACGATACTCTTTGGTAAGACTGGATGTCAGAATTTCAGGTCACTGACTACCTGTAACGACTGCCAAAGATCTATATATGGCAGCCGGGACCACCAGCTTAACGTGCTTTCCGAGGCACGGAGGAAACTCGCTATGTCGGGCGGTCACTCATCCACAGACCGACCTAGGCAAGCACAGCTTTACCTTAAGATCGACCCGAGTGGCAGTTCTTATTAAGCCACGAGCTCCTCATCCAAACTCCGTTGTTACTACTGAAAAAAAAACTGACTGCAACTCTGCCTAACCATTCGGGGATGACAGTCGAGGTATTATGTTATGATAAGGCTGTTCCAATCAGAATTATAATTTCCACTCAAAATCTCAACAAAGAAAACTGTACCTACGTATTTCATTTAAAGACCTACCTATTCTTTAAAGATCAACAAGATTTTATTTTTATTACCTTTTCATAGAAAAAGGCACAAGCTCCTATAAAGTAAGCTGCGATTCTCGGTACAAAATGCCAGTTGAACGAATATCATATTTCTTTGTGAATTTACTACGTAAACACTAATGATTCTTCAGCTAAAATACGGGATTGTCTTCCATATTTTATCCTAGAAAAACTACTTATTTTTTTTGTAATGGAGAATTAAGAGGGAACCGGGCTAATACGGATATTATGTTATTAAAAACCGGCCAAGTGCATATCGGACCACGCACAATGTAGGGTTCCCTTTTCGTATGTGAACTTACTAAACCGATTAACCACCCTGCCTACCGGCCTCCAAACGATGATTTATATTGTAAAAATAAAAACAAACCTACATTTGCAGTTTTGAGACCTTTGCTCCCATACATTATGTATAGGAAAATATTTCATACAAGTACATTTTATAAGTTGGTCGACTTTTACTCGTAAACTTGTAATGCCTACTTAACTGTGATAGTTTTCCTTTTATTTTTGTTATTATAATGCTACTACTATGACTTTTTGTATCACGGAACACAATATGCTGAATGGAGATCAGTTCCATCTATCTATCCCTAACTACGAATTAGCTACGTTTTCAATGCGGAATACTAGGCGTGGTGGATCTTGCATTCTTGTAAATCGTTTGCATAAGTACAAAAGCATTGATTTAAGTAAATTCCATGTACCTAATGTCCTTGAATGCTGTGCAATAGAATTAGTAATACATAATTTAATAGTGATTTGCATCTACAGACCACCCAAAATCAAGAATGACTGTTTGGAGCTATTTTTTGGTAACTTGAATGGTATCTTACGAAAATGTAGCCTCGGTAATTTAAAGAAAGTAGTTATTTGTGGTGATTTTAATATAGACACTTTGTCACAATCAAAATCATCTAATGGTTTTCAAGCTGTTCTTTTAAACTATGACCTAAAAATTGGAATTCATCAGCCTACACGATTAGCTAGTGGTAAATGCATAGACAATATCATTCATAATATCAGAGGTAGTAAATGTGCAGTACTTGATCTTGCGCTATCTGATCATACTGCCCAAGTGATCAGATGCCCTGTAAAAAAAACTTGTTCCATTAAGCACTGGTATGCTCTTAAGCGCGACTATTGCCAAGAAAACTTTACAAAATTTATTGATTCTTTACGTAATCTTAGTTTTAGTGAAGTCTATCTTCACAACAATCCCGAGGAAGCATTTAACAGCTTCTATGAACTATTTATGCTTTTTCATGACCTTTGTTTCCCTTTAAGGAAAGTGAGAATCACTCTGCGTAAAAAATCCAACTGGATTTCCAAGGGAATTAGGCTCAGTAGTAAGCGTAAAAGAGAAATGTTATGGCAATACAGGCGAGCCCCTACTTCTAAAAATAAACTTTTACTAAAGCAATATACTGCTCGTTTAAAGAAAGTAATAACATTGACCCAAAAATCTCAAAATGATTTTCACATAAATTCAGCCAGAAATAAATCTAAAGCCACTTGAAGCATTATCAATAAAAATAAGATTAACTATCCTAGAGAAAATATACCTGAATATTTGACAATATTAATGATAATAAAATACATGAACCTAGACTAATTTCACAAGCATTTAATGACTATTTTATAGACGAAATTCAACCGAATAATTCTAGTACTTTCTATAAAAATATTGATACTAATTGTAACTCCATATTTATTCCTCCTACTGTACCAGCAGACATAGTGGCTATTATACATTCTTTAAATAATACCAATAGCCATGGATATGATGGCATCATTACAAAAGTGGTCAAACATGTAGCGCCATTAATAGGACCTACTATGAGTTATATCATCAATCTTTGTATTGAATGTGGCCATTTCCCGGACAAATTAAAAATTACTGTTATTAAGCCTATTCACAAAAAAGATGACAAAAGTATCATGGGCAATTATAGACCGATAGCACTTACTCCAATTTTTTCCAAAATTATAGAAAAGGTGATATATAATAGCCTTTCATCATTTTTTGAAAAGCACGATCTCATAGCCAGAGAACAATTTGGTTTCAGGAAGGGTAAATCCATTAATATGGCGATTTACGATTTGATCAAGACAATCGTTTCTAATGTTGATACTAGAACTCCAGTGGCGGCCTTGTTTATGGATATGTCTAAAGCGTTCGACCATGTAGATCATGGTATCCTGCTAAACAAATTGGAGCGTTATGGGATCAGAGGAACGGCACTAAACTTATTCCAATCTTATCTGTCCAATCGCACTCAAATCACAGCGATAAATAGGTTGTGTGCAAGGTCGAAAGTTGAAGGGACATACATGTCACGTCCTAGGAAAACTACTTACGGTGTTCCCCAAGGTAGCATTCTTGGGCCTCCATTATTTAACATCTATATTAATGATATGCCTAAGGCTAGTAAGCACCAGATGGTCTTATTTGCTGATGACAGTACTATTTTATTCTTTAATAATGACATAAGTATTCTTGAAAATGACATAAACGACGATCTTAAAAATATAATAAATTGGTTAATAAGTAATAATCTTAAAATAAATCTTGACAAAACTAAAATAATGACATTTAATCAACGAACAAATAAACCGAAATTGAATATAAAATATGGCAACGTTACAATCTTTGAAAGTGACATCACAAAATTTCTGGGCCTTTACATAGACAATCATTTGACTTGGAAACATCATATCGACGCTTTATCAAAGAAACTAAGTCAATTTGCGTTTGCTTTGTACAAACTATCGAAAGCGGTAAACTGCCTTACAGTACAAGAAGCTTATAAGGCTTATGTTGCTTCTAGTATTAGATATGGAATCATTTTCTGGGGCAACTCCACTGACAGAGACGTTGCTTTTAAAGCTCAAAAGAAATGCTTGCGATCGTTTACCAAGTTACAATCAATTGACAGCTGCAAACCATTGTTTAAGGAACTTAATTTGCTCACTCTACCGTCTATGTACATATTTGAAATGGGAGTGTTTGTTCGCTGTAACCTACATTTTTATGAAAAACTTCGCTCTCGGTGTTATCAGAATACCATTCATGTTACCTCTCATAAAACCGCATTTTTTGGAAAGAGTGTGCTAGGAATGGCCCCAAAAATATATAATAGTATACCAGCAGCTATTAGAAATAAAGAGTGTCTGGGATCCTTTAAAAAGTCTTTATTTAAATTCTTAATAAATAGATGTTACTACTCCATCACTGAGTTTACTAGTGATAAAAAAAGGTACGACAATTCCGACATGCTAATTGACTGATTAAATATGACTGTGTTTATTTATTACAAATCTCCTTACGGACATATAATATTTTAAATTGAATTTTGTATAGTATCTGACATATTTTGAATTGAATTTTTTATTGTAACTGACATATTTTAAATTATTTTATTTTTTATTCTAATCTGTTGACATGCCATTTTAAATGTATTAAATAATTATGTTAATGTAATTTTGTACGCCATATATTGGCAAAACATAGTGCACATATTTAAAAATACTATCTGTAACTACCTATGTTTGACAAAATAAATAATTGATTGATTGATTGATTTTTTCACACGCCCAAACAAAACCCGTATAGGTGGTTTAGGTTGCCACACTTCGAGTCCATCAAAAAGAATCACTTTAAAGCTTAATGTTTCACAAACGAATCCCTAAATCGAAAAAGTGTTTGAGCAAACTCTCAATTTTTTTTAACGACATCCCACGCAATGGACTTTGACTAGATAAAAAAATTATCCCCACTTTAATGTGTACTGGAGAAACCCAAAAAAAAATTATTTTCAATATTTTATTTTAGCATTTTAACGGCGTAACTCATTTGTATATTCAGGCCAAATAACAGCTTTCTAGTCTTTGAGATATAGTGTGGACGGACGGACAGACGGACAGACAGACGGGCATGACGAAACTATAATTGTGTCCATTTTGACTACGGAACCCTCAAAATCAAAAAAGGAAGGGATTGAGTTTCCTACACAGTCCAGAGATAATAAAAGTCTTCTACAAAATAAATCCCTAGGTTACCTATTACCATGACTACGCATGGTTAATAAAATAAAACATTTAAGATTTTTAAAAGTATGGTTCTTGACATTTTCTCTATATTCCTTTCACCCAAATGTAGGTATAATCATGACAAAGGGGTTTAAACTTTTTTGTATGGGGAGCTAGCATATCGACCCACCGCCATTTTATTTATTTTTTGGAAATCGCTGCCCACGGTGAAAGTGGTATGTACAGATATAGGACATTTAGTTAGACGAACAAAAAATGTCCAGTAACATGGGCGTTGATTATTATTACTGATTATTAAAAGAGTGTAGGTATATTACATACTACTAGGAGCACGAGAAAACTATTATTTGCCATAACATAGCGATTATTGCGATACAAAGCGATTTTCTCGTGCGCATAATAATAATTAACCTAGGAACGAAAAGTATATTTTTAATGATTGTCGTTGTACACATTTGTCGATCTTTACCTTCAAATATCTGGGTAACGTGACACTTTGGGGTACCGTGTTACTGGACATTTTTTGTTCGTGTATATGTCTTCTATTCATACATACCACTTTCATCGTGGGCCGCGATTTCGAAAAAAAATCAAAATGGCGGGCAGGTTGATATGGCATATCGGTTCTATCCTCTTTAAATTATGTATTGTATTATCCAACACTGACTAACAACAAAAGTATATTCTCTCTACCAAAGACGTCCCCGTACCAAATCCTTCACACCCAGCTTACCTTACCTACTGAAACCCTCAAAACAAATTCTATAGAATAATCGAAAATTTTCACAAAAAATCTTTTCATAAACTACATAATATAGAAGGCAGGTATTAGAATTATCCACACACAATAACAATACGATAAAAAGACTCCTACAAACATTATTCCTTTTACTTATCTATCTTTATAAAATAAATAAGCATAGCAAAGAGCAAGGATACAATAGATTCAAGAGTTTGCTTCAGTTCGTGTCAAGATAAACATATCTTGCTTATTTTGTATTTCTGTTTTCATTTGTAAACTAGATTTTCTTATGTTTGTTTTGCCATCTCCATATATCTGTGTTGGTACGTGTATTTCTTTGGTGTTGAGAAAATGGAGTATTTGAGTTCTATATTCATCTTTTTTATGGAACGAAGTTCCTTATCGCGCTTTGCAAAAGGGGGCTGGACGGAAAAAATTAAGACCAAAAGTTGTAACGACACTTGTAGTGGAGTGCCGTAAGATTTATACCTCGGAATCCAAGACCGGTCAATAAATCTTCATAAAACCTTTTGGACTGCATTGGTAAAAGCCCAAATAAAGAAGTTAAAAAAAAATTACTGAAACATGACAGGCACAAGGGAAGAAAAAATGTTTAGCGCTAATAAATAATATTTTCACCGTAACTTCTATCTATTATTGGGGGTTTGGGTTTCCGCACTTGGTCCTTAAAGTGGACCATTGTGCGTGAGCCATGTTGGCCGATCACTCTAACCAGCCTACTTCCCTCCAGAAGCAGATCAGACTTCCCGGTCTCCTCAGGGCATCCACAAGGGATCTTGGTGTTCCTAGGGTTTCCTCACGAATCTTGGTAACGCCTGTGCACTCAAGGAGCACATGCGCCACCGTCTCCTCCGCCTCCATGCATGCTCTGCACAGGGGACTGTCTGTGATTCCTAGGGTGTGGAGGTGCTTATTCAGTGAACAGTGTCCAGTGATGGTCCCCGCCACCAGACGCAGGCTATCCCTGTCCAGGCGCAGAAGGCGCCTGGTCAGCTTTATATCCAGGGATGGCATAGCTTCCTTGGATTGCCTACATCCTGGTGTCGAGGTCCACCACCTCTCCGCTTGTATTAGAGTGTGGTCTTTTAGCCAGCTTCTTAGCTGCTTGAAAGGAATGGGCACAATGGGTTCGGGTCCGTAGGGTTTTGTGCTGGATCCTCTTCTGGCAAGTTCGTCAGCCGCATCGTTTCCGAGTGATCCGCTGTGACCTCTAATCCATTGTAGTGTCACCGTGTTGTGATTCAGTACCGTGATTCGTTCTAAGGCCTTGTGGCATTCTAGTATTAGTCTTGACGTGATCTGATTATTTTTTAGGGATTGAAGAACTGAGGCACTGTCGGAGAGTATTCGAATGTTAGTATCCGTAACCTCCCTGGCCTCTATAGCGTGTGCCGCTTGGATAATACCTACACATTCTGCTTGGTAAACAGAGTTGAGCATTCCAAGTGGTTTGGATATCTTAATGTTTAGGTCGTCGGAGAACACCCCGACGCCTGTCCCATCGTTGGTTTTTGATCCATCAGTGTAAATCCTTAGCTCTCTTGTACCTGAGTAGTCACACCACTCTTCAATGAGCTCTACGTTGTAGTGTTTTTGGAAGCAGTGGGTCTTCAGGATTCTGTCGATGGGTGATGTCATCATCGGCTGTTCTTTGATTGCATCTTCTTTGATGCGTGTGTGTTTGATTCTGGAATCATTTCTTAGGGTGCCGGATACTTCGAGTCTGAAAGTTGCTATGGCCGCCTCCTCTCTTACGACGAGGTGTAGGGGAGGTAGCCCCAGCATCACCTGTAAGGCAGCAGTGGGGGAAGTTCTCATGCTGCCGGTGATTGCTACGCAGGCAAATCTTTGTAGTTTCTCGAGATCCTTTTGGGTTGTACTTAAGTTGGTCCTGGGCCACCAGACTAAAGAGCCGTATGTAACGACTGGTCTAATAACTGTGGTGTATAGCCAGTAGGTGATTTTGGGGCTTATGCCCCAATTTCTCCCGAGGAGTCTCTTACATTGCCATAGGGCTATACTGGCTTTTGTGATGATGTAATCAGTGTGTTTTGCCCAGTTCAGCTGTTTGTCCAAATAGATGCCCAGGTACTTGGTTTCAGTTGATAGGCTTAGGGTTGTCCCAAAGAAGCTTGGCAATTGTAACGTTGCCAGCTTCCTTTTCTTTGTGAAGAGGACGAGTTCGGTTTTGGTAGGGTTCACTGCTAGTTTGTATTCTTTGCACCAGTCTTCTACTATTCTTAGAGCTTGGCGCATAAGGTTGCATAGTGTGTTTTCGTGTGTGCCGTTTATTATTATGGTCAGATCATCAGCGTAACCCACCGTGTAGTAGCCTCTGCTATTGAGACGTTTGATGAGGCTGTCTACTACTAGGTTCCATAGAAGTGGCGAGAGGACACCACCCTGGGGGCAGCCCTTCGCCACTATGGCTCTAGTGGTGTCGTTTATCGTAACCTGTACGGCTCTCAGTCTGAGCATGTTTGTGATCCATCCTCGCAGGGTCGGGTCCACACCGTATTCCTCGAGGGCTGCGTTGATGCTATGGAAGATGGTTTTGTCAAAAGCGCCTTCTATGTCAATGAAGACTGCTAGTGAAGAGCATTTGTGGTCCACTGCACATTCGATCTTGGAGATCACACTATGCAGCGCAGTTTCTGTTGATTTTCCTGTGGAGTACGCGTGTTGTTGTTTGTGAAGTGGTTGCTCCCGAAGAGGTCCGTCTCGAATGTGTCGGTCACAGAGTCTCTCGAGGGTTTTCAGTAGGAAGGATGTTAGGCTTATTGGTCTGTACGCCTTGGGTTGTGTGTAGTCTGGTTTGCCTGGTTTAGGGATGAAAATGACTTTCACCTCTCGCCATGCAAGTGGTATATATTTCTGTGCTATGCAGGCTTGGTAGATGACGGTCAGCCATGGCGTTAGAGCGTCTACTCCCCATTGTAGCAGGGCAGGGAGGATCTTGTCTAAGCCTGCGGATTTGTATGGTTTAAACGTATTTATTGCCCATTTTATTCTCTCTGCGGTAACCATGGTGCGGGCTCTGGCCCAGTCTTGGTCACTTGCTGTGTGGGTTGGCTCGTCTGCCCAGGTTCTGTCCTCGGAGAGATGGCAATCTGGGAAGTGGGTTTCCAAAAGAACTTTTCTTGTTTCGTGGTCCGACTTGGTGTATGTGTTGTCTGGGGTTTTCAGCGATCCGAGGGTGCGGTCTTGGTCGGTAGATAGGATCTTTCTCACACGCGCGGCTTCGCTGTTCGATTCAATTTCTACACAGAATTTCCGCCAGGCTGCCCTGCTGGCATTCCTGACTTGTTTTTTGAAGGTGTATTGTGTTTTTTTGTATGAGTCCCAGTCTTCTGGTAGTCTGGAGTTTTTGGCTCTGTTGAATTGTCTGCGCATGGTTTGCCTGAGCTTACTGAGTTCCGCATTCCACCAGGAGTTACCCTTGCTCTTGGTGTTTGGATCTTTTAGTTTGCAGCAGGCGTGATATGCTTCAATTATAAATCCCGAGAGTTTTGTTACGGTGTCTTCAAGTTGTTTGGGGTCTATTAGAATTTGGGGTGTTTTGTGCTGCGTTAGTAGGCAGGCCAACAGCCGTTTGTAGCCGGGTACATTGGTACGGCGTGGGTTGCGTCTAGGTTCGGGTTTTTTTATGTTGGCTACTAGTGAGAAGCGAATCCTTCTATGGTCAGAGCAGGAAGGCTCGTTGGATACGTGCCAGTCAGAGATAAGTTTTGCCGCGCTTTCCGAAGCCAGCGTTAGGTCAATGATCGTTTGTCCGCGCGATGTGACCCAAGTGGGTTCCGAGCCGCGGTTTGCGATGCTAAGGTTAGTTGTGAACAAATATGTGCATAGTACCTCACCTCTAGTGTTGGCTTTGTTGCAACCCCAAAGCGGGTGATGGGCGTTTGAGTCCGTGCAGATGACCAGGCCCAGGTTGTTGTCCTCACAATACGTTACCAGGTCGGCCATCCCTTTTGGTGGGCAGTCTTCATCCTCGCCAGGCATATATACCGAGGCTAGGACGATATCGGGTGCGTCGCCGTCGGTTTTGAGCCTGACGGCTGTTAGGTCTCTGGAACATAATTGCGTGAGTGTGGTGGTGGGTACATCTCTAGGTATGTAGACACATGTTCGTGGTTTATCTGTACCTTTTGTGTCGAGGATCAGCTTACCTCCGATGTTACCAAGGCCGCATACTCTGTTATTACGGATCCACGGCTCTTGGATGAGTGCGAAGCTTCGGGGTTCTGTCTCCAGTGCCCTGCGCAGGCAGGCGGTAGCCGTCTGGCTGTGCTGGAGATTGGTCTGGATGATGTTTAAGGGACGGGATGGGGGCGGCAGTGGGGTGGAATTAGGAGGAGATTGATCCATCGGATGAGTCCCCCCCCTTTTCCAGCCCATGCTGGTCTTCGCTGGGTGCCGGTGATGATGACGAGAGCAGCAGCTCATCTGTCCACCCTGGTGACGAGGTTGGCACCTTTTCGGCGTCGGCATCAGCCATCACCGTCCTGGCCATCTCCTCCTCCAGTTGCGTCATCGTCAGGTCAGGTTCAGTCGGAGCCGGTTTCGTCCGTTCAGCGTCGGTGTTGGTATCGGAGGTGTCGGAGGGTTGGGTGTTGGGGAAGAAACGCACGTATATCGACCCAAGTAGGTACGATATCCGCCGCTCCCTCCCCAAGACCTTTTCGACCTCGTCCGGTGGGATACCTAGGGTTAGGTAGGTCCCGTAGTTCTCACCACCGACCGATGTCGCCCTGTACAGGGACCACCTACCGATGTCGTACCAGGGGTTCTGGCAGGTCAGGACCGTCTGGAGCAGCGTTATCTCTCCATTGTACCGGGGTACGAAGAGCGCCGCTCGGGCCCGTGTCGGTACGTCGGACTGTCTCATGACTGTCAGTGTCGCGTCAGTGTTCGGCAGTCTAACCTTGGGCACATTCTGGGTCAGCCAAGTCAGGGCGTTGTCGTCCTCGCACCACATATGAACCGTGCCATCCGCTACCCTTGGGTAGCCACGGAAGGCCGGGACTTTGGAGGGGTCGGTTCGACACGTTTCCACGATGTGGTCTTCAAGGCTGAGCTTGATGTGCTCACCTTCGTCGGTTGTCAGGTCTCGGGATGGAGGCGAGAGGCAGATCGCTACGGCGAGTCGCGCAGGGATATCCTTTGTGGCCCGCGCGTAGGTTCTCTGCTCCCCTTGAGCGGCCTGGGTTCTGACACGCTTGGCATCCCCCTGGAGCGCACTTGGCGAGGCCGTGTCGTCCGGGCGCTCCCTCTTCGCCGCTCCCTGTCCACTTGGACCCGGTTGCGGTTCTGAGGCGCTTGGCACAATACTCTGTGCCAGGGATACCCGGCGTAGGAATCCAGACCGCTTGCCACGCTTCCTCTGTCGGTGTCGGTCTACGGTCGCCTCGTTGCGGTTCCGGTCGCTTCCTCCGGATGGTCCTGGCGCGGGCAGTGACTTCTCGCGCTGGGTTTCCCCTTCGCGAACTGTTCCTTGCCCGCTCGTTTCCGCGTCCGACTGCTTTTCGCGCTGGGTTTCCCCCTCGCGTGTCTGTAGCCGGTCGCGTACTCCCTTACAACTAACCGTTTGTGCTTCGCGCTGGCTATTGCCCTCGCGGAGTTTGCGCAAACGGTTGTTGAGTTCTCTTTCTCTGTTCCGGATCTTTCCGCGCTTTGTTCTCAAAGCGCGTACTTCGTCCACAGAGATAAAACCAGAACCACCAGATTCTGCTTCCTTTCCCGTCCCGAGAGAGTTCATGTCTCTCAGCCTTGCCTCGATCTTCTCGCGCTGGAGTGCCAGCGCGCGGAGTTCGCTGCTAAGACTGGAGAGTCGGGCTTTGTCGTAGTCGTTGTCAGGGTTGTTTGTCACACTGTTCCGAACGATGCTCTGTTGCCAGGCTCTCGTGGAAGGTGTAGCAGTCGTCAGGGTAATTGGCGCAGGAGTCGCAGCCGTCTTAGGGTCAGTAGGCGCAGAAGTCGCAGCCATATTCGTGTCGTGTGGCGCGTGAGCCGCAGCCGATGCTGTTGGCGCCGAAGCAGCCAGCTGCGCAGAAGGCGCAGTGCTAGGATGCAGATTGGTGCCCCCCCCCAGATTACGGTGGAGGCAGACCGACGAGTCGGTGTGGGATTCCCCGGCATTGCCGGGACCCACCTGGGGAATATTATTTTTTCCTTTCTGCGACATGGTTGTAGGCTGTGTGGGCTTTTTTGGAATTGAGGTTGCCCGTCCTCATGGACCGAAAGGAGAAAAGGGAAAAAAGAGGGAGGGACTGGGCGTAGGATCATGGGAGTGGGGTGTGGGGTTACCCTAGGCCTGGTATTTGGCTTTCGGGGAAAGTACGAGCGCCCGGGGGTTTTTGTTGCGTCTATTTCTTAAGGAATTAGACCAAGAACAGGGTGGCAACCTCGGGAAGGTGAATCCCCCAGACTTGCCTTGAGGATCTACGCGACCGTAGCGCTCCCCCTCAAGACCCCGCCACCCTACCGCCTCTGAGGGAGGCAGTAAGGTAGGCCTGCATCCATGCTACCAAGCAAAGCATAAGCATAGCGTGTCGTTGTGCAAACCGCGAAAGCATAAATACAAGCCCTCCCCGTAACTTTAATGTTAATTTATTAATATTTCGCAAAAAAATAACGAGTTACAACAAAAAAAAAATTAATACGTATCTATCTAATACCTTAATACGAGCAATTCTTGTAATATAGTATAATCTGAATCTCGGATACGGCTCCAATGATTTTCATGAAATTTAGTATGCAGAGGGTTTTGGGGGCGATAAATCGATCAAGCTAGGTTTCATTTAAAAAAAAACACGATTTACCAAAACAACCAAGCAAATTTTGGTCGTCCAGGTACATTTTAACATTATTGGTGTATTGTTGGTGAAGGATTAGTACCGCTGTCACCAAAGCATTCTAAATAAAAAAACCCCTGAGGATGTCTTTCACAATTTAGACACTGCATACATTCCAGTACTAAATAAAACTCGTTTACATTTATTCAAAGTGCCACTTTCAGTTCATTTATAGAACCAAATGAATAGTCATAGAGATGTACTAACGTTTCGGTGTTTCAGTTTTAGGGTAGAATGTCGGTGACTCGCACAAAATAGTATACTTAGGACATCTCTAGCTATCAGGCCACTAGGGTGTAGATAGAAAATAATGTAAGCCTTTGACAGATTGGTTACATTTTAAGAACGGGCCAATAAAAGATGTTGCTCCTGCTACCTTTTTGGAATCAAAGAAAGAGCGAATTTTGGCCAAAATGCAGATAATTTGGTAAAAAACGCAACCTAGTCGTATACGCACCGGATGATACGAAAACTTTGATAAGATGCTTATGGAAACTGAGAACTGTAAAATTAAATAAAGTCAAAACAAAATACACAAATAAAAGGTTAATTTTCCAAACATACCATCATGCATAGCCTTTTTCCCGATCATGTTGGGCTTGGCTGCCAGTCTAGCCGATTGCAGCTGAATACCATTACTTTATATGGAGCGACTGCCTATCTCACCTCCACAAGCCAGTTAGTTCTGGGTAAGACGATTGGGCACGGAAGAAACTCAGTATGTTGTAATGGGTGGTCACCCATCCACGGACTAAACTATGTAAGCACAGCTTAACCTGGTCGACCCAAACATATCAATTCCGTTAAAAGGCTAACTTAACATTCGATCGTGTAAGAACTTTCAGCTTTCCTTCAGCATCACTTCTCTTATAAACAACATCACTTCGACATCTATATAAATCAGTCAGGCTAAACAAACTGGCATCTAGCCAGGGGTTGCAAACTTTTAACATCAGTTAATCTAACACTGTAGAATGTTGGCGGGAATTCAAGATACGTCGTACTTTTTTTTTCAAAATTTGGCACAGGCACGAAATAAAACCAAATACGTTAATTGCTGTGACCTGAATTGGGGCCTCTTTGTATTGTGGCTTTAATTAAAAAAGCAAAAGGAATGAAGGATTAGTCGAAGTGCAATTTTAAATTGCACTGTCATTACACTTAATTGGGGGGTGTGATTTTGGTGTAAGGATTTGAAGAAAGTTTAAATGAGTTTTGAATGTTTCGGAAATAAATGGTTTATAAGTTGCTTCTGAAATGTGATTTTTAAAACTGTATTGAGGAATATACGAAGTAATATAAATAGATAAGCAGAACCAATTTCTTTTCTTTTTTTTTTGTAAAAAAACTGTGTTAGTGACCATGTCAGTTTAAAAACTTATATATTTTGTCCTGTCTGAGACTAATCAACACTTTTTCTTTCATTCTAAAGTAATGATAAAGGAAGAAAAATAGTACAAAATTATAATTTAAAACTTGAATAACCAAATCCTGGCAATAACCCAAGAAAATCCATGGATAAACAAGTGATAAATATCATTCTATCACTTTTCAGCATAAAACTTTCCTCTAACCAAACTAATTATGCAAAACTCCACCGTCTTTTTACACCCGGTAACAGCAACAGTAAAAAACCAGCCAAGTGCGAGTTGGACACGCACACGAAGGGTTCCGTATCTAATCGTATATAAATGTATAAAAACGGCAAAAAATCACGTTTCTTGTATGGGAGCCCCGTTTAAATTATTGTTTTATTTTATACTAATTATTTATTTTAAAGTGAATATAGAACTAAATATTCCGTGAATATTTCAAGCGTCTGCCGGTTGCCGTTATCAATATCGAGCAAAAAAATCACGTTTCTTGTATAGGAGCCCCACTTAAAAAAAATTTTTATTCTATTTTTTAGTATTTGTTGTTATAGCGGCAACAGAAATACATTATCTCTGAAAATTATAACTGTCTAACTATCATGGTTCATGAGATACAGCCTTTTTTTATGGTGGGTGGAAAATCATCAAATAACCCCTCCTGCTCTTGGGCAGAGCGGAAGGGAGTGTCAGACTTCTACTGACTAAAAACCACCCATGTTCCTTCTTAGCCCTTCATGTCGAGGCTGCGGTATCTCTTGCGAACACCCGCAGCCCCGACGGGAACACCCGCAGCCCCGACGGGATGAGATACAGCCTGATGACAGACGAACAGACAGACAGACAAACGCATAAATGAATTCTTAGTCATTGAGTCCCGTTTCACCCTTTGGGTACGGAACCCTAAAAAAAAGCAACAACAGCTTAATTATTGAATAAATCAAATAATTTACCCCCGAGGCAAGAGAAGCTAGTTAAAAATAGAATAGAAAAGGAAAAAGGCAAGTTTTTACCGTTTATTAAGAATTTAGAATAAATTGAGGTCAAATGGCCGCATCTTGGGTCCCTTGAGAAATCATTGGACACCGCAGTTGTATAAAAGATGTACAGATTGTGAATCTTTCTCACCTAGTTATTTTGTTCGTATATTTTAATAATTGATGTGATGGAGACAACCTGAATGGAGCAAGCTTTTGTAAGTTTGTGTTTTTGGGTTTCAAGGAAGATTAAAAGTTGGGAGAAAACCTGCATTTTTTATTTAAATAATTATGGTTTTTTGGTCTTTCTTTCTGTTGTTCCCTTTGCGGATTAACGGTGGATTTTTGGGACATTTTCTTGGTCAAGAACTTTGATCACAAAACGTTTATATAAAGTTTCATAAATTATATATATTTTTGTTGAAGTTCAATGAATTCATTTGAGTTTTAATGAATATTTTTTTTCTTTGGTGGGCGAGAAACCATCAAAATTTAATGACTCCTCCCTCTCTGGGCGGTAGGGAGCGTAAGACTTCTACTGACTAAAAACCACCCATGTTCCTTCTTCGCCCTTCATGTCGAGGCCGCGGTATCCCTTGCGGACAACCCGCAGCCTCGACAGGCGTCGGCCCTTGCGGGCCCCTTCCATGTTGCTGACATCTATTTGAGGCGCGCGTGGAACACGAACGCGCCGTCGACACGGCCTGTCGTCGTCATAAGACTGACGGACGGCGAGCTTACCCATCACTCACCGTCCACAGGCCCGCGTCTACGGTGGCCGGAAGCCATCACGTGGCCCCCGACTCCCGGAGCGCCTCCCGCGGCGGCTGGGACGAGAGGTTCTCTCCCTCTCACGTTCCGCCACCTCCTTCGCTAGCATCACTGCTTCGCAGAAGGAGGCGACGGCGTCTCATTCCTCCTCGCCCCGGACCATGGCTTGCACCAGGGCCGGACGCGAGAGGTCGCCGCCGCCGATCACCGCTACGAGAACACGGCGGGGCTCCGCCCAAGCGGGACACACCTCCACAGTGTGCTCCACCGTGTCCTCCGGCCGATCCTCGCAATGGTGGCATCCGGGCGTTTCCTCCCGCCTGATTCGGTACCTCCCGAAACAACCGTGTCCGGTGAGTACCTGCGTCAGACGGAAGGTGAGGGCGCCGTGGCGCCTCTCCAGCCACTCCTCAAAGAGGGGACTTACCGCCACTATCGTAGCGTGCCCTAGTAGGTTAAGCCTTGCATGCCTAGGTAGGTCCGTGGATTGGTGACTACCCATTAGACACAGAGTTGCCTCCGTACCTCAGAAAACATGTTGAGCCGTTGGTATCGGCTGTTATTTGTA
Source organism: Diarsia brunnea (assembly GCA_949774965.1). Classification (NCBI taxonomy): domain Eukaryota; kingdom Metazoa; phylum Arthropoda; class Insecta; order Lepidoptera; family Noctuidae; genus Diarsia; species Diarsia brunnea. Next base: position 6,717,790 of record OX459022.1, read on the forward strand.
GTTCTTTGGCAGTCAGTGACCCGATAGTCACAACCGACAACCGGTGTAAAACCGGTTGTCGGTTGTGACTTTCGGGGCTTTCAAGGGGTTTTGTGTTAACCAGTTCTGACTGGGTTGGGAAGATAGTCAGGCGCACCTTATAAAATACACGTCCAATATAATTGGGAAAAGACAAGGCCGGTTGATGATGATGAAATTGATCATTGCTAACATATTATTTGTGTTTACAACCCCTGCCCCTGACACAGATGAGATTATTTTATAATTTTATGTATATATTTATATTTTATAACATAATAATTATACATTATTAATGTATGTAGCTACAAGTTTCAAATCTCTTGTTACCACACATTTCATTTTATCCCTCATCACAGAAACTGCCCATTTTAAAACTATAGTCTAGAATAAAAAATAAGCTAGGATCAGGGGTGTCTGTAACACTTTGCATTACATTTTCTGTTAATTCAAAAAGTGTAAGACGTAGTCTGTGGCAACTCTCTGGAGATGTACCTACTCGTAGATGCAAATACGTTTTTGACCACAGAGGTTTATGGAATGGAGTTTTGATACACTTGTGTGTGCATTATTTTTTTTTTTAAGCGTTGCCCATCTCTAGAAATTTCCTCTGTATTGCAGGTGCGATAACTAAGATATAAACTAAAATACGTGAAACACAAAGACCTGAAACAACTAGATAGTCCATACAAATATTTGTTTCGTGCGGGGATTGAACCCGCGATCCGGAGCGTAGCATCAAATCGCTCAGTCAATCTACCAACCGTGCCATTAAAACTCACTCCTTTTCTCCCTGGGGAAAAGCAGAAACTGCAGAACTGCACCTTCTATGATCCTTACTCACGAGTATGAGGTTGAAAGATTATTTGATGGATACAGTAATCTGATCCTATAGGAACACAATAAAATGTGTGTGCTGATTAACGATGCATCTTAGGTACCTATATTTAGTTCATGTTTTGATTGACATTCTTAGATAAAATCTAATTAATTTATAGATTAAATTATTTCAAATCATGCAAACCACTCATTTTTTCTCTAAAAATGCGTATTGTAAAATGAACTACAGTTTCTTTTGTACTCCATTAACTAGTCACTCCGTGTCCTAGACAGGCGGTACCATTTCTGTATTACCTTGTAAATCCTGGGACATAATAATGTTTTAGTACTAGTCAAAAATTAATACATAGTTTTCTAGTATAAAGTTTTATAATGCGCAAAGTTGTTTTACCAACCTGTGTTGTCAGTGGCATCACTGAAGATGTGCAACTGAGCAACATATCCTGACAAAGTGTATGGTAATCATAAGGCCCCTAGCACAAGGCGTATTTTAAATGCGCAGATGACGAGCGTATACACGCTTCAAACGAGATTTGAACGCAATCTCGTAACCTAAGCACAAGGGGCCATCGTCAAACGTGGGTCTGCTGCGCGTATACGCGCAGATACATCGAGACAGACGCGTGTGTGGTGTGAACGCGCTTTCCTCGTCTACCCCTCCTTCAACCCTTTGTACGCGCTTCAAACGAGTTTCTAACGCCGCATTTAAATCTATTAAGGGTGAGACCAAACGAGCGTAATTTTGTGAGTCGTGAGTCGCAGAATTTCGGTCGCAGAAATTCTGCTGCATTAGGTTTCATTAAAAAGTCCTATTTGATTCACACGACGACGCAAAATGAGTTCTTCTGCGCTCATCTGGATCCCAATAGAATTTCTGACGGGCAGAATTTCTGCGACTCACGACTCACAAAATGACGCTCGTTTGGCTTCACTCTAAAACGCAAAAATCTGCATCTACGCGTGTCAGATAGGCCATGTGCTAGGGATTTGAGACGTTCAAATTTTATGCTTCACATCTGAACATGTGAATAGGTAGGACTAGCTATCCACATGTTCCTATTCTTAAAAAATATCAAAGCACTACTCAGATAGAACTGCCTCGTTGGTCTAGTAGTTCAAGTGCGACTGCTGACCAAGGGGTCCTAGATTCGAAACCCAGTTCGGCCAAAGTTTCATTGGTTTTTTCCATCAGGAATTTTGCACTAGCAGCTACAGAGTCTGGATTTGTGCCCGGTTGATGGCAATAGACTCGCCCCCTATTACATGAAACTTAAACATAACTGGTGAAATGTTGGTGTAATATTCGATACTCCTCTGCCCAGCCCTTTGGGGATTACAGGCTTGATGTTAAGTTGTGTTAAGGTGAATGCTCCAACTAGCCCGCGAAATTCAATTTTTTTTGTGTTTTTTGCAATTTGCAGGTCAGTGTTAGTTTGTATGTTGATTAGAATATTGTATACAAGCCTCCAAGTTCATGTTGAACTTGGAGGCTTGTATTGATGATTTTGATGATTATAATTCTGTAAGTACATACGTCTTACAGCCGCAATTAATATTCTAATCAACATACAAACTAACACTGACCTGCAAATTGCAAAAAACGTAAGAAAATTTGAATTTCGCGGGGTGGTTGGAGCATTCACCTTAAGAAAAAGTCTCCAGGTACATGAAAAGGCAGTTAACTCGAGTTTTCTTGTGAAGTTTTAATTTATTTATAAGCTTTTTCAGTCTGGCTATAAAAGACCAACCGGTTTTCCCATGGGGATAAAATACTTGATTAAAAGGCATACTTGAGAGGCATGGTCTCATGGTTCCTTTAAAGGTTTTTATAGAATAAGAACTGCCACTCAGGTCGATCTTTAGGTAAAGCTGTGCTTGCCTAGGTCGGTCTGTGGATGGTGACCGCCCGACATACCGAGTTTCCTCCGTGCCTCGGAAAGCACGTTAAGCTGTTGGTCCCGGCTGCCATATATAGATCTTTGGCAGTCGTTACAGGTAGTCAGTAAACCTGAAAGTCTGACAACCAGTCTTACCAAAGGGTATCGTATTACCCAGTATTAACTGGGTTGTGGAGGTCAGATAGGCAGTCGCTCCATGTAAAATACTGGTATTCAGCTGCATCTGGTTAGACTGGAAGCCGACCCTAACATAGTTGGGAAAAGGCTAGGCAGATGATGATAGAATACTAGCGTGTTCCAGCAGCTTCGCCCGCGTGGAGTTCGATAATTGTCCCAGGGGATCATACTAACGGAATAAGAAGTATCCTTTGTGTTAATCCAGGTTACAAACTATCTGTGTTCTAAATTTCATTCACCATAACAAACATCTACAAACTTACGCATCATCACTACATAGTATAAAACAAAGTCGCTGTCGCTGTCTGTCCGTCCCTATGTATGCTGAAATCTTTAAAACTACGCAATCAAAATCAAAATCAAAAGACATTTATTCAAACTAGGCTGATAATCAGCACTTTCCGAACGTCATAATTTACTTTACTTTACTCATTTACAAGTGACAGTCACCCAAAACGCCCACCATTCGACACTTCCTAGTGTTTTTTGCTGGAAAGAAGAAGTGGCGAAACAAACTCCCCAGCAACACATCTGTCTGTTCGGTTAGAAGAACCAGACTCGATACAATAAAAAGGTGTAACTTAATATTACGGATTATTATTATGGATTTTAAAGCGGTTTTTTTTTAATAGGTAGAGTGATTCAAGAGGAAGGTTTTAGTAGGCATAATATTAAGTAGGAAATAGGATTAGAAGGATCTATGGTGGTTGTGGTTTGCAAAATGAAATCTCATAAGTATGGTTACTGTCATACCGTGGTATCGTGGTATAATCTTGGTAGGAAATATTTTGCAATGTTATTATTCTGATATTCTAATAATGCCCATTTAAACATGTTAGAATAAAAAATTACTGAAACTACTTCGCTGGTTGACTGACATACCTAATTGACTGTTGACCGGGGTGGTCTGGACTTCGATTCCTATATTTAGTAAGATGTTATTCATTTCGAATTTATGTAAAAAATTCTTAGTAGCATCTCGGATACTGGATTTGAGCCCGATTGGTTAATAACCATATAATAACTTACTTTTTCTGATTAACTTACTTACAGTATAAAACTACGAAAAACTTAGAAAACGAGAATTACTTATAATATAATAACATCTTATAATAATCGCTTCTATACTAAGTTATGGAACTATAAAATAAATACACAATATTTCAATTAAAAAAAAAAACATCATATAACCTACTCTTATCTACACTAAAACATAAAATAAACAACATGCTGCGAATTCACTCAAATAGCATGTAAATACTTTATCATCATCATTTCAGCAGGTCATTGGTGAATCTAGTGGAAGTCCTTTCAACGCAACATCTCTTACAGTTCTCGGGAAGTTCGCGAAATTCAAATATTCCTAAGTCATTTGCATTTGCTACTCTTGTACTTCCACTTTAAGAAAAGGCTTTCCTCTCAAACAAACAACACAAAAAACACTCAAAAGCTCAATAAACTGAAACAGCTCAAAAATAATAAGCTGAACAGCGTACTATAACCCTGTCTGGTACATTTTGCACATGTCTGTGTGATAAAATTTAAATTCCTTGCGCTGAGAAACCCATGTGGGCAGTTAACGGCTTGACTTGCAATAGTTCTGTTACTACAGTTTTGGCGGTATAAGGTAGGAGAGATAACAGGCTATGTCCACCACGAGTGCCCAGTGTGTGATGGTAGATGTCACATGTCTTCGAAGTTTTTGGTTCTAAGACATTCCGGTTTCCTCACGATGTTTTCCTTCACCGTTTGGAGTGGTGACTGCCTGGGCAGGGCTTCGAAGCCACGACGTCGGGGTCCTAAGTCGGGGTCGCAACCACTGGTTCTCTGCTGATTTGTGTATGCTCTTCACAAATTTTCTGGTTCAGATGAATCGCCATCCTATCCTAGTGGACACTTTTACCCAGCGGTCACTCTACATGCATTTTAGTCTAGTAGCTTTCTTGGCAACGTCCACAACCCCCGTTTTGGAACGCAGCGTAGTATTTCGAACATTATCTTGTCTTTTAACACCTGGAATGCTGCATTACATTGCCTTTTGGCAAACTCAAAGGCGGACCTTCCGATACTCGGTGAGTGACCAGGTCTGAGCACCGTACACGCACATGTCGATGAGTTTGCGCTTCAGGGATATCAGAAAATCACCCTTCACGTCTTTATATACCAGTAGCTTTTCCAGTCTTTATACTTGCAAATAAATAAAGATATAGCTAAAATCGCTACTCTTATAAACTTCCACCACTTATACACCAAAGACCTTGCTGTAACTACATGCATGGAGAATTGTTAACATAATATATTATATAGGCTACGAGTTAATAACAGTACTGAAGATTATCTCGTTTCATATATACTACACCTCAGGTTAAGCAGAGGTGTTTAATGTAAGTGTATTCTATAGTTGCTATTACTGCTATAATAGATTATTATGATCTTGGGTCTGCTTTATAGCAACAGCAGGTTTAATGTCAGTCGATTAAAGATAGTAGATTTTTGGGGGTCTTTATAATATAGGGTTTTAAGGGATAGCCCTCACCAGGGCTGCGAGTTCGAAAGAGATACCGCGGCTCCGGACATAAAGGAACATGGGTGGTTTTTAGTCAGTAGAAGTCTGACACTCCCTTTCGATCCACCCAGAGTGGGAGGAGTCATTTGATGATTTCACACCCTCCAATAAAAAGGGATAGCCCTCAGCAGACTGACCGGGTGAATTCAGTATTTCATATGAAAAAGAATGACCGGTAAAAAAAATATTTCAGGAACGTTATGGGCATCCACTTTTTTTTCATACGCAGTGTTACCGTAGCAAAACGCACGTAGCGAACGACAAGCGCGACGACGAGTTCGATGAACTCAGTAGCTAGGCAGGAAGTGAAAAATAGTAACTAAAAAAAAATACCGTTTAAAAAGGGCTGTACCTCACACCGTCCATTTTTTTTTAAATTCGTCGAAATAAAAGGCATAAACCTTAAAATTCAATTGAATAGCGCCTTCTTCCCTCAATAACTTCACCTGATGTTTAAGTTTTGTTTTCGACGAAAGTGCATGTATATACGTATTGACACTTGAAAGAACTGAAAACTAACCTCATCAATGATTATTTCAGCTGAAACATGTCCACTGCTGGTCCATAGGCCTTCTCAAAGTGTCGCCACATTGACAGATCCCGCGCATCTCGCATTCAGCGGTTCCCAAATCAAATCAAATCAAATCAAAACTCATTTATTCAAACTAGGCTGATAATCAGCACTTTTCGAACGTCAAAATTTACTTTACTTTACTTATTTACAAGTGACAGTCCCCCAAAACGCCCACCCTTCGACACTTCCTAGTGTTTTTGCTGGAAAGAAGAAGTGGCGGAACAAACTCTCCAGCAACACATCTGTCTGTTTGGTTAGAAGAACCAGACTCGATACAATACTATAGTGTAAGTTAATATTACGATTGACTACAATCAATAATAAAAGGTATATAATAATAAAACATAAAAAAAAAAACATAACATATTATATCAGTAAACTAATTAAAAACCCAGAAACCTTCACCAGGTGATCGAGCCTTCCAACGGAACGTCTACCGGTTGCGGTTGCCACTACAGATTGTTTTGGCCCCATCGGCGATGGCCGATGGCTTTGCTCGCAGAGCTACCATGCCATTCATTCATGAATTGAAGAGAACAAGCCTGATTATTTTAAACTTCTGTAAGTTGCAATACCTATCTATATCACACTCCACTGTTGGAAATTGCTATCAGTTAAATAATTCCTTTTTAATTTGATTGATTGATTAGCGTCGTACAGATAGTGCAGCAGGACCTAAAATGTAAAAATTGGCGTTCAAAAGGCCATCTCCAACAAAGATTATTATGTTCCGCTGATGCATCTCGTTACCAACTCTACTTGGCGGCTAAACACTGAAGAGTTGACCTAATACTAGATCCATATTTCGCCAGTTATGTTTAAGTCCCATGAATCTAATAGGGGGCAAGCCTATTGCCATCAACTTGTTGTCCATTATGTAATAATGTTTTGTGTATATCTTTTGTTGGAGATCCTAAAATAAATAAATATGACGTGTTTTCATTCAACAAAAAGTTGTGAGGAAGATTCTGTTTTGTGCCAGGTTGAGCATTAAAACCCTCCCGGCGGCGGTATCTTTGTCGGCAAAGGAATATAAATACACACATACGAAGTACCTGCCTGACTATAATTTGGCGGACACCCACATCTTAGGACCGGCACACAACAAAGTGATTGGCGGCAAAAAAATTATAGAACTACTTCAAACAAGGTTCTTGCTGTCGGCTCAGTCACTTCTAGCTTTACTCATAGCATTGAACTTTATTTCCTGTACCATATTGTACACGAAAGATACAAATCTATTGTACAATCATCAATATTATCGTCAAGAATAGAGGTCTACCGCGGAAGTGCGGTGTCAGAGAATAAAAATATTGTATGAAAGGGAAACTCTAGTTCATTTCTCTGTGCGTGCGTCAATGCTGCCGTCGCAATGACCAGCCTGTTACGACTAACTTGCTTAAGCTCAACATGGAAGATAGTTTTGTTATAAATAGATATAAAAACTGTTCAACTTACGACTCAAAATGAATTTCATGGTATACGCGTTTCATTATTATTGATTTGCCTCTTCCCTCCAACTGCACTTTCTCTAATACACGATATCTTTTGTTTAAAACAAATCTATTTCTTCTATCTCGAATTGGCTATTCTGTGACCCCTTTTCGGACCGGCCCCAACTTAGGCAGCAAATGCTGATACGAATCACTCACTTGTTCTTATCAATTCTATTTGACGTCAATTTAGTATCCCTCACTTTAACTCCTCTTTTCCAATTTCATTCTCATCTTTCATCAACATCAGCCTATCACATGCCCACTGCAGGGACTCAGGCCTCCACTCTAGGAGAGGGATAAGCTATAATCCACCACGCGGGCCCAGTGCGGTAAGACATGCGGCGTTTCTTCACGATGATATCCTTCACCGTTTTGAGTGCAACGGTGATGGAATAAATTACACAAAGTAATGCGCCTACCTGGGTTCAAACCCACGACTTACTGTTCGTAAGTCGGCGCCGCCACCTCTGGGCCACCGCTGCTGCTCGTCTCATCTCATTCTCATCATTATCACCCATTAAATTGTCTCTTCTATACACACTTAATCTATGTCAGTAGCTACTAATATGTATTTGTAGATAAAAAGCGTGTATGCGGTACGTACGACTACCGCTTCTGAACGTAATTACGTTACGTCATTACGTATTTGATGCGGTCGCGGTGAGGTTTTTTTAGTTTTTTGTACGGGTGTAAGAAAGTTCGGAGTCTTGGATTTATATTTATCATAGAAATATTATTATGAAAGTATGAATGATAAATCATAATCACAAATATTTTTTTCGATAAAAATCTAACTTATATTACCGAAAAATATAAAACTGTTAAAAAAATCTGTCAGACCCGAAAATGCCTTATAGGTGTTATAACAATGGCATTGTCAAATTAAACAAGAACATATTTATATTATATTCATGAAATTAATTTTTTATGAATTTTAAAACTCATGATTTGTGTCCCAGATTGCCACCGTTTCAATATTAAACAAAGTTTTAAAACGTGACAACACCATCTTCGGCTTGTATAATCACAATACAAACGAAATTAAATTTACATTATAAAACAGATTATACCAAATCTCTATATCATCTTAAATTTCGTCCCAAAGCTTCCCAGCCTATTTCTGCAAACCTCGAACAAATAACTTTTTACCACTGATTTCTAAACAATATCTCACATCTAACAAAAACAGCGCTAGAACTTTCGTCTGTCCGTGCATCGGCCACCACAACAGAGTTATTACCTTCCAGATATCCACAATTGAATTAAGATAGTGTCATTAAGTTGGTAAGGCCGAAAGAAAATATCGCCACCACAAAAACTAGTGAGAACTGTGAAGCAAGGATTTAAAGCGTTAGATATACCCTCGTTGTAATGAGGTCACACGTATAAGTGTTTATGTTTGTGACAATCAAAACTGTTAATCAGTCAATAATACCGGTTAAACCTATTTTCACAATAACTAACATTTATTAAGAAACTTATAAGATATGCCAAAAGACGTCTCTTTTGGCATATCTTATAAGTTTCTTATCAGTTTCTTAGTTTCTTATTGAGATAAGACCAAGATACGACCAAGACCAACCGACCAAGATAAGGTCACCTTTCAAAAATATTAATATTCTCCTGCTTTTATCCCAATTTCCTGTACATGTCTTATTCTTCCATATTTCCCTACTACTACACTATATTACTAGTCATCTAAACAGATACCTCCTTTCTTGCCATATTATCATCCTTCACAACGTCCATCCATTGTTTCTTTTGTCTTCCTGTACTGTTATAGCCATCCACATTAATATAAACATCGCATACCCATAACAATGCAACCGATTATCACGCAACTTTTTAGTCACCGGCGCGACTTTCAGACTTCTTCTTGAAAACATAATGTTATGTTAACAAGACAATTGACCTTGCACATCCCGCATGGAATAAAATTTTGTGATTTTTAGTATCAGTACGCAAGACTTAAAAACCTGAATCTCTTTGGTCCAGTAGGGTGAATCTAACGATTCGTGTCTGTGGTAAGAAATATAATGTTTGAACGAATTCTTTAGATGTTATTGAGGAGTTTGTAATTGTGAGTTTTTGGGTATTTCTTGATGTTGGTGTTGTAACTGTAAGCAATGTTTACGGTATTATAAAGTGTCGGTTATATTGATTCAGCACTATCGTTTTTGTTTCGTACTGGCACTGAACAAGTTTCAAGGAGGCGTCAACAAAGTGACATTTTAGCTGCGATGACTATAACTTGCAAAAAAACAGTCATCTTCCCAAAATTCCATTCCCGTAAACTTACTAGAGGCTACTCGCACATCATGAAGTAGGCCCTCAGTATGATTCAGTTGTCACAACTTACATAATGAATGAGGTTTCACCGATAGGATACAAGTACGCCCTTTTTAGACTAAACCTCTAGAAAGACGCAAGTTGGCCATTTCACGGTAAACAAAAAGAAAATCCCTCTTAAAACTATCAAGCACCCTTAACAACTTTAATCGCTTTACCCCATTCTCCAATTATCCCTTACCAGGATCAAAAGCAGCTAAAATATTCACATTTCGAAAAACTATTTTGTTAAAAGCAAACAAACTATCCGGAATCGAGTTAGTAAGCGGAAAATAGTCGATTATCCTCTCGAGTTCGGGACTTTGAACAAAATCAATTATACACTGACGTTAGGGGCTAAAGGGATACGTTTGGTATCGAATCCGTATCGGATGTCTGTCTAATCGAGTGAATTTTAAAGAGTTGGTTCACTGAGTCTGATTTCGAAAAGATTTGGAATGCTGTTTTGTTTTGTAAGTGCATTATTGGTTATAGGGAAACGGGAACAGATAAAATTCGGGATTTTGTAGTAAATATTCATTACTTTTGGTTTACGGATATTTATTTTAAACCAGTCGAATTGGTCGATCTTCAAGGTTGAGCTGCGCTTGACAAGATCAGTCTGTAGATGGGAGACCATCCAGTACAAACTAAGTTTTCTCCATGTCTCTGAAAACATCTCATTTGTAGATAGATCTTTGACAGTTGTTACAGTCACTGGCCCGAAAGTTTGACAACCATACTTAGCAACCATCGTATTACCCAGTACTAACTGGGTTGTGGAGGCCAGATAGGCATGCAGTCGCTCCATGTAAATACTGGTAGTCAGCAGCATCTGGTTAGACTAGAAGCTGACCACAGTAAAGGTAGAAAAGGAATAGGCAGGTGATGTAAGACGGCTGCTAATAAAGCATTAAAGACATTTTGCGTCACTTCGAACACCAAATATTATTTTTTGGTAAGAGATAAAGGCCGATTTAGAATCGGGCTACAAATGTATAGAGTGACAAAAATTACTATTACAAGTGTCAACATGACTTTGCTGCCCACTTTTGCTATCTTTCTTGTTGTCTTTTTCCATATTTGCATATTTCTCTATTAATCGCTTTTCAATGGTTCTCCCGTTTTTAGCTGTAAGCCCTTTCACAAGTGCTTGATCCATCGTTTACTTAGTCACAATCACACTCTAAATATTCCTTCCTCAACTATTTCTGACTTTCTGTGTAACGAATAAAGTCAAAATTCAATCCAATAGTAGCAAATACAAATGCACAATATTACCAAAGACACGTTATCAAACCACAGAACACTCAAACATATATTCCACCTACATTATTATATTCAACACAAATTACATAGTGCTCTCCACTCAACCTAGCCTACTAGTTTCCTGACACAACCATACAACCCACACACATCCCGAGGATGGGGCAATTAAATAATATACATCGATGAACTTGAGGTGTATTCTGAGATTGAATTAATAGCGTTACATAACATAACATCAAGATTATTAATAGTATAGGATAACATAATGCCACGAACTTAGACGTAAGTGTGTAGGAGTGGGGGTTTCACTGGGGATTATGTTTTTGCCTATTCTATTTTTTCTCGGGGTCAAACACTAGGAAGTGAGTGAAGGGTATTAGGGCTACTGATTTATACTTTTTGTTGGGATATCATTAAATGACTCCTCTCGCTTTGAGCGGATCGGTAGGGAGTGTCAGACTTCTACTGACTAAAAAACACCCAATTGTTTGTTCTTAGCCCTTTGTTTCCGAGGCTGCGGTATTTCTTTCGAACAACCAGCAGCCCATCAACCCGCAGCCCTACTGTTTTATACTGTGATCTTAAAAAAAATACTGCAAATTTACTTTTAGATTTTTTTTTAGTTTGCCTGACTGGGATAGAAGCTGTGTAAATGCACATAACACCACACCTGTAATCTCTGAAGGGTGAAGCAAAGGGAGCCTATTGCCATCAACCGCGCACAAATACAGACTCCATGGAGCAGCTGCTACTGAGAAATTCCTAATGAAAAAACCCAATACATTTGGCCCTACCCTGAAATCGAACCAAGTACCTCATGCTCAGCTGTCGCGCTTGCAACCACTCGACCAACGAAGCAGTTACTTTTCAATATATAATATCGTCGCCTTGGAGGGTAATAGAGCTATTCCACAGAAGTACAGTTCCGAGTTATGGACGTTTCAAAAATAAGGGTGCGGGTAAAAACAGTTATTTTAACATAAATCAGTGTCATATTGTAGTAGAGGGTTCAAAATTTTACCCTAGACTATTAAAACGTGTAACTATTGAATGCTATAATTAAAAAATACCAAAATATCATGGTTTTCAAATTATGTGGCTTAGGCCTGTTGACTACTATTTTATGTACAATGTAGTGCTCGTACCGAGTGCTCGTAGTACGGGGTGTAAGTCACTTAACTCTCTTGTCTCGTTGACTTTTTAATCTGATGACATATAAACTAACTAGATAAAAAGGCGTAAGTGGAGTAGAATATTTGAAAATAAATACAAAACAATTAGTTTTTTATTTATCTATACTAATATTATAAAGCTGAAGAGTTTGTTTGTTTGTTTGTTTGTTTGTTTGAACGCGGTAAACTCTGGGACTACTGGTTGGAATAGAAAAACTCTTTTTGTGTCGGATAGTCCATTTATCGAGGAAGGCTTTAGGCTATATAACATCACGCTACGACCAATAGGAGCGGAGCATAAATGAAAAATGTTGCAAAAACTGGAAAAGATATTCCTTTTTGAGAGCTTCCGTTGCGTGCGCTGCGAAAACGGTTTAAGTTACGCAAATACCATGTATGAAAGAATTGTTCCTCTTTAAGGCTGCCTGTCCACAGAAGCGGACCGAGGCTGCGGAGCGGAGAAACGGTTAAATATTAACCAATAGGATTGCTTACTGGGACCGGAGTGAAGATTTTATGCAGTCTAATTGGTTAATTTTTCTCCGTTTCTCCGCTCCGCAGCCTCGCTCCGCTTCTGTGGACAGGCAGCCTAAAAGTTCTAAAAAAAAGTCCGCGACAGCATATGTCTATCTTTTAAGATTGACTCACTGTAACCATTTTTTACTATTAAAATGTAAGGTTAAAAAGAATGATATTTTGCGAAGCTTATTTAACCCATATGGTATTAATCTATATCTAAATAAATGTGTTTGTTAGCACAGAAATTTAATATAGAATATTTGTGCCCTTTACTCTATACAGTTTAAACAAATATCTTAGAAGATATCGCAATGTAACAATATATCCGCGCGACAAAATAATTAAGCGCGCGGCAGTCATTCGGTCCGGTGCGGTAGGTTAGTGGGGATTCTGGCCCCCGGGGACTCCGGAGAAATTCATATTCAAAATATTTACTGCACCATAATGTTTACAAGGTGTTACTGTATATTTAACAGTAAGAGATACCAATAGTAATTCACACTTTAATATAATCTAAACTAATATTATAAAGAGGAAAGATACGATTTTTTGTTTGTTACGATTTAACTCAATTTATGTTGACATTTTGTTATAAGCTATATTATGTGACGCAGACGAAGTTGCATGGGTCAGCTAGTTTTTAATAAAGGGAAACAAATTAAATGAACAGTTAAAAAGTAATATAGAAAAATGTGAAAGTTAAAATAAATTATTCACTTTCTGAGTTATCACTAATTGGTCTTTCTTCCAGATTGTTATACCATGGTTTTCATGATACCCTGAACCTTCAGTGATAAGAATGATGATGAAGATGATGGATGATGAAAGATCTACTACTATACCTATAGTACCTTTTGCGCAGAGATCTTTCAGATCCTTAAGTTTGTTGGCAGGGATATTAAGTTTTTTGTTATAGTGCTTCTGTAAATCTCAACATGGTGTCATAGCAGATTTGCGTAGAGCTCTGCGCTGTATAGTGTATCCATTTTAATAACAGCCAGTTCCAGAGCATGAACAGCAACTTCTAGAAGAGTATGATTTACGCATTGTTCGTAAAAACGAAGCGAGAGAGCATAAAGTTTGTGGCAAAATTCGTACCAAAATAGATCCGGGGTTTGTCGCTTTTGCTATGGACCTGGAAAAAATGTGGCATGAAGGAGTGGGTACTAAAGGTGCATCGGAGATTGCCACTTGCATTTGGATTCATTTATCGTCATTGCCTGTAGAATTAAAAGAAATAACTTTCTTTTCGGACACTGCTTCTGACCAGAACCGGAACACTATTATTGCCGCAATGTTTTTACATGCAGTAACGGTTTTACCAATCGAAACCATCAATCAAAAGTTCATGGAGTCAGGACATTCGGAGATGGAAAGCGATAGTGTTCATTCTGCAATAGAAAACAGAGGGAGGCATGTAGATATCTACACACCAGAGAGCTGGTACACTGTCGCACGTACGGCTAAAACCACCAAGCCCTATTACGAGTACAAGATTAAAGAGTAGACTTATTCTGATTTTTTTGACTTTAAGTCGTATAGTAACATAGTTATCACAAATAAAAATAAAGCAGATACTGGTGATAATATGAACTGGCTGTTATTAAAAATGGATGCAATATCGAAAAGGAAGTCCTAAAACAATATGTTTTAAAAACCAATTAACTGAAGAGAATTTAAATCTTTACCTATAGGTACAGCCCAGAGCTCTGCGCAAATGTGCTGTGATACCATGATGCGATTTACAGAAGCTCTATAACAAAAAAAATTAAATCCCTGCCAATTAACTTAAAGATCTAGTCTAGAATACAGTATTACGATGTCATTATTTTGGAGGTCAAAAGTTCTATGAGCTCTTACAACTATTGACCACTCAATAATTATTTTCTATGACTTGTTTGCTATTCCTTGCTTGACTAAACACAATGAATCTAAGCTGCATACACTTTTTGACTCTTATTAAAACTACACTTACATTTATTGGCAAATTTAAAAATAACCTGCTTACAGTTATGATATCTATTAGATGTGTCGACTAATATAAAGTATGGCTCTTTGTGAGTACGTTAATGCAGTTAACTCCATTTCGCAAAAACTGTGGCTTAGATCTATTGGCCTCCAAGGCGACGATATTATGTATATTATAATGGTACGTAATCACGTCCGTACAGTTTTATAAGCTACATTTTTCCGAAGGACAAACTTTCCCTTAACAAATGAAAAGAGAAATCTTTTCATTTAAAAACTATTTCCACTTGCCAGTATAAAAAAATCACTTTAAAAAAAAAAAACAGAAACTTACAACTAGTTTTACCGCAGCACTATCGAGCTCCATTCGAAAATCGAATACCTACGATACTCGATAACCCTTGAAACGATGCAAGACACTATCGGCCAAAATAACCTGGCCCCTTAATGTAATCAAAATTCTTTTCAGAGCTCCGTTTAAGAGGACAATTGAGGAGCGTGGAGGTTTAATTTACATTGGTGGTTTGATAGAGCAAAAACACTTCATTTACCACCTAAATTTCGGCCAGGTCTTTTTCTATTGTGTTCAGTTTTGCGTGGCAGTAAGTGTAATAGATTCATTTTAAGTTCGAAATTCGAATTGAATATCATATTGCTTGAGTTTTTGGTGGATATTGAATAAGTGATGTTCAAGCTTTTACTTTTTTTAAAAGTGAAGCTTCGTTATAGCGGGTTTATTTTATTTGAAATTTTCTGAGGATTTCAAGTGTAGTTTCAAGTTTTGTTGATAATGGAGGCTGCTTTTTTTTTTAATGTTTTTGTTTGATAAGTGGTACAAAGTTAAGACCTCGTGGCTAAACAATAGCAGCCGCTCGGGTCAATCTTCAGGTTAAGTCGTGCTTGCCTAGGTTGGTCTGTAGATGGGTGACCACCCATTACATACCGAGTTTCCTCCGTGCCTCGGAAAGCACGTTAAGCTGTTGGTTCCTGTTGTCATTTGTGGACCTCTAGCAACAGTAACAGGTAGTATGGTCTTCAGTGAGACGTAAGTGTGCGCTGTTGACGCACTGCTATCTATTCAAAATCAAAAGTCATTAATTCAAACTAGGCTGATAATCAGCACTTTTCGAACGTCAAAATTTACTTTACTTTACTTATTTACAAGTGACAGTCCCCCAAAACGCCCACCCTTTGACACTTCCTAGTGTTTTTGCTGGAAAGAAGAAGTGGCGGAACAAACTCCCCATCAACACATCTGTCTGTTGGTTAAAATAATTGTTAGGTACTTAATAATAAAATTGACGACGGGACTACCTTAGCTTGTTCTTCGGTGTTTGCTCCAGGCCGACTGCGGCAGTCGCGGGCCTGTGCCTCACGAGGCCTGTTCGCGGCTCCCACTGGGCGTACCCAAACTACTCGATATGCGTCTACAACTCAGGCGATGAATCTGCTATACGCCCTAATTGCTCAGGAACCGGATCTAGATCTGTGTATGAGTAGCAGTAAAGCGATGCTTAATTATTGCATACGATTTTTAAGTTAGTGTGTGATGTTGACTTGCTGTACGGTTTGGTGCATCATCATCATCATCACTAATAGTATAAAACAAAGTCGCTTTCTCTGTCCCTATATCCTTATGTATGCTTAAATCTTAAAAACTACAAAACGGATTTTGAAGCGGTTCTTTTTAGTAGATAGAGTGATTCAAGAGGTAGGTTTTAGTATATAATTTGACCGACATTCACGCGGGTGAAGCCGCGGGCATCAGCTAGTAAATAATAAATAAGGTGTAAGTATCATATTTCCGTCGGGGCTGCGGGTTGTTCGCAAGAGATACCGCGGCCTCGACATAAAGGGCTAAGAAGGAACATGGGTGGACTTTAGTCAGTAGAAGTCTGACACTCCCTTTCTAGGCAGATGATAATGAAGTGATTAAAAGTCTTATTAAGTACGATAATTTATATTAAAAATGATAATCAGATACAATTCGAGTTTTTACTAAATTAAAATAAACATCATCTCCCTAATTACATTTAGGTAAGACCCTAATTACCCATCTAAACCCTCTGCAACCTTTACAAGAAAACGATCTAAAAAATAAATGCTCCACCCTCTAAATTAGATCCCTTACCCGTCAGTAATATAACAACTAGTCCCACTATTTCAAGCTGAAGCAGTGAAAGGGTTACATTTCATATTTGTACGCTCGGGCTACAAACATTATGTTTATTCAACCCTTCCTTTGCTCTATGATGTTAGAACTAAAATGGAGCTACTTGGTAGGTAGGTACATAATTTAAAAAACGTTAGTGATTTCCGCGTCTTACTGCTGCACTCAGAAATATTTAATGATTACTTAAGCCGTCACTTAATGCCGCACTCAGAGAGCTTTAATGATTACTTAGGCCATCACTTAGTAAAGGTTTTGACAGTTTTGTCATACAAAAGTATGTCAAATTTACTAAGTGACGGTTAAGTAATCATTAAATATCTCTGAGTATTATGATTTGACACACAAAACCATCACTAAAGTGTCAAAATCTTTACTAAGTAATGGCCTAAGTAATCATTAAAGCTCTCTGAGTGCGGCAGTTAGTAGCGTAAAGGATGATAATAATTTGGTAAGAAAGGAAATGTCTCATGAGATGACGAGTAATGAAGAAGACATCCTGGGTTGACCCTAAATGAATTGGAATAAGGACAAGAGAATGATGATGATGATGAGTTGCAATCATCCGTTGGTTTTAGCTTTTCCTTGCTTGGTTGGTTATAAATACTGTAAATTCTTACTCAGCTGTAAGCAAGTTTGTAGATAGACCATTTGGTGGCAAACCTGCTAAGTCAGCCTTTAAGAGTGACTATTTTTAGGGTTACCACATGATAATAAAGCAGAACCCTAATTAAATATAGTATCGTCCTGTCCGTCTCTGTGTATATAATAATATATAGCTCACATACCTACATATTAAGTAGGTATGTGAGCTATGTGACAGAAATTTTATTTTTCGAATAAATACACAAAAGTTAAGCAACACTAAAAAAGGTCTTCCATTAACACAATGTTACTGGTGCTTGAAAATTGTACATTTTTTGTTACTTGTACCAAACGACGTTTAACAATACACTTTCAAAGAAATAAAGTAAGAATGAAAAGTATTTTGTTATAAATTATTAGAAACTATAATTTTGATTTGTCCTCATTTTGTTTCCGCAGCGCAGGTTGAGGCGCCATGAAAACGCTAAACAGCCGAATATCGAAAAAAAAACACATTTTTGAATTCAGAAAACATCAGTATTAATTTGTTTATGAAAGTAAATATTTGTTTGAAATAATGATGTTTATTTACCACCAACAATAACTACCAACCATAGACCAAGCTTTAATGAGCAAAATATATTTGTAAACATTTTCTACCAAAAACCAGCAAAAGAAAACATCATACAAAATATTATACCACCTACATTAATTCCTACTTCCACGCCCACGACCTTTTCTGCCTAAAATATTAACGTTGGGCTCTCGTATGAAAAACGGTTGAGGCGGCGGGCAGAGCCGCGGGCACAGTATAGCCTCCATTCGTGGTTTCATTAATTAATCATCTACCGTAATTCATGGGAACCGAGTGGTTTTCGTACTTCATAATTCTGTTATTGGAAGTTGATATCCTTTGCTATTTTTGGCAGGAAAAATTGTGGAATTCTTGAAAAAAAGATTAATTATGTTTACTTTTTAAAATTAAATGTGATCCGTATCCCAACATTACAGGTCTTCGTGGCTAAAGTGTAACTACCGCACAGGTTCATTTTCTAGGTTAAGCAGCACTTACCGAGGTTGGTCTTCAGATGGGTGACTAACCATAACATACCGATACTCTTCTGTGCCTCAGAAACCACTGGTCAAACTGTTGGTCACGCCTGTCATTATTGTAGATTTATGCCAGTCGTGCGTTGAAAGTACCTGGGTGACCGGACCTCTGCTGTTCTCAAAATAGACAAAACCAATTTTCACAGATATAAGACCTAGCTAATTCAATGTTTCACCGTCATAAAGCCCCATAATTATGACTAAATTATAGCTCATTTAATTCTATAGGATGTATTGTAATCGCAATTGCTACAGCCAATAATAAAGTTCTGGTTTCAACTCCAAGACCAGAAAACGTAACATCAGTTTTTCCTTAAGCAATTTCTCAGTAGACTTTATAAGGGTTCCGTCCCCGCCATTTGGTTCCGGAATCCTTAAAAAACCCAATCACGTGTTATACTCGATCTTTGAAGTTTGGTTCTCAATTGGAGCTTTGTTACTATGGAGAAAAAAATCCCTTTTAATTTTTTCTTAGCAACAATGTAGGTAATAAAAAAACATACTTTTTTTCCCTAGCAAATATTATACGTCTTCACCGTTTTACTTTCCAAATACTTACGTCATCAATCGAAAATTCCGACAAATTGGCAAGAAAACAAGAATCCCTATTAAAACATATACAACAAAAGAGTTGTTATAACAAAGAAATATTAACAAAAGGTAACACAAATGTTAGGAAGTAGACTTTATCAATGAGTCTGGGGTACAAACGGAATATAAAACGATATTATTTAATCAGCAGCTAAACATCTAATAACCAGTACAAAGGCGACAAGTTACAATGAAGGAATGAGACAAAAGAAGGTTTACATGATGTCTATAGTATAAAATAAAATCTGATTTGACAGAATAAGGATTCACTATTATTATCTACTATTATTCATCATCATCTTCCTGTCCTTGTCCCTTTTTACACGACTGCCCCAAAAAAAGAGTATTAAGTTTTCAGCGTTCATGTATGTATGTATGTATGTTTGTGAGTTTCTTTATTCCACCATATGGACATATTCCGAGTTATGGACGTTTCAAAAATAAGGGTGCGGGTAAAAACAGTTATTTTAACATAAATCAGTGTCATATTGTAGTAGAGGGTTCAAAATTTTACCCTAGACTATTAAAACGTGTAACTATTGAATGCTATAATTAAAAAATACCAAAATATCATGGTTTTCAAATTATGTGGCTTAGGCCTGTTGACTACTATTTTATGTACAATGTAGTGCTCGTACCGAGTGCTCGTAGTACGGGGTGTAAGTCACTTAACTCTCTTGTCTCGTTGACTTTTTAATCTGATGACATATAAACTAACTAGATAAAAAGGCGTAAGTGGAGTAGAATATTTGAAAATAAATACAAAACAATTAGTTTTTTATTTATCTATACTAATATTATAAAGCTGAAGAGTTTGTTTGTTTGTTTGTTTGTTTGTTTGAACGCGGTAAACTCTGGGACTACTGGTTGGAATAGAAAAACTCTTTTTGTGTCGGATAGTCCATTTATCGAGGAAGGCTTTAGGCTATATAACATCACGCTACGACCAATAGGAGCGGAGCATAAATGAAAAATGTTGCAAAAACTGGAAAAGATATTCCTTTTTGAGAGCTTCCGTTGCGTGCGCTGCGAAAACGGTTTAAGTTACGCAAATACCATGTATGAAAGAATTGTTCCTCTTTAAGGCTGCCTGTCCACAGAAGCGGACCGAGGCTGCGGAGCGGAGAAACGGTTAAATATTAACC
The DNA here is from genome assembly GCA_949774965.1 of Diarsia brunnea. NCBI lineage: Eukaryota > Metazoa > Arthropoda > Insecta > Lepidoptera > Noctuidae > Diarsia > Diarsia brunnea. The sequence continues at coordinate 6,738,216 of OX459022.1, forward strand.
AATAGGATTGCTTACTGGGACCGGAGTGAAGATTTTATGCAGTCTAATTGGTTAATTTTTCTCCGTTTCTCCGCTCCGCAGCCTCGCTCCGCTTCTGTGGACAGGCAGCCTAAAAGTTCTAAAAAAAAGTCCGCGACAGCATATGTCTATCTTTTAAGATTGACTCACTGTAACCATTTTTTACTATTAAAATGTAAGGTTAAAAAGAATGATATTTTGCGAAGCTTATTTAACCCATATGGTATTAATCTATATCTAAATAAATGTGTTTGTTAGCACAGAAATTTAATATAGAATATTTGTGCCCTTTACTCTATACAGTTTAAACAAATATCTTAGAAGATATCGCAATGTAACAATATATCCGCGCGACAAAATAATTAAGCGCGCGGCAGTCATTCGGTCCGGTGCGGTAGGTTAGTGGGGATTCTGGCCCCCGGGGACTCCGGAGAAATTCATATTCAAAATATTTACTGCACCATAATGTTTACAAGGTGTTACTGTATATTTAACAGTAAGAGATACCAATAGTAATTCACACTTTAATATAATCTAAACTAATATTATAAAGAGGAAAGATACGATTTTTTGTTTGTTACGATTTAACTCAATTTATGTTGACATTTTGTTATAAGCTATATTATGTGACGCAGACGAAGTTGCATGGGTCAGCTAGTTTTTAATAAAGGGAAACAAATTAAATGAACAGTTAAAAAGTAATATAGAAAAATGTGAAAGTTAAAATAAATTATTCACTTTCTGAGTTATCACTAATTGGTCTTTCTTCCAGATTGTTATACCATGGTTTTCATGATACCCTGAACCTTCAGTGATAAGAATGATGATGAAGATGATGGATGATGAAAGATCTACTACTATACCTATAGTACCTTTTGCGCAGAGATCTTTCAGATCCTTAAGTTTGTTGGCAGGGATATTAAGTTTTTTGTTATAGTGCTTCTGTAAATCTCAACATGGTGTCATAGCAGATTTGCGTAGAGCTCTGCGCTGTATAGTGTATCCATTTTAATAACAGCCAGTTCCAGAGCATGAACAGCAACTTCTAGAAGAGTATGATTTACGCATTGTTCGTAAAAACGAAGCGAGAGAGCATAAAGTTTGTGGCAAAATTCGTACCAAAATAGATCCGGGGTTTGTCGCTTTTGCTATGGACCTGGAAAAAATGTGGCATGAAGGAGTGGGTACTAAAGGTGCATCGGAGATTGCCACTTGCATTTGGATTCATTTATCGTCATTGCCTGTAGAATTAAAAGAAATAACTTTCTTTTCGGACACTGCTTCTGACCAGAACCGGAACACTATTATTGCCGCAATGTTTTTACATGCAGTAACGGTTTTACCAATCGAAACCATCAATCAAAAGTTCATGGAGTCAGGACATTCGGAGATGGAAAGCGATAGTGTTCATTCTGCAATAGAAAACAGAGGGAGGCATGTAGATATCTACACACCAGAGAGCTGGTACACTGTCGCACGTACGGCTAAAACCACCAAGCCCTATTACGAGTACAAGATTAAAGAGTAGACTTATTCTGATTTTTTTGACTTTAAGTCGTATAGTAACATAGTTATCACAAATAAAAATAAAGCAGATACTGGTGATAATATGAACTGGCTGTTATTAAAAATGGATGCAATATCGAAAAGGAAGTCCTAAAACAATATGTTTTAAAAACCAATTAACTGAAGAGAATTTAAATCTTTACCTATAGGTACAGCCCAGAGCTCTGCGCAAATGTGCTGTGATACCATGATGCGATTTACAGAAGCTCTATAACAAAAAAAATTAAATCCCTGCCAATTAACTTAAAGATCTAGTCTAGAATACAGTATTACGATGTCATTATTTTGGAGGTCAAAAGTTCTATGAGCTCTTACAACTATTGACCACTCAATAATTATTTTCTATGACTTGTTTGCTATTCCTTGCTTGACTAAACACAATGAATCTAAGCTGCATACACTTTTTGACTCTTATTAAAACTACACTTACATTTATTGGCAAATTTAAAAATAACCTGCTTACAGTTATGATATCTATTAGATGTGTCGACTAATATAAAGTATGGCTCTTTGTGAGTACGTTAATGCAGTTAACTCCATTTCGCAAAAACTGTGGCTTAGATCTATTGGCCTCCAAGGCGACGATATTATGTATATTATAATGGTACGTAATCACGTCCGTACAGTTTTATAAGCTACATTTTTCCGAAGGACAAACTTTCCCTTAACAAATGAAAAGAGAAATCTTTTCATTTAAAAACTATTTCCACTTGCCAGTATAAAAAAATCACTTTAAAAAAAAAAAACAGAAACTTACAACTAGTTTTACCGCAGCACTATCGAGCTCCATTCGAAAATCGAATACCTACGATACTCGATAACCCTTGAAACGATGCAAGACACTATCGGCCAAAATAACCTGGCCCCTTAATGTAATCAAAATTCTTTTCAGAGCTCCGTTTAAGAGGACAATTGAGGAGCGTGGAGGTTTAATTTACATTGGTGGTTTGATAGAGCAAAAACACTTCATTTACCACCTAAATTTCGGCCAGGTCTTTTTCTATTGTGTTCAGTTTTGCGTGGCAGTAAGTGTAATAGATTCATTTTAAGTTCGAAATTCGAATTGAATATCATATTGCTTGAGTTTTTGGTGGATATTGAATAAGTGATGTTCAAGCTTTTACTTTTTTTAAAAGTGAAGCTTCGTTATAGCGGGTTTATTTTATTTGAAATTTTCTGAGGATTTCAAGTGTAGTTTCAAGTTTTGTTGATAATGGAGGCTGCTTTTTTTTTTAATGTTTTTGTTTGATAAGTGGTACAAAGTTAAGACCTCGTGGCTAAACAATAGCAGCCGCTCGGGTCAATCTTCAGGTTAAGTCGTGCTTGCCTAGGTTGGTCTGTAGATGGGTGACCACCCATTACATACCGAGTTTCCTCCGTGCCTCGGAAAGCACGTTAAGCTGTTGGTTCCTGTTGTCATTTGTGGACCTCTAGCAACAGTAACAGGTAGTATGGTCTTCAGTGAGACGTAAGTGTGCGCTGTTGACGCACTGCTATCTATTCAAAATCAAAAGTCATTAATTCAAACTAGGCTGATAATCAGCACTTTTCGAACGTCAAAATTTACTTTACTTTACTTATTTACAAGTGACAGTCCCCCAAAACGCCCACCCTTTGACACTTCCTAGTGTTTTTGCTGGAAAGAAGAAGTGGCGGAACAAACTCCCCATCAACACATCTGTCTGTTGGTTAAAATAATTGTTAGGTACTTAATAATAAAATTGACGACGGGACTACCTTAGCTTGTTCTTCGGTGTTTGCTCCAGGCCGACTGCGGCAGTCGCGGGCCTGTGCCTCACGAGGCCTGTTCGCGGCTCCCACTGGGCGTACCCAAACTACTCGATATGCGTCTACAACTCAGGCGATGAATCTGCTATACGCCCTAATTGCTCAGGAACCGGATCTAGATCTGTGTATGAGTAGCAGTAAAGCGATGCTTAATTATTGCATACGATTTTTAAGTTAGTGTGTGATGTTGACTTGCTGTACGGTTTGGTGCATCATCATCATCATCACTAATAGTATAAAACAAAGTCGCTTTCTCTGTCCCTATATCCTTATGTATGCTTAAATCTTAAAAACTACAAAACGGATTTTGAAGCGGTTCTTTTTAGTAGATAGAGTGATTCAAGAGGTAGGTTTTAGTATATAATTTGACCGACATTCACGCGGGTGAAGCCGCGGGCATCAGCTAGTAAATAATAAATAAGGTGTAAGTATCATATTTCCGTCGGGGCTGCGGGTTGTTCGCAAGAGATACCGCGGCCTCGACATAAAGGGCTAAGAAGGAACATGGGTGGACTTTAGTCAGTAGAAGTCTGACACTCCCTTTCTAGGCAGATGATAATGAAGTGATTAAAAGTCTTATTAAGTACGATAATTTATATTAAAAATGATAATCAGATACAATTCGAGTTTTTACTAAATTAAAATAAACATCATCTCCCTAATTACATTTAGGTAAGACCCTAATTACCCATCTAAACCCTCTGCAACCTTTACAAGAAAACGATCTAAAAAATAAATGCTCCACCCTCTAAATTAGATCCCTTACCCGTCAGTAATATAACAACTAGTCCCACTATTTCAAGCTGAAGCAGTGAAAGGGTTACATTTCATATTTGTACGCTCGGGCTACAAACATTATGTTTATTCAACCCTTCCTTTGCTCTATGATGTTAGAACTAAAATGGAGCTACTTGGTAGGTAGGTACATAATTTAAAAAACGTTAGTGATTTCCGCGTCTTACTGCTGCACTCAGAAATATTTAATGATTACTTAAGCCGTCACTTAATGCCGCACTCAGAGAGCTTTAATGATTACTTAGGCCATCACTTAGTAAAGGTTTTGACAGTTTTGTCATACAAAAGTATGTCAAATTTACTAAGTGACGGTTAAGTAATCATTAAATATCTCTGAGTATTATGATTTGACACACAAAACCATCACTAAAGTGTCAAAATCTTTACTAAGTAATGGCCTAAGTAATCATTAAAGCTCTCTGAGTGCGGCAGTTAGTAGCGTAAAGGATGATAATAATTTGGTAAGAAAGGAAATGTCTCATGAGATGACGAGTAATGAAGAAGACATCCTGGGTTGACCCTAAATGAATTGGAATAAGGACAAGAGAATGATGATGATGATGAGTTGCAATCATCCGTTGGTTTTAGCTTTTCCTTGCTTGGTTGGTTATAAATACTGTAAATTCTTACTCAGCTGTAAGCAAGTTTGTAGATAGACCATTTGGTGGCAAACCTGCTAAGTCAGCCTTTAAGAGTGACTATTTTTAGGGTTACCACATGATAATAAAGCAGAACCCTAATTAAATATAGTATCGTCCTGTCCGTCTCTGTGTATATAATAATATATAGCTCACATACCTACATATTAAGTAGGTATGTGAGCTATGTGACAGAAATTTTATTTTTCGAATAAATACACAAAAGTTAAGCAACACTAAAAAAGGTCTTCCATTAACACAATGTTACTGGTGCTTGAAAATTGTACATTTTTTGTTACTTGTACCAAACGACGTTTAACAATACACTTTCAAAGAAATAAAGTAAGAATGAAAAGTATTTTGTTATAAATTATTAGAAACTATAATTTTGATTTGTCCTCATTTTGTTTCCGCAGCGCAGGTTGAGGCGCCATGAAAACGCTAAACAGCCGAATATCGAAAAAAAAACACATTTTTGAATTCAGAAAACATCAGTATTAATTTGTTTATGAAAGTAAATATTTGTTTGAAATAATGATGTTTATTTACCACCAACAATAACTACCAACCATAGACCAAGCTTTAATGAGCAAAATATATTTGTAAACATTTTCTACCAAAAACCAGCAAAAGAAAACATCATACAAAATATTATACCACCTACATTAATTCCTACTTCCACGCCCACGACCTTTTCTGCCTAAAATATTAACGTTGGGCTCTCGTATGAAAAACGGTTGAGGCGGCGGGCAGAGCCGCGGGCACAGTATAGCCTCCATTCGTGGTTTCATTAATTAATCATCTACCGTAATTCATGGGAACCGAGTGGTTTTCGTACTTCATAATTCTGTTATTGGAAGTTGATATCCTTTGCTATTTTTGGCAGGAAAAATTGTGGAATTCTTGAAAAAAAGATTAATTATGTTTACTTTTTAAAATTAAATGTGATCCGTATCCCAACATTACAGGTCTTCGTGGCTAAAGTGTAACTACCGCACAGGTTCATTTTCTAGGTTAAGCAGCACTTACCGAGGTTGGTCTTCAGATGGGTGACTAACCATAACATACCGATACTCTTCTGTGCCTCAGAAACCACTGGTCAAACTGTTGGTCACGCCTGTCATTATTGTAGATTTATGCCAGTCGTGCGTTGAAAGTACCTGGGTGACCGGACCTCTGCTGTTCTCAAAATAGACAAAACCAATTTTCACAGATATAAGACCTAGCTAATTCAATGTTTCACCGTCATAAAGCCCCATAATTATGACTAAATTATAGCTCATTTAATTCTATAGGATGTATTGTAATCGCAATTGCTACAGCCAATAATAAAGTTCTGGTTTCAACTCCAAGACCAGAAAACGTAACATCAGTTTTTCCTTAAGCAATTTCTCAGTAGACTTTATAAGGGTTCCGTCCCCGCCATTTGGTTCCGGAATCCTTAAAAAACCCAATCACGTGTTATACTCGATCTTTGAAGTTTGGTTCTCAATTGGAGCTTTGTTACTATGGAGAAAAAAATCCCTTTTAATTTTTTCTTAGCAACAATGTAGGTAATAAAAAAACATACTTTTTTTCCCTAGCAAATATTATACGTCTTCACCGTTTTACTTTCCAAATACTTACGTCATCAATCGAAAATTCCGACAAATTGGCAAGAAAACAAGAATCCCTATTAAAACATATACAACAAAAGAGTTGTTATAACAAAGAAATATTAACAAAAGGTAACACAAATGTTAGGAAGTAGACTTTATCAATGAGTCTGGGGTACAAACGGAATATAAAACGATATTATTTAATCAGCAGCTAAACATCTAATAACCAGTACAAAGGCGACAAGTTACAATGAAGGAATGAGACAAAAGAAGGTTTACATGATGTCTATAGTATAAAATAAAATCTGATTTGACAGAATAAGGATTCACTATTATTATCTACTATTATTCATCATCATCTTCCTGTCCTTGTCCCTTTTTACACGACTGCCCCAAAAAAAGAGTATTAAGTTTTCAGCGTTCATGTATGTATGTATGTATGTTTGTGAGTTTCTTTATTCCACCATAACTTCTAAGTGCCTGAACCGATTTTGATGTATGTGGTATCGTCAGATTCTTTGCGTCATCCCGGGTAACATAGGCTAGAGAAAAAAAAACAAAAAAAAAATCATTTAAAAAATTAAAGAACACGCCTGCCATGTCAAAAACTAAACTAAAACACTCCTTTTTTGGGGCAGTCGTGTAAAAATTAAAAACAAGTCAAATGATTTCAGTGATGACTGAGAACAAGGTCCCGTAAATATATTCGAAAATGGAACACTGAAAACTAAAACTTTGCAGAAAATTGCAGTCGGAGGACAGTTTGCTAGATCAATTATTTACAGGTCCCCCGACTGCAATAAAAGTTTTAGTTTTTCATTTTCAAATACATTTACGGGACCTAGTTCTCAGTCATCACTGAAATCATTTGACTTGTTTTTAATTTTTTAGTTTATATTTTACATTTCATTATTAATGATTATTAAGACAGCGATTATTGGTCCGAAAGTCCAAAATGCCGCCGATTAAATGATTCTGTTTTCAATCTTTGGATCTGCCACCTTACGCTTGACGAGTTGCAGTCTCTCCTCAACGGTCAACCGTTTAGTAGATGATATAGCCAGCCCACTGCCACTTCAGCTTACTTATTCTGTTATAATCCAAGAATACGAGCATTATATTTAGACATACATTTTTTTTTGGAGTGTGTATTGTCATCAAAATGTAACTCCTCCCGCTCTGGGTCAAGTGAAAGGGGGTGTCAGACTTCTACTGACTACATACCACTCATGTTCCTTCTTAGCTCTTTGACCTGGTAGGCGTCAGAAATCCTTCCCAAAGACAATCCAAACTGGATCCACGACCCTCAACTCGACTACGAATTAAATCCAACAGATATAGAAGAAAAAAAACACGCACCAGTGTATTCTACCATGTGTTACGTTACGCCATGACAGATCGCATGATAGCCCTTTGATGTGTTAATATCGCCTATATCCTTTTAGAAACAATCCGGGGATTTTTTGGGTTGTTCAGGGTTGGCAATTTACCGATTTTTGTAAAGAATTTTTGGGGGATAATTTTGTTTTGTATAAAATTTAGGGTAGGTATTACTTTTCAATATTAGCTGTTATTTGACTATTTAGAGACTCGTAAACTGGTGTTTAGGAATACTTTTCACCATAATAGGGTAGTTAACTAAAAAATCTAATTAGTCCGTCAGATAGATTTCCAAAAAATATTGGACACGTATTTTTTCTTTTTACGTAAACAAACAATGAAGACGATACAGTGCTTTGAAAACTCGTGTGACGTCTTATTCTAAGACATTAGTATGATTTTTTTACCGGTAAGTGACGTCACAAACCCCCACTCAAATCTTTGACACGTATTATCTTAGTCAATTTTTATTTGATGAAACAAAAAATACGTATTCAATATTTTTCGATAATCTAACAGACGAGACGCACTAATTAGAATCATATTTTTTTGAGTCAGGAAACATCCCTATTGCTGTGGTGTCAATACAGCACTATTTTTCTATTTGCTTTCTTTACAAAACTTGTAGAATATTTAGAGTTTAATTGTTTTTAGTATGAATGTAGATGGCTATAAGAGTAAAGGTAGACCAAAGAAACGATGTTTGGACTGTGTGAAGTATGTTATGGCTATAAAGAAGGTCACTGCTGAGATGACAAGTAATAGTTAAATATTGAAGAAGAAGACAATGCTCTGCCGACCACAAATGAATTGGGATAATTGCAAGAAAAACATGAATTTTGGTGCCTAAAACATTTTATGTTTTCCTTTTCAATACCTGCTGTTATTTGATAATTTAGAGATTTTTAAGCAGATGTTTAACAAGCTAGAGGGTATAGAGGAAAACCAAGAAAATAAACAACTGTGTATTTTCTAAAATTCGAAGACGATGTTAAAAGTACATGAGTGTTCAGTTTTTTTGGTAAACAAGACTCTAATCTTTGTAGTGTTTCACATAGCAGTGCAAACGGTCCCAAAACGTATGCTTTATTATTTATTCAACTATATTATTAATTTGTTGGGGTGGTAGCCCTAGCCAACCCTAACGTTTGTTGTAAGGTATAATAACGTCTAGGGCTGTATGAGGGCTTTCGTTTGTCTATTGATTCCTGTAATACCAACTCAACTGTTGAGGGCCCTTCAAATCTTCACATATTTCCGTGTGAGGAGGAGTGAGGAATCGTTGTTATTTATCGAATTTCAACGAAATAAGGGCGACTTTACGAATATTAGAGATTAAAGAAAGTATTTAAAGCCCAGCGTTTGTAAAACCAGGTTGAATCTCAACACGAATGATGTAACCTAGATTTTGTAACGATATTTTGATTTAAAAGAGTTGTCTATGGAGTTTCTTGCCCATTGTTCTCCATAGAGATCTACGCTTTGGAATGGATAACTACAGTACCTTCACAAGTTATCATGCCTTGTGACAGTAGCTTCACTACATACACACATAAAACAAAACACACACACAAACATACAACACACACACACAAAACACACACAACACACCACACACACACACACAACACACAACACACTTACATTCAAAAATGCCTGTTATGGTCTAATTGAAATAAATGGTTTGAGTTTGACTTTGCATACATGCTCAGTTGCCCTATCACTATAAAAAAGTTGCTCATTTCCTGGTGGCGGCAAAGTTCTACGACTTGCAATGATTTGTAGCTTAGCCAGCCGATAACAAAGTCGTCGGACACATGACACATAGTCGGCGGCGGTGAGTAGGTAGTTAAAAATCTTAGCTATTGTTTAACCTGACCTTACCTCCGTATGGTGTCGGACGTAAAGAATAGCACCATCCCATCTTCCCGTGGGTGTCGTAAGAGGCGACTAAGGGACTTACCAGAGAATGGGCAGCAGCGTTCTCTGTTCCTTTGTAACAACCATATTGCGATCGCCAACCCGCCTGCCAAGCGTGGCGATTATAGCAAATCCCCCCCCCCCTTCTGGGGGAGGCCTATGTCCAGCAGTGGACGTCTTATGGCTAAAATGATGATGATGAACCTTACATAACCAAGGTGAACGGCTTTAGTTTAATACTCTCTGGGGTCTAAAATGGCCACTTTAGCAAATTATAATAGGATCATAATATGAACGCAGAGTTATTATTACGAATTAATAAATTTTACGAATTTTAAACCCATTGTGGCCATTTTAAACCCCCTGGTATTGTTATTTACTTCCTTCATGTTAAATAGAACTTTCCTATTTTGATACCTGCTAATTTATTTCATAAATGACATAGCATAATCAACCTATAATGTTGAGACCACATAATAATATAATGCCACAGCTGAGACACAGGCTTCCTTTCTACGAGAGGGAAAGGGCTATAATCCACCACGTGAGCCCAGTGTGGGTTTCTAGATGTCTTCGAATTTTTGGGTCGAAGACATGCCCCGATGTTTTCTATCACCGTTTTGAGAGCATATGTGTATTTAATTTCAAAATGCGCATCTTTTAATAATAAATGAACGCCTGCGCTAGTTTGTTACAAATTCAAAATGAACTGCCTGTTTTATTGAGTTCCCAACCGTACACAATTCGCGATAAATTCATTATGTTCACATACATGCATTTGAATGTATCGTGAATCACTCAGAGTGAATTTCTGTTTCAACAAAAACTAGGATTATTCTTCACTAGCTTGTGCCAGCGGCTTCGCCCGCGTGGAGTTCGATAATTGTCCCACGAGATCATACTACCGGGATAAGAAGTATCCGATGTGTTAATCTAGGTTATAAACTATCTGTGTTCTAAATTTCATCCATATCCGTTCAAAAGTATTTGTGTGAAAGAGTGACAAACATCCATCCATACATCCTCACAAACTTTCGCATTTATAATATTAGTAGAATTGACTCAGTCAAAATTAATCAGTGGAATAAACATAAAATAGAACATCACGCCTGTAATCCCCGAAGGGTTAGGCAGAGGTGTACCTAATAGTACACCCACATTAAAATTTGGTCAGTTATGTTTTTTAAGGTCTATGGAGAAGGGGTGGAGTCCATTTCCATCCATCGGTCACCATCATCCATGCTCCGTGGCTGCTACTGAGAATTTTCTGATGGAAAACCCATAGGTAGACACAAACATAAACTCAATAAACAAGTTTTCTAAACTAAAAAATATTTTTCGATACTAACAAGTTATAGGAATATTGTAGACTTACAAACTTCTTATAATAATGAAAATAACAAGTTTGAAGAAAGTCACTTAAATGTTTTAATGAAAATATAAGTATGTATTTAAGTATTTTTCTTCGACCTTTAATAGTTGTTGGTACTGCTATGATTTATTTGCAAATACACACGGATTTATTCGAATCCTTAGAAAACGATATACAAAGATTGGCAAAGCCCTCTGAATTTCAGAAGCGTAAATAAAAAAAAGATGATAATGTGTCCATTGTAACATATCATAACATCACGCTTGTAATCCCCAGCAGGTTATACAGAGGTTTACCTAAATAGTACACCCACATTTCGCCAAAAATGTTTATGAATACATAATGTCATGTAATAGAGGGCGAGCCTATTCCTAACAACCGGCACAAATCCAGACTCCATGGCTTCTACCCAGACATTCCTGATGGAAAAACTCAAAACAGATTGCTCAACATGGAAATAAAACCTAGGATCTTTTTTTTTTTTTTGGCGGGTGGAAAATCATCAAATAACACCTTTCTGGGTAGAGCGAAACATAGAGTCAGACTAAAAACCACCCATGTTCCTTCTTAGCCCTTCATGTCGAGGCCGCGGTATCTCTTGCGAACAACCCGCAGCCCCGACGAGTGAACCTAGGACCTTAAGTTCAGAAGTTGCGTTAGTGACTACTAGAACAACGAGGCAGTATGATTAAGGAACTAGCAAACAAACATGAAAACTTTTATAATCATGAAATTAGTGGGTACAACCTAGAATAATTTAACACTCTCAATAAAATAAGGAAAATATTATACGAATTTCGGAACGACTGTTTCATAATTATAATATTATATTTGTCCTAACTTTAGTTTAGCTAACAGGTATGTTCTGATTAGTTTTGGACCCAAACCAAGCTCTTTTCATGAACTAATCATGACACGATGTCAAATATCAAAAAGGTTCGGCAAGTAATTACAGGACCACGTGCCGCGTAAAAGATACACTAGTTTGGTAAATTATTATCGTAGACGTACTATCGGTATATGAGGAGCTCGTGGCTTAATAAGAACTGCCACTCGGGTCGATCTTTAGGTAAAAGCTGTGCTTGCCTAGGTCGGTCTGTGGATGGGTGACCGCCCGACATACCGAGTTTCCTCCGTGCCTCGGAAAGCACGTTAAGCTGTTGGTCCCGGCTGCCATATATAGATCTTTGGCAGTCGTTACAGGTAGTCAGTGACCTGAAATTCTGACATCCAATCTTACCAAAGAGTATCGTATTACCTAGTATTAACTGGGTTGTGGAGGTCAGATAGGCAGTCGCTCCATGTAAAATACTGGTACTCAGCTGCATCCGGTTAGACTGGAAGCCGACCCCAACATAGTTGGGAAAAGGCTAGGCAGATGATGATGTACTATCGGTATATCCGACGATAATCCGACAACTTACGAAAGAATAAAATAACAGAACGAAATGTCTAGAATGTTGAAACTTTGTGTGTTACTTCACTTGTGCACTATACGACACTATACGACGGAACAACAAATAACTTTTTACCTGCGGCCAAAAGTCTTCCAATGGTTCCGTATGGTGTCGGACGTAAAGAATAGCACATATATTCCTGTGCGTGTCGTAAGCGGCGAATAAGGGACTTACCAGAGAATGGGCAACAGCGTTCTCTGCATAACAATATGACACGTTACACGCAGGCTCTACTGATCAAGTTGGTTGGTTGGTTGAGGGACAGCTAGTACCAGTCACCGTAGGCGCAGGCCTGTGGACGGTGAATAATGGACTTGCTCACCGTGCGTCCGTCCTATGACGATGACAGGCCGTGTCGACGGCGCGTCTCAAATTAAGGGCCGAATCTCGTCGCAAGGGCCGACGCCCGTTGGGGCTGCGGGCTGTTCGCAAGAGATACCGCGGCCTCGACATGAAGGGCTAAGAAGGAACATGGATGGTTTTTAGTCAGTAGAAGTCTGACACTCCCTTTCGCTCTGTCCAAGAGCGGGAGGGGTTACTTGATGATTTTCCAACCGGAAAAAAAAAATGGACCTCATATACAGTATTCGCGCTTGCAACCACTGGACCAAAGAGGCAGTCAACCAAGTCTAAATAAATAGAAATCGACAAATTACGAATATCCGATATTCAATTTCCGTGGTGCTAGGCAATTGGGCTTATCCCAGTTTTATACGTCCCTGTGTACCTATTGACCTTGTTCTGTTCTGTCTCCTGCTGTTATGGAGGGCAGTGGAAATTACGTTTTTCTTACTCCTCCGCTATTCTTTTATGATTAATTTTGTTGCGGGATCCAAGACAGTTAAATCGTTTCTCTGGGACTTCGTCGAGCTTCATTGTCTCGGCGCTTTTCTTGAGGTCGTCACTGTTGATTCTGGCGAACAGGAGTTACAGTGGTTTGGGAATAGTGTGGCGGGCTTGTCCCTTTAAATATAAGAATCACAACATCAACCCTACTAGGGTACTACACCCCAACTAACCAACTTGGTACTTACGAAGGGTACTCGTAACTGACAGACCAATTTGAATGATGACGTAGTCGTACTTGACCTCAAGTGGGTCCTACTGACCCCATGTTTATAGCCAGTAACAGTTCCGTTTACAAGGGACCTTGAAAAGGGATGGAGAGGTAGAAATGTCGATTTATGGTGGACTACTAAGATTAAATTAAATTTTCACTAGTATTTGGTATATTAGGTTTGAAAAAAATGCAGAAAAATATTTAACTATAGTTTTTACACGAGTGTTATGTTTTCAGCGTTCATGTATGTTTATTTGTAAGTTTTAACAAAACTGCCCAAAACAAAATTATGTTATGTTTTCCAACTTGTGATTTTTGTAGGCGTTTGTTTTTTTTTAACATCTACGCCTGCTCGAACCAACCCTCGTGTTAAGCGTCCAGATCGTCCCACCACCTCTTTCGGGGCCAGCCTCAGCGCGATGCTCGTCTTCCGGCAACCATCGTGTGATGATTTTTGGCCTTTTGATTTCTATCAACCAATAAAAGCTGGTAAATATCGTGTTTTTCAGCTAACTAAGAAGCTGCTTACCCTAATGATAAACGAGACAAACCGGGACAGGTAAGTTAAGGTATACAAAATTACGAAAAGATTATCTTTGAAAATAATAGTTCGACAAAGGCGTTATGCCACAGATGATCCTAATAAACTAATAATCCGCCGATTTAATTCAATAGTAACACTTCAACTAACCATCGAAATTCACGCACAAATCACTGAGGGCCTGCCATCACCTCATAAACCAGTATCATTTCAATTGCACTTCAGAGTGAACAAGAAAACGAGATAGCCGTTATATAGCACCATCTCTTTCACCCACAGAAGTAACGTTAAAGTAATAGTTCCCTGCAAGGAGGTGGTACAGGCCCTGGCGTCGGTAACGAGCTAACTCGAATCGAACTTACGGATCGCTTAGAGCCACTTAAGAGTTCAACAGTAGTTCTATAATAGGAAATGTTCGATCCCTACAATTCCGATTTCAATTCGATATGATTGATCAAAGTTCGGCTTGTTATGACTTCGCAAGATTTTCGGCGTATTATGTTTGATTTCGTGTTACTTGATTTTGGAAGTTCGAGTGTAGTGTTGACTTTGGGTGTTATAATGTGCGATGAAATTATGTTGTTGCTAAGTTAATATATTTCTTGAATGTAATTTTGCTGTTTCCACCTACGTCGTGTTGTATGAATCTTTATACGCCCACTGTTAGACATAGACATCCAAAAATAAATATATTCGATTTTCCCCAAAATGAAAAGGTGTATTATTTTAGAACAAAATTTGATTGTTCAAGTGTTTCAATCCCATGTAATAGTGGGCGAGCCTATAACCATTAACCGGCTATTAGATAATGTTTATTTACTAAATGACTTGGTGATCGAACTAAGCCTACGATAGTGCTTGTAACCGCTTAACCAACAAAGTAGTCACCTAATTCTTATTTTAAATTGAAATTGGTAATAAACACTCACACTAGATCAGAGATCGCAACCTGTTCAAATTAGCTCTAATCATCATCATCATCAGCCTACAGCAGATCACTGCTGTAGGCCTAATCAATAGCATGCCACTCAACTCAATTGCCAGTACCTCTCGTCCAGTAAAATTAAGTTAAATTAACTATAGCATAATTGTACAGGCCTTGTTTTTAACTGAAAACTTGACTCAAATTTGATCACACGGGTATTTATTCAGTTTATAACATTATTATTTATTTATTTACATCATTTTCCCAGAGACAGCTGTGGGATGAGCCGCTCTGCAGGTTGGTACGGAATAACCTTATTAATACGTCTACCAATACTGCCGAGCGTGCCCGCCTACTGGTTGTGGGTGAGTGGGAGTCGGGCCTCTGGCTTCAGGCACTAGCGTCACCTAATATAGGCACTATGCTAGGTGACACAACCTTCCGGCTCGCTACATGTTTGCGATTGGGTGCTCCGTGTGGGGCTCCACATCGTTGTCAATGTGGTGAAGTAGTCGACAGCCTCGGACACCATGGCCTTTCCTGCAGTAAGAGCGCAGGTCGAATTGCGCGGCACGCCAGCATTAATGATCTCATCCGACGTGCTCTGGCCACCGCCGGTATGCCTGCTGTTTTGGAACCCAATGGGTTGGCACGCGTCGATGGGAAGAGACCAGATGGTATGACCATAATGCCATGGAAGTTGGGTAGGCCTTTGGTGTGGGACGCAACTTGCGTCGACACCCTTGCGCCATCCCATCTTCCTAGCACGGTGTCCTGTGCCGGGGCGGCTGCTGCAGGTGCTGAAAACCTCAAACGACGCAAATACAACAACTTAATTGGCAGTTATGTGTTTGAGCCGTTTGGGGTTGAAACACTAGGGCCTTGGGGTCCGAGTGCTCACCTAATATTTAAGAAAATTGCCAAGCGGTTGGTCGACTCTTCACGTGACTAGAGGGCTGGCCTGTTCTTTGGCCAAAGAATCAGCATTGCCATCCAACGTGGGAATGCTGCCAGCCTTCTGGGCACTTTTCCTGTTGACAGCGGTGTGGACGAGTTTTTTGACGCCCTGTAATTCTTCTCTTTTTGATACTTGTATATATTTTATTATAATTTTAGTTCTGTAAATTGTAGTTTGTAAATATTCTAAATAATAAATCAGTTTATAACATTCGTAAAAACATCCACCACACTCCAAAAACCCCTAAACGACTTTATATCTCTATAAAAATCCCCATAAGCAATTCTAAACCCCAACACATCATTAGTAAGAAGTACCCTCTCATTTGCCAGTTATACCTGCTTCAAATGCACACAATTTTGTGCCAGTTCCACCTCGGCTCCCTCGTAATGAGAGGACAGATACCTCCCGTCAAAAACCCGCATTCCCTCACAAAGGAAGTACGTAACCTTTTTTAAAAACCTGTTAAAAGTGACCTTTAACAGACTGACCGCTGTAAAACAGCCCTTATCCGAGACCCTTTCTTATCCAACTTGAATTTTTCCATTCGATTTAGCGAACTAAGAATTTGGGACCCATCTTTAAGGTCATTGAATTGAAAGCAAGAAAATTCAATTTATACGAAGCCGCGATGCTTTCAACGAATTTACATATTAAAATAAGAATTGTTTTGGCATAATGTAGGGGACTAAGATGTTTGTTTATTAAATCCGGTTTGGATGTCTTGCGTTTCTTGGATCTAATTAGCTGATCTGCGATATTCAAGATTTCGGATTTGGGTAAAAGGATCGAGAATTGATAAGGTCAAATGCAAGTGCGTCGCTCTGACCTTTCTAAGACACAAAATCTATGAGCAAACACCCTTTGGATTATACTGTGGCTAACGAAGTTTTGGGTAAAGATAAACTTAAATAGGCTTAGGGTATAGAAATTTACATGTCTGATGAAGCAATGAAAGGTACACTTGAATTAAGCTGTCCTATAGAAGCAAAAATGCTTGTATATCACAATAGTGGTACTAAAGCATATCTCACAATTCTTATAGCCGACGTAACCGCCAATTCTCTAACTAACGAGCCATCCAAAGGGGAAGATAACCAGAATTTAACACAAGTACATGAGTTATCCGAGTCGTTTTATGCGTCGTATCCATAAAACGGTGCGATAGTATTCCCTACAATTTTTATGACGTGACTGCCGTCCCTTCCGGTTGGTCCGACCGGTAACATATGGTGTTTATTTAAACACGAGTTTTTGTGTAGTGAGGTAGAAAATTTTCGGTAAAGTTTGAGGAGTAAAATTTTTGTGGAGAAAAGGAGTAGAATATTTAGTTAAGGAAAAAAATGTTATTTAAAACGATGATTAGCTGACATAATTGGGTAGAAAAGTAAATAGCTTTACGAGTTACTCGTTATGCAATGGATGGACAAACCAACCAGCAGTCTAAGCAAGCAGGAGTAAATTGTGAATGAGTAAATGAAATAAGTAGAGGACTACTCCATAACTTAGGATGATCAGTCTTTATGGACAATTACACTACCGAAACAGCACATCAACATGCCAAGACAATAATAACGCAAACTGTTATTGAACGCGATTTAGACAACAAAAGTGCTTATAAATATTTATATTATATTTAGGTTGACTAGTGAAATTCGCCTTTAAAGTCAAAGCATAGATCCTATTGAAACATCAATCTTTAAAAAAAAGATCAAAGGATATTTACGCAAAGGTAACGTATATTTCCAAAACAAAATTTTACTTAGGTACCCGCCCCAAAGACGTATCGCAATAAGATTTTGTTTTTCCTCCTCTCCAAGATAAAAGCATTAAAAGTTAAATAGGTTAAAACAATAAAGAAGAGAATAGATCTCAAACCGGCAAGTCAAACCAAATTCAGCATTTAACATAAAGTGTAGGAAGAAATCAAATATTGTCTCAAGGAAGGCAAATAGAGAGAATCTTGAGAAGTTAAACTTTGCATGAGAATTTTAATCTAAAAGTCAATTAGTTCTACTTGCGATGTTTGTCAGCGTTTAGGAGCATCCGGTGCAAGAAATTGTCCTTGAAGAACTATGAACAGTTTGAGAAACTATGGATATGGAATAAGTAGGATTAGAACAGGCAAACTGTTTCAGGTAGCGCATTTTTTGGTCTTTTATTTTAAGGATCCGCTTTTCATTCGTAGGAAGCGTCACTTAAAACTTAGAAATACAAGATGACTGATAAATTATTTGTTTTATTAATCTAGGTGGGCAACAATCTTCACTCACTCACGCCTGTTGTAAGACCACAGCGGAGGTGGTGTGACGATCTGACCTTATTTGCGCCAGATATTGTACCTTCAGGATAAAGAAGTTTGGAAGGAGAAAGGAAAGGTCCTTGCAGCGTGACACACAAACACGAAAAAAATCTTGGTCGAGTTTATGCTAGAGACTAAGATTGAGGGTAACATGAGGAAGTCTAGATAATTATAGTTGTCTGCAATCAAATGGTGGACAATCAAAGGGTATAATTAATGTCCTATGACAGTGAAAAGCCGTTAAGTTTATTTTTATTACTCTGATCTTGAATTTATCAATAATTTCCTTACAGTAAAAGGGTTACATTACCAATTATTTATTATTGTCTTCATTTAAATTCTGTTTCCGTATCAGTTAGCAATTTAAATAATATTCGGAGAAATCTCCAAATCGTTAAAATCTGCTTCATTATTTTCAACGGAATCTGATTAAATTATCAAAGATTTCAAATTTAATTTTGTTAGCAAGTTAAATTAGCGAAACAGGCTGTCAGGGCTATGAATTGGGGTTAGGACTTCAACAAAAATGATTAAATTAAGCGGTATTTCCAAGGAAAGTACGGGCCGTCGCCCACGTTGACTTATTGAATCGCTGCTATCATGCGTAAGGGAGACAGTTCGTGGGTAAATATTATAATACCAGGTACTCAGATCAATCCCTAGGTTGGTCTGTGGATGCGTGACCACCCATTACATACCGAGTTTCCTCCGTACTTCGGAAAGCACGTTAAGCTGTTGGTTCCTGGTGTCATTTATATCAGACCTGTCATTTATGTCTGACAACCAGTCACACCAAGGGTTATCGTATTAGCCATTACTAACTGGGTTGTCAAGGCTAGGCAGCCGCTTCATGTAAATTACTAGTATTCAACTGCATCTTTGTCGGCACGGTTGGCGCAGTGGCTGAGAGATTGGACTGCTGCGTTGCGTGTCGCGGGTTCGACCCCCGCACTGAACAAATATGTGGCCTACAGATAGTTGTTTCGGGGCTGGGTGTGTATGTGAGAAATTCCTAACATATGTAAGGATAGGCATATATTATCTTCACTGAAATACAAGGAGGTAGAAAAATCAGCCATCATCATCTGCCTTTTCTCAACTATGTTGTGGTCGACTTCCAGTCTTACCGGATGCAGCTGAATACCAGTATTTTACATGGAGCAGAAAGTTCATAGATGAAAATAATTCAGTATATTACTTATCGTGAATGACTTTGTTCTACATTTTCTATTCAGGTATTAATTACATAGACAAAAGTGGTAGGATAGAGACATTCAAAGTAAATATTTTGAACGAGTAACATTGCCATTCAATGCGGCAATGCTGCCAGACTTGGCACGTTTCCGAAACCTCGCTATCTGCAGGAATTCTTGGTAGCTACGGCATAATTACTGTGTTATTTGATTCTTGTAGAAAGAATGGATATCTTTTGTGTGGAGCGACTTCAATGCGCTTTGCTACTCTTAACCTGAATACAAATACAAAATGTTTTATTCACGAAATTTGTTACAAAAATGGGTGGTTGTGTTTGGGGAATCCTTTTAAGCAAATTTTGCCTGTTAGGAGACCCCGCTCTTCCATAGCACAATAATTACAGCAGTAACAAAATATGTGGGTTAAACTTATAGGTACTTAATTTTAATTATAATTACTGACTTTATTATTATTTACTTAATTTTAATTTAATTTAAAAAAGTATTCACTGGTCTACCAATGGATACACCTCTGAGTAACCTTTCGGGGATTACAGGCGTGATGTTATGTAATGTTTATGGCCCTGATCCACGACTCAACAAATGAATAATGGACTGTGGCAGATCTTACAGAAGCCTTCTGGATTGAATGTATTACAAATTAGTTTAATTAATTTACTCCCTTTTAATTTAGTTGTACTTATCTTAATTTCGTTTGAGTAAATACAAATAATTTCAATTATATTAACTTATTGACTCAATTCAATTCTATATACCTAAGGAGAGATTGATATATTACAATTCAAAACAGTTCAATTCAGTACAATATAATTAGAAGTGCCGATGGCCTAAGTTCCATTCGTGAAATGCGGCCTTAATAGAGGGTCCTCACTTGGGATTTTTTTCTAGTAATGTAACAGTTCTGATTTTACCAATGCATTAATAAGGAATGAGAACCAAACATAGCGGTGTGCAACCTGCTACGATACAAGTTGTAATAATAATTTATTTCTCTACAAAATCGAATCTTAGATTGTTCAGACGAATGCTTGCTCACCGAAAGCGTCTTTTTGTAACGACGTGCTCAAAATCTAATATTGGATTGTACGTTACAGGTGAATGCTTCGATGAGGCAGTACCTTAATAAAAGTTGTTGTTTGTCTTTAGTAGGTAATCGTATTTAGTTGCTGCCAATTAAGATGTCAATAGCGGTCATTTATTAAAGTTCTTAACTTTGAAATCCAAAAAATAAGCCTTCTCATGTCTTGAATCGTCTTGTTGACATGTGTCTATCGTAATTTTCAACATTTTTTTTTCTAATGAAAAACGATACAAATGATCCATTTGTTTTGGTTCGTACGAAGAGATATTAGGGAAAGGTCAATGACCGCTATTGCGATCTTAATTGGCAACAACTATAGTAGTAGTTATAGTCTTTAGTAGTAGTGTAGTTTAGATAGCCAGTAATAGTCATTAAACAGACGATGAAGAGGAGGAGTAATAAATAGTATGTGTAAATCAAAGAAATACATAAATTAATATATTTTATTGTAGATCTGCAAAAATAAAAGTCTTATTTAGCACCATATTTTTGGACCAAAACCGAAATCTCTCCTGCTCAGTCACAAAAACAACGTCCAAAATGTAAATACAAAACTTCTCATAATAACCGTTTTCATTTAAAAGAACCGCCATTTTTTGTCACTCAAGAATTGCATTCGAAATTTGAAAAAGAGCGGCGGTAATTTGAAATTCGAATTCGTTCCGTGTCAGTCGACGTTTGGCTCTGCTACAGTTAGCACGTTTTAATGAAGTGCATTTAGCAGATGGCGTAGAAGTAACGAATTTAAATGACTTTGTCTCCCTTCTTCATTAAGAGTTTTTGTCTCTTGAGCTCTTATTTCAACTGTTTCTTTTCCCTTATCTTTGAGATAAAGAAGTTTCATTATCCTTCGACCTTCTTTATTTTATTGCCAACGCCTTTCATAGTGGTAATTAAAGGGAAGATATTTTGTTTGCTTCGTAGACTAAAAGTTTATCCGGCACGATTTACGTTCCTTCTTGTTAACCTTTTTAGATTAACTTTGACTTTTTATGGTTGAGGAAATTCTTCTGGATTGTGTACATTTTAATTTTAGATTTTTTACTGGGAATTTATAATGGTTTAGAACAAAATGTTACACGTGCTACTCACAACAAAGATTATTTATATTTCTGCTGACATCATCAGCCTACATTATCCCAGCGCTGGGCAAAGGCTTTCCCTCATGGAGTATACTTATTTCCCTTCAATTTCTATGGTGCTGGATGGATTGTTGGCTTTGTACAGGACCGTCCACCATAGGGATGTTTACTGACTAAAAAAAATATGATTCTAATTAGTCCGTCTGTTAGATTATCGAAAAATATTGGATACGTATTTTTTGTTTTTACCGGTAAAAAAAGTCATACTAATGTCTTAGAATATGACGTCACACGAGTTTTCAAAGCACTGTATCGTCTTCATTGTTTGTTTACGCGAAAAAAGAAAAAATACGTGTCCAATATTTTTTTGGAAATCTATCTGACGGACTAATTAGATGTTTTTAGTTAACTACCCTATTCTTTTCATGTTCTTTTATAAATGAAATGAGTGAGTGATTAAGACCCAAATTATACAAGTTCTAGCCCTTGTAGACACTTGAGGGTATGGTGGTAGTGTAAAGTAAAGTAGTAAAGTAAAAATTTATTTGCATAAATTGTAGGTACATAAAATAAGCTGGAATAACAATATAGATGAGCCTTGTACAATCTACCTAATATAAGGCATGCAAATTTTTAAACATTAACTAAAATTAAACAAACCATAAAGTAAAGTGTAATGGCGGTGATCTTGTGTGACAAAAAGTATCTATGTTTAATAGTAAAACATTTTCTCGAAATTACTATCTCATACTCGTAATTACGGTAACAGCTGATTCTAATGTTATCATTACCTGGTTTTATAGGAATTTGACTTCTAGGAACCTCACCACGATCAGCTATTATTGCTTGTAATCAATCTTTATAGAGTTATTCAAAAATTCAGAACAAAATAATAGGGGTTGTTTGAAGGAATAGGTACAGACGACAGCACATCGAGCTACCGAAACTATCAAATTTTCCCAATCCACCTTGAACCTCAATAGATTCAAGGCGGATTGGGAAAGGGCACACCACGACAGTGGTGGTAAGTCCCCCCTGTGAGGAGTGGCTTGAGTGGCGCCACGGCGCCCTCACCTTCCGTCTGACCGGACAAGGTTGTTTCGGGAGGTACCTGCACCGAATCAGGCGGGAGGAAACATCCGGATGTCGCCATTGTGAGGATCGGCCGGAGGACATGGTGGAGCACACCGTGGAGGTCTGCCCCGCTTGGGCGGAGCCCCGCCGTGTTCTCGTAGCGGCAATCGGCGGCGGCGACTTCTCGCGCCCGGCCCTGGTGCAAAAAAAAGGTGGATTGGGCAAATTTGATAGTTTCTAAAAAGTAAAAGCATTTTTTTTTTTAATATTAGCTTATTGTGTCCCACTGCTGGGCAAAGGCCTTCCCCAATCCATTCCAACTCTCCCGGTGTTGTGCCTTCTCTGGCCAATCAGTCAGGAATGAGTACAAATCGTCACGCCAGCGTTTCTTGGGCCTGCCCCGGTGACGACGACCGCCTTCAGGCACCCACTGTGTGACAATTTTGGCCCATCTGTCCCCCCATCCTGAAAATGTGACCCACCCAGTCTTGTCTCAGAAAATCTATTAAATAACTACAGATTATAGCTATAATTACAGATTATACCAGAAATGCTGGTGCCTGTTTGCCTTTTTTTTTTTGGTGGGTGGGCAGAGCGCAAGGGAGTGTCAGACTTCTACTGACTAAAAACCACCCATGTTCCTTGTTAGGTCTTGTGCCGAGGGCGCGGTATCTCTTTCGAACAACCCGCAGCCCCGACGGGGTGCCTGTATACCTTCTTTGTAAATCATAATAATTTAAAGCTATTTTACTTTTACCTGTCATAAGTATCAAGTTTTAATTCATAAGAAGAAAAAAATTTGGAGGAAAAGGTGAAAATTACAAGAGTTCAACGGTTAAATAATAACAACCGCACTGGTCGATCAGCAGCACAACTATAAATAATAACAGCCACACGGCTGGGATTATTTAGCCACGATCTCCTCTTTAGGCATACGTTCATCTGATGAAACAATAAGAACGTCTATCAATCAAAACTATTTACCAAAGCACTGCAAATTGAAATCCTCACAACCGTGTACCCCAATCCTCTTTCTCTGTCCCACCCAAAACGTTAAAGAGCGTGAAAATACCGACCCCTTTCCTAACTTCGGGACTACCGCGATGAGTCAACACCACTTAAAATTCCGCAGTTCACAAGGCAAACTTTATACACATTTCAAACAAAAGTATTTTCAGGAACGATTTTCTATTCAGGGCCAGATAATATCAATAAAAAGCCGAAGAAACTCGTAAAATTTAAATAGAGTTTCGGAAACTGCAGTCACAGCTTTGCTGGAACGATTTTCGAATTTGTGTTTGTATTTGAAAAACACGTTTTCAGAACGGTGAGTGCAGTTAGTTGAGAAGGAATAGGGATGTTTACTGACTAAAAAAAATATGATTCTAATTAGACCGTCTGTTAGATTATCGAAAAATATTGAATACGTATTTTTTATTTTATCAAATCAATAAAAATGACGAAGGGGGGGTTGTGACGTCACTCACCGGCAAAACTACTGTCTTAGAAAATGACGTCACACGAGTTTTCAAAGCACTGTATCGTCTTCATTGTTTGTTTACGTGATAAAAAAAAAAACACGTGTTCAATATTTTTTGGAAATCTATCTGACGGACTAATTCGTTTTTTTTTGTTATTATTGCTAACTTATGAGTTTTAGTCGGGCAAGCGTGGGTCGCGAAATGACTTAAATAACAAAGGATAATCACGGAAGATTACATATAAGTGACTGCATTAGTGTGGTGATAAACGATTACTGCACCCGTTTGAAGCCGGGTGTGGCGCTAGTCTTTCTATAAGTTACTATAACTTACCATAATCGTCGACTTAGTATTGTGGCGATTAATAACACTATCAATAGTTCATTAGCTTTTTTTGGGTTAGCTTGTTCCATCGTCGACCTCATCTCTAGTCGGTCCTCAGGACAAGATTGAGGGCATTTAATATTTTAAAAACACTTTCAATTTAATTGAAAAAGAAAGCTACCAAAACGATCAATTTTATTTGGAACAAAATACAGAAGAGTAATATCAGCAATATTGTTAAATCGTGTATTAACACCTCAGTAAGTCGGACTGTTAGCCACACTCGAATACACAGAAACACTTTCAATGGCCCATTGTGAGGATGGGTAGACAGTTATATTGAATTGATTCTCGGTTCTGTATTTTTGGCTAGTTTTGTGCTAACGTTTTTTCCATATTACCTGACTTAAAACTCGATAATATCGAGTTTTAAGTTTCGTTTTTTACATATTATGTAAACGGGTTATTTACCATGTTTACTATTTTTAACCCACGACGCAAAAACGACGGGGTGTTATAAGTTTGACGTGTCTGTGTGTGTGTGTATGTGTGTGTGTGTGTGTCTGGCATCCTAGCTCCCGAACGCATGAACCGATTTTGATTCTGTTTTTTTTGTTTGAAAGGTGAATTAGTCGAGACTGTTCTTAGCTATGTTTGATGAAAATCGGTTCAAGATGGCCGCCGCCACAAAATGGCGGATTAAAGTCCATTTCACGAAAGAAGTCCCGCAGACGCAGCGCTGTATGTCGCGCGACATAATGTTGTTTCACAACTTTTGGCATCGTAAATAAACCTTATAACGCACTAATCCAATAATAAACTCACAAAATATCTACCACAACAAACGCACCTTGATAACATCGACAAACGACAACATGGCCGATCTGTTAAATTTAGTTCCACAATTTGTCCGCGGGACTTCTTTCGTGAAATGGACTTTCATATTTTTTCACAACTTTATCACAATATGGGTATCAAATGAAAGGGCTTGATTAGTAGAATACTATATAATACACTATGACAAATTTCAAATCCAAGATGGCCGATTTAGATATAGATTAATACCATATGGGTTAAATAAGGTTCGCAAAAATAATTGAGTCGGGGGTTTTTTTAATTTTTAATTTATACTTGTTGTTTATTCGTGATCATGTTGCTTGCAATAGCGGTGAAACGTCGGAATCTCAAATAAAAAAATGGTAAACATGGAAAATCCTAGCTAGTATTAATTCAGTACCATACATTATAGCAGTAACTAGAACTCACATATTACTAAAACATAAAATATTCATGTTTAACAAGACATCGCAAGCAGCACCCGTTCACAAGTAGGTATAACGCAAAGATCAGCAACTACCCCACTCGCCATACTTTGCTTTAACTAGAGCAGTTCACCATTTTTTTATATGAAACTCCAAACTCCCAACGTCTATGCAACGTATTAGCAGTAAACGCGGGGTGAGGTTTATCGTGTGCTATAAATTTTAAACGCCATTTGTAGAAACAGATTGCATGAACTAAGATGAGATAATTTAAAATCATCTCAGATGACCACTATCATCAAGAAACTGTCATAACTGTCCTAAAATTATAATATCTCAAAGAGACATTTGGTCTGATGTGTAGTACTCGTAGGTAACGAACGAGCGTGCGAAGCTAAAAATTGTTTTATTTTAGTAAAAATTCATTTCACAATTTCTTTCTCTTCTGCCGTCCCATGTTCCATGGGCAGACGGCATACGAATAATAATAGTCACAATATAAGTAATAACTAACGATGCGCCAAACCTCATAAGGAAAACGAACGAAAAATTATCTCCGTCAATAAACAGGAAGATTTATGAAGAAATTCCGCCTCTATCATCTGTCTCAATCCACATATCACGAGCCCATTACTAATATTGAACATTTAATTCAAAACGAAAACATCTCACGGGACCTGTTGTCAAAAATATCACGTAGAATCTTTATGAGCAGACACATTTGCACATAAAAGAACTTTACGATGCCAACGGTACATCCAGAGATAAAAGTCGAAACAAACCACAATATCGTATGCCTGATGCCTTTTTTTGTTATCTAATATTTTAGCTGACGCACTGGCAATAATCTTTACTGGTTCGCCGCAAATTTCTTGGGGTAGTGCTGGGGGGTATTCCCTGAGTAACTTACCCTTGGGTTATTACTTAGGAGGGTTGGTTTCCCCAGGGGGGCTAGGTGTTTCTATGTAGTTTTGTAGTGCTGTTGGTTGAATCGATATGGGTAGGGTATGGACAAGTTTTAGCAGAAACTTCACTTACAAAGTGAAAACATCGTTTTCTTTTCAAGAACTTTCGGCTGAAAATCAGTAAGGCAGGTGACTTAACTTAAAATTTGGTTTACTCTCCTTTATTTGAGAATTTAACGAAAAGAAAATAGTGAAGATTTCTGTGCAAGAAATTCTTTTTATTTTAATATCGAAAATCTAAATATCCTATTCCTATTCTCCTATACTTTTTTTCTTAAACCTCAAAAACCATTCCGGCTTTCTCAAAGCTATCAGCGACCCCAGATTTAAAATCCCAGGTAACCCAAAGCCTCAAAAGTCTGCTCGTGGTCTGACTTCCAAATAAAACGGAACGCTGCATAATTTTCAGAACCTTTCCAAGCAAAAACAACAATACCCGTCGAAGAAAACACTAAACATGAATAGCCAAGAAAAAGGTCTAGCCACATCCCATATAAATTCATGTCCCAAAAAGGTACCTATTTTAGGAAAACGAAAACGGCGTAGGCTAAACAATCTGGCGACCCTCATATTATGCAAAATGACGCCGTGAGGATATTGAGGGAACTGTCTAAGGCAGTTTGGGAAACAATAGATGAGAGTGGAGCCTTTCAAATGGCCCGATAGGTGGCTTAAGGAGGTCGTATGTAGGCTTCTTTTGACTTCCCTAACGTTTCAGAAAAGGAGAAATGGTGGAACGTTTGTTTTTCTGATAATAGCTGAATTTGACCCAATTCTGTTCAGGTTTTTAATAGGTTGGTTCAGAAATCAATTTAATATCATAACGTAGTACCTGTTACCCTCGAAGGATCCGGCAGAGGTGTAGGTACCTAATAGTACACCCACATTTTGCCAGTTACGTTTGGTAAGTCCCGTGTAATAGAGGGCGAGCATTTTGCCATCAACCGGGCAACGTTTTTAAAAAAAAAACGAAATGAAAATGGATAAATAAAACGCATAATAGATGTAGTTGCTGAAAGAAAGAAGAAGTGGAAATAATTTCGTTCTATTGAGGCAAATCTCACGTTAAAATATTATGATTCCATTACTTACATGTTTGTGGCGAGCAAACTATATAAAAGCTAAGTTAATATCGTTGCAGACTGAAACTAAAGGTGATCAGCAGGTCTAAAATGGCCCCTTTATGAGATCATTATAATATGAATTGTGTTAAAAAGCCTTTCAATTTAAATGGACCTTTCATATAGTAAAGTTGCGTCTGTGACCATTTAAGAAAATAGATCATAATAGGAATTTGCGTTAAAATTCATAAAATGGCCACAGACGACATTATGATAGGTCCATATTTTCACTAAAATAACTTGAATTTAACAGAATATACTAAAATCTTCGTTTGTTTTGGGTGTACGAATTTTAAGTCTATTTAGCACCTATAGGTCTACACTACGGTGTAATATGGAACGGGGCGTCCGTATAAAATCTTAGTTACTAACTCTGTATCTTTTATAATACTAAATGTTTTTGAAGACTACATAATAATATGGTTGTGAATTTGTGCCTATAAACAGATATTAGGTATCTCTTATTGTAGTCACATGGCCAAAAGCGTGACTGCTCAGTATGAGGTCTTTACTTCGGTTTCTAGTTTCAACCAATTTCCTTTGGGTTTCGGAATACCTCATTAGCAGCACTCTGGCAGGATCGTGTCCGGTTAATGACAATTAGGCTCACACCCCAAAGCATAACTTGCAAAATATTGGTAAGGAAAGAACACCGTTTTTTTTGGAGGGTGGGAAATCATCAAATGACTCCTCCCGCTCTGGGCAGAGCGGTAGGGAGTCTCAGACTTCTACTGACTAAAAACCACCCATGTTCCTTCTTAGCCCTTTGTGTCGAGGCTGCTGAATCTCTTGCGAACAACCCGTAGCCCGACGGTAAAAGAATACCACATCTTATGAAACTAACAAATTGAAATAAAAATAACAAAGTACATAAATTCAAGAAAGGAAAAACTAAACTCACTTTGCAAATGAAATGAATTACGATGATGGACACTTCATTAAACCGCGCACACAATGTAACAATCGTTCAATAATCAACAGCTATCGAGTTACTAAAACAAACCGAGTAAGTCGATTAAGATATGGAAGCAATTAGTTTTATTGGAAAAATAATCGATTTAATTACTTTCGTGTCAAGGGGAGTTCGACCTTTGGTTTTGGGAATAGGGAATGGTGTGGCTTGATTGTTTGTTTCGATGTGAATCTTGGCAGGTATACTCGAGAAAATGAGAAAGAAGAGATTCTACGACCAAACTCCCCCTAGATGGCAGTTACACTACATGCCATAATAGATATTTTAAATGTTAAATATGTTTTCTTTCGTTCTTTTTTCTTTCTTTTAATCATATACATACATGAAATCATGCCGTTTTCTCATGGGGGTAGGCAGAAACCGCAGAACACCACCTACTACGATCCTTACACTACTCCATTTGCCTCACCCACATTCATACATCTAGAATTCTGGACATACACGCACGCTGGTTGCGAAAACTACGCATCTGTCTTTTCTGATGAACGTCAACAATAAGATTCATGTATGTCTGTTTAGGACTTTAGGGCGTCTCCTCTCGGCGGTGTTGCCACTCACACTACATTACTGTATGCAAAATTTTCAATAATATTTCCTTTTCTCTATGATTTACCTAATTTCGAATAACTGACAATATTAAAATACACCAAGCAACCAGAATACCGTGGAAATTGAAAAATCTGTGAGGTTCCGGAAATAGCGAACTTTTATCAGATACTCTGAACATTTTATATCGTTTATAATATAACTTGGACACGTATAGGAGAAAAGGTAGGTATTTCTTTAAAAAACTTTTACTTAATTTATTGTGTTTTATGGAATTGTGATGATATTCTTTGAACTAGCGGCCACAAGTGCCACTTCTAAGTATCCTCATACTTCCAATAATTATTATAGTAACTACAAAACAATTTTGCAGCACAGCAAATTTCTTCGTGAACTCAATGTGTGGTAGTGATGGTTTCCTGGCGATGTTTTCCTGCACCGTTTTGAGTGCAGTGGTGTTCAAATATGTTAATATTTTCACAAAGTATAGGGTCTGCTTTAGTTCGAACCAACGCGGCAACGTCCTGCCAAACGTAAGTCGGGACTCACAACCACTGGGTAACTAACACCAAGTCCTTTAATTATTTTTTTAATAAGGCTGTTGTTTCCAATGATAGGCAAAGGTCTCCCTATCCTTTTCCCACTCTCCCAGTGTTTTGCCATCTCTGGCCAATCTCTGTATTTTAATCTCGATAAAAAAAAATAAAACGACCACGTCCAGATTGAAACAAGTGTCGGAATAAAACATCGTACAACATAAATTGTATATTGACCAACATTTTAAACGGCAACTTTTACCGCGTCAGCCATGTTTAAATACAACTCCAGTACGTTCTACAGGAAATGCATTTAACATTTTCCAAAACTAGGTTAAAAATAACTTCACCTTTGACCGCTCGGTAAATATACTTTTTACGTTCAACACTCGGTTTAAAAATGGTAAGCGTTAAAGCTTTTTAACTGTAACTCTGTTTAAAACTCGTGGTAAAACATGTGTTTTATGTGTTATAAGATTTAGAACAGGAATGGAATGGTAAGTAGGATAGAATTAGCAGAATGTTTGCGTTTCTTTTCCTTTGGGTCTTGTTAGAATTATCTAAGAGCAATGGTAGCGGCCCCAACTTACGAACAGTGAGTCGTGGGTTTGAACCCAGTCAAGCGCATTACTTTGTGTAGGTAATTTATGTCATCACCACTGCTCTCAAAAAGGTGAAGGAAAATATCGTGAAGAAACGGGCATGTCTTAAAACGAAAAGGCATCTACCAACCCGCACTGGGCACGCGTGGTGGTTAAAGCCCATCTCTCTTCTAGAGAGAAGGCCTGAGTCCCTGCAGTGGGAACTACGGGTTACACTGATACACGCCTCCCTAATCTTTCGGGAATTACAGACGTGATGTTATGTTGTATTTGTATGGCGCAAACACTTACACATTTCCTTATGTACAAGGTTTAGTTTCCTTTCTTTCGGAATAACTATACATACAACACATACAGGTATACATTCAGACTGTATCTATAAAAGTATGCCGTGCGTGCATTATAACCTTTATATCTCATGTCTGTCTTAATCCCCTTTACCTTGAGGCTTCAAAGTAAGCGTTTACTCCTAGTAGAGGGAGATCCTGTAACTGCAAGACCGACGTCATTTTTCGTTATTTAATTGAAACTATTTCTGTGAAAGTATTTTACTATGTATAGGTAAACACAATTGTTTATCATGAAAAGTCGGTGGCTTTGGCAGGTAACAAAGGTGTGCTAAGTAGTTGCAAAGTAACGCCACATATAAATCGTGATTTTATTAAATTACATAAGAGCTGGTATGACGATGTATCTCCTCCACTGCCAGACACTATTAAACTATGTTAAATTGTAGATGAAAACGTTGCGTCAAACAAAATGGTCCAGTTTTTTGTTCTCAGTTATGTTACTGGCTTAATGTAAGTTCCTATTTTTACACGACTGCCCAAAAAAAAGAGTGTTATGTTTTTAACGTTCATGTATGTATGTATGTATGTATGTATGTATGTTTGTTTGTGAGTTTCTTTATTCCACCATAACTTCTAAACGCCTGAACCGATTTTGATGTAAGTGGTATCGTTAGATTCATTGCGTCACCCCGGGTAACATAGGCTAGATAAAATATCAAAAAACATAATAGGGTGGCCATGGTTTAGAAATAAAAAGAACTTTTAATTTTTTTTTATTGAAATTTCAATGAAAAATATAATCATCGTCTAGAACTTATTAAGTAGATTACAAAAATATACCACAGTAGTATTCAATATCTATTGTTTACTAGTAATACTACTCAACAAATGATATAGTGACATTTTAAACCCGGGATCTGATACGAATAAGCTACATATCAATAGATTCTCTGTAATGAAAGAAATAAAACTGGCTAGGTTACAACTCCCAAATCCATCTACGATGGCACCTAAATGGTTTTTAAGTTTCTATGAAAAGTCAGTATGCGTGAATCAATTTACTTGAAACATGGCAAAAATATTAATTTAAAGAAATAATAATATTTGCAATAATAGAATTTTCAAAATCACCCCTCAAAGGGTAGAAAAAGAAGATCAGGGTAGATTTTGGTATGGACAAATCTGACTGCGAGATTCAACTTGAAACTCATTACTAACACAAATGAATAAATCATTACGTGTGCTAAAATACAATAGTTTAAAAAAACCGAGCGAGTTGAACCCACGCACCAAGGGATCTGTAAAAGTTTTTTGGTACCTACTACTTATAACTGTTTGGCACTACACTTGAATTTCTTAAAATGTTAAAAAAATATTCAAAGTTCTTATCATTGTATGTAAATTGCATGTATATATTAAATTCAGCGTAAATTGTTTACAAATAGATACCTACATGAAATAAAAAATGTTTGTAGGTATAAATTACGCAATTAAGTCATTCAGATCATTTCACACGTTCCTGAGGAACAGGGTCTTGATTGACGGATACGCATACGGACAGACAGACGGATAACAAAGCGTACATATTATTAGGGTTCCGATTTTGCCGACCGGAATCCTGAGAAATGAAAAAAAACACATTTTCCCCCTTCTGGGGCAGGCCTATGTCCAGCAGTGGACGTCTTATGGCTTAAATGATTGGTCAAAATACCGATATATCACTAAAAGATATGAAATAAAAAATAAATAATTTAAAAAATTAAAAAACACGCCTGCCATGACAAAAAGTACCTAAACTAAAAAATAAAAAAACAAGTCACACGAATTCAGCGATGAATGGGAGCAAGGTCCCGTAAATGTATTC
This sequence comes from Diarsia brunnea, assembly GCA_949774965.1. Lineage (NCBI taxonomy): Eukaryota > Metazoa > Arthropoda > Insecta > Lepidoptera > Noctuidae > Diarsia > Diarsia brunnea. The sequence continues at coordinate 6,770,949 of OX459022.1, forward strand.
GAAAATGGAAAACTGAAAACTTAAACTTTTATTGCAGTCGGGGGACCAGCTGTAAAGAATTGTTCCACCGAACTGTCCCCCGACTGCAATAAAAGTTTAAGTTTTCAGTTTTCCATTTTCGAATACATTTACGGGACCTTGCTCCCATTCATCGCTGAATTCGTGTGACTTGTTTTTTTATTTTTTAGTTTAGGTACTTTTTGTCATGGCAGGCGTGTTTTTTAATTTTTTTTTTAGCATCTTTTTATGAAACTAGCTGCGTTAGGAGGTAGGAGAATTATATTATCAATGTTCTATTTAATTGTTAAATTGGTCTAGTTATCTCATGTATTATCAGACTATTTCCAAGACAGAACATATTATCGCTTCTGCTCCACCGCTGTTTCCATGGCCCCACGTTAACAGGGGTGATAAACATTTTACGTCCACGTCCATCTACAATATGAATTTCCTCATAACATCTACAAAGTACGTTCTTCTGACTGTTACATACTTACAATGTGCTGAAGGATTCTGCCACTTGCTTCCATTTCTGTTGTTGTTTTATCAACTAGCTCTTGCTCGCGGCTTCGCTTCCGTTGTATACGAAATGTACGCATGAGAACGTTTTATAACATTCGACGACAATGTCGCCTCCTTGACTGAAATATTTTTTTGAAATTGGATCAGTAGTTCAAAAGTTTACACCCTACACACAAACGTACAAACTTCTTGATAGTTATAGAATATAATATTATTATGTTATGTGTGTGTGTGTGTGTGTGTGTGTGTGTTGTGTTGTGTGTGTTGTTGTGTGTTATGTTGTGTTGTTGTTTGTTGTTATTGTTTGTTGTTGTTGTTTTGTTGTTTTGTTATTATGTTTGTTTTGTTTGTTGTTTTGTTTTGTTGTTATTGTTATGTTGTGTTGTTGTTGTGTTTGTTATGTTATGTTGTTGTTGTTTGTTGTTGTTGTGTTGTTGTTGTTGTTATTGTGTTTATTATTATGTTGTTGTTTTGTTGTTGTTTTGTTGTTTAGTAAGTATTCAATTTTAATTTTGTTAGTATGTATTTTGTGTCCGTAGGTGTGACCGTGACATCACAGTGGGCCCTATCAGAATACCAGCGCTGCGGTATTTGTTTTTTCATCTATCGCAGCACCATGCTGAGATAGGTGCCTTTTTGGCCTCGCACAGGTCTTTTTTTATTATTATTTAGTTTTAGATTCTTTTTTTATTATTTTTGTAGTTCCTGTGCTTGTCCAAATAAATATTTTTCTTTCTTTTTCTTTCTTCTTTCTTTATGTTATAAATACCAACCTGATGCTACCAACCCACTTGTGTAGAGGAATATACGATGTATTGTCGCAAGAAACTGAGGTAACCAGGAATTTCGTGAAATCCGTAGAGACACCACAAAATTACGGCAGGTGTCGAATAATCTTAGTAAATTACAGTAAGCGTGCTATACCTACTTGTAACTAAATACTACCATAATTAATTACAGTGATTTACTTCAAGGCGTAAGAGTAAATGATAGCGCAATGGTTGATAGATTAGAATGGAAGAAAAAAACGTGTTGCACCGACCCAAAGTATCAAAGGCACCCGTCGGGTCAAATGACTCTTCCCGCTCTGGGCAAAGCGGTAGGGAGTGTCAGACTTCTACTGACTAAAAATCACCCATGTTCCTTCTTAGCCCTTTGTGTCGGGGACGCAGTATCTCTTTCGAACAACCCGCAGCCTCGACGTACCTCTACCTGACTCTTCGGTGATTACCATGCGTGATTTTATAAGATGACTGTGACACCCACCAACACTTATGGATTTATAATAAACCATAGCCAATCAAAATAATAATCTCCACTAAATATCCCAGCAAAAAAAACTGTACCATTTTTTTTAAACATGAACAAGATTTAATTTTTCTGAGCCTAGGCTTAGAAAATGCCTCAAAATGGCTTCAAATCAGAAATGTACTGAAATAGATTGTAGACCTAAATCTACAATCTATTTCAGTACATTCCTGATTTGAAATAGAGACTAATTCAGAGATATATAATATTGTATGATTCAAGAAACACCTAATTATTTTGTTTTGTTGTCGTTTTCAATAATCAGGAGTAATAAACATTTTTATGTCCTTGCTCCAATAATATTATGTTGATTATAATTTTCTTATTCGTCGCATAAAATATGCTGGCTAAAAGTAATGTCTGGACTGCCTCGTCGGTCTTGTGGTTGCATGCGCGACTGCTGTGCATGAGGTCTTGGGTTTGATTCCCTGGTCGGGAAAAGTGTTTTTGGGTTTTTCCCTCAGAAATGTCTCCACAAAGTCCCTCTGCTGAATCCTTGTGAGATAACATGCTTGAGGTTATGTATGTTCATGTAAAAATAATATTTGAGATTTTTTTTTTCATTAGTAATCATACCCCGATTTCCCAATTTAATTTTGACATTAAAAATAAGTTATGTACTTTTTTGAGTAATTCTGTAGGATCTTGAGTTAGGATTTCTGATAGGGCCTTCAGATGACTGCCTTGACCAATGATTTTGCCTCCAGAAACTTTATTCTTACTACGACATATTTATTACTTTTCTTTTTTCAACTACCTACAGTAGTTTCACAATTCAATGCCTTTCTTTTTTTCGGATGTTTGAAATCATCAAATGACTCCTCCCACCCTGGACAGAGCGGCAGTGAGTGTCAGTCTTCTACTGACTAAAAACCACCCACGTTCCTTCTCAGCCCTTTGTGCCGCGGCCGCGGTATCTCTTGCGTACAACCCGCAGCCCCGACGGGCGTCGGCCCTTGCCGAATTGTACATGGAAGCCCCCCCCCCCCCCCTATGCCTTATGCCTATACAGGGTGGTGCCGACAATACGGCAATAAATGAAACCACTGGTAGTTCTAGTTCATGAGAACATTTTTAAACTATCAAATAAATCCTAACACCGTCGTCGTAACGACGATACGACAATAACCTAAATGTCTTTGCCAAATTCGTTTGTTACATTGTATTTTCATGCGTTAATCGGTGCAAATTATTCCTAATAATCATTATTGAACTAGTTCTAATGTACTAATGTTCTTATGAACTAGAACTACCAGTGGTTTAATTTATTTTCGTATTGTCGGCACCACCCTGTATAGGACTGTTGGTGCATTTCATTGTTGTCTTTGTTTCAACAATTCAAAAGTGTCTGTTACTGACCAACTTGTAACCGCTTTAACTGACTGCTTTAATTTGAAAAGTAAAGCATTTATTTCTCGAAAACAAAAACAATAAAACGGCAATTCGGTCTAGTGAAAAGTGAAAAGCACTCGCTCGAAACTTTAGGTTTTGACAGAAAAAACAAAATGAAACGTGTAGTCATACGAAATCCCAAAAAAGATCACTCAATACGTATCCCCGCTATTCACAAAGAGTTTCCTACTTTGACATCGGAAAACTAAATTAGATTCCCTCGTGGGTAAAAGTAAAACACATGTTACATAGGCCAAAGTTTCATTTTATTTAGAAAAGTAGTTTGTACAATTTTACTAATTTACAAGTTGCAACTTTTTATAACTCGATCGTTACGCTTTTCTATCTACTTTTTTTTCCTCACTCATTAAAACATAACCTCTTTTTATCGGCTAAATTAGTTCACAAAGTCAAAAGCCTTACATTTTTATTATTAAGTAGTACATTTCCTTAACAATTTCCCTCACATAGTAATATAGCGATTAATATGTACAAAAAACACTTTAATCTATGTATCACAGAAAAAATAATTATTTATCTAGCATAATAATAGTTTTTATTACAAGAGGAATAATCGACATAAACCACCCTACACACAGACGTTTTTGAGTGTTCCGAAAGATAAAATCGCAAGTGTGTAAGCAGTTTTATATTTAGCTATTAGTAACATACTCGATATTTTTTGTATTTTTAACACAATTATTTTTGTTATGTTGAATAGAAAAAGTCTTAATAATAGTAATTATTCGAATTTACAGTTGAGTATTATTTTACTGTTACTCGTAATAAAAAACACAAAAAATATCGACATAAAATTTAACATTACAAGACGGATGAGATGATTCCTAAGGCGATTATAATATTATTTTGACAAATATTGTGAAAGTGTAATTTCTAGGCCATTTTTTTGTTGAAGCAATTTTATTGACTCAATAATTAAATAATTTAGATTTATTGGAATATTAAAAAATATTTATTCTAAATTGTTATATTTATCTTGATTGTATTAAATAACAAAAGGTTGCTCTCTTATTCTTTTCAAATAAAAACCGTAAAAAATTACGTTTTAATTAAATTTTTTTTTTGTATACTTTGGACACCGGTCAGATTTATTTGATTAAAATAAACAAATATGAAAATTAAGGGGGATAAGATGAATATAACAATTTATTGTTAAATAGTACAAAATAATAGAAAAAAATTAGGCGTGTGGTGTAGGTTAGTCTAATCAGTCTTGAATTGAAAATTTTAAAAGAAATGTTTACTTCTATAGATTATTGAGCATACTGTGATAAGCCATAAATATTTAATAACTATTTTTAATTTTATAATTGATTTATGTTCACTATTAAATTTTCTACTGGGCATATTTATTATTTTTCCAAAAAAATAAAATGTGTTTGTCAAAATATGCCCATTAATTTTAAAATAAAGGTTTAAATTGACATTTCATTGAAAAAAATAATGGAAGAACTGTGCATTTTACGAAAACTTTAAAATTTATGTAAGATATGTTTGAGATATCATGAAAATGGCACATTATAGAGAAATTAAAGCTTATTTCATAATTATTATTAGATATGTCTCAGTGACCGGATCGAAGACACAAAAACGATTATGTTCACTTATCCTGATATGTACTCTTCTAGAAATTAACGGTAAAACAAAAAAACTATGGAGTAATGTAACAACTATTACTTATATTTTATTTTTACATTTACACGACATTTTTATTTTATTTATTAAATATGTGAAAGAAAACCTAAAAAACGATGAATAAAATATTATTATAAACATAAGTAAACTACATATTTATTACAAAAAGTTTTTAATAAAATTGACTTTTATTTTATCTACAAGAAAATAATAGTATTTTATGTTTCTAAAAGGCGATGGTTTAATGGAAACTTAACATGCTTTGGAAGAAAGTGAGGCATGTCCTTTATTTTCTTTTTTAAGCTTATTAAGATGTCCTTTCATGAGCCATTAAACTAAGTGCAACAAAATGAGTGCTGCTTTAAAAAGCTGTTTTCTTAAATGTATTGTAGTTCATGTTTTATACAAGGTATATGTGGCTCTGTGACGCAAGTTTTTGTTGTTTTTTTGTTTTTAGTAAAATAATAATAATAATAATTCCTTTATTTCAATCAACAGGTGGATCGAATGATAGCATTTAGATAAAACACATGACTCAAATATTATGAATGGTCAGAACAATTTTTTTTTTTAAATATTATTTAGATTTGCTTAAACCGTATAGGTTAATAACACTTTTCAATGTAATAAAAATGTCGAGAATAATGTACTGAATTTGTGATGAAAAAATTAAGTTTTGTTACGATTTATGTTGTTATTACTTATTACACAGTCTGATAGTTAAAACTCAATTTATACCAAGTGTTACCTATTTAAGCACATAAAAGGACAACTTAATATTTGAGGCCAATGAATAGCTCTCTAAAGAAATACCGCCATTACACTCAAATATATTTATATTAATAATATTATTATTTTATACACACTTTAATACAATAGTAACAAGACCAGTCTCAGTCGGGTTATATGAAATTGACGAAAATTTACATTTTTGTTTCAACAACTTTCAAAGAATTGACAAAAATTTTTATTAGGTACTGCCGTGGCACCATAATGCATTAAAAAAAATAACAATTAAGCTCAGAGAATAATTGTTGTTCGGAATTTCGGATAAATTTATTAATAAAAAAGGCACCTTTGTTTTCGGATAAAACTTAGGAAATGTTTGTTCAGTGTTTTGTTTTTTTTCACGTAAAAAAGCAATCTGCTTTCTAAACAAAATGTTTAACACATCTGACTGACAACAAATTTAGATATTTAAAATACAATAATCAAAAGGGTGCCAACTCAGTACTTCCATAATACCCATTCAAATAATATTATACTTATCAAGGTATAACACGCAGTAGGCTTACTTTACACCGTAAAAGGTTTAAACCGATCAATCTGTGCCTAATTCGGTTGTATTATGAAATTTTTTCGTGGTAATCTATATTTTACGATCTCTAACCTAGATTTTTTTGAACACTAATATGCTAGCTAACTTCAAGGACAGTAGAGGTTCGTAGTTTCTATTCAAACATTTTCCCGTAAAATTAAATTTTTAGTATACATTTTTATTTTATTAAAATTTTACAGAAAATGCTTGAACAGTAACAAAATAATTTACAAAAGTTTTTTTTTGTTTAAATTGATTACATTCCTTTAATTTGACCGTAGAAATGACCTGAGGAAAAAACTTCTAAATTAAACATTTAAATAAAAATTAACTATAGTACACTGATACGCGAGACGTTGCGTAGTAAATTCATCCAAAGTTTTATTTATAGAAAAACGTTTAAACTTAACTTAAACGTGTGTCGCTAACGGGGTTTGGTGACCGTTACCTGTGGACAATGTAAAACAGGGTTAATAATTTTGTTAAACAAATATGTTAAACTGACACGGTCAATATCATTAATACTGAAAACGAGACATTTACTATGTTTACTGTTTGTTTTTAGTTCGAAGAAATGCCGGAAAAGTTCGCGAGCGTACACAGGAGTTTTGTGTGTGACGGGTTGAATATTTACCATTTTCGCTCGGTAACCTACCACAGTCACAGTAGGTTACCGAACGAAAATGGTAACTATCCCGCTTTCAGTATTTATTAATACTTTTATACTTTCACGCTCCGTTGCTACGTTTTCATCACATCATTTCGTGATAGTCTCCACAGTTATAATGGCTCCAACAAAAGATACGAGTACTTTCTAGATAAAATTTATCTGCCCTTAATTGAAAAGTGATCAACTCGTAGTTCTATTTTATTTTGTAGAAATTTCACTCAAAACCCAGACCATTAAATACTTCAACGAAAATACATAGCATCCTATCGTGAGGTTTTCAAAATACTATCCATGATTTAGTACTACGTTTTCAACGTAGTGTAAATTATTTACCCGGTTGACGTTGCATGATATATTCTCGTATTCGATTTCCGGACACTGGAATCGTAATAGCAAGTCCTTTCAATAGTTGAAATGGATGTATGTACATATAGAATGAAATATATTAGAGTCTAGCTGTCTATGAGTAAACTAGAGTTTCTTATAAATTAAAGAACAGTTTGTTTTTGTCTTTTTGCAACATAAAAAATGAGTTTTTATTCATTCGAATTCTTTTCAGTTTCATAAAATAAAAACGTTGCATAAATAATACAGTCCTATTAATATTTTACGAAGGCAGACATTTTTTAAATGATTCCTATTTGAAACTGAATGTTACTGTCATGTGAAAATATTAAGCAATCACATCCATAACATCACGCCTGTAATTCTCGATGGGTTTATAGGTTCACCCCCTATTACATGGGACTTTAACAAAATGTTGGTGTACTTGTTAGGTGAACACTCATTTATTTCTTCTTTTTAGTATTTTATGTTAAGTCATTTATTTTTTCTTTTTTGTAATTTTTGTTTTAACTGTCATGCATGAACAGCTTCTTTCCTAGCAATTAAGGTTTAGTCAATAATGGTAATTTGTGAACAGCGCTGTGGGCTACATTATTATTTAAGTTATTTATTATCATGTTATAATATTCCATAATGTAGCTGTTTGTTGTTCCTCTTTGATAAAATAAAATAAATAAAAACACTACACTTCTCTACCTTCGTGGATTTCAGGCGTTACGTTATGTTATGCAGTATTTATAAAGTCTTACCTTTTTTAGTAACAGTCGCATTACTAATAGTCCTATTCGATGGCGCCAAGATGTAGTGAGCACTCGGCGATTGAGGCGTTGCTGAGGATGTCGCTACACCAATCTACGACAAACATTTTGTTGATAAATAAACAATAAAATAAGGTTATTTACTATCGGTAAAAAGGACCCTATGGACGTAATATTCAAAATCAAAAGTCATTTATTCAAACTAGGCTGATCAGCACTTTTTGAACGTAAAATTTATTTACAAGAGACAACCCCCCAAAACGCCCACCCTTCGACACTTCCTAGTGTTTTAGCTGGGATGAAGAAGTGGAGGAAGAAACTCTCCAGCAACACACTGTCTGTTAGGTTAGAAGAACTAGATTCTTAAGGTGTATTACCGAAAGCGACAAAGCTGCACAAAGCGGCAATGTCGCTATGCATGGAATGTAACAAAGCTAGTTGCGTTGCTATTCGATATTGAACGTTTTTTCGGAGAGTCATCACATGACTCCTCTCGCTCTGGACGGAGCGGAAGGGAGTACCAGACTTCTACTGACTAAAAACCACCCATGTTCTTTCTTAGCCATTTGTGTTCGGGGCCGCGGTATCTCTTTTGAACAACCCGCAGCCTCGGTAGGCGCTGTCCACAGTCAATTACAAATAAAAATGAACATCAAAAATATTTGAAAACTGATACTCATAAAAGCTTTGTATAAAACTGTTTTTAATTAAACTGCTGAAAATAATGCTAGTAAAAAATTAACAGAATATTGGTTGTAGTCCAATATTTTTTGTCAAGTATTGAACATTTTCTGTCATTAAAGCGCAAGGGTTGTGAGACTTTCTCGAATTATTTGATATTTATCAGTGTTTTTTTATTTATTTTATATTTTTATTTTTAAACAAACATACTGTAATGTATTTTAATAATTATGTGCGTATTACTATTAAAAATGCGAAAGTTTATGGAGGATGTGTGGATGTTTGTTACTCTTTCACGCAAAAACTACTGATCAGATTCGGATAAAATTTGGAACATGGATAGTTTATAACCTACATAAACACAAAGAAAACTTTATCCCGATAGTACGATCTCGTGGGACATTTACTTAATTCCACGCGGGCAGAGCCGCGGGTATAAGCTAGTAATTTAATACGTACCGGTGGTTGCGTACTGTCAGTCGACATAGTTGACGTGGTGATGGGGCTGGTGGCACACTGTGGTGACGCCAGACTGGTGGGTGACGTTATTGAGTGGGAGGAGTTACCTGTGTAGAAAAAACTGGTATTACAGTTGATGGTTATGTGGTCATTTTCAGCATTAAAATAAAATACATGAGCCGATGTAAGGCATCGTTTTTAGTTGACTTTTTATGAAGACTTTTCATGTGTCACGATTTTTATCTTCATTGAAAAAGTCGTCACATTTTGTTGCTATTCACATGGATTTTAATTTTAATTTTTAAAACTAACAGTCCTTATCTTGCACATGTCAATTTAAATAGAGATACGATTATAATATTGAAATAATGAGCCAATTCTGTTTCCACTGCTGGGCAAAGACCTCCCCCACTCCTTTTCAATTCTCCCAGCGTTTTGCCTTCACGCAGTCTCAGTTCTCTCAGTCTCGGCCAATCAGTCAGGAATAAGTTCAAATAGATCATCACGAATTTTCATTTTACATAAAAAATGGAATTTAATTCGACCAACATAATCTAAACTGCTTTGAAAACCGAAATTCGGTATAAAAGAACAACAATTGAAAAAGCACTTCTCACTCACCTGAAGGTAATACAACAGAACTTCTAACCGACGAATACGGCGGAGGCGCCGGTGTCGACGCCGGTTTCGCCGTATTCACGGTGTTGGCGAACCCCAGTCCGGTCCCCGTACGGAGATGTGGGTTACCGTACGTGGCTGCGTACCTGACGTCCACGCCGTGGATGAGCCCGCCGTTTGGAACGCGATTCACTGGGAGAGAAAATGAGGGTTAGGATTTTTCTAGGGGTATATTTAGAGGTAGCCTAGGTTGGTCCCTGACAGGTGACCACCGTGATATACAGGGTGTAAATCAACCCATCACACAGTCGTCAACCAAGCATTCTGTACATCAAACTAAGTACCCCTACGCAAAATTTTGGCTGGGAAACGATTTTTTTCTTTGGGTCAATTTTCACATTTTACGGTAAAACTCAATGTAGCACTGTTAAAATATAGTTCTAGTGGATGCTTTGAATATTAAACGGGTCATGGAGGTAATTTAAGTAAAGTTATAACCTGAAAAACTAGTATTTACAAAAACAGCTGAGAAAAATTTGGAACTTTGACCCCCTATATCTCCGTAACTAGGGGGTTCCCAGGTATGGTCTAGAACAAAAAAAATATCGCAAAGGTGGGGAGAATAAGTGCCTTCCGTTTGCGTTAAGGGTACTTTTACACCCTATATGGCGATTTTCCATCATAACCGTTACGGATAGTCAGTGGTCTGAAAGACTGACTGTCACTTACCAATGGGTATCGTATTACCCAGTAGTAATTGGGTTAAATGGAAGTCAGACAGGCAGTCAGTCCACGTCATGATACTGGTAAAACTGGTAGCCGACTCCGACATAGTTAGGAAAAGGCTAGGCAGTTTTGGCTAGTACAATAGTGATTTCATCGTAAAACGAGTCGGAAATGAGATGTTGTTAAAAACTACTTTTTTTTTTTTTTGGGGGGGGTGGGAAATCATCAAATAACCCCTCCCTCTCTGGGCAGAGCGAAAGTGTCGGACTTCTACTGACTAAAAACCACCCTTGTTCCTTCTTAGCCCTTGCGCCGAGGCCGCGGTACCTCTTTCGAACAACCCGCAGCCCCGACGGGGTCAAAAACTACTACTACTACAGTGTCCTGTGTGAGACCAATAAATACTTTTTCTTTTTTTCTTTTCTTTAAGGTGCCATTTTTCAGAATGGCGGCGCGAACGGTAAAGATACGAGGTGGCAAAGTTGAAAAGCATGGTGAATGCAGCACCTCAAAGTCTATAAAATTACCCGTTTTTAAAACTCCAGGTGTATACCCTCGAGTTGCGAAAACCGCAAAAGAACAAGTTTTGAAATATCCAGATAACATAATAGGTACTGTAAATATAAATATTCCTTATTTCCCTATACGAAATAAAACTTACATATTCCATACGAAAATTCTTTGCATTGAAACATTGAAGCAAAATTTCATCGAACACGGTATGAAGGAAATATTTCGCAATTTTCGCGAACAATTTTTCCTCTTTTAAATGCCTTTAAAGTATTACGTTAGAACGCACCGTACAAAGAGTACCTATGTCAAAGAATTGTACGCTTTGACGTAACTGGGTTTATGGCTTCGTTCCAAGAAAGGTGAAAGGGTTATACAACATAACATCAGAACTGTGCAGAGGTTCAAAGATATTGGTGTACCTGTAGTACACTCATATTTGGCCAGTAATGTTCAGGCCCAATGAAATGATTCGAACCTCATCAAAACATTCAACATCATACAACTGGGCACAATTCTAGACTAAACTAGGTACTACTTGGTGATTAATATAAGATTTAGAAATCAGGGGGATCGATGAAGGCCCTATAATACTACTTGAAAATTAACACGAAACGTATCAAAATAAAAATTGAGTAAGTTTAAAAAATCGTCTTAGAATAACGCAGATAAAGGTAAACTAGATAAGCTTCCCGTCTACGCTCACAAAACATTCTTCTTTACCGTGTGGTTAGTTCCTTCGCCGAAGCAAGTGAGTGAGTGAATGTGAAAAAACAAAAAATACACATAATACTACTCGGACTGAATTGCTCTCAATCAAGTCACTAGTCTTAGTAAGTAATTATTGAAAGGTTTCCCGTTTTTTTTTACTGTATGTATTAAAATATCTATTAGTTTATTTAATTCTAACTGTATATATATGTACTGGTATACACCTGTTTATGTATTATGTTTACAAAATGGTTTTATCCTTATTATTTTTTTTTTTGTACTCTACCACAGTGCTGTCCTATTTGACCCAAAGGTTGACTGGTAGAGAATGCCTTGTGGCATTAAGTCCGCCTATGTACCACTTTTGTACATGAAGTTTAAATAAATAAATAAATAATATTAACACATTTAAGCTCACCCTCAGTAGTAGGAAGACCAAGATTGTTGAGCGCATTGCTGCTATCCTGTCTCTTCTTGCGTTGTAACGAGTTGTTCTGTGACCCGTTACCAGTGGTGAACTGGACTGTGGATGGCGTGTCCACACTACGTGGAAGACTGCCGTTTACTGACCTGTTACAATTATAGGTTGTGTTAGTATATAATAGAATACTGTGTTCTTATGACTTTTTTTGTAATTAATATTAATTTGAATATTATGTGTCTGTTGACAGCGGTCTAAATAGGCAATTTTGAAGATTTTGTAACGGTTAGAACGTACGTTTTAGTGCGTATAAAAATAAGGTTTCATCAAAAAGGAAAACAGGGGTATGGAAAAATTTAATAAATTTATTTAACTGTAAAGAATCATTGCTTTAAAGTCATAAACCAAGCAGAAAACAGGTGAGAGCTTTCATATGGGGAAAATACCACACGCATTTCCTCTTAACACACACACTGTTGCTCAATGCTAAGCAATAAAATAACTTGTTTAAGCAATATGGGAAGAAATAATGAAGAAACAACTGAAGGAGTGAAACAGACAAAACTAGACCATGATAGCTTACCTATTAGGTGTAAGTTTATCACTGCTTATGGTAGGAGACTGTACCCTCAAAGAGCCTGGGGTATAGTCGTGACCATAATGCACGTATGTTTGGTAACCATTGCTAAAGCCGTTCACCTAAAAATAAACGAAGAAATTGAAGAATATACACATGAAGTACATGAAGTTTTAATAAATATGTAACAAGGGTAAGGCAGAGGTATTATAATAAGATATTACACTTAAATTACATCAGTTATGTTTAAGTCCCATGTAATAGGGGGCGAGCCTATTGCCATAAACTGGTCACAAATTTAAACTCCGTGGCTGCTACTGAGAAATTCCTGATGGACCAACCCAATAAGACATTGTCCGACCCGAGAATCGAACTCAGGACCTCATCCTCAGCAGTCACGATCGACGACCAACGAGACATTCCTCACAAACCAAACATAAGAAAAATGGTCCTTCATACAAAACACACTGTTACATGAAACCACATTCTCCCAAGATCATACAATATACGGAATAGAATATTGATAGACACATTACAAATTCCATTACCTTATAACAATCAGCGTACGCGGGATCCGTGTAGTCGTTGCTATATCTATACGGTTGATATGTGTTATTCTGGTTTATAGATGAAAGAGGCACTGTACCGGCGAGCGGTATACCGCTACCAAGTTTGGCGTTCGAACATAATGTACTGTCCGATCCAGTGTTTGAATAGTCCTAGAAAAAAATGGATTGATATTATTTATGGAGTTAATTGCTTCCTGCTTTTGAAATGATAGGAACGATTAATAAATACGGCTTAATCGTGACACGAAATGAATTTATTATGAACTAATTGAAGTAACTTTGAGTTTCATAGTTTTGTTTTCAAGTAATAGGTCCCGTAACGATTTATTCTACATTTAAACATGATGAAATATGAGAAGCTTGTGGCTAAATAATAACAGAAAATCGAGTTGATCTTCAGGTTAAACCACGTTTATCTGGGTTGGTTTGTGGATTGGTGACGACCCATTTCATAGCTAGTTTTCCTTGTCCCTCAACCACGTTAAACCGTTGGCTGTCAATTGTAGATTTTTGACAGTCGGTACAGATGGTTAGTGACCCAAAAGTCTGACAACCAGTTTAACCTAGGGATATCGTATTACCCAGTACTAACTGGGTTGTGGTGGTCAGATAGGCAGTCGCTCCATGTTAAATACTAGTGTTCAGCTGTCTTCGGTTAGACTGGAAGCCGACCACAACATACTTGCGGAAATCAACATGAAAATTGATCCGAGCGGCTAAAATATTAATAATTATTACGTTTCTATGTAAGAATCATTGAAATCTTCTCGTTATAAAACACAATTCATGTGTGGATCTCTTAATAGCGTTAATCTAACGTTCTAATTTCACACAAAAACCGCAAAGGTATCAATTGACCTTTTAGGCTCATATCACGTTCAATATCACCTCTGAACGTCACCACTTAAGTAGGTGTTAAATTTTCAGTAAGTAATTAAATTACGTAATTGTAGATGAGTGGTTTTTGAATTTAAGCTATAATATAAACTGTCTGCATTTAATAATGTTCCAATGTCGTCATTTTTATTTAGGATCATTATCATTCTCTTGCACTTATTCCAATTTATTTAGGATCGTCGCAATATTATGTATTCTTCTTCAAAAATTCGTGTCTGACCGTGACATCACTTTAGGCCCTAACATAATATCAGCACACTGTGTGTTTATTTATTTGTGAAAGGTGTTTTATTAAATTACAGTATCATGCTGAGATAGAGGTTTTTGGCCTAGTACAGGACCAATTTATGTCTTTTTATAAATTTTCTTACGTTGACAATCATTATTATCTTTCACACAGGTCATCCATCGTTTATTTATTAGCCTAAATAATATGTCTTTAAACTTTTATTTGCATCAACTTTATCTTCTATACTAATATTTTATCATCTTCGGAAATACTGACCTGATTCCAAAAATTCTTTCACTAACGGAAACCTACATTAACCCCAAGTGTCATTGATGCTACATTTTGACCGTTCCTATGGGTTGATTTACACACACGACGGAAGCGAAACCACGAGCATTACCTACCTAGTTTATAGTCAAATGTATACTTACAATTTCACAGCTTCCATTCGCCTGCCTCAATTCAAGTTTCAAATCACTAATATTGGAATTTCTGTCATTTTCTTTGTACAATTCTTCTGCAGTAACCGTGACATCTGGTTTCTCAGCCACCTGGGTTTGTTTGTTCTTCCTCTGTTTTCTTTGACATAGTATCACTAGCATGATGACTGCTCCAACCATTATTGTGCCTGACGTTACTCCGAATAGGATCAGTAGAAGTGGAAATGTTTCTAGAACAATAAAGAAAAAATAAATTTTGTTAGTACTTTATCATCATGCTCATAATCCCCAAAGGATTGTATCTATTCCTATCAACCGGGCACAAATCCAGGTTTCGTGACTGTTATCGAGAAGTTTCTATGAGAAAAACCCAATAACACTTTGCTCGTCCTGGGAATCAAAGCTTTGACTTCGTGCTCAGTTGCCGCGCTTGCACCCACTAGACCGACGAGGCAGTGTGTGGGTGTTTTTGTTAATGTTACATCAAACGTGGATTGAAATTATGGTAGTGCTCTGATACAAGCGATTGCCCCGTTCATTTTGTTCGCAAGCCCGCACGAGTTGTTACGCCGACAAATATTAAGACACGGGCTGAGACTCCTATTCATCCAACAAGAGGTCAAGAACTCGGTCCAGTCATTAGATTTGAACGTTGAGATATACCCCCCATTTAGCTTAGATTGGATCACCGAAAAATATAAAAAGTAAACCTAAAAATCCAGCATCCATCAAACTACATTTTATTTTTTCGAGTCTTAGACAAAATTTCAGTCTAAGACCCTCGATCGAAACACAAAAGCCTGTAACCAATCTAGCGTGAACATTTTCGGAAAAAATATAAGACGATTTTGTAAAGAGACCGGAGATGGATGATCTATAGTTATGTGAGGGTTATAAAGTCAAAATGGCGATACATTTACGATAATGCACGGCCGTTGGAACTGTAATAGCGGTTCTGTCAGTCGAGAGAATAATAGTGACGTCCTATCGAGCGATGGGACGGAGGATTTTAACGAATTTACGAATGAATAACAGGAAGATAGAGATTCACGTTTCAATAGTTCATAGTGAACAATCTCTTTTGTTATGTCCTTAGAAGAACTAAAATAGAGGCACTTGGCAGGGAATAGATTTAGAAGAAATTTTCGCAGGTGTTAACATCACGCCTGTAATCACAAAACAATTAGGCAAAGGTGTACCCATTAGTACACTCACCAGCCAGTCCCCGCTAGTACAAGTAAGCCAGTTGTGCACGACTGATTGCAAAAGGCTCGCCCCCTATAACATGGGACTTACGACAAATAAATGGTGAAATATGGTGGAGGTGCTTTAAAATATTATAGTTCCTTAAACCTAAAAACGCAACTAAAAAATGTCTGAATCATCTATTTATTCAAATGTACCATTAAGTCAGCCAAAAAGCTGTAGAAACTTAAAACTCTTAGAGAAAGAAAACATTGGAAATCTTTTCGTATATTGATGTAGTTTACTCCATAAAATACAAAATGTTTTACTCGTTGATTTTCTCAAATGACGTCATCAATTTAGATAACGATAATGTAAATGATAACAAGACAGTTAAACAAACTTAACTTTCCAACTCTTATCAAGTCCGATCACAAATATTTATCTAACCAAAAACTATTAAGTTAATTTTCGGAGCAAATTACAGCTCTTTAAAGGCCATCAAACGGGAGATTATCCTTTTCTTTCAATTTCCTCGAAGAACAGTCGTAAACTCGAAACTCGTAAAGTAGCTGTCATAAAATACTTAATAAAAAACAATGGTTGTAATGACGGCCCCCATCATCTTTTAAGACCAAATAGAAACAAGATTTTTTTTTCACTTCCTAATATTACTTTGTTTATAGTATTAGATAAGTATGTCATAAAAAGCAATATTGTTAAGAAGGCGGAGAATGAAACTGAAAACACAGAGAGTATTCTGAATCTAAAATAAAAAGAAGAAAAGAAAAATACTGGTTTTGATGAGTAATGTCCAGGAATGATATAAAAAATAATGGAAATATTATGCATAATTCTGAAAAAACTGCAAAGTCTAATGGAAGCAAAAGACAACCCTCCTACTGAACATAGAAACAATTGAACATAATTATTCTAAGCAACACTGTTAAAATACAATCTTTGTATACAAATCGAATGACGTAGTATAAGTCAGTCCCTGATTCAAACACTTAAAAGGTTAGTGGGTCATTGTCATTACTATCCTTTTCATTGTTGTAGGTACAAAATGAAAGACTTTATCACGTCACAAACGCGATTCTATCGTTGATTGTTGATACCTTATATTTACAAAACTTGATGATATTATCTACAAATCAGAATTGAATACATACAATGATAAAAATCAGAATTG
The DNA here is from genome assembly GCA_949774965.1 of Diarsia brunnea. Taxonomy (NCBI): domain Eukaryota; kingdom Metazoa; phylum Arthropoda; class Insecta; order Lepidoptera; family Noctuidae; genus Diarsia; species Diarsia brunnea. The sequence continues at coordinate 6,788,133 of OX459022.1, forward strand.
AGCTGGATATGTATGTCACATTTCCTACAGGGTTGGAGACACCACACTGCGTTTCAAAATGGGCATAGTGGACGTTGGCAAGAAAGCGGTTAGGCTACTCTGGGATTGGGCGGGCCATATCAGCTGCATGCAAGATGATGGCTGAGCAAAAATCTACATAATTATCATGGTGGCCGCAAGACGGATGGCGCCAGCCGAGAAAGCGAGATGGGAAAAGAGCACATGGATAGAATTAGGAGAGGCCTTTGCCCAGAACAGAAGAGGCTATTCAAAATACAAATATTTAAACAAAGATGAACTTACTGTTAGGCCGTAACACAATTTCCATAGTGTCGCTTCCATAGTCGTTGGAGACATTGCACTTGTAGACCCCGAAGTGTTTGTACTGACTCTCTCTGATGATAAGGGTGGAGTTGACTACACCACCGGTTTGGAGTTCTTCGAGGAATGCGTAGTCCTGCGTACAAAAGATTTATTTATTAAATAAAGTTAACTCCTACCAAGAAACCGATAAGCACAGACACTATGAAAAGGGGAGGCGGGAAGGTATGGAAAGGGGAGAGAAAGGCCGTTACTCAGTAGTTAACCAGAGAATATAGTTCGTGAAATTAATTTAAATGTATAGACGCTAGCACCTGAACCTATTGCTTTAGCGATAAAGTTGAAAATCTATTAAAAAAAAGACTGATCTGTACGACTGGTACAGGCGACTCCGCAAAAGTGTTATTGTGTGTAAGTGGTTTTGATTTCGTCATTATGAATGAATCACTAATTATAAAGTAATCATTATTATTATTGGCTCATATTATCAACCACTTCCCAATCACTGCTATTATGAGCCAACCTACTAATGCGTGCTATAAAATCACTTAAACCGTGCGGTATGTCAAAACAAAATATTCACACAATTATTTTTCATTTCAGCTTTGATACTATAATGCCACGGTAGAATGATATTTTCCCTTTAATATTGGATTTTTTTTTCTTTAGTATTGTTCGTTTATAATGAGCGACACCTTTCATCATTACAGCGAGGAGCAATTGTACACAATGACATGGGTTTTCGATATCGCCAATTACTTTGATTGCAATATTATTTATATTATTATGAAATATTTCGTTGGCATCAAATGTTACTTTGTTATTGACTTTTTTGATCTTCTTATTGTCATGAGGTGTTATTTCTACCTAATTTAACAATTTATTTACTGCCATCGTGGTCGTGTGGTTTAGGCGTTTGCCTTGTGACGCGGTAGTCGTGAGTTCGATGCTTGCGGGAAGCATACTTTGTAAAGTTGTTTCCAGTTTGGTTAGGACATTGCAGGCTTGAATGAACTGATTGTCTAATAAAAAGATGATTGATGCTTCGGCAGGTACGTATAAGCCGGGGGTCCTGGCTACCAAATGGCGGTCGTCAAACCATGTCAGAGGTCCTTTTTTTTGTGGTGTGGGAAATCATTAAATGACTCCTCCCACTCTGGGTAGAGCAGTAGGGAGTGTTAAACTTCTACTGACTAAACACCACCCATGTTCCTTCTTAGCCCTTGTGCTGAGGCCGCCGTATCTCTTTCGAACAACCCGCAGCCCCGACGGGGTGTCAGAGGTCCTTGAGGCGGTTTTGAAACTCTGACACTAGAGTGTGTGGGGTCGTTAAACCTTACTGCCCATACGACAAGAAGAAGAAGAACAATTGATAGTAATCAATCTTTATTGTATAAATGTAGCAGCGAAAAGAGTTTGTAAGGGTCAATCCCCGTGGGAAAAAGGTGAGAGTTTACGCATGTAAAAATAAGTACCTGATCATGTATGGCATCAATTTCTATTCCATCAAAGGTCCAAATGATATTGTCTATCCTGGGTACAGCAAATGCTGCACATTCAATGTTCACTGTATCTCCTTGATTCCCGAATTGAGTCTGGTTCGAAACTATCTTCGGTGGTCCTGAAAAGAAAACAAATATTAGTACAAGGGTTACAATGACATTCTGACATTGATATAAAGCATTATAGCATTCCCTCTGTTGGTTTTCATAGTAGGTACTAAGACCCTCTTTCCATGAACGTGAAAGGGTCAGGACCAGATATTGGTATAGGCAGAGTTATTTGACTAAACTTGAAGTCAGTAACTAACATGATTATAATACCTCTGTATTACTATCATAAAATCTAAATTAGGTTGCAACATTGCCTCAGGATACTTTCTTTATTGAAGATTTGGCAAACGTATGAAACCATAAATTGTGTAAAACCAATTTCTGGAAATTGGTTTTACACAACACTTGTACACCTCACATCGTTTTAAAACTAGATGGGGCCGGTGCTTCGTACCTGACCACTCTAAGAAGAAACGGCCAAAACAAACTCTCAGGTCTCTTTTACAGTACAAACATTGGTCCAGTCCTATGAGGACCATGCAGATTAGTATCCAAGATGGTCTTTTGAAAAAAGAACCACACACATTTGAATGGCTTAGTGGTAACACAGGCCTTCGATGTTTTGGTTCCAGGACATACTTGTTTTCTCACGATGTTTTCGGTATTGAGAGCAGAGGAGATGAAATAAATAAGTAATAATAATTAATAATAAAGTGCCTGTCAGCATTCCAACCAACGACGATTTTATTTATGGATATAAACAACAAAGCTTTGACTAAAATATATTTTCGGATCATAATAAAGTTATTATTTATTATTCATTCGTAATTATTTCTGGCCGACTTAATCAAGATTTCAAGAGCTACATTAGTTAGTAGTTGGAGCATTAATTACAAATTGAGCCCATAACATGTATGGTCATATACATGTCATAAACGACGCGTGTGGTCATAATGTTTAGTTTAATGACCGTACGTTGCTAGTATACCATTTATGGTGCCTACAGTTACTAAATATGGTTGGTGTTGAGTTGCTTTAGGCTTATTATGACGAAAAGTTTTGGATTTTTAAGAGACATCTAATGTTTAAAAGATTTTTACTTTTTTTTATATTTGAGCGCAGTATCCTTGAAATGAAGCGAAAAACTCAAATTGTCGATGTAGGTTACACGGCTGCCAAGCTCAAATGAAACTGTGCTGGCCACATCTATGATATCCCAAGCCGGAGGAGCTATGGGCTAAAGAAATCACTCAATGAGTCCCAAACAGCAGCAAACGGCAATACTACAGGCCCAGAAGGAGATGGCGGAACGAACTCAACTCTTTTCACAAGGATTGGTGAACAGTACTGAATAGGGATAAGTGGAAGAAGGGCAAAGAGAGAAACAAATGGCTGATAATAATTATGTTACGAGAGTATCCTTCATCCAGTCTTCAAGTATAATCGATATTGACATTGTATCCTCATTAGAATATTAAGTCAACTGTATTACTGAACTGTCCAACCATGTCATCAAATTAGGTCATCGAACTAATCGACAAACGTTATTAATAAAACGAATATTTATCATCTGTCTAATTTGTTCTAGAATTTCTATTTACCTACCAATCTATTAAGGTCTATATTTACCTACCAAGGCTTCTATGAATATCAAGTTTAATTTGAATAGCTAGTTAGTGTTTCAGGGTTAGGAATCAACCCCTTTGTTACTAACCCAGTTTAGACCTGCCCTACTTACACCTGTGATTAAAATTACAAATTGTTCTATGTAAGAGGCTTGGCACACGGGCGACTTAGGTAGCGATTTTGGTTACTGCGACTAACAGTTTAACACCATTACGTAGTTTCAAAAAGGCTAGACTAGATGGTCTATTAATACCTAACTATTAAAAAACTGCATTAAATGCTAAGGTTGTCTTCCAGACAAACTGCTAGCAGGTTAATCCGTAGTTATCTTTGACTGTTGTTACGTCTAGGCTGAAAGTCTGACAACAAAAAATTACTCAATAACAGAGCTAAAGATGTCAGATTAACATTCGGTCCATATAATATACTGGTATTCAGTTATGTTTCCAGTTAAGTCCCATGTAGTTAAGGCTATCGAGGGCAAGCCTATTATTGCCATCAATCGGGCACAGATCCAGACTTCGCGGCTTGTAAATACTAAGAAAACGGACCACTGAGAAATTCCTGATAGAAATATCCAATAACACTTTGCCCGACGTTGTAATCGACCCCTAGACCATGCAGTCATGAGGTGTTCAGCTAGACCAACGAGGCAGTCAACAACAATATCAAAGAACAAAGTTTTATGTCCTCTTCTTACGCTGTCTCAACCATAAAGCTCTGGAATGCGCTACCCTCTGGTATTAAAAAAACAGAAAGCAAGCTTTTAAAAGGAAAGTTCGGAAATACTTTTTGAAATCGGACTGAATTGCTCTCAGTCAAGTCACTAGTCTTAGTAGGTAATTATTATAAGGTTTCTCGTTTTTTTTTACTGTATGTATTAAAATATCTATTAGTTTATTTAATTCTATCTGTACATATATCTACTGGTATGCACCTGTTTATGTATTATGTTTACAAAATGGTTTTATCCTTATTATTAATATATAAATAAATATAACGCAAAATGTCTTACTGCGATCGTAGTCGCCCAGCGCGCGGGAGGCCTAAGGGCGGGCTGTACGACTTCAAAATGTCTGCTTTTGTTCGCCTAGTATTGTTGTACACTCTGAATAGTCGGTTATTTGGTTCAAGCCTTGTTATTAAGAAGCACTCTAGTTACTTGAAATGCGTCATTAGGTTGATGGACTTTCTTTTAAGTATTTAGAACTAGAACTTTATTTATGTAAGCGTTTTAGTAGGATTAAATGTGTGAACAACTCAATTTTTTGCTGTTTCTTTTTTCGTATAGCTGGTATAGAGTGAACTATGAGAAACAGAACGGCGGGAACTTTATCGTCTGATCAGATGAGTGCTGTCTCTGGAAGGCTACTGCTTCTTGGTAAATGACATGGCCGGATTCTGCCCTCAAAACTCAATCCAGATTTCATACTGTACATTAATAACTATTTTATGAAAAATTCTTCTAAAATAAATAAAAAATAGTCGCAACAATTACGTTTCTCTAAAACAGGCGAGGAAAATTCTTAAAAAAATAAATGTTTTTTGTGTGATTTCCCATTTGATTCATTGCTAGGAAGAGACAATTGCATCGACGTTCGGAAACACGCATAAGACAATCAGTGTACCTGTGTAAACTATGCTTGATGGTCATATTAAAATACCTATAAAACGACCGTGACTGCCAGAATTGTATGTTAATGATCTTATCATTAGAATAATTTACCACTTTTCGAATGGCACGCGTCTTGACGCGACTCACGTACCACTTTATAAATCGATAATATATTTAAAAGTGCATATCCAAATGTCCTAGAGTTATTTTGACGTTTCTGCGACAGTTAAACTTAACAGTCAAAGCTGTCAAAACTGTGCAGTCTTGCGTTGATCTTATCACGTATTACTGTGTTCGTTACTGTATTGGATTTTGAATATTTAAACTCGACCTCACGCTATCGTTCATCGGACTTTCGTTTACGCTTATAATGTTTATAGTATTCTTAGTAATAATTATAATCATGGTTTTCTTAAAAGACCTATAAAACAAGTAGAACTACACTCAATAAACATAAGTACTACTTAAATAAAAAATTCTAATACTGTTGTAGTTGTCTAGTTGGAAATCGGACAGTCGGGTGTTGTTGCCATATTACGGCATTGTTATGGTATTTGGGCTGGGCCAGGCACCAAGCAAATATAACGTCACCAGCCTCTTTTCTTCATAATATTTTGTTGACCTTTTTTTTTATGGTGGGTGGAAAATCATCAAATGACCCCTCCCGCTCTTGGCCAGAGCGAAAGGGAGTGTCGGACTTCTACTGACTAAAAACCACCCATGTTCCTTCTTAGCCCTTCATGTCGAGGCCACGGTATCTGCGAACAACCCGCAGCCCCGACGGATATTTTGTTGACCTTTGAAGATGAATAGGAAGATGATGCTGACCTTAAAAGTGGATGAAAACATTGAATGTGCTTTGTCTGAGTAATTGCAATCATGTTTTTCCTAAAAGACATATAAAACAAAGTAGAACTACACTCAATTACATAATTACGTAAATAAAAATTCAAGTAGGTATTATTTAAGTGTTTTATTGTCAATCCAATTGCGTATTTTTTTTTAGCAAAGTTGCTCTAGAGATATCATAATATTCAGAAATATCTGTAGGAAACAAAGTTTTCTTCACTATCGTGGCCTGTTTTGACAACGCGCAACGTTTGAAAGGTCTAAAAATAATAATAACTGAGCATTAACCTCACAAAACTGACCATTATCTAGGAAGAAACAAATCTAATACGTGCCTAGTAAATAAATGGCCTTTATATCTATTGATAACACCATTTCTTGTATTGTTTTGCCTACAACTCGTTGCTATTCAAAATGTGCAGGCACATTTTTTAAAATCCTATTTGTTATATCTCTCGCTTCTTCTCTGTTCATCAAACTTAAACTATTATAAATACATACCTGTAAGCTTTATTATGAGGTACTGTATGTCAATGTACATGAATATTTTTTGTCAGGGCAATGCTCTATACATATTCCGGCCATGTCCTTTGAATATTATGTACAACATTTTAAATCAAATATTCAAATGTTGCTGACAACTTTGCTTGACATCTAGGTTTGCGTGACGTCATGTTCGATGCGTAGTTTGTATGCGGCGTTGCAGAAGCCATTTCAAACTTATTGCATTAAAACAAAATTCCCTTTGTTATAAGAACTAAAGAACCTATGGCTCCGGAATCATCATCATCATCTACCTAGCCTTTTCTTAACTATGTTGGGTTGGCTTCCAGTCTAACCAAATGCAGCTGAATACCAGTATTTTACACGGAGTGACAGGGTATGTGACCTCCACAACCTTATTAGTACTAAGTACTATGATACCTCATGGTAAGACTCGTCGTCAGACTGGCTTGCTGACTACCTGTGACTGTGTATCTTCAAATAACAACCAGGGCCAAAAGCTTAGCGGGCTTTTCGAGGCACGGGGGAAATTGTACGGAGAGAGGTCCACAGACACATCTAGGCATGCTTGGCTTAACATGAAGATTGATTCGAATGGCTATTAGTGAGCCACAAGCTCCTTACGAGCTCCTCGTCTATTATCATGAACGAATGACGAGAAAAAATTAAACTTTGGCTGAGAAGTTCAAGGCTATGTAAAATAACTTTAAAATAACAAACACGCTTAAGAATTCTCACACGTCCTCAAATCTAGGCCTTCCAGACACGCTGCTTCATCTACAAATATACACTAACACATTCCACGTACAATAGAAGTTACTTCAAGGTGAGCTATTCCGTAACATTTAAGTTAGACAATATATTCATCTACACGACAGGAAACCCTGGTTTCCACAGTAAGCGGAGCGGACCCATTAATGACTTATTTTACTTCGCAAGAGTAGAAAAAGTTTACATTATTGTCTCCACTACAAAGAGCCGAAGGGGGAAAAGAGTAAAAATTACCTCGCTATGCTCTTCTTGTTTCATTTCTCTATTGCAGTGGGAACCAGACGAGTAAAAACCTTTCTTAGTAGAAACGCAAACGTATTTCATGAAAACTAAGTCCGCTTCGCTAAGTCATTTCTAGCTCATTACTCTTTCGCGGTGGAAACCGTACTTAATGATAGACAAAGAGTGAAACCCAGCGTTGAGGAAACGACGAGCGCGTTGTATGAAACTTCTTATTCACATTTCCTGAGGTATGAGTAGCTAACATTCGCATACCACCCCATTTACGTCGTGGAGCCCATACTAAGGGTTTTCGAAGGAAGGTGTTATGTGAGAAAAAGGGTTTAGTACGTCGCCAGTAATCATTCCTCTAGAAAAAATGTCTATAGCCATTAATATAGACATTATTAACTTGGTGTGAGAGGTTTTAATGCCACTCATGGGCCTCTAACTAAACTAAACGACTTTACATTCCGTCGACAAAATTAAATATCTTTCAAGCATGCTGGTTTCTTCGCGATATTTTCCCTCACCGAAGCAAGTGATAATTTAAAATACGCACATGAATTCGAAAAATCAAATGCAGTCTGAATCTCACACCACGGCTATCCCCATTACTGCTTATTTTTAAATCCCGGTAGTACCCGTGAAATATTTTCTTAGTTCTATATTATGGGCGTAACCGCAGGGAAAAACATGAATTAAATAATTTGAAATAGAAGATCAAAATATGCTACTCTCGTGCCAAAAAGTTCTTACACGAATTTTAAACATAACGAATGTTTATTAAAATTTCAATAATACTTAAACATCGATACTCTTGTAAAGCCACAGTAATTTATTTTCAAATTTTTAATTGAAAATACCTATATAATACAGAATTTATTCACGAAAATTATACAGTTAATAACTTCTTACAGGTTCAGGTAGAATTATTCATTATCATTTAAGATTTAAATGATTCATTTGGTTTTGAGATAGTAATAACTATTTAACTGAGAAACAATGCTCTAAATCATTTTAGATTCTGCTTAGAATTTTAATCTAGGTAGGCGTTGGTGTAAGATAGTTCAGGTACTAAGATAATTGGACCTAATTTCATTAAAATTAATTGCAAAGATTCCAAAATTTTGTTTTAATGAAATTAGTACCGAGGTATATGCGAAGTGAAAATTATGCTTGAATATAAATGAAAATTCAACTCATACCTATGCTTACGAATAATATTGAATGAATCATTAAAATTGTAATTGCTATGTTCTTATAATTGGTATCCAATTATAGAAATTGTACAACCTAATCTTTTAGAATTATCAAAGTCATGTTAATTTACTTATCAAACTTTACCTACATGCCTAATTTCCATTTGATAAATTGCTTTTCTTTTTCAGCTGATGATATCCTGTCAGTCATGAGTGATACCCTGCCCCTAAGGACCTTGGCTTTGGGCATCATTGGGGGGCAGCAAAGGGACAGGTTGGTTTTGAGAGAGATTATTAAATGGTTAGATTGAAACTACGGCCTCAGCATCGCGGGCTGCAAGGCGTTTCTCGTAAAGCGAGCATTGATCACTACGATTACTCAAAGCAGAACATGGCAAAATGGCGAACTCCAAAAGATGGCGGACTATTTCTTTTTTATGCATTGCCTTGGTAATATTATGGGTATCAAATGAATGGGTCTGAGAAGAATGTTTTTCAGTTTGTTTGTTTTTATCATAATTTTTTTCAGTATAAAAAAAAACACAAACCATATTTTTAGACGAACCTTGAAAATAAAAGCACACAACCTAATAACATTAACAGATCTTTGATCTCAGCATAATATACGAATCCCTAATAAAATAATTAATTACAGGGAGGGAAAATAGTAGGGTTCTTCATTAGAAATGTGTGTGCTATTCAGCGTACGAGCCCAAGGGTGGAATTCATTTATTTTTTATGAAAGAAAGCGTTTCGTACGAAACGAGACTTCTATAGAAACTTCAAATTATACATTTGTAGGAAAATTAAGTAGCCTCAACTGGAATTTATACAGTTTTTGGAATGTGTCAAGTTTATGGAAGTTTGGGAAATTAATTACGCCGAAAGGCCATGCAGAGGTGTACCTAATATTACACACATATTTCGTCAGTTATGTTAAGTCCCACGTAACAAGGGGCAAGCCTTTTTCCATCAACCGGGCACAAATTCAGACTCTATGGCTGCTTCTAAAAAATTCTGATGGAAAAACTCAACATCACTGTGCCCGACCCGGGAATCCAACCCAGTACCTCATGCTCAGTAGTTGTGTTTTGTGACTACTAGAACAACGAGGCAGTCAATTTAGACTAGTCAGATTCACGTTTTAAATCAAAACTGTCACTCTTTGACAGTTGTTTGAACTAATTGTTACACAGTCACTTTTAGGTTAACAATTATTTTCTATGACTATGCATAGAATTTATGTGGGTCACGTGGTGGTTTTACCTAATAGGCAGTTTCTGATAAGTATAATTTGATTCTGATTCCTTTAGTTTCATTATTTCTGGGTATAACATTGATTTTTCTTCGGAAGTTTGCGATTCGCAAAAGAAGTGGCTACTTTTTGTTTCGAGAAAGTCGTGACTCTTGGAATGTGTTATTTTATCAAAGTCGAAAACTAGGAATAGACTGTCTTCAAATGAAATATATGTTTACTCAAGTTTGAAGTAATTGTTATTAGAATATACGAATTTCTATTGAAATTAGCGACCTACATTAGCAAATGATGACATCGGTTTTGTAGTGACCTTTCAACAAGGTGTAGTAAGCCTAGTGGTGTGATTATCGGACTGCCAAATCATAGGTCACGAGTTCGAACCTAAGACACGCATCACCTCCAAGTACCACTTGCTTTGGTGAAGAAAAACTTTGAGAGGAAACCAGCAAGCCTGAGAGTCATTCCTCGACGGTATGTGACGCCAAGTGTACCATAATCTTAAATCAATTTCAGTTCTACAATTCTGGATGTTTATAGCTATAATTAAATATTATTCCTAGACGTTATTCAATTTATCTTACGGTTTCACTTACCTTTGATAAAAACTGAAGCTTCAGCCTCTATTTCAGGGTATCCATCGACGTTAGCTTTGCAGAGGTACCGGCCAGAAGTATGTGTGTCTAATGTTAGAGTCAGATTCGCTGTTCTTCCAACTCGCTGTGGACAAAATATTTTGGTTTATACTTGGTAGGTACAAAAGCGAACTAGAACTAGGATGTGAGGAGGCTGGAATATGCTATTATCGGTAACACACTAAAAGGTCTGAAATCTGATACGGATCAATGGTCGACGCTAATAATATTTTTTTAAGCTATTGCATAGCTTCTATCGCGGGCCTTGAGCGTGGGGACCGAATCCAGAAATTCCGTAACGAAAAAAACCTAACACTCATTTATTTAATAAAAGAAAAAAAAATGTTTTTTTTATCGGTCACCACGCTCAAAGTTTAACTTGAATTAATATCAAAGAAAAAAAAACAAAGGAAAAAAAATACTGCATTAATAAAATAAATAAATAATTATAATTGCATAAGTTGATAAAAAATGCTATGCAATAGCTTTACCGCGGCAGTCTCCGAGTGCCACACGTCTTTTTAAATTTGCCAGTGTCAAAATCCAGAGCTGTATGCACACTTTGTGCGCACCAGTTTTAGCGAGGTTTAAAGTAGGCCTTGGTAGCTAGACAAAACCAAACAAAGTATATCTGTATAAGCACTTATCAAATTACACCACGATTGTAATTAGTCGTAATTTGAATTCGTAAACAAAAACAAAAAAAAATGTAGGTATGACTGTATGGATATATTTTTTTTCTAATGTGTGTGTATTATTTTTTAAGTCTTTTTCGACATACGGTAGTACAACTCAAAACACAAAAACAAAAGTAAATTAATATTCAAGACTCACAACGAGACCTATACACAGACAAACAGGGCTATCTCATCCCTTGTTAGTACGATTCTCTCAAAGATATGACAAGTTCGTAATAAAGCCGCGCCCGTGACGCCCACAGACAAAGTTATGTGTAGTACAGTAAGTAATGAGATTGCTCCAGGATAGTTTCGGGTTTTGCAGACGAAATATTGTATTATATTTTTGGAATGGAACGTTTAGTTTTCGGCTACCCACACTTGAAAAACAGATCTGTAAATATAGCTGCTAGGTTGAAATGGAACTGGGCTGGTCACACCTGCCGCGTGTCGGAGGAGCAATGGGCAAAAATTACCACTCAGTGGACACCAACAAGCAGGAAAGGACAACGCGGCAGGCCAAGAAGGAGATGGCGAAAAGTGGAAGGAGGGAAGGGAGGCTTTTGCCCTGCTGTGGGACAATACAGGCTTATAATAATATTATAAAATAATTATGTCTGCCTATGCTTTGACGGTCTGATTATATTCGTGGAGCAAATGTGGCCAGAATTTTTTTTTTTTTGCAACCCAGAATCTATTAACAGTGTGAGAGACAAAAAAGAAACAAATTGCACAAAACAGAGAAATTTGGAAGGAGAAAATAGAGGTCTTTGTCCAGATTCTGGACATCATATAATAAAATATGGCTGCCTATGTTTTGACGGTCTGATTATGTTCGTGGAGCAAATGTGGCCAGAAATTGCACAAAACAGAGAGGTTTGGTGGGAGAAAATAGAGGTCTTTGTCCAGATTCTGGACCTCTACTTCCCACTTCTGGACTCCAAAAGGGGCACACAATATATAGGACATGAAAAAAAATCTTTTGTACCAATTTTTATTTAAGCATGGGAAAAAACATCTGAATTGGAAACTTTTGGTAATAACAATGAAAACGAATAATAATATGTTTTACTAAAAGCTCATAACAAAACGAAAAAACACCACAGATATTTACGACCAAAATTCTAACGGACAAAACAATTCCGATATTCGTGAACACAAAGTAAATACCACAAATGAAATAACTTTTGGTAGAGCCCAACAATTAGGACACGATATTGATACTCGTACAGTTCCACCTAATATTGGAGATATAATTGAATATGGTACAGATATTGATAGAACAGAATCTGTTACTGAAACAGATTTTTGTGTACGTTCATTTAGCCAATTAGTAAGAAAGAGTAGACAAAGAAGGAGTAGATAATGAGGAAAGAAGCTACGGAAAGAAGAATTTTACGGATTGAAAAGGTTTGTAGTGTTAGAGTAGTCTTGCTTGGATATGCTCTTCTCTTAGTAGAGAGGATGACTTAATATAGATAAATAAAGAAGTACCAAATTGCTAAGAGAAAATGGCAGAAGTATTCCAATGAGAGCAATTTAGAAAGAGTACTTGTTATTCAGACTAACGATGGGTAGACCTGGATGATTTGGGTTGTAGATGTAATTTGTAAGGAAATCAGATAAACAGAATATTTGGCAAGTCTAATTCAGGAAAGGAGAAGATCCTGAGCACAGTAAAAAATATTGCCAGTGAACAGGTGAATAAACAATGTGTCTCGAAGAAGCTAGACTGACATTAACAATATGCTAAGAATACCTACATTGAATGGTATTGCTTCTACCTAAACCTGTTATGTTTGAGCCGTTAAAAATATGTAATTAGTAACGCAGTTCTTGGTGTACGCCTTGGAGCACTATGACTAACTTGTTTTAAAATTCCTGTACTTAAAATAACTATTGATTTAAAGACGATGGTGCAAAAAGCCAGTATTGACACTTAGTATAATGTGAATAATCTGGACCACCAAAGAAAAGTATTATATCAATTTTTTGCGTTATTTGCCTGCTGCGTGTCTAATCAATAAGATAATCTATCAACACAAAAACAACGGTTTTTAAACAGGGACAAATCAACATTGGTAAGACTAAAATAATGATGAATATAAATTGATCGATGCAGACGAAAGGAGTAACTATGATGGCTGTACTGTGTGAGGAAGGAAAGGAAGAATGCAAGAATAAAACGTGTTGCGCCGACCCCAAGTAGTATGAGACACGGGGAGGATAATATGGCAAGACAGGAGGTGTCTGATGAGATGACGAGTAATAGAGAACTATGGAAAAAGAAGACATGCTTCGCCGACCCCAATGAATTGGAACAAGAGCAAGGAAATTATAATGATGAAGGGCAGTAGGCAGATGCTGTGAGTCAGACAATCAACAGAAAGTCAATGCAGGTAGAAAATATGAAAAATTTTATAACAATAATTACTGATTGAGTAATCATAATTCGAAACCACAGCGAAATCCCAAATACAACATAACAAATAATCCACAAGCTAACGGTGAAACTTTCGGTATAAAATTGTCCACAACATCGTTTTGGTCATCGATTTCACACAAAACTTTTGTATACAGTACGTTACATAATTACTCATGACCAACTGACTTTATACGGGTTTCATTGCGTCGGTTATTTTGGACATTTTGTTACGCTTCTAATTGAGAATTCTTTTGTTGGTTCGTGCGTTTTTGTTCTGTAGTTTTTGCTATATTTGGATTTTAGAATAAAACTCCATGACTTTATTTTCCGAAACGGTTGAATAGAAATGTACCAGTACACCAACACTTCGTTGGTTCGGTTGTAAGTGTATCAATCCTATTGCAACATGCCATAGCATGCCTGGATTTCCCCAAAAGGTATGGCATAGGTGTCATTATTGTGCACTCACTTATCAACAGTCAACAGTCATGTTTGTAAAAGGAGGTGAGTCCATCAAGGCAGCTACTAAAGCCCAATAAAGCTTCGTCAAACTAAGGAACCGAACCTAAGATATCAAGCCCAGCGATTACGATTACCAATATCCAGAATCCGTGACTGCTACTGAGAAATTCTGGATGAAAAACTGAAAATCCATAACATGAAGCCAAGTACAGGAGCTGCTTGAAATTACTTTTTTTTTAAACGGTGCCCTACACTTGGAATTTCTCCTGTATCGTGGGTGCGTTTACAAACATTTAAACTCACATACACAAACACCGAGACCTGGAACAACTAGCCATACAAATATTTATTCCGTGCGGGGATCGAACCCGCCACACGCAGCGATGCAGCCTAATCGCTCAGCCACTGCGCCAAACGTGTCGTCAATATAGTATTTGACGGACGAAGTAACATTTTATTTCTGGAGAAACACTAATGATTACAGGACGAAAACCCACACAATGAATTGATACCGAGCTTTAGAAGGTATCAAATCAGTCTCGAGAAATGTCGAAGTGAACACTTCGAAGAAAAATGCTAAAAATAGAATCTCTCTGGAAAAATGTAATGGAGAACGCCCACTGGTGGCTTTTAAGATTTATTTAGTTTCGTAATAATTCTGCTAAAATTATGAATAACTTTAGATTGTAGGTTAAAAGCAACTTTAGCGTATTTGTATACTAATATATTTCAGAAATATCTATTTCACAGTAAAAGCTTTTCTAGAGCGTAAGTAAAAGTTTTACCATTTTATGAGTCATTAGATCCTATCCTACTAATATTATAAACGCGAAAGTTTGTAAGTATGGATGGATGGATGTTTGTTACTCTTTTACGCAAAACTACTGAACGGATTCGGATAAAATTTGGTACACCGATAGTTTATACCCTGGATTAACACATGGAATAGTTTGTTATCCTGATTTAATCTTCCCGTGGGATAATTTTTGAGTTGTAGCGGGCGAAGCCGCTGGCAACAGCTAGTGTTTAATAAAGCAGAAAAGGTGAAGGTTATTCTTTATCTCATGAAACACCTCCTTTCTTGCCATATCATTCTTAACACAGTCTAGCCATCATTTATTTGGTCAGGAGAATGATGATAAGAAACATGAACAATAGGGTATTTCATAAAAAAAAAAAAATTGTCAGTCTATAAATATTTAGATTTCCAAAAAATTAAGGACACGAATTTTTTTTTTTCACGTAAACAAAAGATGAAGACAATAAAGTGCTTCGAAAAGTCGTGTCAAGTCGTGTGACGTCACAAGGTTAGTACTTTTTTACCCACAACTAGTGACTCATGATCTTTTGACACGTTTTATTTTCGTCAATTTTTATTAATTCGATAAAACAAAAAACACGTGTCCAATATTTTTCTATAATCTAACAGACAGACTATTTTTTTTTTTTTGGTGAAATACCCTATAATGAACATTTACTTACAATCATCTGGTCTTCTTCATGATGCAGCCACCTGATCTCCGGTGGAGGGTAACCGTCGACATCACAACTGAGAGTAACAGTAGTACCTACTTCAGCTTCCACGTCTTTTGGCAGGTTTCTGAAGGTTGGTGCATCTAAAAAGGAAGAATTCGTTTCAATACAACGTCTATTTTAATTTAAAAGGCATCCTTTGAATTAGGAATTTATTAGGGAAAGAAAGAGACTTAACAAACAATAGTATGGCAAAAAAAATCGTGGAATAAATATGCCATTGTCACAAACATTCCATTTTCAAGTCTAAGGTGGCAACTGAAAACAAAATAACATAATTCCCAAGTTGAACACAGTTGACATCAACTAGTTTGCTATTATTATATTTTATCGTGGCCAAATTTTGGAGTTGATCACTTTGTAATATGGGCGACCATTTCATGAATTGAAACCTAATATAACCTACCATATCATAAAGCTTCGACGTCCAAGTTGATAAATTGCCACAGCAGTGGTGGCCCAGTGGTTGCGGCCCCGACTTACAAACAGTAAGTCGTGGGTTCGAACCCAGGTAGGTGCATTACTTTGTGTAATTAATTTAATCACCACTTCTCTCAAAACGGTGAAGGAAAACATCGTGAGGAAACCGGCATGTCTTAGAACCAAAAAATTCGAAGACATGTGTTATCTAACAACCCGCATTGAGCACGCGTGGTAGATTATAGCCCATCCCTCTCCTAGAGAGGAGGCCTGAGTCCCTGCAGTGGGAACATTATGGGCTTAAATGATGATGATGTATATGTATGAGACGAGGAGCTCGTGACTCAATAATAACAGTCAATATGATCAATGCCCAGAGTAAGCGGCACTTGTTTAGGTTGCTCTGTGGATGGGTGACCACCCATAACATACCAAGTTATCTCCGTACCTCGGAGAGAATGGTCATTTATATATATTTTTCAGTCGAAACTTTTGCCAAGAAAAAACTCGTCTACCAAGTATAATATTATTTTGTAATAAAACGTAGTTCTAAAGCTGCTTCTACTTACATGTAATTTCAAGAGTCTCTATTTCTTCGCTGTTGCCGACATCATTGAAAACAATGCATTTGATAGTTGCATCGTGGTATTTTCTTGTAATGTTGTATATTTTCTGTTAAAAAAAAATATATATGATATAATTATTTTCATTGCCATTCTCTAGTAAGTAATTCCTATATTATTATAATACTTTTGTTCTCAACGAGTTTGTAGCCAAATAATAACAGCCACTTGGCTCGATATCCAGGAAGTCCCGCTTGCCTGAGAGGATCTGTGATCCATTCTATCATTTGTAGATATTTTGCTAGTCGTCAGAATCGTATAACCCAGTACTACAGTACCCGGCGATTAATATTGCACATCGTCCTTTGGAAAGAGACAATCGGCTAATTTCGGCTTCGTAGAGCGTTATCTCTGTCGCACGAAATACAAACAGTCTGGTATCTATTAGGAGCTGTTAAAACAATTATGATTTGCTTCTTTTGATAATTCTTTTTTTCTTTGTATAAAATTCACCAATTTCAAACAGTCGATGTGCAATATTTACTAGGGTACTGTAACTGGATTTTGGAGGTCAGATTCACGGGTAGGGGAAAGTGTTACTAAGTTTTCTATCAGGAATTTCTCAGTAGCAGCCACGGAGTCTGGATTTGTGCCCGGTTGATGGCAATAGGCTCGCCCTCTACTCCATGGGGCTTAAGCATGACTGGCAAAATATGGGCATTACACGCATGATGTTATGTAAGTATTTACGCTTCATATTACTTACCAATTCAGTGGAATTTCCCTCAATGATTTTCTCATTCAAGAACCACTTGTAAGTGAGGTTGGATGGGTTTGCGTCGGCTCTGCAAGCTGTTGAAATAATATTTTATATTAAAACATGCTGTAATTACTGACAGAATAAATACGAGAAAACACATTGACGTAAATGACCTAATTTTAAAACAAAATGAAATGGTACTAATCCACTTAAAAGGTGTTTTTAATATTATGATTACCATTTTGTGTGTATTTTCCATAAACGGAAATGACTACCAAAATAATGATGGCCACATGGATAATTTATTTAATATTTGATAATGTAGTCTTTGACATTAATTGATGAAGCGCTTTTAAAAGCTTTCCAACACAACAATCAAGCGATTAAAAGTTAAGTAGAAATGTACTTTAGGGTCATTTAAAAAGGTACTTTATTCCCATGAGTACAAAATGATTAATAGTGTGAAATCATAAATGAACTTTACCTATAACAACGTCATCTCCTTCTGGAATCTTCCCATTGGCACCAGATTTGATCAACATCTTCACTTTTGGAGCATATTTAACCTGTTGACAAACAGAATTAAAAATGTTAGTTAACTTCAAAACAATTATTAAGGTGGTTCGGTCATGTGGAGAGGATGAATGAAAGTCGATTAACAAAAGGTATTTACAAGGCAGATGTGAGTGGCAACGCCGGGAGGGGACACCCTAGAAAGACACACTGATCATATTGTTGCCGTTCTTCAGAAAGGATAGGTGCGTAGTACTCGTAACCGGCGTGCGCGTATGACTAGGTGTATGAATGTGGTCGAGGCAAAAGGAGTATATATGGATCGTAGCAAGTGGCGATCTGTGGTTTCTGCCTACCCCCATGGGAGAAGGGCCTGATGTATGTAAGTAAATATTTTTGTAGAACTGCCATAATAAACAACTTCAGAAGGTCGACTGAACGGCGAAAGAAGGTCCTCACACACATAGTCGCGTACGTACGGTGATCTCAAACAACTAACAGTCGCGAGTATGCTTGCACTC
Source organism: Diarsia brunnea (assembly GCA_949774965.1). Classification (NCBI taxonomy): domain Eukaryota; kingdom Metazoa; phylum Arthropoda; class Insecta; order Lepidoptera; family Noctuidae; genus Diarsia; species Diarsia brunnea. The sequence continues at coordinate 6,806,557 of OX459022.1, forward strand.
ACCGTAGGTGTAGCGTGTGTACGTGGCCGTGGAGACCTCAACCAAATGACAATCGCGAATGCGGTTGCACTTATCAAACATGAAGCGTGTCTGTGTGCGTGGAGATGTCAAACAAATTACAGTAACTGTAGCGTGTCTATGTGCACGTGTAGATGTCAAACAAATGACAGAAACTGTAGCGTGTCTATGTGCACGTGGAGATGTCAAACAAATGACAGTAGCGTGGTATGCATGTGTGCGTGGAGATGTCAAACAAAATGACAGTCAGAAGTAGGCTTGCACTTGCTGTTCGTGAAGCGTGTCTATGTGTCCGTGGGCTTTCACTCATTGTACTGAGCCGGAATTCTACATTGCTATCTATTTCTTAGTGGATCTTAATTACTGCCCACTATTTTAACGGTGTGAAGAGGCTTCCAATTTATACTGTAAAAAGGAAGTGTCGTTAATATTTTTTCAATAAATACTCAAGAACGTTAGTTTGAGGCTACTAAAGACTCCGTGGAATGATCCGTAAGTGTAACGAAAAAACCAATCTAAAGTACAAAAGTAGTAAGTACTTTTGTAGGACTCAATATCATCATCTGCCTAGCCTTTTCCCAACTATGTTGTGGTCGGCTTCCAGTCTAACCGGATGCAGCTGAATACCAGTATTTTACATGGAGCGACTGCCTATCTGACCTCCACAACCCAGTTAATACTAAGGTAATACGATACTCTTTGGTAAGACTGGATGTCAGAATTTCAGGTCACTGACTACCTGTAACGACTGCCAAAGATCTATATATGGCAGCCGGGACCAACAGCTTAACGCGCTTTCCGAGGCACAGAGGAAACTCGGTATGTCGGGCGGTCACCCATCCACAGACCGACCTAGGCAAGCACAACTTTACCTTAAGATCGACCCGAGTGGCAGTTCTTATTAAGCCACGAGCTCCTCTGTAGGGCTCAATATAACGCACTCAAAACATTGTTCTGATAGTGGTACTAAATAGTTAAGGGGTCGTGGGGTTTTTGAAGTAGAGTTAAAACATTAATAAAACGTATTATTGCCTTTCAGCTCCGTTATGGGTATATTAATTATATAAATGCTACAACAATTAATTTATTTTTTTGTATGAAATACACAGGGTTTAAATCAACCCATCACACAGCCGTCAACCAAGCATTCTGTACAACAAACTAAGTACCCCTACACAAATTTTTTTGCTGGGAAACGATTTTTTTTTTGGGGTCAAAAATCACTTATTCCGCTAAAACTCAAAGTAGCACTTTTAAAACATCATGCTAGTGGATGCTTTGAATAGTAAATGAGTCATGAAGGTAATTTAAGTAAAGTTATGAAATGAGAAACTAGTATTTACAAAAACAGCTGTGAAAAATTTCGAACTTTGACCTCCAATATCTCCGTAAATAGGATGTTCCCAGGTATGGTCTAGAACAAAAAATGATCGCAGTGGCGGGGAGAACAAGTTTGCGTTAAGGGTACTTTTCACCTTACATAAATAGCGGTTTAAAAAAAACATTTTACAAATACATACATTTGTAAAATAAGTTTAAAAAACCGCTATTTTATTAATTGTACTCGTATGTATTTGTCAAGCCAGCACTCAATTATTTTTAATGGGAAATTTTATCAAATGAAAATCGGAAGTAGGTCAAGTACATTATCGATTTTAAATCAAACAACAGTGACTCGTTATAATGTTGTAATGGACTTTACTCTCCTTTGTCCTACTAAAGTAATTGAATATTCGGTTTTGTTAACAATTTTAATAGATACGTTGGTGATAATTCGTATTTAAAAACCAAATTTTATTTTTTTAATTTTCTTCTATTATCTATTATTTCATATTATTTTGCTTAACAAAAGAAAACTGCTAAAATATGAAAATAGAACAATCAGACGAGAACTTTGCAAATCTAATTGTTCAAATTCTATTATAGAAACAAATTAAAACTAACAATGAACAATAACTGAATAATGGTACCTATTACTTAGGCATTAAACGAAGATTTGCAAAATATAAATTTTGTACAAACTTTCGATGACAAAACTTTCCAAGAGATTGTTTCTAAGACTTTAGAGATTCAAGCAATTAAAAGATTTTAGAACTACACAATAGATGATTGGGAAGAAAGCTAGTGAAATTAATGTAGACGAGTAAATTCAATGATAACAATACCAGTGTAAGCTGGTCTTTTATTCCATAGGTATATTATATTACTTACTTATAATATTATGTTAATCATCTACCTCCGTGGTTGAGTGGTTTAGGCCTATGCCTTGTGACCCAGTGGTCGTTGGTTTCGATTCCCACGGAAAGCATACTTTGTAAAGTTGTTTCCAGTTTGGCTAGGACATTGCAGGTTTGAATAACCTAATTGTCTGACAAAAAGATGATTCTCGGCTTCCAAAGGCATGTATAAGCCGGTGGTCCCGGCTGCCAAATGGTGGTCGTCAAACCATGTCAGAAGCCCTTGAGGTGGTTTAGAAACTCTGACACTATGATCAAGGGTGTGTGAGGTCGTTAGACCTTACTGCCCACACGATAAGAAGAAGATTTCATTAAAAACTCCGTATTACACTAGGCCAGGTGTTTTTACGAAGTGTGGTCGACTGTACTTTTTATGTGCATCCTAAACTTAAGCGGGAACTCAGTCTTTTAGAAATAAACTAAAATGAGAATGAATGTTAATGTCGTAGATGAAAAAGTTCAAATTCCATCCGACCCATTATAACAGCTACCCAAAAATTTAGTAATACTTAATAACCCTTATGGAAATAGCAATAAATGTGAACTTCTGTATTTACAAGTAGGTACATAATAGTATGTACTTGTAAGAAGGTTCGCCATCCCTGTGCCATTCTGACATTCACCTAACGACAGTATTACGCAAGTCCAAGCAAATTACCATATTGCCCTCGATACCAAACGCTACTCTAGTACTAACAATGACCTTACGGAAAAGGCAAAGATCACTGAACCCAAATAAGGAGTAAAACAAAGGACTGAAGCTGTGTTTGGTAACTTACAGTTCAAAATAGATAAAAACAGAAGGTCAGTTTCATGAAACGAGCTAAAAACAGGCGTAGACACAATATGAAGACAATCTAAAACAAATGACAGTCACGAGTGCACGTCACTCGCTGTACGTGAAGCGTGTCTATGTGTGTGTGCAGATCTCAAACAAAATGTCAATGACAACGAATGTCAACGAGTGGCTTACAGTCTTTCCAGTTGTAGCTGAATATTAGAATTTTAAATAGAGTGATCTGCCTATTTGACAAACACGGTAATATTGCTTGGCTAGACAGATTGATAGACTTTCAGGTTTCTTCGACCCATAACGACTGAATTCATCCAGTCATCCAGAATCTTTGAGTAATGGAGAGATCTTGATAATGTAATAGATGGTTACAAATCTCATACCTTGAAGAACGACCCGTCCGGCTATTTTAGTTCAACGGCGAGCTCCTCTGTGTTTGTTTTTGTTTAAATAAATTGTGTAGTCCTCTGTGAGACCGATAAATACATTTTATTTCTTTCTTTCTCTCTCAAAATGTCTATGGTTTTGCTAGTTCTATGAAGCCAAACTTCTGAAACCATCTCTTTTGTGCAACAAACCCAATGAGGCAATCAAACAAAATGGTTGCAGTTACTTGCAAGTTGTATGAATCAACTGCAAGGAGTGGGCAAATTGAAGCTCCTTGTAACGTCTCGCAATTTCGCTCCGGGAAATGTGTTTATTATGTTCTAAGTTACAGTTCAACATTTTTAACATTATTCTTCTAAAACTATAGTGGTAATATTTTGTCTAAGGTTAATGAATACGTCTATATTTATAGAGGCATTCACTTTTTGTGTGAGACGCCGAACCTTGGTTGTACTGATTAAAACAATAAAGAAGTATAAAATAGGTATAATAAATCGATTATTATGTTACTACTTTTGAGACATAGGATTCCTCTCTATGAAAATGAGCGGCTCAAAATCGCAGGACCCGAAGAAAGCAAAACACCACTAATATAGAAAGAAAATGTCGCAGAGACATAACGTCTTTGCAAAATGACAAAAAAGTAAATAATGAACATACAACGCCCAACAAAACACCAAATAAAGAACATAAAGACTGCATAAACTTAATTCATATTCTTTGGAAAAAAAAACCCACTTCATTTAAACTTACACCTTAATATACTTTCAAAAACAAAACGACACATTTTTCTAATTTCCTTTAAAAGAAAAGTTAAACAAATGGAATGCAATTTATTTAAAACAACCAGGAAGACCTTATTGCCGGTTGAAAACAAACTAGAGACAATAAAAATGATTCATTATACCTAGAAAGTACTAAAAACTGTACCTGCAGGTGTAATTAATGAATACAGAGTAAAAAATATGAAGTAAACGCACAAAAATATTCTGAATTATGCACGAGGAGTTTTTGTGCATTTTTAATAGCTGCAGTATTATCAGTGGTTGTTTTGTCGTTTGTGTTTAAATGAGAACTGAAATTTCATTTCTGTGCTTTTTTTTCTTGCTAAAAACGTACAGTACCCGGCGATAAATATTGCACGTCGACCTTTGGAAAGAGACAAACGGCTAATTTCGGCTTCGTAGAGCGTTATCTCTGTCGCACGAAATACAAACAGTCCGGTATCTATTAGGAGCTGTTAAAACAATTATGATTTGCTTCTTTTGATAATTCTTTTTATTCTTTGTATAATATATTATTATGTCTCTTTCCAAAGGTCGATGTGCAATATTTATCGCCGGGTACTGTAGTTTATTTAGTCATTTGCAGCCAGCTGGGCTGCTGCAGAAACAACTTGGTCCAGTGGGAGACTACCAATGGAGCAGTTGAAGCAGGGTGTGACTACGGCCCACTGTCATTACTGTCTGTGTGCGATTACACCTGCACTTTGAGGTGGCTGTTTGTCCCGTCGGAGCTGCGAGTTGTTTGCAAGATATACCGCGGCCTCGACATGAAGGGCTAAGAAGGAACATGGGTGGTTTTTAGTCAGTAGAAGTCAGACATTCCCTTTTGCTCTGCCCAAGAGCGGGAGGGTTATTTGATGATTTTCCACCCGCCAAAAAAAAAATAAAGGTAGCTGTTTGTCTCCGAAGCCACCACTAACGTCGTCGTAGTAGCCGAGTTCTGGTCACAACTAAAAAGGCGAAGCTGATTGACTGAGGATCAACGCACAGGCCAAACACTTAGGGATAGACACTTAAAATATCGCATACGTATTCCTCTTATGACGCAGACCTCCACTAATGAAGGATTTTTCAAAACTTAACCCCCAAAGGGGTGGAAAAGGGGGCAAGATTGGTATGGAAAATCGTCTTTTTTGATATTACCGACATTTACGCAGGCGAAACCGCGGGCAAAAGCTAGTTTTGAGCTACGCCGCAGTTGGGTAAACAAGGGAATCATCAACATAACGAATCAGAAGAGGTAATGCGTTTGGCGTAGTCAGGTTTGATGCGAAAGGTTGACAACAGGGTGCTGTCGTGGTGGGGAGAGACGTATGTCCAGCAATGGATCGCAGCGGCTGTAGACTGAGTTGATTTACCTAAAGAATTCATCACCATTATGATGTTGGCAGTTATTTTTAAGCATAGGGCACATGATTGTCAGTTGAGTGTATACCTATTTGCGTGTCATTTGTAGTGAAATCGACAATCTTTAAATTTTTTTGGGTGTCCCTTGTTTAAACTTAAAGTTATCTTCCTATGAATGTAAGTAAAACTCGAGTATTATCGCTTGACATTTTAGACGGCTAACTATGTCACATTTAATACATAATTATTTATTTCAAAAGTATCAATACTACATCATAAAATTAGTTAACAGTATGCTATCAAATAGTTATTCCGGCTTTAAAATAAATTACACTGTCCCTAAACCCAGCCAAAGAACTTTAAACATTTTTAATCTCCGATATAAAATATCGTACACAATCCACTTCCTAAATTATCGAACCACAATATCCTCTTAAAACCCATAAAGATCGATTCCCATAAAGATCCCATAAATTTGACCTACAAGTTTCAATCCCAAAAAAATAGGAGACGCCATGAAAATTTATATTCGCCACCATTAAAAAGAAAAACGGTCACAGCCGTATAACATCTACAAATGGCAAGTATCTCGGTATCATAGCAATATCATGGCACATCAGATCATAAAAAGTAATTGGGTTGCCCGTAAAAAGGGGTTTTATTTTATGACCAAAGAAAAAATATATGATAAACATATCGGCCTTTTCTCCTCATAACAACGGTCTGGGGTTAGAACGAATAGATGTGGTTTTGGGTGTTTGTGAGCGCAGTTGAAAAGTACTTGATATTTTTAGCACTGTTGATTTTATTTGTTCGCCCGAAATAGGTGTTTGAGTTCACGATTTATTATGTTTCATTCTATTAGACTGCCTCGTTGGTTCAGTGGTCGCAAGCGTGGCTGCTGTGTAAATGGTCCTGGGATCGATTCCCAGGTTGGGCAACGTGTAGCAGCCACCGAGGTTAGATTTGGGTCCAGTTAATGATAATAGGCTCGCCCCCTTTTACATGGGACTTAAACGTGAGGTGTACTAATGAGTGCAACTCTGCCTAATTCATGTTATGTATGATTATGTCATTATAATAGGTCCTTCACAATCGACGAGAAGTCTTAGAATTAGTAAGCTAAACTGGTAATAGGCAAGCCATAGTAGCCGTGAAAAAGATGATCCTTATGGTAAACTGTAAGAGTGTCCTAAGGCTCAGTGAAGCGACAATGTTCATAGGCTGGTTTTTGGAACAAGTTGAGCAATACTTAAACGACTTTAACTTGCAAAATATGGGGGAATTATAAGTTCACTCCTGTTTAACCCCTCGAGGATAGCAAGAATGTTGTTTTTCTAATACCTACTCGGAAATATTATTACAAAAACCAGGATGGGTGATAGTGAAGGTTGTAATTCAACGTGAATTCCCACGAAACGTACGCCTCAATAAATATTTTCTTTAACCTCAATTTTACCTTTCTATTAAACTATAATAAACGCAACCACATCCAGACTTCAATATCTAAGTAAAACAATAAACGAAACCTTTATATTAAAGGGAGAAACATATTAATATTAATACCACATCCAGTTTCTCTCTATACGAGGCCGGAATAGTAATTTCCTACTGACTTTTGGGTACGACAATAATTTTTACCGAGGTACATAGAAATGTTACATTTGATCAATGTACATGAGAGATGGGACGACTATGGATTTGGCCGACTATCCGACTGGACGAATAGTCGTTTGTGAAACGACCGATTAGTCGGTCAACGGCTGCCTCGTCTAGTGGTCGCATGCACGACTGTTGAGCATGAAGTTCTGGGTTCGATTTCTGTCGGCCAAAGTGTTATTAAGTTTTTCAATTATTAATTTCTCAGTAGCAGCCACGGAGTCTGGATTTGTGCCCGGTTGATGGCAATTATAGGTTGGTGAAACTTTAATTCAGTAGTATTCGCCAGTAACTAGCGAAATGTAGGCGTAATATAAGGTACCTCAGCCTAGCTCTTTGGGAATTATAGACTACATGCTCAGCAGTCGCGCTTGCGACCACTCGACCAACAGGAGGGTAGTGGTAATCAAAAAAAATGTTTCTCTTAATTTTTGTACATTTTTTGGCTACCAGAGGAAGAACACCGATTCCTAGATTATAAAACAACCTGTGTAAGGCAAAAATTGCTTAACAGCATAAGTTCCTTTTTTTTGGAGTGTGGGAAATCATCAAATGACTCCTCCTGCTCTGTGCAGAGCGGTAGGAAGTGTGTTGACACTTCTACTGACTAAAAACCATCCATGTTCCTTCTTAGCCCTTTGTGTCGAGACCGCGGTATCTCTTTCGAATAACCCGCAGCCCCGACGCACAGCATAAGTACCTAACAATTCAACAACAACAACAAACAACACAACAACAATCAACAACAATAACAATAACAACAACAAACATCAATAACAACAACAACAACAATAACAACAATTTCATTTTAATCAGAGTCGACAAGTCCATCTCTCTATGGCCGGATAGTCGGCTTACCCAACTAGACAGTACATCTCTAATGTATATTTACATTTATAGGCATCAATGTAAGTATTTATATGGACCACTGAATATACAGTAAGTTGTGATGAAATATCTTAATGCTTCCTTATTGTGAGTTAGAGTATTTTGGGATATCATAATATTGGTTAGTAGTTCTTTTGATCGATTCGCTGTTGGTAAAAGATATAGTAGAGAACGTTCTTATAGAGATTGTGCAATATTGAGAAACGAGGAAAAGATAAAGAATATTGAAAAATAATTCAAGCATAACACTCACGGGTAGGATATTCCTTTGAAGTTTTTGATTTTGTTCAATATTTTAGACAGATTAAAAAATATTGTAAAACGGTTACCACGTATTCATTAATCATTCTAAGCTCCTCCACATATCAATTTTTCATTATGATCTGTATATAATGTTCCCACTGCAGGGACTCAAGCCTCCTCTCTAGGAGAGGGATGGACTACAATCCACCACGCGGGCCCAGTGCGGCTTGGTAGATGGCACATACCTTTGATTTTTTTTGGTTCAAAGACATGCTGGATTCCTCACGATGTCATCCTTCACCGTTTTGAGAGCAGTGGTGATGAAATAAATTACACAAAGTAATGCGCTAGCCACTGGGCCAACACTGCTCAAAAAAAAATTTCATCGACTATTAAAAGAAAAACTGCTGTTGCCTACCAATGTGTATATCAATACCTACTCGGTCAAGAATAAGGAAAAGCTGACTTTTTTACTGAATACGTGGCATACGTTTTGGCGTCCGTATCGTTTGCTCTGTGTAGACATTATAACGTGAGCTCAGCTTCCAGTCAAAGTGGATGAAGCTGAACACTAGCAATTTTAATAGACAAATCATCATCATCAGCATTAGTCTACAGCAATCGACTGCTGGATATAGGCCTCTTCAATCGCATGCCACTCAACCTGACTTTCGGACACTCTCATCTCTATGAGCGGTCTCCAAACAATAACACGTTTTCCCCAACGATCATTGGACAAATCATCCTAATACTAACCCGAAATCTAAGAAACAAAAATAAAGAGACACTCACCAATATTAGAATACCGAACACAAAAAAAACAGGCACCCATCACACCAAATAGATCTTCACAATCATTCTCACGATTGCTTCTCAAAAATCGATCCAACAGTATCCGCAAACAATTTCTTTTCAGATAGCAATATTTTTATAAGAGAAAACAAATACGCGGGCCTAAAAGTTTACTAGGGGTTGAAGATAGCAAATAGCTACGACTGGAATTTTATCTCAATATTTTATGAGATCCCATGCTGAGGGGCTGCCGATTGCTTTGCAGAGCTAGGGGAAGTTTAGAGGGGGCTGTTTATAGAAAGGAAATAACAGTTTCGATATTTATATTTAAGGTGATTTTATACATATATACTTTGTTGATGGTAGTTCTAATATAATAAGGAAACGATTGGTCAAATATAGACATAATCAACTTGAAAATAGAAGAAATCAAACCAGTTGTGTGCCTAGAGACCAATAATACGACAAGCCCGTAAGGCGAACAGACTGTTCAGACAACATCATGACAAATACCTACCTATCTATACTAATATTATAAAGATGAAAGATATTTTGTATTTTTGTATGTAACGAATAATTTTAAAAATTTGAAAAATTCTTTTACCGTTGGGAAGCTACAATAGCTCCCCGGGTGACATAGGCTACTTTTTATCCCTGTATTCCAACGGGAACGGGAATTACTCCGGTGAAACCACGTGATGTCCATTGTCCACCAGTAAGTTATATAGGCTAGCCAAGCTTGTAGCCTTGTATAAAAGTCTTAATTTCTAACACGAAATTTATTTCAATTAAGTCAAACAGAAGAACATTCTTCTTCTTTTCGATTCGACAACTCAAATTTTGTCCGACCTGTGCGTAGCAACTTGAACAGCTCTTTCGTTTGCTTCGTTTAAGTTCTAAGAATAGAATAGAATTTATTTATGAACGTGCAATAAGTTGGGCAAGAGAGAAGGTGTGGCAGAAGAACATGAAACTAATAGACATACAAAATTTCAACCAAACAACTTTCTTTGCAAAAAAATTTAAACCACACAACAAATATTTATCAGTACAAGACCCTTTTTTGTTTTGTCGAAACATTTCTTAGCTCTTTGGTGGAAAAATGCGGGTTTTTCTCGAAATGTCGAACACGACTGGAATAAGTAAAGAGATCACGGTTACTACACTAAGCAGGGTTTCGATGTAGGTTCGCTACGAATATAACTAATTAGGAGAAAGAGGATTTTGTTATGGAACTAGCTTTTTACCGCGACCTTCGTCCGACTAAAATGATTATTTAAAACTTCCTTAGTTGAATCGGAATTTGTAAACAATTTCATGGATTTATTTTTATGCCCAAAACCCTAATCCTTCTCTAAAATAAAACTAGTACCTACAAGTTACTCCAAAATCAATGGCAATTGTCCTACGGGAAATAAGTTACCTATGTGTATATCTAGGTTATAAAATATCTGTGTGTGAAATTTCATCAAAATCCGTTCAGTAGTTACATTTAATCATGTTAAAAAATATCAAAATAACTACAGAATACAATGGTCAATGGTAAAGGACACTCAATTACAGGTAACCACAGATTTTCAAGTTATTACTACTGAGGCAACAAAACAATAGCCAGAAACTCTGTCCACAAAACATTTATAGAAGGTCGCTTCGAGCAAATACAAAATCTTACTGGAAATCCAAAAATGTTCTATTACATGTATTAATGAAATCTGCTTGTTAACTCATCATCCAAGCACCAAGGACCTCTTAACAAAATTCTTACAGCACTCTCTTTAATTAATTAGCTACATCACTTTCATTCGCAGGTCACAATATTTACAATGCAAATGCCATTCAACGAGCATCGTCCCCTAATTCTAGTGTCATAAATATATAAGCCGTAAAAATACGACAGCGTTTCGGAAACAATTTTCATATTTCTAACTTCATTTTGTATTCTGGTAGTGTTGCCATATTTACTGCGTTTGCCTCTGTCACTGCTAAATCTCTCCAGCTATTGCAAATGGCGACACGTATAGCCCATCCGAGTCGGTGTCCAGTCACTTTTGTCAATATTTTTCGGGTCTGCTCTGGTTTTTGTTTTGTTATTGTCTTCGGGGGGACTTTATTTATGTAGTTGGGTGACAAAGAAGGTTTATTAAGGTTTCGTGTTAATTTTTGAGCATTTTGTGGAGGTTGAGGGAAAAATCTATTCATTGTTTTTATTATATTTGTGAAATTCCCTCACATTACTAATATGAGTTTATTAAGTTTTTTTCTTGACGAGGTTACAGTTGAGCAAATGTATCTACCGTTGCACCAAAGTGTGTGAATGTATGTGTCTATTTTGTATAGTAACTAAATAGTGCTTATGATTTCATTTAGATATAACTATATACTTGCGTTATATAGGTATTTATCGACCTGTTGTTAATACAATCAGACTCACCTCTATTTGTATGCTTGCAGCTCTGTACGCTCTGTCAGCGGTGTTCTGTGCTTGACACGTAAAGGTCTGGTTGTGGTGTTCCTGCTTCGGAGTCATCTTTATAATTGACCTGGTTGAACAAACATTGAGATTAGATATTATTATGGTATAGTTGGTATCTGATAAAAATAAATATAGATTTTGTATTTATCCTGGTTTGCATGATCCCGGGTGACAAAATATACACAAGACCTTGGCTGTAATACCCCAAGGGTTAGGCAATGGTGCACTTAATGGTACACCCACATTTTGCCAGTTATGTTTAAGTCCCATGTAACAGGGGGCGAGCCTGTTACCATCATAATACATATTCATATAAAAGCTGAATCTCGTCAACGCTAGCCCTAGCATGACTATGTATCGTACATTACATGAAAATCAAAAATACATTACATCAAAGATCAAAGCCTAAGTAAACATCGCTAGTATCTACTGATTGTAAAAATCACTGGTCAGATAGAAGTGACAATGTTTGAGGACGGCATGCCCAATGAGTTAACTCAGTCAGACATAGGCCCTCTTACTAGCTATGCAACAATACCCAGTCCACTGCTTTCCAAACCAACAACTTAGCATTACCATGTCCAGTACTGTAAGTCTATCGATTGAGACAGCGGTGTTGAATTTATATAAAAAAATTACCTTGCTGTAAACCTCTGTCCATCAGGCATCGGTTCAATAGTGTACGTGACTCCTTGCGTCAAAACACCAGCATTACTGTCTACCCACGTGATCTAAAACAAAGTAAATTAAACCTTTATACACATGTATTTAAGTTTAATCAGTTCAACATCATTCTACTGTCCTTATCCCAATTTATTTGGAATCGGAGCATGTGTTATTCTTCCATACTTCTCAATTACACGCCATATGAGCAGTTACCTCCTTTATATCATCCTTCAGACAGTCCTTCTATCGTTTCTTTGATCTTTCACTACTCTTATAGTCAAAACTTTCATCGCCACTTGATAAAGAAATATTTTCTAAATTATCTTAGTTTTTTATTATTTAGATGTAGTGTATTTTCGGAAGTACTAAACCGAAAATTATTTCATTAATGAAGCAACATTATCCCAGAGTATCATAGGCTATATTATTACATAGGATATTTTGTTGTTACAAATGAATAAAAAAAACAATAGAATGTTCCAGAGGGACAATTTCCGACTATAACGGAAGCAAAGCCGTGGTCAAAGGCTAGTATAAAACAAAGGAAGAGCTTAGTTACTAAGTATTCAAGACACCAGCCGTGTGAAGATGAGAACTATATAAATGCAAAATAGTTCTTTTAATAATGTCGCGCACATTGGTTGGATTACAAAAGAAAAATATGGGTTTATAGGACCTTCTCTAACATTATAACGAGAACTAGAGACAATTTTGTAAGAGCTAGCTCTTTTACGAGTCTTTTGTTATTAAAATAGGTAGTGAAGCTAAAAATTGTTTCATCATTCTTCCCTTTTATTCCTTTTATTATTTCTTGTCACTCTTCTCGTTTTTCTTCCATTAACATTTTTAGTTTGTTTACTTTTTATTCTTTCATAATATTCTATCATCTCAGAGCTTGTGCCTCATCATCATTCTCTGATTTGCCCTTATCTCAATTTATTTGGGGTCGGCGCAGCATGTCTTTTTTTTTTTTTTGGGGGGTGGGAAATCATCAAATAACCCCTCCCGCTCTTGGGCAGAGGGGAAGGGAGTATCAGACTTCTACTGACTAAAAACCACCCATGTTCCTCTTAGCCCTTCATGTCAAGGCCGCGGTATCCCTTGCGAACAACCCGCAGCCTCGACAGGGGCGCAGCATGTCTTCTTTTACCATACTTTTCTGTTACTCTTCATCTCAGGAGACATCTCCTTTCTTACCATATTTATCATTCTTAACACAGTCCATTCATAGTTTCTTTCTTTCTCAGAGCTTGTCTATAACAGCTATATCAGCATTACCATAATCATGAATCATCTTTGAAATACCTCGCCTCCCTCATTTATCCTTAACACGTTTACCACCAAAGTCAAAATTCAAATTCTCATCCTAATTTTAATCAAGAAGAAGCACGGCAACAAAATTCACTCCTCCAAAAATACGCAAACACACATTTATTATGCAAGATGATTAAAACCCTTAGCAAATAATTTCCGCATCTCCTCAAATCCCAGGCTCATCAGAGATATAACTTGAGCCAATCCTAATCCTTTATCATGAAATATTTGTGCAATCAAAACGCTGCAGTCTCTAAGGGACCACAATATAGACGCAACATCATTTTCAATTTAACTCCTAATTGTGCGAGCGTCCCTAGAGAGGTATACCTATTCACTCTACTTGAAAAGCTTAAATGGAATATTCTCTTGCTTAATACCGGGACAAACAAATTGACACAGAGCTAAATAAATTGGACAGACGGGGTCTCGCAGGGTTTGTTTATGTAGAATGTGACAATTTTGAATTTTTCGTTTCGCATGCCTGAATTTCCTGGTTAGGTTTGGAATGAGAGGGAAATTAGTTTGGAGGATTATTTCGCGGTTTATTAGCGTTTACTTTTTATGTTTGGAAGTTTTTCGAGTTTTGGAACAAAGGACCAAATAGCATTACTTTTAATTTTATTTTGGACAGAGGAGCAATTCTTTTTTCATTACTCGGCTAGTTACTCTAACTAATAAGCCCAAAATCAAAGAAAGAAAGAATAAAAAATTGGAAAGAGCATTCAAGTACGTCATCAATCTAGATTGACCCTACAACCAATTATTTCAAGCACTAATTGCCAATACTAATGACCAATGGTTCCTAATTAACAAACTAATCATGGTGAAAACCGAGGAATAATTCGCTTACAATTTCGTGTGAAGTTCTGTCCCATTTATTAATGAAACCGAGTCTTGTATTAATTTCCATGGAAGCTTCAATTTGTATTACGATGTTCGTAGAACTTCATACATAATACTAGGTATTTGTATCAAAATTAATTCTGATACTAACATTCAGTTCACCATATTGATACAAAGGTTATTGCACATGCATTTTGGGAGTGTATTATGATAGAGAAAGGAGTTAATGATGCAGTGACGTCTGGCAGTAGAGAATGGAAGAAGAAAAGGTATTATGAAACCCAAGGAGAATATGGCAAAGGAAGGAAGATCTTGATTTGGGAGCGTATTACTTTATTGACGAATGGTTTAAATAGATTCAAAACCAGTCAGACACTTTACATTGCGAAAATTATTTCATAATGACTACTCCCAAAATAGATAAAGAAAACATCGTGAGGAAACCGGAAACTCTAAATTCAAAGACATGTGATACCCACAAACCCGCACTGGAGCCGCGTCGTGGACTACATGTTGCCCTTGTCGTAGCTATAAGGATCATTATTCTTCGTAATTATAAATATACAATAACAGCAGCACGTGGTGATCTTCAAGGTTAAGTCGCGTTTGCCAAGTTGGTCCTTGGATGGTTGAACAACCATGACACACCAAGTTTTCTCCGTGTCTCAGAAAGCGCGTCAAGCCGCTGGTCCCAGCTGATATTTATAGGTCTTTTACAGTCGTTACAGGTAGTTAGTGATCCGAAAATCCTCCAACCTTCTTTAAACCTTTTCAATTACTTTTTACTAATGTTTGCCTGTCGTGTCTTTCGTGGTGAGTCTAATTGCCAGGAACTAGTGGCTCAGCTTGTTCAGCTTATAAGACTTTGTTCCCCCGTGCCCAAATACCAACTGAGACCACGTGGACACAATTTATTAGATGTTCCGTCTGCACGCACTGTTTGGAACTTTAATTCTCCTTTAGTTCATGCCCTTGCCATGCTGAATATTCTACTGGCATCGCCTACAGTCGCTCCATGTAAAATACTGGTATTCAGCTGCATCCGGTTAGACTGGAAGCCGACCCCAACATAGTTGGGAAAAGGCAGGCAGATGATGATGATCGACACCGGAATGTGATTTGTTTGCTTCTAAGTGGGTTGATGTATGTCGTGTATGTTTGAGTTTCTGTGACAGGATGAACGAAAGATGATTTTTCTTGAACTTGTTTTGAATGATGATACGCGGAAGGTAACAATTTTTTTTTATTTGCTAGTTTTTTTTCTTCCTGTACAACATCTATGTAGATATTGCTACAGTTTAATTGAATTTAACTTTTAATTTAATTGTTCTTTTTTGTGTTTTATAGCATCGTATTGGATGATTCCGTAATGTTGCTATAATTAATATAAAAAATAAACCTAAATATGGGCTTTCGTATTATCCAGTGATAACTTGGTTGCCGAGATCAGATATGCAATGATTTCAGATCGAATGATTTGAAATCATCATATTTATTTATTTATTTATTTATTTATTTAGAATGGTGATGAATTAAAGATAGAACAAAGTCTTAACCGAGAGGTAATGTTGGCTGAGTATGGGTTTCTACGACTGAGTATAATGCCAAGAGAGGGTAGGCAGTTTTATTGGGATTCCATTAGGATAATTACAAATGAGCACATACGAGGAAGTCCGAAAGTGGCGCTGGTGTGGAAATCGGTTGTCGTGGTATGGGCATGTCATGCGGAGGAATGAGAAAAATGTCGTGGGAAAGGTTTTGAATACGAATGTGGATGGGTATAAAAGCAATAGAAGAAGACCAAAGAAACGATGGATGGATGGACTGTGTTAAGAGAGTAATAGCAAGAAAGGAGGTGACGAGAAACAGAGAAGTATGGAAGAAGAAGACATGCTGCGATGCCAAATGAATATGGATAAGGGCAAGAAAATGATGACGATGATGATGATTCTAAGTAGCAGCCCGAAGTCAAACTGTCTGCAGGGTTAAAGCCAACAGACTCGTTTTTACCTATTATACAGGGTGTAAATCAACCCATCATACAGCCGTCTACCAAGCATTCTGTACATTAAACTAAGTACCCCTACGCAAAAAAATTTGCTGGGAAACGACTTTTTTTTTGGGTCAAAAAACATTTTACGGTAATACTCAATGTAGCACTGTTAAAACATTGTGCTAGTGGATGCTTTGAGATAGTAAACGGGTCATGGAGGTAATTTAAGTAAAGTTATAACTTGAAAAACTAGTACAAATTTACAAAAACAGCTGTAAACAATTTGGAACTTTAACCCCCAATATCTTCGTAACTAGGAGGTTCCCAGGTATGGTCTAGAACAAAAAAAAGATCGCAGTAGTGGGGAAAACAATTGCCTTTCGTTTGCGTTAAGGGTACTTTTACACCCTTTATTAGATTAACACCTGGCTACCGAGACGAAAATCAATACAAATATTAACTTAGAACTTGCCAAGCGCGCGGTAACTATCATGATTGGTTAATTTAATTTTCAGCAGTCAATCGGATCACTTAACTTGCTTATAATTTTGACATAGCGTGAGTTTGATTATATAACTTAACTGTTTGCAAGACATTTCATCATCATCATAATCTTCCTGCCCTTTTTTTGGCGGCTGGAAAATCATCAAATAACCTCTCGCGCTCTTGGGCAGAGTGAACGGAAGTGTCAGACTTCTACTGACTGAAAACCACCCATATTCCTTCTTAGCCCTTGCGCCGAGGCCGCGGTATGTCTTGCGAACAACCCACAGCCCCGACGAGTGTCGGCCTTCCATGTTGCTGACATCTCTTTGAGGCGCGCGTGGAACACGAACGCGCCGTCGACACGGCCTGTCGTCGTCATAAGACGGACCGACGGCGAGCTAGCCCATCACTCACCGTCCACAGGCCCGCGTCTACGGTGGCCGGAAGTCATCACGTGGCCCCCGACGGATCGCCTCCCGCGGCGGCTGGGACGAGAGGTTCTCTCCCTCTCACGTTTCGCCACCTCCTTCGCTAGCATCACTGCTTTGCAGAAGGAGGCGACGGCGTCCCATTCCTCCTCGCCCCGGACCATGGCTTGCACCAGGGCCGGACGCGAATCTTCCTGCCCTTCATTCAAGTTTTTTATGGTCGGTGTAACACGTTTGTTTCTTCCAATCTTCCCGTCAACCGTTACGCTATTATTTTCTTCATTCATGCATACATCCAGTTTTGCCCCCCGGGAATCGAACCACCTCTTGGCCAGCAGTCGGGCTTGCGAACACATACTAACTAGATAGTCATTATTTTTACACCTGTCAAATTATTCCATCTCTGTCTACCTTCTATATTGCAATAACATATTATTACAAAATATCACCATAACATCATACATAAGCAACATGAATTTTATTACAAAAAGTTCCCGCTCGCTCACAAATCGTATTCGATTCCTCATGTTCCCCTGTTGGAGATCATGCTTCATACTTCCGGAGTTCTCTCAACACACGTACCTCCCATATTTCTCACTTGTCGGGTAAATAGGTCAGTAGTCCTTGCTATGTCTGCATATTGGGAATACGAAGTAGATAGTTTGATTTTATTTTATTTTGGTTTGGTAGTGCTAAATATTGATTATGATACTGCTAGGTGTGAAGTAAACGGCTAATAGAGATATTTGGAAAACATACAAACGGTAATACAATACCCCTTGGTAAGACTGGTTGTCAGACTTACGGGTCACCGATTAGCTAGGTAACATTAAAGGTCTACAAATCACAACGGCATAACGTGCTTTCTGAGGTACGGAGATAACACGGTATAAAATGAGTGCTTACCCATCCACAGACAAACCTATACAAGCGTGGCTTACCCTATAGAACAACCCGACGAGCTGTGATTATTTAAGCATGAACTCCTTGGATAATCTCGATCTTACAGAAGAACAAACCCTATAGTGAGTTTAATGAAAACACTCAAACCTCAAAATAAAGATTTATTTAGCCATGCTGAATAAAAAAATTACATAGTATGTTAGATCCTAATTTTTTACCGACTTCCAAAAAGGAGGAGGTTCTCTATTCGTGTGTATGTACTTTTTTTCTTTTTTATAAATAATATTGCATATCCGACTTGGGTAAACTGTTGAAACCAAAAATGTAATGTTTACTAATAAGAACTTAATGTACACAGTTACGCAATAAATAAAATCTTTATCTTTATCTGAGATAGTGGCCTTTTGGCCTCGTACTGGACTTATTTTTAATTCTGTTTTATTTTTTAAATGTGTCTCATGTTTTCTTTTTTGTAATTTTTTTTATTATTAATTTCTTGTCCTGTGTGAGACCAATAAATACTTTTTCTTTCTTTCTTTCACTAATATGGTTAGAATTGCTTTTTAGTCTATCATGCAAAAAACTTATTGACGCGAAAAAGATCAATAGCAAGGCTTTTAGACCCAAGTTAAACTTCTTCAATAGTCTAGAAAACAACATTAGGTAGATTAATGACTTTCAAAAGCTGAATAGCGGCGTAAACCATAAATTAGGTACCTACATTAAAGCAACCAAAAGATTCCATTACAATATATTTTAAAAGCTTTTTAATAAAAAGAAATAGATCTTTGGAAAGTACGTGAAATATGAAGAAAAATGAGAAAAAAAATATGAAAAGGTCGAGGTAGTAACGGCAAGCCTGTAAAATTCCATTTAAGTAGTGACATTGATTAATTATCATTATCAAAGGCTCAGAAATTGGGTGACAACTGAGAAAATATTGCTGTTAAAAACATTTATAATGACATCCATTAGTTTCTTGAAGTTTTAAAGTGAAATCCTTTTAAAAGTTTTGTTTTCACTAAGGAATGTCTTAAGTAGGTATAGAAAATTAAATCATAACATAACATCACGCCTATAATCCCTGAAGGGTTAGGCAGAGTTGTACCTAATAGTACACCCACATTT
Organism: Diarsia brunnea; assembly: GCA_949774965.1. Classification (NCBI taxonomy): domain Eukaryota; kingdom Metazoa; phylum Arthropoda; class Insecta; order Lepidoptera; family Noctuidae; genus Diarsia; species Diarsia brunnea. The sequence continues at coordinate 6,825,943 of OX459022.1, forward strand.
CGCCAGTTATGTTTAAGTCCCATGTAATAGGGGGCGAGCCTATTGCCATCAACCGGGCACAAATCCAGACTCCGTGGCTGTTACTTATAAAATTCCTGATGGAAAAACTCAATAGCACTTTGCCCGACCCGGGAATCGAACCCAGGACCTCATGCTCAGCAGTCGCGCTTACGACCACTAGACCAACGAGGCAGCCAAAGAAAATTAAATCGTTTTATCTATTTTATTCATTCAAAACTGAAATGAATATTCTAAGCAAACATTGGTGTACACACGGACACATAAAGCTGTCCATTTTCAGTATAACATGACTTCGTTTGTATAGAATTCCTGTTCAATGAGAGATCCGCATAAACTGGTTTTGTATAGCTTGATTGTTTGTCGTGCGTACGTGTTACCCGAACGGCTTCAATAATATTTTTTCAGCAAGATAAAAGGAGAAACTTACTTATCAATAAAAACATTGCAATCTAATTTCAGAGTTTCATTTAAAATGGCGTAAATAAAGAATAAAAAAGATCGCATTTTATCATAAAACCTTTCTTACATCAATCCACAAAACTATTCTCTTATAAATAACCAAAACCATTCACTGCGACTCTCGTCCACTCACCACGAAACAACACCTCCAACCATACACACAGAAGCACACAAAAACACAGAAATCAATGCTTACCTCAGCGGGCGGTTTTCCACCAACGGACACACACTCCAATTTGATATTCCTGTCCTCTATTGTCGAAAAGAAATTGCCTTCGACGATGCGCGGCGGCTCTGGTGGCACCAACACAGTAAGTCGTGCGTACCGCGATCGAATCGGCGGCTCTCCTGTCAAAATGTTTTAATATATTACTCGGTATCCGCAACGGGTATCGAGGAAAATATTGTGAGTTGTAAAATTGTGAAGAGATATAACATCAAGCCTATAATCTCTGAAAAGTTCAGGCAGAGGCCTGCACGCATAGCATGACCACCGTAGAAACGCGTTTTGTCGACGGAAGAATCGACAAAATGACAGATTGTAGCAAAATTTAATGTCAAATTGTATGGAAAAAGCTTTGTCTATTCTTGGTAGAATAGAGATAGAATCGCCATACTACGCGTGCAGTACTCGTTGATTCACATTTCGCTAGTAATGTTTGAGACCCATTTTTTTTTTGTTTTCAGGTGGTAACCTTCAAATCTTTAAGGTCTTCGGGGAAAAGACACCGGAGTGAAAGATTTCTACTTCACTAAAATTATCCCGGTGTTCACAATCCGCACATGAGAGAAGGCTTCGTAACTTTTTGAAATACCTGTCTGGAGCACCCTTTTTGCAATGCCTGTTAGGGTACATCCCTGTGTTGACTATACAGAGGTCTCCCCTGAGACTTGCAATGCAATTGTGTAATAAGGGGCGAGCCTATTGCCGTAAATCTAGACTCCGTGACAAGAACAACTCAATCACAACTTTCCCGTCCTGGGAATCGAACCCAAAACTTCACCCTCAGCAGTCGCACTAACAACCATTAGACCAACGAAGCACCCCTTTTTGTTTTTTTGGCGGGTGGGAAATCATCAAATAACCCCTCCCGCTCTGGGCAGAGCGAAAGGCAGTGTCAGACTTTTACTGACTAAAAACCACCCATGTTCCTTCTTAGCCCTTCATATCGAGGCCGCGGTATCTCTTGCGAACAACCCGAAGCATCCCTGTCAAACAGTTTTAATATATTACTCAGTATCGAAACGTGTATCGGGGAAAATATTGCCAGTTATAAAATTGAGAGGAGATTAAAATGGAAGGCAATTTTGTTTCATGAGAGCTGTAAAGTTGTGAGGGGTTATAGGTTATCGAATAGCATTTTAGATTGGGGTGGACACAATTTTATAGGTCGATGTATAGGTTCATGGACAATGTTTATTATGTAGATGTTTTAAATTTGTATTGGATTAATCGTGAGTGTTTTGTACCTATCATTTTCACCTGTACGTATAGTCAACTTAAAGTTATTACTTCATTTAAAGTTATTACTTATGGAAACATTATAAGACGAATTCTAATGAAGTACCCTAAATCAAATACCCCTAATAATTCATCAAAATCTCTAGTAACCTATTCAGTAAACAAATCGTTTAATTTACACAAAACATTCTTAACAAACAAACACTATTAAAATCTTTAACATTTAAGTAGAACCAGTCAGTCGTTACTCATAAAAGTTTTGCTAATTACTCATTATCTTGAAACAAAAAACAATTTTAGCAGAAATATCAAAACTAGTTTAAACTTTACCTTGCCATTTATAAAGTACACAATACAATAAAAGTTTTAGTTAACAATGAATGTAATTTGTAAAGTTTGTGATAACTCTTTCTCTAGCAACTTATTTAAATTATTTTACCCAAATTGTAAATATTAACGTAATATTTGAAACACCAATAAATGTTATTGGAATTTGGTGGGTTACCTTTTTGGTTTTGTTTGCTACAAATAAGTTAATTTCATTAGAAGTTAGTTCTTAAATAGCCAATTCCAAGTATAATGATTTGACTGTAACAATTGTCAGTATTTTAAGTATCCCATGTGATCGTTGCCTATGGCGCTCAGACTTGATCTTGACTGACGCTCAGAAGTGCAAATTCAACGTTTGCTCAAGAGTATTGGAACGTAGCATTCTCCATTATTAGACTCTCGGTTTCGGTCTATCGCCGATATTGGCATTATATCTGCCAGGTTTAGACCGATGGGCGAAGGTAGTCACACAGTACGTGCCTGAAGACAGCCGTCGTAACCCGGGCATGCCCAAGAGACGGTCGCGTGACGATCTGGACTCATGAAAGGAAATTGTAAACAAACTTGGGAAGCCACGGAGGACGCGTTTGTCCAGCAGTGAGAAAGAGCCGGCTGAATAACAAAATGTCAAGTCATTTAGGTAATTGGTTAGCAAAATGTCGCTTTAACCATAGCTTTAGAGACCTACGCAAGTAAACTGAAGTCAAATTATGATGGCGAACCCCTCATAAGTCCAACAGAAACAAAATTAAATCCAGCAATAAACCAGGAAGTTTGCATTTCGCGGTCGGACCCACGGAACCGCAGATCACAATATAATACAACAGGAGGTCTCAGAGACAATGCCTCGTCCCCAAGAATAGTTTCTTACAAACCCGGGCAAAGTTTGTAAAGTTAAATAGTGCAAAGTTGTACAATTTAGCCGCAAGACTGTTGTCCATTGTTACTTTGGCTGATAAAAAACAAAGTTACTGTAGTTAGTTTCATGTAAATCTTGGTCCTTTTTTCCGAAGTTTTCTGGTGATGGAATTAATTTGAGGCTCTGAGGGGCCCGTTGTTGGTCCTTGCGGGAAAATATGGCGTATCGTTTCTTTATTGTGTCTATTTGTTTTGTCTTTTCCTTGTTCTTGTTTGTTGTCCGGAATTATTATATTGGTTTTGGTGTTGTGTGCGTAGATTGCTGTATACAAGTTTTGACAATATTTGGTTCTTAGTAGTTAATTGAGAAATAATGTTTTTCGCAAAAAAGTATAGACGGGTCGGTGTTTCGTTCTCTAAAAAGAAACAAAAAGATCTTTAGGATTTTTAAGTGTGATCTTTTGAAGAAAGAAGCACACAATCGGAGTGGATTTTTGTCCAGCAAGCATTTTTCAGTTAAAAAGTGTTGAAGAAATACATTACTGTGTTACTTTTCTTTTTGACTAAGAAACTGTCAAGATGTCGGATATCGGTTAAAAAGTCATTCAGTCGACATTGATGACACAAACTTACGCTTGTAAGATATTAAGTAATTATTTGAAAGGTTTTCTTCTAAGACAAAACGATAGAACAAAACATGTTGCACTGACCCCAACCAACATGGCACAAGAGGAGGTACTCGTAGATGATGAAAATTATGATTTAAAAGTTTTTCTTCTACTATGTAAATGCTAATCTCGACATTAAAGTTCCGTTCAACCCGAAAAACACAAGATATAAGCATCACACATGAAAACATAATTAACACAAGAACAAACAGTGACAAACGCCTCAAGGCTTAAGAGATAAAAGCAGAACAAAATGTACCAAGAATTGTTCGCGGTTTAATTTATTTTAATCTAAATCCAACTTCTCTAAACACCGGGCTTATTATGGAGATACAGGATTTGTTCCCGACGAGAACAATTCTAATAAACACGATAATTCCCTGAAACTCTGCGTTATTATCGCTTCAAACTCTAGTGTCTATGCAGATTAAAATGAAACGTAAATAGAAAATGGGAATCTCATAATGTTTTAAATTAAATGAGATGGAGAGATTTTACACTGGCACGTATTTTGTTTTAGTATATTTTTCTTTTTCACCCCCATATTCACATTTCAAATGTAACAATAACAGCTATGTTATACTTTCCCCAAAATTAATTCTACGAAATTTAACCTTTTATTTAACCCTAGACAGAATTTCTATTAAATGTATAAACGCTTTTAAAGGTATTTAATACTGAAAACTTAACATAAACAACCCTTAAAAGTAATTAAATCCACACCAGATGAATCCGTAAGGATCATGGATAACAAATGTATAAGATTACTAAAGAAATACAGAATCTAAATCTTGAAACAAAAGCTGAATAGCCCATAAGAGCCCGCCTTAGTCGAGATAAGAATACTAACAGAGACATTTCAAAGGAAAGCGAAATTTATCAAAGGTTACGTTCTATACAAAGGGCAATGTAAATTAATATTATAGACCTTTTCGTTTGAATATAGTCTCGCCCAAGAGGCTAAAGGGATCGAAGCTCTTGAAATTTCTGAGATGGCTTATTATAAATTCGTATTTATATCTTAAGATGACGCTGGAGAAATTAATTTAGATGACTTTAACGGTAGGGTTAAGCGTATTGGAGATAATAAGCGTGGAGATGTTATCGTTGAGGAAATAAGCAATACGAAGTTGAACGTTTTGTTTAAGTGGAAGCGGATAATTTGTAAGTTATCCTTGTGGGGCGAGAAAATTAGTTGGGGAAAGAAGTTGAGTATAAGAATTACTTTTTGGCAATACATCGAGCAATATAATATTCGAAACAGGATTTGTTAGGGATTTCAGCGAGGGTTGTCAATGTTTACAAGATCTCTTTTAACAAAGTCCTGAGCTTGGGTAAATTCTACACTAAACCTACAGAATAAAAGATCTTTGCGGCGAGAAATGCAAATCAGGCGTTATGAAAAATTACAAAACAAAAATGGAAGCGAAACGAAACGGGTTGTGGATGAATTAATTACTAATTTAGGTTCACCACGAGACCGGAATTTGCATTAAATAATAGAAATTGTTGAAAAATTACCAATGGGATGAACCAAATTGGTTTGAGGAAATGATATTAATCTAAATGCTGAAACGTTTCAATGCTTAGGTGCCTATTACTTAATAGCATTTTCAATGACCACAATGAACGAAGTAACAGCAATGAAGATAATAATACCAGTTTTATAAACTAATACTGTAACTTACGGAATTTGTTCTGTGATTCCTTTATTATGATGATATCAGGGTGAATGGTAACTAAATCCAGTAGTGTGATTAATAAAAATAGAAGAAGATTATTAAAGATTTGTTTGCATCTAACAATGTATTTGCCATCCACTCGCATTCTCTAGTCTTCTCCCAAACATGGCGTTTGCAAAATCATCGAAAGATCGTTTCGTATCAGCATATAATAAAGGGTAATCACAGCAGATATTCCGTAAGTGACAGGACTAGTTTACTTAGAAACCGCGAAAACATAAAGCAGTATTAGCTTTTGGTAAGTAACGCAATAATACTGCACCACTAAACAAAGACCTAAAGCAGAAATCTGCAATCGAAACTAGTGGAGCAGAAACAACGTTGAAAAGCTCTTTCGGCAATTCTTGATATACCGGCAACCCACATACGTCAATATCAAACAAAGCCGAAATTCGCTACACCTAGACTTGACTGATACCGACAAGCGGGCAAAAGACTAATACGTCACATTGAACAGGTACTGTCAGCATTCACTAATACAATTGGGCCGGTTCCTGTCGAGGAGATGGACGTATTGACAAGTTTCACTGAAATACTGAGCTGTGTTTGGTTAGGAATGATGTTGGTGATAAACTGGATGGAAGTAGTGATTTAGGATACTTTGAATAATTGTGACTTAATTATGGGTAGAGTGAAGAGGTTAATACTAATAATTTTGGTAGTAAACCATTTGTGCGTAATAAACAAATTGGTAAAGCAAAATACATCTAGAGCTCTGACACAACCAAAAAGTGTCGCAGCAGACCTCGTCGAAAACGGTGGGACGAGTTCGAAAAAACCGAAGACCAGTGTGCCCCACATTAGCCCTGGATCGAGACAATTGGAACATGGGGACAGGCCTTGCCCCAGCGGTGGGATGACGCAGGCTAACAGTATCAGTAAAACAAAATATGACCTATAGTTTTACCCGACTGCGGCGAAGCCCAAAAGGAGGGTTATTAAAAACAGTTTCAAAAGAATAGTATAACAAAAAGACGCAAGTTAACACAATCGGCTCTGTGGTAAATGATTTATACAACGACATAAAACTTACTCCCCAAATTGATGTTACCCAGCTGAGAAAGAAACAATCAGACTTTTCCCTCACGAAGCGAACTTTCAAAATCCATCAGGGCGGATTACAAGCTCCTAAAAATATAGGTATTATATAAAATGGGGAGAAAAATCGAGAGACGAAGGCCTGAAAACAGGCCAAGAATAAAATACGAGTCAAGATTTTCAATTTATTAAAAGCAAACACAATTTCGCGGGCTCCAGCTCAAGTACGAAAACAATAGTTACTTGGCTCGAAAGAATTATCTTTGGTACAAAGGATAAGCGAAAAGCGATTTATTATGTAACAGCTGCTCAATTTATTTCTTATGATGGATCTTCTTTGAAAAAGAGTTATGAAGAGGTCGATTTATTTGTCAATGGATACGCATCCAAGTGACCTTCGAGTTTGACTAAACACTTGTTAAATTGATCAACGAATTAATCATTTTCGATTAAGTGATGTATCTTTCTCTGAGTGAATATTTTAGTAAGTATTATGTCGTATCGAATGTCTTAGCAGATTGTGGGAATCAACATACAATAATTTTATTCACATCAGATAATGAGTCAATTTCTTTTTTCCCACAGTCAAAGGATTTTCAATTATGGGTCTTTAATCTTACATTGCCATGTCTGGTTATAAGTGATACCAGTTTAAGTCATCCTATGATATCGAAGCCGCGCTTGTAATCAAAATCGATAAGTTCAATCTATAAGGAGATAAGTGTACCTGCTCATTTAGCGGCCGTAAATTCTTACAAGCGGTGATAAAGTGCAGTACACTGTTAGTCCATAAAATAGGTACATGTGAAGACAAATACATAATAATATATGGAGGCTTTTGTCCACAACTTTGTTTGCTTGGCCTTTGGGAGTTTGCGCAATATAGCGTTAGAGTCCTCTGTTACTTTGTTGGCTTAATAATATATTCAAATTATTCTGGACAATGGACGGTGGCATAAATGGTCCAATGCTGGAAAACTGAACTATTGTATTTTAATTGTGCTATAGACCGTCCTTACTTCTGCAAATTTTGGAATAAATTCTCTGAGTGGTTGTGAAAACTGGGTTGTGGCGGTCAGATAGGAAGTCACTAAATGTAAAATACTGGTATTTAGCTGCATCCAGTTAGACTGGAAGCTGACGGCAACATAGTTGTGAAAAAGGCGGTAATGTATGGTGATGATAGTAGAAGACGGTGATGGTGAAATCCGAAGAATCTATTCCATCAATCAAAGAAACGACACGATCACACAGATGGACACGAAAATGTTCTTTGTTGAAGTAGATGATATAGAAAATATTTCAGAGGCAAAAAAACCTCACTGAAATTTTGTAAGAGACGTTAGAATAGGTTATAATATAAATAGTGGGTATTTATTACAAGACTGCAAAAGCATTTGTCTCATTTTCAACAAAATTGTAACCGTTAAAACACCAACAAGACCATTTCACCACTTTGCCTTTCGAGAACTCCTACAATTTTGATTACAAAACCAAATTGTTCAAGAGACTCTTACCATGCCAAATTGTCGTATTTATCTGTTACTTTATGTCAAGTACTAGCCTCACTTATCTTCGCGCTCTTTTTCAATTACGGGGTTGGCAGTCTTCCAACCGGAAAGCACTAGTACAATTCCAAAGAATTAATGTCTTAGCTTTTTCTATTTTAGTGAGTGCGATTGCTTTTGTCTAGATATTGTTCCCGAAAGCTGAAATGGGTAATCGAATTTATAAGAGTAGTAGTAATTTTGTATCAAAAGTTAAGATACGACTGCTAGGCTAAAATGGTACTGCGCATCACACCTGTAGGCACGATCGGAACAAATAGGCCAAGATTGTCACACAAATGGATGAAGACGGGCGTCGTCACTGAAACGAGTCCAAGACAACCTAGTGTGAAGATTTAAGCTTTAGATTAGTCAAGCATATGTAACGGAAATTGAAAAAGTATGTACTAGCCGGTAGTAGGTCAAGAAAAAATCATAAAATGAAATTAGTAACTATCGATCAGAAGGAGATGCCAGGACATCAAGAATGTCTTCCCTAGGAAGGATAAAAAGTATCGTTGAATCATGATCGATGCAAATAATGGGGGGAATATTGAGGACCAGCCTCAGCCAAAAATTTCAAGAGCCTTGACCAATACCTGAGGAGGCTTTTTTTTGGCAGCCGGATCAAAGACAAAGAAAACGATACTCCTGGACACGGCCCTCATTGTAAAGAGAGTAAATCAACCTGACTAACGTACTGATATACTAAATTAAGTTAACAAATCGTTATTAACTTCCTGTTTTCCTGAAGATATCGTAATTTTACGCAAACGGGCCATTGACTACGTAATGAATAGGACTACATATTCTATGTTATAGAGGCATTCCCCTAACTTCCCAATTTCCTTAGGGTAGCTGATTAGGATGGCGTTAAATATTTTATTCATCCCTTATTACCTATCCCATGATGGTGAATAGCGCTTTGATTACCCGTTACAGTAATGGTCCTACGGGTTTTCATGGAAATACTGGTTGCAAAAGAATACAAGCTAAAATTTGCAGTTTATTACGTAAAATTAAGTAATTCAAGTCCATAACAGTACAATTAAAAACACACTTTTTTATTTTCTATAAACAGTGAGAATAATTCTGTCAGTGGTGGGTCTCAAAAGTTTTTAACATTTAGAATAAAATATTCATCTTTCGTGGTGATAGATCGACACAATTCAACATCATCATCATCATCTGCCTAGTTCTTTTTAGTCTGGTTGGCTTTCCAACTTACTGGATGCAGTTTAATACCACTAATACGACGGCCTATCTGAACTCCACAGTGTTTCTAATACTAAAAAGGGTTGTGTTTGGCCGCAACGCTGATGTGAGGCGAAGAAGCATACTTGCCTAGAAGAAACAATCCTCCTAATCCAATTGAATTTCTATACAATTTTCGCTTTGCCTTCCTAACTTGGACCGAAAAATTCATTTTTTCCTTGCATGCTCATACTAACAAGCATCTGTTTGTACGCTACCGTATCGTGGCTCTGTGTGTCGAACATTGATTTATTATTTCCAATTACACCAAGTTTCTTGGAAGATCACTTTATCCAAAATTAGGGATATTATTCCAAAGTTCAATTTATTTTCGGTATTATGTTGGTTTTTCTTGTTAAGTGCCGTATTGGGGGCTTAAGTAGTGCTTGTTTTAATAATTACATCTTTGCTCGTGTACTTTGAGTGGTTTGTGTGTGTTTTAATTCTGATACTGGGAAATCGATCAGCGGTGATCGTGTGGAATATTGTTTGTGTTCTTTAATGAGGGTGATGGTTAAATGCAAGACCAAAAGCAGTGTTGTATTAATTTCGATGCCGTTCAACTTTCAGTATTCCAAAATCTTTAAACAGACTGCGTACTCAAGTTGGCCGCTGCCGATTCAATCTCTCTAGATGGGGTATAATCAACCCATCTCGGAAACCACACGAGTGTGGAGCTTCAACACAGGATTTCCCACACCACCTCTCTTGCCCCTCGTGTTCACCTAACTACACGCTCAAGGACTTGAATAAAGCAAATATAGAGCTGTCAAAGTTGCTACGAACTGGTCGGACAAAATTTAGTCATCGGTTTGAAAGGAAGAAGAAGAAGTATTCCATTTTAAATGCAACATTTTAATACAATACAATTTCATCATCAAATAATTATTAAAACTCACAATTAATACAATAACAGCTAGTTCTATCGATAATAACATACTTACTGCGGTAATCAGAGATATTTAATGATTACATAAGCCGTAACTTAGTAAAGATTTGACATGCTTTTGTATGACAAAACTGCCAAAACCTTTACTAAGTGATGGCCTAAGTAATCATTAAAGCTCTCTGAGTGCGGCAGTTAGAATCAAAATTTAACTACATACCTTTTATTCCTGAGCTGACTTGGCACTGATATTTAGCGTCGTCATCCAACGTCACGTCTCGGATGTCCAAGGAGTAGTCACCTGCAGGTAGAAGTACCAATAAGTAAAATATTAATAAAATTTACCAAGTAAATTGTGTAGTTGGATTTTTTTCCAGGCATTTCAAGGAGAGTTTTGCCATCAAAATCAAAGTATTTTATTTTAAATAGGTTTACATATTGATAACACACAAAGGACTACATTGTTTTACGTTCGTTACATCACCGTCTCAGGGCCAGTTGAAAACCAGCGTCGGGCACTAGCTGCTCGGCAGTTTACTGAACTGGTCTTATTTAGCGCAGCCGTGAGATGCACACTCCTTTTTTTTCTGTTATTTTTTAGGTTCTTTTTACTTTTTATTGCTTGTTGTGTGCACTTGTGGCATGTGCTGAATAAATATGTTCTTTCTTTTTACATGAACACTTTCATATGGGTCGTTTCCCATGGAAAAGAAAAGGCAACTCTCTCTCTCTCTCTTTTAAAATGAGACCATCAGAGGCATCCTCGTGGTTTTAAAAATGTCATGCAGCCTAGGAGAATCGAGTTGATATGACGTACTATCATCATCATAATTCTCTTGCCCTTATCCCAATTAATTTGGGGTCGGTGTAGCATGTCTTATTTATGACGTACAGTACGTACAAACCCGATTTTTTCGTGAAACAACAATTTTTCCTTTACGATAAGACCTATTTCGTCATAGTTTCAGTTAGCAAACTTTATGTCCGTAACGACATAAAATAACAATAAATACCGGAAGATAAAATCACTTTTAAAATTGCCAAGCGGTTGGTCGACTCTTCACGTGACCAAAGGGCTGGCCTGTTCTTTGGCCAAAGAATCAGCATTGCCATCCAACGTGGGAATGCTGCCAGCCATCTGGGCACTTTTCCTGTTGACAGCGTTGTGGACGAGTTTTTTGACGCCACGTAATTCTTCTCTTTTTGATACTTGCATATATTTTATTATAATTTTAGTTCTGTAAATTGTAATTTATATGAAATAAAAATATTAAAACTTCTTTTATAAGTTGCTATGTGTATACATATTAATACTCGTGACTGTACTATATTCTACTGAAAACTTATCACCAAGAATACTCTTCTATTGGCTACTGCAGTAGAGGATTAACTATGCTTTCAATGCGCGACTCTGGAGTCCTAACCACGACTAGTTTAAACCTTATCTCCTTTGACTGTGGATACCAAAAGTAAATAGATTTTTCCTTCTCCTCCGCTATTCTTTTCTGATTAATTTCGTTGCGGGATTTAAGACAGTTAAATAGTTTCTCTGGGACTTCGTCGACCTTTATTGTAGCGAAGATTTTTTGGTGGCGGCTTCTGTTGAGTTTGGCTTTCAGGACTTACAGTGGTTTGGGAATGTTGTGGCGGACTTATCCCAAAAAAAACCTTTAACAAAATATATTTGACAATCTACAAGGTGTAAGGATCGTAGCAGGTGGCGTTCTGTGGTTTCTGCCTACCCTAATGGGGAAGAGGCGTTAGTGTATGTACATATCTATGTATAAGACAATCCGTTAGTGTATTTCATGAATAAACAATAATACTAGATACAGTAAGACATACAGTGGTCAACTACCGTACATTACCACAATACATACAAGACACGTGCATTGAATTCAGAGAGCTCGCTCGTGCGTGTATTGTGTGGGCAGTAAAGCGGTGTATGTATTTCTATAAAGATATTGTACTGTACTGTACTATCATAATACTGTGACATTGTCAGTACTGTATAAAACTACCGACCTATTTTGTGAACGCGGATTGTAGTTTTATATCTTTATATTCAAGACATGGTTTATCTGTCTGCCGCGCATTTTCTTTTTAATTCAGCAATTTTTTTTTATTGAGAAAAAAAACATAAACATCATTACATCACGCCTCTAGACCCCGAAGGCACTTTCACTACAATGTCGCCCTTGTAATGGGGGGTGAGCCTATTCCCATCAACCCGTCTCAAATCCAGACTCCGTGGTTACGACTGAGAAATTCCTGAAGGAAAAACCCAGGACCCAAAACCCTGAAGGAGAATCGAAACCAGGACTTCATGCTCAGCAGTTGCGCTTGTGACCACAAGATCAATGAGGCAGTCATAAAAAAATCCATCGAGTGGTTTGGAAGATATGATGAAATAAAGAATATTACAAACAAAGATAGTCGCGAATTAAAGCAAAGGGACCACAGTAACTAGAACAGTTCGGTTATACAATCATCATCATCATCAGCCTATAATGTTCCCACTGCAGGGACTCAGGCCTCCTCTCTAACAGAGGGATGTGCTATAATCCACCACGCGGGCCCAGTGAGGGTTGGTTATACAATACAATAACAAGAAAACTCTCTTAATGTAAAACTGATTATTGTTCACAAAACATTGCTTTGAATAAAGTTTCTTTCGAAACGAACAAATGAAATTAAATTACTAATATTAAACACGAATAACATCACGCATATTCAAATATTAATATCATTGCAAAAAATAGAGGATAAAATGTCGAATTAAATGTTCTTTCAGACATAGTATTTCATGGAAAGGTGATCCAAAGGACGTCTCGTTTGCAATATTAAGTACATGAATGTACGTGTGGAAATGTTCAGGACAACAGTAACTATGAATTATTATACAGATATTAATAATATATGATTATGACAGTACCTAAATAATAAAGGTCAGATGAGAAACCTTGGCTTCAGTTAGCATGAGATTTAATAATAAATAATCTTATGCTTTGTATTCTAGGATAAAGTAGCTCGTAGTTTAGTTTTATGAATTGTTCTTCTGACATTCAAAAGTACCAGTAATGGTTTAATTGAAATAAATGCTTTGAGTTTGACTTTGACTTAGTACAATATTGCTATAGTTTATTGTGAGTTTTTGACAGTAATATGTCTTTACAAATCGAGTTGAGTGGTTTGTGATTGAGGAGGCTTATGTAAAGCAATAGACTGCTGTTACTGATGATGATGATGATGATGTCTTTAAGAACAGTATCGGTATAAGTAACATAAGTAAATTTGTTGAATCCAGAGATATTATGGAAGATAGTCTAAAGAGTTTGTTTGGTTTTGGAATGCATGACTCATTGTTTATGGAAAAAATTACGTCAATAGTTTTTATTATTGACCATTTTTCACGGTCTTATTTCTTAATTGCTTGAGATTATGAATACAAAACAATCATAGTAACAAACAAAAGTGTAACATCTATTGCTTGTTTGTTACAGAATAAAAATAAAGTAAACCATTTTTAATATTACATTATTGTGTTCAGAATTTCATGAATGATTTATTTCAACCTTATCTCGTGTTTAAAATTTCCTCAACCTGAAATATAACCGCGAATGAAATGTAAAAGCTTAATTTGTGGCTTACCGAATATCAAAATTGTAATGTTACTTTGTGATGAAAATAAACTTTACTTTAAAATAATCGAAAGAACATTATGAGAATAGCCATCCTAAATCTTACAATAAGTTTAGTCAAAGAAGCAAATGATAACGTGACGATTGACAAGGGGCAATGAAAGAAAACAACATGTAGCGCCGACCTCAAATAACATGAAACAAGGGCAGAAAGATGAGCCCGTCGGGGCTGTGGTTGTTCGCAAGAGATACCAGGGCCTCGACATGAAGGGCTAACAAGGAACATGGGTGGTTTTTAGTCAGTAGAAGTCTGACACTGCTTTTCGCTCTGCCCAAGAGCGAGAGGGGGGGGGGGTTATTTGATGATTTTCCACCAGGCAAAAAAATAAAAACAGGACAGAAAGATGATAATGATCTAACAATAAGTCCATCAAGATTCCTAAAACCTTAAGTGTTCTAGACACGTAATAAAATGTCGTATAACGAGACAGAACATAATCATGTAGACGGCAAATTTAATGATAATCCACGGACCCCTAATAAGTATGAGATATTGCCGCTCCTTACAAGACATGTTTACGAAAGCAAAAAAGGTTCCCTTGAAGATAATATTCACATTAATTACTTTAAGAGCAAGAATAAAGAAGATTGTGTACGTAAAGTAGGTTTATGAAAAACAGACCTCCATAAAATGGGTAGTGCTAAGTTAGTAATTATATTACGCTTTAATTAAAAATTAGAATTAAGGGTGTCTGATGTTTTATAGGTACTTAAATATTTTTCTTATTTTATAGCTGCTTAGGGATTTGTTACTAAAAATGTTATGAGTAAAATCTAATACAGTAAAACAGTAATAAAATCTTTAGGGCAGGTAGATTTTATAGGTTTTACTTTGGCTTTTGTATCAGTCTGTGTAAAAATTATGATCTAAATCAAAAGAACGTAGCTCCAAGATTGAATATCTTGAAGCATAATTAGCAGTTTATGTAAGAAAATTCTCCTTCTCTTGCCCTTCTCCCAATTCATTTGAGGTAGGCGAAGCATGTCTTCTTCTTCCATACTTCTCTATTACTCTGCATTTCATCAGACACCTCCTTTCTCGCCATGCTATTCATTACACAGTTCATTCATCGTTCCTTTGGTCTTCTTCGAGTCTTATACCCATCTACATTCATACCCAAAACTTTCCTCACGATATTTGCATCATCCCTCCGTATCACATACAACGTTATCGCATTCAATGAAAGGAGAAGATCTATTTAAAAATTCTATCTCCCAGTATTATCATTCAACAAACGAATAGAATAGATCAATAGCTAGTTAATTCAAACTGAATGCAGCGTCAACGAATAATATCTTAGGTCTGTCAGCTGCTTTAGAATCCGAGCGAGCGAAATGGCTGCATTCAAATGGCTCTCAGATTGGCTTGGAAAGCTAAGGATAATTCACTTGGCGATTCAACCTGACGAAATGTTTAGCTTTTGCGATAGAAGAGATGGATTCTCCTATAGAATTTGGCTTTATTGCAGTATTATTAAACTGAATTGAATATTCGGAATCGATTATTAATTTTGGACCAACCGTGGTTCGAGAATTTGTTCGTTTAAAAACTTCGTCATAACACAATCCCCAAAGCGTTAGAAAGGTATACCCATTAGTACAGCCACATTTCACAAGTTATGTTTAAGTCCCATGTAATAGGGGGTAAGCCTATTGCCATCAACCGGGCACAAATCCAGACTCCGCAGCTGTAAGGAATTTGTCAGTACTAGTACTGACAAATTTCTTACAAAAACTCAATAACACTTTGCCAGTCTCAGGAATCGATACCAGGATCTCATGCTCCCCGTCGGGGCTGCGGGTTGTTCGAAAGAGATACCGCGGCCTCGGCGCAAGGGCTAAGTAGGAACATGGGTGGTTTTCAGCCAGTACAAGTCTGACACTCCCTACCGCTCTGCCCAAGAGCGGGAGGGTTATTTGATGATTTCCCACCCCCTAAAAAAAAAAGGGAGTTTGTTGTCACGTAGCTTTTGAGAGTGCGCTTAATTTATGAATTTCCAGATAGTTTTTAAAATATTAAAGTTACATGACAAAAGTTGACATTTTAAAGTCATGGGTAAAGGGCAATAAATAGCCCAGTTAAAATAACTATATTGTTATTTGATGATTTCCCACCCTCCGAAAAACCAAAAGGACCTCATGCTCAGTAGTCGAACTTAACACCAACGACACAGTCCGTGAATTTTCAATCCATAAAGTTCGTCACCCCTCAGGAATTGATCCTCAATAAATCCAGCAATGTTTTATTCTTCAGCGGTTTAGGCTTTACAGAGTCTATCACTCAGTCAGCCTGTTTTATGTGCTCAAAAGATTTATCTTTCAACTCCGGACACAAAATGTTTTCCCATGGAACATCAGTTGTGGGTTAACGAGTTGCAACTGCAAAAAGCCACAAACAGTTGCGGTTAGTAGCAGTTTGCGGTGGCGTTAATAGCTTTTGTTCACAACAAACTGATCTTGGCGACACTTTATCCATTAAAGGGTTTCTCTGTGGAATCTTTTGTTTACGATTTATGTAAGATTCTTGTATGCTGAAGAAGAATCAAAATAGAGTACATGAGATTCAAGCCTCGGATTAATATGTGAAGTACGAAAGTGTTCGACGTCGGTGAGAGGGCGATACACCTTTTTTTTTTAATGTTGGATGAAAAATCATCAAATCACCCCTCCCGCTCTTGGGCAGAGCGAAAGGGAGTGTCAGACTTCTACTGACTAAACCCATGTTCCTTCTTAGCCCTTCATGCCGAGGCCGCGGTATCCCTTGCGAACAATCCGCAGCCTCGACAGGAGGTCGATACACCTAAAGTGGAGTTGGGCAGGACATCTGGCTCTAGCCAGCGAGCGGAGATGGCCGATGGAGTAAGATTCTGACCGAATAATGGCCAAGGTTGGGCTAGAGAATCCAGGACCGTCCAAAACCGCGTTGTGTCGACGATATTGTCAGGAGCGCGGGAAGCAGATGGATGAGGGAGGCACAGATTAGAAAGGAGTAGCAGAAAATAGGGGGGGCCTATACCCAACAGTGGGTGATTCCGGGCTGAAATGATGATTATAATCGCTCTATATAATTATAAGGCATCACATTATGTCAACTGTACTTTGATCCACCTCCTCTATACCGCGTATGATTATGAGGCTCAACGCTCTCGTGGAAATTGGATTAGATAAGATTAGATCGCTGATTAATGGAAAACGTTAAAGTTAGAATGTTTGTGGTCCTGTGAGAAGAAAGAGTAAAAGAATTACTATTATTAGTGTTAAAGGGTTGTACTGTACGGTACTAAATACATAAATAAAAAAAGATTTTTTGCTCCACAAATAGAAGGTTGCGGGGATCCGCTGGATGCGAGAGGCACGGGACCGGTCAATGTGGCGACACTTAGGGGAGGCCTATGTCCAGCAGTGAACGTCTTTCGGCTGAAATGATGATGATGATGACGAAATCGAAAGATCTTATAATAGACACCAGTCCCATGTGATTCAAGTACATTTAACTCAGTCGAAGCTAAGTTTATTTTATACTAGCTGTTGCCAGCGGCTTCGCCTGCTACAACTCGAAAATTATCCCACGGGAAGAGAATATCGGGATAAAAAGTAGCCTATATGTTAATCCAGGGTATAACCTATCTACATACCAAATTTCAACCAAATCGGTCCACCCGTTTATGCGTGAAAGAGTAACAAACATCCACACATCCATTCTCACAAACTTTCACATTTATAATATTAGTAGGAAATATTAGTAGGATTCTTCGTACAAACGTGGCAGTAGAATACCACTTTATCCCGACTATTGTTACATCTTAAGTAACTTTTGCTGTTTGAAATTCTTATTATAGTACGGTGAGCATCAGGACACATGATTTTATACATAACATAACATCACGCCTGCAATCCCCGAAGTATTAAGCAGAGGTGTAGTTGACAGTACACCCACATTTTGCCAGTTATGTTAGAGGCCCATGTAATAGGGAGTGAACCCAAAATCCGACAGTGCTACTATGAAATTCGTCATGGAATAACCCAATAACAGTTTGCCGGACCTGGGACTCGAACTCAGGACCTCAAACACAGCACAGCAGTACAATCTTTTTTTATTTATAACTAGCTGGATGTCAATTTTTTTTTTTTTTTTTTTTTTTTTTATTAAAAACCTTGCCCCACACTAGGAATTTCTCCTGTATCGTGGGTGCGTTCACAAACATTTAAACTCACATACACCCAGACCCGGAACAACTATCTGTAGGCCTTACAAATAGTTGTTCTGTGCGGGGATCGAACCCGCGACACGCAACGCAGCAGTCCATTGCTTGAGCCACTGCGCCAACCGTGCCGTCTAATTACATTGTAGCTACTTAAAACAACTACCTTAAGAACAGCACTTACAACAATTTATATTTTTTTTCAATGCCATAAGCTGTTCCTTTGCACTCTACGTTTTATTACAATGTTTCCTTATGTTCTCTCTTGTCATCAATGATAAAATAAATAAATAAGAAACTCAAAATTACCTTCTTCATCGCTCCCAATCATCTTGTACCGGTCGTAACCGCTCAGTTCTCGATGAAGGCCGAGACCGAAGTCGTCCTTCGTCCATTGCAGCTGCCCCGCTTTGTTCTCCACTCGGCACGGTAACGTCACTCGAGATCCAACTACTGCTGTCTGTTGGATAATGAATAGAGGTATTGTTTTAGTGTAGTGCATAAATTGGCTTGAATATTCTCGACACTTGGGATTTTTTTCAGAGTAAGGACTATTCGGATTAGAGACATAATATCACGCCTGTAATTCGATAAGAGTTAGGCAGAAGTGGACTCATTAGTACACCCACAAAGAGAAGAGCAAATTACCATCAAGTGGACACAAATTAAGACTTCGTGGATGCTACTGAGAAATTCCTGAGAGAAAAACTCAATAACACTTTCCCCGACCTGGGAATCGATCCCAGGACCACATACACATATATACACAGCACAGTCGTACAATTTTTTTTTTATATAAAAACCGCTCACTAGGAATATCTCCTGAATCCTGAGTGCGTTCACAGACATCCACAAATACCCAGACCCGAAATAACCACACAGAGGGAAGAGTGGAAGGCTATGGGGGAGGCTTTTGCCCTGCAGTGGGACAATATATATGTTCGAGTATATGTTAGTGTATGTTAAATATTTGTTTCGTGCGGGGATCGAACCCGCGGCACGTAGCCCTGCGTGAGCCACTGCGCCAACCGTGCCGTCTACCTAAAAAAATACAACGCCGTAAAAGCAAACTAACTTGATACTGAACAATTAAGCAAATGTTTAACTTAAGTCACTAAACATGATTAAGAACATAAATTCTTAGGCAAATAATCTTAAAATTTATTTCGGGCCAAATTAATTTAAGCTAGTTGAAAGGCTTGCCTTTGGCCCTTAGTTACAAACTAACCTAATAAATGTTTTATTCGGTGCAACAAATAAATAGATTGCTAGTCTAAGTTATATTGGCGTAGATAGATAGGTTCTTGGAATTTGGAATCTAGGATTAGTCTTAAGGGATTTTTCGTTCGAATTAAACTTGGGAGCTAGATCATTTCTTATCTTATTTTCAAGTAATCTAATTCTGTTTCTTTAATAGTGTTTTATGTTGTTTTAGTATCCAATCAAAGTAGATCAATAGAAAGCTACTTAAGTAGATAAGATTGGATTAACTACCAAGAAATTTTAATTAATAAGACAAATCAATAGATCATGCCACTTCGAAAAGTAAGAGATAAAATAAAATTCATAAAGAAAATTGTTTCACAATAGAATTGAATTTGGTAAGCTATACAGGGTGTAAATCAACCCATCACACAGCCGCCAACCAAGCATTCTGTACATTAAACTAACCCCTACGCAAAAATTTTTGCTGGGAAACAACTTTTTTTTTTGAGTCAAAAATCACATTTTACGGTAAAAGTCAATGTAGCACTGTTAAAACATTGTGCTAGTGGATGCTTTGAATAGTAAATGGATCATGGACGTAATATAAGTAAAGTTATAACCTTAAAAACTAGTATTTACAAAAACTGCAGTGAAAAATTTCAAACTTTGACCCCCAATATCTCCGTAACTAGGGGGTTCCCAGGTATGGTCTAGAACAAAAAAAATTATCGTAGTGGTTGGGAAAACAAGCGCCTTTCATTTGCGTTAAGGGTACTTTTACACCTTATATTTTAGTGTTTACCAGTAAGTAATAGGAGCTCGTGGGTTAATAAGAACTGCCACTCGGGTCGATCTTTAGGTAAAGCTGTGCTTGCCTAGGTCGGTCTGTGGATGAGTGACCGCCCGACATACCGAGTTTCCTCCGTGTCTCGGAAAGCACGTAAAGCTGTTGGTACCGGCTGCCGTACATAGATCTTTAGCAGTCGTTACAGGTAGTCAGTGACCTGAAAGTCTGACAACCAGTCTTACCAAAGGGTATCGTATTACCTAGTATTAAGTTTATGGAGGTCAGATAGGCAGTCGCTCCTTGTAAAATACTGGTATTCAGTTGCATCCGGTTAGACTGGAAGCCGACCCCAACATAGTTGGGAAAAGGCTAGGCAGATGATGACCAGTAAGTAATAGTCCAGTGGTGTGATTGTCAAATTGCCAAGTTATAAGTTTCCAGTCCAAAAACAAGATACGCATCTCTAATTTTTTGGATTCATGTGCGTATTGTATATCACTTGCTTCGGTGAAAGAAAAACATCGTAAGGAAATCAGTATGCCTAAGAGATATTTCTCGACGCCATGTAAAGCCAAGTCAGAGGCCCATGGGTGGGCTGCGGGTTGTTCGCAAGAGATACCGCGGCCTCGACATGAAGGGCTAAGAAGAAACATGGGTGGTTTTTAGTCAGTAGAAGTCTGACACTCCCTTTTGCTCTGCCCAAGAGCGGGAGGGGGGTTATTTGATGATTTTCCACCCGCCAAAAATAAAAAAAAAGAGTCCCATAGGTGTTTTAAAAACTGACACCAGGCCACCAACCCCACGAAAACCATAAACGACATTTAATACTGTCGATAACATTGCATTCAATGATCTTACATTTAAACTTGAAAGGAAGTATACATTACAATAAAAATCCTAGACCAACAAAAAAGAACGTCCGTTTACAAACGTTTAAAAATCCTCTTTCCTTTTCTTCCTTCCTACATTTGGTTAACAACTAATGACATGTGTCCATTTCAGAGTGGCGACGACGGTAATTTTCGTCCCATTTCCTGTTTCCACTGCATCCGTGTCGCTACCGGTGTGGTCTTAATCTTGGCCTTCGTAGTGGGTTTGAGGACAAGGATATTTAGATTTAAAACAAGGACGTGAACCGATTTCTCTTTTTTGCAATTTTTGCTTTTTAGTGGTCTTTGACTTTTTAGGTGACTGCTGAGATGACCATTTAAAGAGAAGTATGGAAGAAAAAGGAGCTCGTGGCTTAATAACCACTGCCACTTGGGTCGATCTTTAGATAAAGCTGTGCTTGCCTAGGTCGGTCTGTGGATGAGTGACCGCCCGACATACCGAGTTTCCTCCGTGCCTCGGAAAGCACGTTAAGCTGTTGGTCCCGGCTGGCATATATTGATATTTGGCAGTCGTTACAGGTAGTCAGTGACCTGAAATTCTGACATCCAGTCTTACCAAGGAGTCTCGTATTACCTAGTATTAACTGTGTTGTGGAGGTCAGATAGGCAGTCGCTCTATGTAAAATACTGGTATTCAGCTGCATCCGGTTAGACTGGAAGCCGACCCTAACATAGTTGGGAAATGGCTAGGCAGATGATATGGAAGAAGAAGACATGCTGTGCCGACCCCAAATAAATTGGGATAAGGGCAGAAGACTGATGATGCTTTTTAGTGGTCTACTAAACCATTTCTTCAGTTCTCAACTGAATGGTGAATCATCATCATCTGCCTATCATTTTCCCAACTATGTTGGGGTCGGCTCCCAGTGTAACCGGATGCAGCTGAATACCAGTATTTTACATAGAGAATCCAATTTAACATGGTGAATCGTTTGTCTAAAAGCATAATTATTTAAGGGTTTCATACTCAATTTATTTGAAAAAGTCTTAGTTGTACCAGAGAAAAGCGGCGTCGAAGTAGACCGCAGTGAAGGTGGTATGACGGTCTCTGATCATGTTGACGGGGCGAATATGGCCAGATTTTGCACAAGATATATAAGTTTGAAAGAAACAAGGGGAATGACGCATAATAGGCTTAAAAAACTAAGATTAGTTAAAAAAATTAAACATGGCGTTTCGATGGGAATTAGTTACTAGATGTGTTAAAAACTGATAATTTGCAACAGATGTACTGTTCGCGTCAAATAACTGTGCCCCTTTGAAGTTGGCTACGAGTGGCTCAAAATTACGAACAAAACTGCAACTGCGCATGCGCGAGTCATGGGGGCGGGCATTATGGCATTATAACACTATGTTTTCTTTTAAAACTATGTATTTATTTTGTTCAAAGAATTTTCTACGTGACTGCACTTGCGCGATCTTTGCAAATGGCTAACTTCAAAGGGGCAAAGTTATTTGACGTAAACTATACCTAAGGGTAAAATTTCAAGATAGGTTCAGCCGTAGAGCTGATTCAAAGTCACAATGATAAGTCAGTAAGTTACTGTTACTGTTAGCCTGTGTCATCCTACTGACCATTAAGTAAAAATCTTTCAATCCTGGGCCAATAAGTCAGTAATAAGTCAGGGCCAATAAGGCCATTTGATCATTTCTTAACCCAAAAAAAATGGCCAGTCACTATGTAAGTAATACAAAATGATTACCTGATCCTGAGGCTCCATAGCAAACTTCTGCTCCTGATAACCACCACACACACCAAAAACACCAACGAACACTGTACAAAACGCAATCACTTTTACATTCTCAGTCCGTAACAGCAGAAACAATGGTGAAACTCCCCTACTAGTGAGTCTTAATCTAAAACTAACTTTCAACATCATTTTAACCACACTACACACTGTTATTATCCGTCTGCCACCATAACAAGGATATCCGGGTTTTATTTTTAGGCATTCACATTTTAACGGAAGTTTCAGTTTCCTCTACACAAACGTTCTATTTTTGAAACACACGGTTTTGGTGTGAATGCCATAGCTTTTATTTTTGGATGCTTTTTAGTTGTATGATTTATTGTTTTTGGAGTTTTAAAAGCGGCTGCTGATATGTTGTATCTGAAACAAATAGAAATGACAGTTAATAATTTTAATGCTGGTTGATGAAAGTATTTTGGTGATGGACGAGTATTTGGGTAAAATGAGGGTTGAGGGAAGTCGTGCTTTTGAGAGTGCGCTTAATATACAGGGTGGTTCCGACGATACGACAATAAATAAAACCACTGGTAGTTCTAGTTCATAGGAACATTTTTAAACTATCAAATAAATCCTAACACCTTCGTGGTGCCGACGACGATACTACAACAAACTACCTAAATGTCTTTGCCAAATTCTTTTGTTACATTTTATTTCCACTCGTTAATTGGTGCAAATTATTCCTAAGGTTAGTAAACCAATATTTGTTTATAAATTGTAATGTATTTCGTTAACAGTTTTATGCTACTCTATTTTATTGTTTTTTTTTAATTTTATTTTTTATTTTGGTGTTAAAACTTTTTTGATAGTTTAATAATGTTCCTATGGAGTAGAACTACCAGTGGTTTCGTTTATTGTCGTATTGACGGCAACAACCTGTATGTATTTCCAGATAGTTTTGAAATATTAAAATTGCATGACAAAAGTTGACATTTTAAGTCTATTGTATCGAGTCTGGTTCTTCTTCTATTGTATCGAGTCTGGTTCTTCTAACCAAACAGACAGATGTGTTGCTGGGGAGTTTGTTCCGCCACTTCTTCTTTCCAGCAAAAAACACTAGGAAGTGTCGAAGGGTGGGCGTTTTGGGGGACTGTCACTTGTAAATGAGTAAAGTAAAGTAAAGTAAATTTTGACGTTCGAAAAGTGCTGATTATCAGCCTAGTTTGAATAAATGACTTTTGATTTTGATTTTTGATTTTTGATCATGGGTAAGGGGCAATAAATAGCCCAGTTGAAATAACCATACAAAAGGTTAATTATAACCAACATAACCATTTACCAATAGTTTGCATGGAGCTTAAAATTGGTGAAGGTCTTGAATATACCATTATAAATGAAATGTTATGGCTTAAAATGTTATTCAAGGTCAAAGGTCATAATTATTAGTTTTTTGCATTTTTCTCGTTAACAGAGTGTGATAAATGTGTTTTAAGTTGACGGTCCTGATTAAATAACAGCCTTTTTATTATGAAGTTATCAATAAATAAATATGTTTTTGAAGTTGGCGTACAAATAAGGTAAATTCGGTTTATGAAAAGATCTTAGTACAGTAAGACTACTCTTAAGTCGTAAGAATATTATGAAATAGGAAAAAAAAATGTAAAGCAAATCGTAAAATAAAAACACAAGTTACGTGATATTATATCGTCATTCTTCTGCCCTTATCCCAATTTATTTAGGATCGGCGTAGCATGTTTTCTTCTTCCATATTTCATCTCTAACGTAATTTGATAATAACATAATTCTCTTATATTTGATAACGCAATAATTTCAAATGTGTTCACTTATAATATCAATGAAAACAAAAGCGTCCATTTATAATTTTACTATTAAATGATAGTACCTAAATGGCTAACAAAAATGTTTATCGAGAAAATAAAAACATACTTAAACTTCGCCATTTTGTTCTGAAAATGACTGTACGGTATGTATTTTAAATTTTTGCACCGTTGCACATTTGACCTAGTTTTGCGAAACCCATTGATATTGCAATATATATAAATAATGTGAGTTTTCTTTGGTAAGTATCGCTTTAGAGCTTAAATAAGTATTTCATATTTTTCAGTCGCATTACCTACTACTTACATTTACTCATGTTCAGTTTGTTTAAAAAATACTGTAGATTTGCGAAGAAAGGTAAGAATGTAGGGTTATTAGAGCTTCTAAAGTTTGTACATAATTATACAAATAAACACATAAACTCATGCCTTTTTCCTATAGGAGTAAGCAGAAACCACAGATCGCTACCAGCAACGATCCATACAATATACTCCGTTCGCTTCGTCTACGTTTACACATCTGCTCTTACACACACGCACGATTTGCAAAATATCTTTTTGACGGCACAGTTGACGCAGTGGCTTAAGAAATTGACTGCTGCGCTGTGTGTCGCTTATTCGATCCCCACACGGAATAAATATTTATGACCTACGGATAGTTGTTTCGGGTCTGGGTGTTTGTAAACGCACCCACGATACAGGAGTAATTCTTATTGTGGGGGACAAAAATGAAAAAAAACTTTTAATACTACTAAATATAAACACAGTTAAGGTACTGCTAGTATACTGTTTTACAGTACTCTGAAAAATAAATCTTGCAACAACGTTAAAACTTCAGCAAAACGCGCGCCCACCGCTGTCTGTTCGTAGCTTTAGTTTGCCCGAAGTCTTAAAATAATAAATTACTAAGAAAACATAAACTTCTGACTAACGTCCAAGACTGGAGCAAGAATTGTTCTAGGCTTCAGTCGCACTTTCGAAACTAATATTTTTTTATTTTAATAGAAACTTCTCGTGATAAAAACTCATTCTTTTTCAGTTTGCCAACTGCAGAAAGAAAGATTGAAAAAGGAAAGAAAGAAAATTGTTTCGTTAGTAATTTCTTTGTTAACACGCACTGCGATGGTGTTAGTTGTTTTCTTTAATTTGTATGTTGTACAGTTTATTATAAATTTGCATATTATTATGAACAAGAAGTTATAAAATACACAGAGATTTTACGTACAAAGTGAAAGGAACTTTAAGTTGTAGTTGGTAAGTTTTAATTTCGCTTAAACCGTTTTGAAGTAAGGATGTGCAGTTTTCATAAAATTTAAATGCCGTATAAATATTTACTGCCAGACACAGCCCAATGTTCTGCAAGTATTACAATAATTTAAGCACAAAACTATCTAGGTAGAAATATGGTTATCTTAAGTACAATCTTTGCATAATTGTTCGCCTACCAGTCATTATCTATTTACAATAACTCGTTTCATTATCTAAACGATAATAGGAACAAGTAGTAATGGACCTCATTTTCATGAAAGAGAGGTAAAAGCTATCTTTGGCAAACATTGCAATTTGGATCACAAATATTGATAAAAAGAAGAGGCTGCTTTATTCTCTAGACCAATCCTGTTTGGAACCCAATATTAATAATCTGTGTTAATCCTAGCCATAGTGTGAAATTGTCTAGATCTCAAACATACCTGACTGCCGTCAAAAATGCAGTCCTTTTATGGGGGGAACAGGGCCTGTGAGAAAGGAGAAGTTGCAGCTTCCATAGAAAATTACCCCACGTCCGACAGCTGAGAAAAATATCTAAATAAATTGTTTAAAATGAGTATTGATAAATTGCATACTTACGATTGTAGTCCTTACTGGCTATCATACTTAAAAATTGCTCCAAATATTCTTTCAGGCGCAGTATTTTTTATCTTATAAGTATTTTACTTTGAACCTACTACTATAACGATCATAAAAAAGTGAAATAATGATCACTAATATGTTAAACTATTGCTTTCTTGTAACAAAGAAGGTTATGTTTTTTGCGAAACTACGATGGTAACCTGAGGCCGAGCCGCAGTAAGCGTTACTTTAAATATAATACTTTTTAAATATTTTATTATTAGTCTAGTAGGTGTAAAAGCTATTTTCAAACAATCGCAATGAGTAAATGCAGTGTTTAATTGTTTTTCAATCCTATTCTGAAACTAAAATTATAAGTTGTATAAATTATAGGCATTCTGCCCCTGAATTAATGTTTAGAGCAATTTTTAGCTAGCCAGTAAGGATGATCACCGGAAGTATATCATTTATTTATACTTCTTTTTAGCTATTTTTTGAGATACTTATCTTTGCAGTCGGAAGTGGGGCATTTTTGCAACTTCTTCTTTAAAAAGTAGGTATTTCAAGAAACTATTGCCGTCGCGCTCCGTCAAGCATAAGGCCCGGTATCCACCAAAGCAGAGACGAGCAGAGCGGAGAGGAGATGTGCCAAATTCGATCAATCACAGGAAGGGCGAAAGACCAGATGTAAATTTTAACAAAAGGGATTGACCGATTTCCGCACATCTCCTCTCGTCTCCGCTCCTCTCCGCTTTGGTGGAAACCGGGCCTTAGAGTGCGATAGGGGCAGCTGCAGCTCAGACGGATTTTAAGAAAGAGTATGTTTATGGTCTTAATATTATAATTATTTTATGTTTAAACAGTTTGAGTTTGTTTAGTAGTCTTCTAATTATGGCCAAATTAGTTACTAAAAATGAAAATTAGTTGGCAAATGACAGAGGACAATAGACCTTGGTTTTATGAAAAAAACATGGCTCTAGGCGCATTAACCGGGAAGAAAAAAGTGGCAACCCTGTTCCCTCTTAACGGAAAGCTGAAATCTGTCATCAGTAGCTTAAAAATAACCAATCCGCATTCACCAATCAACCAACTGAATTCAGGCATTCAGACATTCTGTCATGTCCTATTAATATAGCTTAAAAGGATTGCTATTTTAAATCTATTACAAAGTAAAAAGTAGACAACGAGGAGATTTGGACGTGAAATATTTATTACGATTGGTTCATTGCTGGGATTTTATTAAACTACAACTGCAGTTGTGACAACATCGTGGTAACTTGATCGGACAATAGTTTTATAAGCCCGTTATCGTCTTGTAGTAAGGATAAACGGAGATCTTGATAAAATTACTGCTTGCAAGATAGTGTTGGACTTGGCTTCCAGTCTAACCAAATACAGCGGAAATCCATTATTTTACATGAACCTACCTTTTTTTCTTTTTTTTTTGGCGGGTGGAAAATCATCAAATAACTTCTCCCGGTCTTCGGCAGAGCGAAAGGGAGTTTCAGACTTCTACTAACTAAAAACCACCCATGTTCCTTCTTAGCCCTTGATGTCGAGGCCGCGGTATCTCTTTCGAACAACCCGCAGCCCCGACGGGACATGGACGTACCTAACCTTACCTCCACAAACGAGTTAGTACTGGGTAATGTGATACCCTTTAGGAAGACTAGTTCTCAGACCTTTGGACCTCTGTCGGTTACGACTGTCAAATGCCAACGGCATAACATGTTTTCCGAGTGAACGGAAGAAATTCCGTGTAAGTAACGGGTGGTCACCCATCCACAGACTAACCTAGGCGAGCCCGGCTTAACCTGAAAATTGATCAGAGCGTCTGTTATTATCTAGCCACGAGCTCCTCCACACCACTAAACGACTGTATGTTCTAGAAATAACCCTGGAACGAATACATACGTACCTACACCGAGCTAGACTTAGCACAATGTGTGTAGTTTATGCTTAACAAGTCGACCTTTTTAATTAAATCTTCAACACTGGCGAGAACAGAATAGGACAAGAAGTATTCACACGAGGTTCGTTTGCAAACAGTTCTTAATCTTCTTTACATTCCTGGCTGAATTTTCTAAACTAGAACATGACTAGACGGCATGGTTGGCGCAGTGGCTCAAGCAGTTGACTGCTGCGCTACGTGTTTCGGGTTCAATCCCCGCTCGGAACAAATAGTTGTTTCGGGTCTGGGTATTTGTGTATGTGACTTTAAATGTCTGTGAACAGCCCCACGATACAGGAGAAATTCCTAGTGTGGGGGCAACGTTTAAAAAAAAAGGTGTTCTTGTTCTATATTTAATTGTTGCTTGTTCTTCTGTCTTTTTTTTTTTCTTTCTTTATCGTGTGGTTAATGCTTAAGTTGTTGCTTGTTAACAGTGTCAGTTGTTAGCTGCCTTATGAACAGCCGATGAAATGAGTGATAAATATAAATGTTGATGGATAGATAGCGAAGGGAAGGCCAAAGAAAAGATGGATGGATAGGTGAGGAATGATAGATACAGGAGCTGCGGGTTGTTCGAAAGAGATACCGCGGTCTCGGCATAAGGGCTAAGAAGAAGCCGTCGGGGCTGTGGGTTGTTCGCAAGAGATACCGCGGCCTCGACAGGAAGGGCTAAGAAGGAACATGGGTACACAAGCTGTCAAATTCCTTTAGTAGATTTTGAACTTTATCTCTAAAACATTAGATTAGATTTAAGGTTAATTGGGACAAAAAAAACACAGTTACTGGTAACTCGCTGTGCTGACGTCTGTACAAGTATGGAACAAGGGTAAGAAGATGATCGCGGGCCTGTGGACGGTGAGTAATGGGCTAGCTCACCGTCCGTCCGTCTTATGACGACATTGCTGGGGGCGACACCCGCCGGGGCTGCCGGTTGTTTGAAGGAGATAACTCTATCTCTTTATCTCGGCCCTGGACACAAAGGGCGAAGATGGAACATGGGTGGTTGTTAGTCAGTAGAAGTCTGACACTCCCTTCCGCTCCAGAATCATTTGATGATTTCCCACCCTCCACAAAAAAAAGGGTTAGAAGATGATGATCCACATGGACGTTGCAAAATACTACGTTCCGTCTTTTACTAATTTTCGTTATTACCCGTCTTTAGCCCAGGAAAAAGTAGTATATTTATGTAGCATTCTCTTTTTACAGAAAATTTTCTAAGAAAAAATACACGTTTTCAACAATTTACGACTTAGCGTGCTACGTCTGGCTGGTAAAACAAATTCTCACTAGAAACATGTTACAAAATAAAAAAAAAACTAGAACACGCAAATTGTCATTACTGCAGTTTAAACTTAAAACAGGTCCAAAGTCATGAGTTTCTAGTCTAAACTAATCGGTATTAGACTTAATAACTAGACTAGGCTAGAATAATGTCTGGATTTATGCATAATTATGTCGTTTTGCTCTGATTCCCATGGACCTCGACATCAGTAATGGTGTTATTAAAGATATTTTAGTAGTATTTGCATGTCGCAGGGAGATGGGAAGATCTAGTCCTTTGAGAATTTTCCCTAGGGCATGCTTTGTGGTTTTACAACTTTAAAACTTTTTAAGCCTTGATCTAAAAGCTGTGACAGAGTGGTGTCCAAGGAATGGAAAGAAAAATCTTGGCCGTCCAGTTGCGAGATGGACAGACGACATTGTTTCTGTTGCGGAAATATTCTGGATGAAGCTGGGACTTGAGCGTGTCGTGGATAAAGTCAAGCTGTGGGTGACGATAAAACTTCGATCAACTTACATAAACATACATCTACATATTTAAACTAGTGGAGTGCCCTAAGGCATAAATATTGTAAAACCTCGGAATCCAGGGCCGGTCAATGAATCTTCATAAAAATTTTTGGACTGCATTGGTAAATGCCCAAATAAAGAAGTTAAAAAAAAAAATTTGCGCGCTCTTCTTTTTTTTTTTTTTAATTCGGCAATTTGCTGAAAAATGATAGGGACAAGGGAAAAAAATGTTTAGAGCTACTAAATAATATTTCCACCGTGACTATAATGTTAATTAATTAATATTTCGCAAAAGAACGACTTACAGCAAAAACAAAAAAATTAAAACGTATCTATCTAATACCTTTATAGGAGCAATTCTTGTAATATAGTATAATCTGAATCTCGGTTACGGCTTCAACGATTTTCATGAAATTTAGTATGCAGGGGGTTTTGGGGGCGATAAATAGGTCAAGCTAGGTTTCATTTAAAAAAAAAACACGATTTACCAAAAACAACCAAGCAATTTCGGTCATCCAGGTACTACACATTATAATAACATTATTGTTAATTACTGTCGTCGTCATCGTTGATGTGGATTGTTGGTGAAGGATTAGTACCTACAGCTGTCACAAAAGCATTCTAAATTAAAAAAAATCCTGTGGATGCCTTATGTTTAAGGCCTCCTGCCAGAGGCATATCCTACTTATATTATATTTGCTAAAGTTTGTGAGGATGGATTGATGGTTGTTCCCCGTTTCACGCAAAAACTACTGAACGGATTTGGAGGTTAAATATCGCAAATAGATAGATGGTTTACAACCTGGATTAAAACATATGACACAATTTTATCTCGGTAGTATGATCCATACCTGATATACCATAAGTGACTAATCGCTAAGGAAAGCTGCTGTGAGGTACGGACCTCGGTTTAGGACGTCACTGAGGGGGGGCAACAAAGGGACAGGCTAAATCTGAGAGATATTATTTAGGGTCTGGTTTAATACTACTGTCTCAGCTTCGCAGGCTGGCTCTAGCAAGGGTCGGGATATTTGTATTTCTTATTTCTAAGTGTACCTACTGGTTTCCCTACTACTTTGAGGTCCATACCCCACAGGAGGTGCCCTTAGTGATTATTAGTCACTTATAGTATATCAGTTACTAGCTTATGGCTGCGACTTCTCCCGCGTGGAGTTCGATAAACCATCTATATACGTTATCCAAATCCGTTCAGTAGTTTTTGCGTGAACGAGTAACAAACATTAATCCATCCTCACAAACTTTCACACGTATAATATACTAGCTGTTGCCAGCGGCTTCGCCCGCTACAACTCGAAAATTATCCCACGGGAAGATAAAATTTGGATAAAAACTATCCTATGTGTTAATCCAGGTTATAACCTATCTACATACCAAATTTCAACCAAATCGGTCCAGCCGTTTTTGCGTGAAAGAGTAACAAAGATCCACACATCCATTCTCACAAACTTTCACATTTATAATATTAGTAGGAAGTACGATATGCCTCTGGCAGGAGGCCTTAAACTTAAGGCATCCACAGGATTTTTTAAAATTTAGAATGCTTTTGTGAGAGCTGTAGGTACTAATCCTTCACCAACAATCCACATCAACGATGACGACGACAGTAATTAACAATAATGTTATTATAATGTATAGTACCTGGATGACCGAAATTTGCTTGGTTGTTTTGGTAAATCGTGTTTTTTTTAAATGAAACCTAGCTTGACCTATTTATCGCCCCCAAAACCCCCTGCATACTAAATTTCATGAAAATCGTTGAAGCCGTAACCGAGATTCAGATTATACTATATTACAAGAATTGCTCCTATAAAGGTATTAGATAGATACGTTTTAATTTTTTTTTTGCTGTAAGTCGTTCTTTTTTGCGAAATATTAATTAATTAACATTAAAGTCACGGTGAAAATATTATTTAGTAGCTCTAAAAATTTTTTTCCCCTTGTCCCTATCATTTTTCAGTAAATTGCCGAATTAAAAAAAAAAAAAAGAAGAGCGCGCAAATTTTTTTTTTTAACTTCTTTATTTGGGCATTTACCAATGCAGTCCAAAAGTTTTTATGAAGATTCATTGACCGGCCCTGGATTCCGAGGTATAAATCTTACGGCACTCCACTAAACAGCACATGTCAATATATATTGAGTATTTGTGTATGTGACTTTAATATGTTTGTGAACACACCCACGATACAGGAGAAATTCCTAGTGTGGGGCAAAGTTTTTTAAAAAAAGAAATAAAAAAAATTGTTCATACGCACGCTAATTCCCGAATAATCTCTTTATTCATCAACCAAATAAATGCTATAAGAAACATAATTTGCTAATGTAATGTAATTTGTAATGCCTTAAATTCCCCAATAAATGATGATGAGAATAGACAAAACTGTCTAAAAATGGGTTTACTAATAAATACACTTCTGCCCGATTATTCGGGGATTGCAAGCGTAATCTTAAGTTAATTCTCAGTTCGATATTGAGAGAATATTGTAGTTGGTTACTTGTCTTATTCTCACAGATGCATGAATAATAAACTTATCTAATAAATGGGATTGAATAGAATTAATTACAAATAACTCAAAATATTATGTGCTTTCAATAATCTAAACTAATAATTTTTGTTTTGTTAACACTAGTTGAATTAATTCGTTACCGCTTTTAATGTTAATTGAAATTGAAAATATTGTTTATTGAAATTAAAATTGATGTTTTTATCAATTAGAATTAGTAGTTTCTTTGTTGAAGTTCGTTTTATGAAGTTCTTCCATTAGTTTTAAAGATTCATCTTTTAATTATGAATGTGGAAAGAAGTTTTCTGTGGGAAAATTGAAGAGTATTAAGGTAAGGTAAGTAATTTAATGTTTTCTATCAAATCGCCACAGAAATTAATTTGCCATCAAGCTAAATATTAAGGTAGTTTGAAATTACTCTTGAAGTCAATCTGTTCAGTTCTCCCGTCGGGGCTGTGCCCGTCGGGGCTGCGAGTTGTTCGCAAGAGATACCGCGGCCTCGACATGAAGGGCTAAGAAGGAACATGGGTGGTTTTTAGTCAGTAGAAGTCTGACACTCCCCCCTTCCGCTCTGACCAAGAGCGGGAGGGGTTATTTGATGATTTTCCACCCGCAATAAAAAAATAGCTGTTTAGTTCTGGGTCAGGCAAAGTGTTATTAAATTTTCCCAGGTATTTCATAGTAGCAGCCACGGAGGCGAGATTTGTGCCCGGTTGATGACAATAGGATAACTCCCATATATACTGATACTGTTAGCCTGTTTCATCCCACTGCAGGGCAAAGGCCTCTCCCCATGACTTCCAGTTATTTCGATCTGAGGCCAATGTGGACCACTGGTCGTTGGTCTTGTCCAGATCGTCTCGCCATCTTCTACGAGGTCTGCCGCGACGCCTTCTGACTGTGTCAGAGCTCCAGAAAGTGGCTATTTTGGCCCACAGCTCATTGGGCATGCGGCAGACGTGCCCAGTCCAGTCCCACTTAAGCTTAGTGGCTTTTTGAGCAACGTCAATAATTTGTGTTTTGGAGCGCAGTGTTGTGTTGCGTACACGGTGGGTTAGTTTGACGCCTAGAATGCTGCGCTCCATTGTGCTCCATCCCATACATAGGACTTAAAAGTAACTGGCAAAATGAGGGTGTACTATTAGGTACACCTCTGCCAAACCTTCGATGATTACAAGCGTAAGATTATGATGATGATTCACTAATCTATGAAAACAAGAACAGATAGTCAAAAATGAGAAAAAGTGCAGAAAATCTCAATTTTGTCCCAAGAACTTCACTTCGTCACAGTGGCGATTTTTACCTACATCAACCTAAATTGTGATTGACATAACCGGTTTTATGTTAACATAGTCATACTCAACCACACATCCGATTTAACCCGATGCAACACTGATAACTTAACTCAAGTCATATCTTAGTACATTTGCATATCATTCCCTATCATTACGTTATAACCCTATTAGATATCAAGCCACAGAGTAGATAAATGCAGAAGCTCGAATAAATACAACGAGTGAAAACAGAAGCACACACACATAGACGCCTACGACCGTACGTACGGCGATTTAAAACGAATGACAGTTGTGAGTGCGCTCGCACTCGCTGTACGTAACGTGTGTCTATGTGTGTGTGGAGATCATAAACAAATGACAGTCGCAAGTGTAAGGCCTGTGTCTGGCAATAACATAACATTTATTATTTTTCTGGCTACTTTTGCCCATGGACCACCTTACAGACTAACATTTATATAGTACATTGATTAATTAAGTGCACTTACATTTCTACATCTGATTAGCCAGCGTTGTACTGAGCTAAAAGCGATATTCTACCAGTCCTATAGATAGAAAACTCAAATAAAAAGTATTGGATTGAAGTGACGGGACAACTTCTCAGACAGTACAGTTGCAGTTGTTACTGCAACACATCCGTCAGTTAGAAGAACTTGATTGAATAAAATAATGTCTGGCCTTCTGAACAAATCTACTCTGTGACCAAACGAAATATCTACCGTTCCAATAAAAACTAATGTTTCAGATACCACTACCTAATTAGTTACCGAATCATCAGTATCTTTATACTAAAGAAGATTATTTCAACGAATAACGTGAACATTTAAATTTATTGCTGATAAGGAAATTGAAATGGATGGCGGAGATAACTATTTAAACTAATTTCTATCATATTCTTCGATTGGTTTAAGTCTTACGGTACCACGTGGAACGTATTAAGTTTTTAGTGAGTTTTAAGTACTTTGATAAAGAGATTTTCGTATAGTTAACCGATTTTTTATTCGATTTTTTAAGTTTTAGTAATAAATTATGAATGATTTGAAATCGAACACCATTTTTGGGAGTTTAATTTTCTAAGTTTCTAATTTACTGGTTACTTGTATAAATATGATAAATAGTATCTAATTAATTGTTAATTACTATTCCGGTATGGTTTTGCTGCAGTCGCTAACCCCGCATAGCAATATAATATGTGAGGCTGCATTTTAAATGGTGCTAAAGAATGTGATGTATTCTTTAACATACTTATATTTTATCACAGTGAACAAAACACAAAAAGGTGTAAAAGTTCTTACAAGAGACACACACACACACACAAAAACTTACCTATCCACCAAAACTATCACAGCCACAATTACACAATATTTTTTCTGAAACACAAAACCTAACCCCACAACTGCAGACGTGAAACCGCGGTGTGACCAGTCAACCCGCGCCACGCGACTGTCCCGGCATTTGAATATTTAGCCTACCGCCGGGTATTTTTAACCTACCCCCTCGGAAGCTCAGTCTGGCGCGGAACTGACTCACAGAGGGTGCCACAATCCAGTGATCTCCGGTCGAGTAATTAATTAATTGTTTCTGTTGTTCTTGAACTAAAAATAGGAGTTAATGCTGACGGGATATAAATGAACTATGTTCGGGTATGTGTTTCTACAGTTGGTTGTGATTAGAGATGGGCATGGATGGGTAATGTTTCAGTGTATAATGAGTAGGTCTAGAAATAAATTTGAAGTAACAAAGGCATGTTAACTATTTTTGGGAAATAAATCATGTCTTAGTAAACAAATCTAATCAAATAAAAAACCCCGTCTAATTGTTTAAAGCCAAACAATAATACAAATCAAAACACACAAAAAAAGCATTGAAGAGTCGAAGTGTCTATACAGGGTGTAAATCAACCCATCACACAGCCGTTAACCAAGCATTCTGTACATCAAACTAAGTACCCTCTACGCAAACATTTTTACTGGGAAACGATTTTTTTTTGGTGTCAAAAATCACAAACGTAAAACTCAATGTAGCATTCTTAAAACGTTGTGCTATTGGATGCTTTGAATAGTAAACGGGTCATGGAGGTAATTTAAGTAAGTGAAAATTTTCGAACTTTGACCCCAAATATCTCCGTAACTAGGAGGTTCCCAGCTATGGTCTAGAACAATAAAATGATCGCAGTGTTGGGGAGAACAAGTGCTTTTCGTTTGCGTTAAGGGTACTTTTACACCCTATATATTTACACAAATATTTTGCCCAAATCTGACTAAAATTAAAACATAAATAAAACTCAATAGTTTAAGTTTCCATAAACATACTACATCCCTACTTAAACGGCATTAAAATCAATTTCAATTAAAATAGTTTAACCAAAATTGAACTTTCGACAACACATTTAGTGCATTTTCAAAATTTAAATCGCTCTTAAGACTGTAAAATGCACATAAAGCAAAGTGAGGAGAAAAAGATATGGAGACATTAACTGCAAATGGTGTGAGGAAACTGAGAGCTTTACATAATTTTGAATTCAAAATATTCAATGACTACTTTCCGTTAATTCATGAACGCCTAAATCTGAACGTTTACAGGAATGTTTTTCAAAATGGAACCTAATAGCTAAAGAGATAACACTGGGGAAGACGCCATTCCAGGTTCGAATATATAATTGGTTCTAAATTTAAACTCTGAGTCGCTATTGGTTGTCCGGAAATGGACTGCATTCTGGGTACCGATGGATACAAGTTTCGACATGATCAAGTTTTTTAGGGAGTGCTTGAGAAAAAATAGGATACTTTTTTTGGTTTTATTTGTTTGTTTCTTTCAAGATTTATTTGGTACGTGTGTAACGTTTCAATGGTACAAAAAATAGTATCTGTACAATCAACGGTAAAGAAAAAAGAAATATCTCATCATGTGGAACTAATTTCTTTTTCTTTACACAAAGAGTAGCTTTTAAAAGTACAGCCATTTATCAATAATGAAATAGATATTGGAATCAGAAAAGCATACAATTGGTTTTTACGATTTGTGCCGAATGACAAGCATCACAGATAAGTTTTATAGCAAATAAATAAATGAATATCTGTTTAACGTTTTTTATTATAATTTTATACTACCATGTTTTACAAATAAAGAAATCAAGATTATTGCACTGTAAGAATTGATTGTATTTCGAAAAACAGACGGTATTTGGTCCGTATCAAATCTTGAAAGATTGGTTACCAATCTCATACTACTTCAAAAAGAGAATAATTGAAAGTAAAAGGTTTAAAATTTTATAAAATCGGCGTTTTACATAAGAAGATACAAGTCAAACAATGGTAACCAAAGTGTAACAAAATTCACCAGAAATCATTAGAAAAAACAATAAAAAAACGGGGAGACTGAACAGATGTGACAAAAACTTGAAATTGTTAGTGCTAACAAACACGAACCCAACCGGCCCGAACAAGGACGATGTTCATAGTCATCATGGCCCTAGATTCAATTCACGGTTCGGGTAAAGTTAACTAACCCTAATTCTTTCAGAATTATAGGCGTGATGTTACGTTATGTTTTATTGCTTCCAGTACTGAATATACAAAGACTGAACAAACATCTTCCATACACCATTAACAATAGTCATTACAGTAACAGTAAACATCAAAAAGCCTATCATTAGAAAACAAAACTAAAATACTAATTACACGTTGTTGATCTGAATACAATCGTTACTGCTGATCCATATAGGCTTGGCTTGGTTTGTATATTTTTTATTCGATGTATCGATATTTTTTAATACAATGTGTCGATATGTTTGTAGTGACATCTATATCGTCACGTATGAACTAATCTGACATAATTATCCTAAATCGAGATATAAACGCCCATTGGTTTTTAAGTTATCAATACAAATACTAAGTATCTCTCGTATTGATAGCAGTTTGTACAGCTTTTAAAGATTTTAAGATCCGTAAAAAATACAACACTAACGCTGTACGCGTCGTTCAGTCAAAGCCCAGCATTATATGACCCCTCGTATAAGGGCCAGGCTATGCTGGACTTGACTATACAATTCTTTAATTTTTTTTTTCAAGTCGGTGTAACCACTATTATCCTAACAAAATTCCATTTTATGATTTTTATACATCGGTCTTCTTCTTCTCGATAATCAAACATCGACAATCCAATTCATCGATATATTTTTTTGTTTGTCACTACCGACATCCCTAGATCCATAGATCATTACTAGCGTGACCTTTGGTGTTCTCGTTATGATTATCATATAATTACGACTTGTTACGTAAGTGAGGTTCTGAGTCAATAAATTGGAAATTATATGTCTTGGTGTGGTCATGGTGAATACTGGTTATGGCCACCCGATGGAGCAAAGCATAATATTATGTTTTTATTTTACAAAAAAATAGTGGGGGAGTCGGGTGGTTTGTAAAGTCAGCAACAGACAGAATATCATCATTTCCCTACCCTATCTCAAATTGTGTTGTGGTCGGCTTCCAGTCTAATCGGTTGAAGTTGAGTACCAGTATTTTACATAGAGCCACTGTCTATCTGATCTCCACAACCCAGTTAGTATAAGGGAATAATAATATTATGATACTCAACAATATAAGTTAAAATAAAACATCCCGGTAAATATCCCGTTTTAAGTATTTATAGTAGTATTATGAATTATGGCACTCTTTGGTACGACTAGTTGGCATTCGATACCAACGACTTAGCGTGCTTTCCGAGACACCAAGGAAATTCGGTATGTCAATAGACGCAGACCAGAGCTGATGTACATTATCTAAGCAGGGCTTAACCTAAAGATCAGCTGTTTGATACATTTATAATCAAAAAAACTGTTATTTGAAAATATTTTTCACCACATATCTACATATCCCTTTTTTTTGTGGTTGGTGGAAAATCATCAAATAACCCTTCCCGCTCTTGGGCAGAGCGTAATGGAGTGTCAGACTTCTACTGACTAAAAACCCATGTTCCTTCTTAGTTCTTTATGTCGAGGCCGTGGTATCTCTTGCGAACAACCCGCAGCCCCGACGGTGAATTCAACTACACAATTATAAAAATATCAGCATTCGTTTGTCACACTTTCAAAGAATTAACATGTAAAAACAATTCGCTAATTATGTCTTCTCAGAATATAATCGGTTTCATATGTCTGTGAGTCATGACAACTCTAAATGCCTGGAGCATTAGGGTGACACATTTCATTTTATATTAAAACATTTAAATCATAAACTTGATGCTTTGCCTACTAATAATATTATACAGAGTTATTTGTTCGCAAGTTTGTATATTTTTTGTTGCTTGTTTGTATATATGTATTTTGTATTAGTCATCCAAAACTCCTTTTCTTGCCATGCAAATTCTTCTCCCTAGAAATCTATGGTTTGGAACGAGCAACAATCCATCCACACTTACTATTTTATTGTTACTTTGCCCATCGATTTTTCGGATTTGTGTGCGTATCGTCTAAATTTCACTTGCTTCGGTGAAGGAAAATAATGTGAGGAAACCAGCGTGGCTGAGAGATATTCTCTGACGGCATCTAAGTCTAGTTATGGCCCCTATGCGGCCTATAAACTCTGACACAAACCACACGATAAAGAAAAAAGATGGACATTATCCGTAACCATATAATTACACCGAGCCCAAAATAACGCCAAAAAAAGCAAATTTTAGCAATAATTTCAGGTTATTTAAAAACCACCATAATTTCGGTAAATAATACCTACATTTGATTGCATGTCCTTATTTTCTCATTCACGTAAACAAGAAAACAGGTTCGTGTGATTCATTCACATGAACGAATGATAATTTCAATGACCGAGAATTTTTTTTAACCCTAAAATAAGTACAGCTTATTAAACCAATTATTTTAGACAATTTGATTCCAATTATTTGTTTTCTGAGCCATATGGAAGCGGGTTTTGAGCTATTAAAACAAAAACCTATTGTTAAAACAATCATCTTATTACTGTTACCTTGTTTTTGAAGGGTTAAATGTGATGCTGAGTGACACACGGTTAGACAGTTTGATGAGTACCTAACAAAACTTTTTATTTACTCTTTTTTTATATAATTAATTATCGGACAGTAAAAGTCTGCTACCTGTGCTACGAAAGGTATGTCATCATCATCATCATCATTTCAGCCCAAAGACGTTCACTGCAGCTGGACTTTGGCCTCCTCCAGGTGTCGCCACATTGACCGGTCCCGTGTGTCTCGCATACAGCGGGTCCCCGCAACCTTCACCAGGTCATCGGTCCACCTAGTGGGAGGCCTTCCAACGCAACGTCTTCCGGTTCGCGGTCGCCACTCCAGAACTTTTCGGCCCAATCGGCTATCCGTTCTGCGAGCAATGTGCCCTGCCCCTTGCCACGTAACTCTGGCAATTCTTCGGGCTACGTCGGTAACCTTGGTTCTCATGTCAATGTCCATTTCTAATTCGATCTCGCAAGGAAACTCCGAGCATAGCCCTCTCAATTGCCCTTTGGGTGACAAGGGTGTGAAAGCAGCCTAGTTTGAATAAATGAAACAAAAAAATGAAAAAAAGGTAAATGTGCTATAAAAAAAATCAAAAATATTGTATACGCTAAAATTAAAAATGTTTGCAATAAAATGTCAGCTCATAAAATACTGTGTGAAAATCGTAAAGCAGAAACACTAGAGACTGGTGTAATTAATAACCGACAATATAATTTAACATTTATTATATTTTAAATGTTTCAACACTAAAGAGAACGTTATTTAAAGATAATAAAATCACAACGAATAATAATTACTTCGTTTCATTAAATAATAAATAATGCCTTTTTAAATTGCGTGTAACGTATGAAAAAAAATATTATGGATTCGCCAACATGTTTTTCGAACTACTTAACCATATGTCTCAACACTTTTTTTACCGTTTCAATCCTTCTGAGAACGGATGTCCAGAGCATCCGTTTAATCGTACAATCCGAAAACAACCGACAACCATCGGAGTTAAACCTCACACCAATATAGATTTTATTTTCCAAAATGTAAAGGTGAGTATCCTGTGTACAATTTCCGTGATGATATCAGTACCTCAGAGGTGGGTTGTGCATAAAGTGGGTAACTTAACGATGTGGCTGGCTGGAGAGGAAAAAAAAAGAGATATATATTCGATTTTATTGCTTACTCTTTCTTTTTTACGAAAGGGTGCCGATTCTGTGTGCGTGTTAAATGTTATTATTTTTTTGTTCATCCGGTAGGTAGCCATGGGTGAGAATAACATAAGCGGTTTAAAGGTAAGATATGATGATTATGACATTGAGATTTGCAATCAAATTCTCTTGAACAATTTTATTTACAGGTCTTTAAATAAACTGACTTTGAAAGCGGCCTGTAGATGATATAGAATCTGGCTCATTGTAGTGAGTGATTTTGTATCAAGTAGAAGAAGCTAACTGCCTCGCTGGTCTCTTTAGACTGCCTCGTGGGTCTAGTAACCACTAGACCACAAGCGCGACAGCTGAGCATGAGATCCTATTTTCGATTCCCGGGTCGGGCAAATTGGTTTTTCCATCAGTAATTTTTCAGTAGCAGATACGAAGTTTAGATTCGTCCCCGATTGATGACATTAAGCTGGCTCCCTATCACATGGGACTTAGAAAAAACTGGCGAAACAGTGTACTATTAGAGACACCTCTGCAACCCCTTTTTTTTTTTTTGACATGTGGAAAATCATCAAATAACCCCTCCCGCTCTTAGGCAGAGGCGAAAGGGAGTGTCAGACATCTACTGACTAAAAACCACCCATGTTCCTTCTTAGCCCTTCATGTCGAGGCCGCGGTATCTCTTGCGAACAACCCGCAGCCACCTCTGCAACCCTTCGGGAATACAGTCGTTTCGTTCTGTGACGCAATTTCTTGTTTTAAGTTGAAAAATGTCTTCATATACTTACATACGTAGATCTAGGCCTTCTCACAGACTACAAAACCGTTTCCCGTCTAAAGAAAAACACAGACATGACTCATATCTCACGTGTAATTAGCACAGCATCGCTAATGAGGTGGCACCTGTTGCCGCCACTGTCATAAGTCGGCGCTACCAACCTTATAAATCTTAGTTAGAAGGTTGACTCCATACAACGAGAGATAACAAGAGTACGCCAGAGGCAACTGCTACTGTCGACAAAAGCAACAGATTATTTTGATTCGCCGATTGTTGCCCAACATGTCCACGCCGCGAACTTTATTATTGTAAGGTGTCAAACAGACGAACAGCAATAGACAACTTCGTCAGTTGCCTCTATCGACAGTTGAATTTGGCTTTGACGACAACAAAGAGCTGCTCGTGTATAAGGGGCCTTTTTTTAGTGTTTGGGAAATCATCAAATGATCGCTCCCGCTCTGGGCGGAGCGGGAGGGAGTGTCAGACTTTTATTGACTTAGACCATGTTCCTTCTTAGCCATTTGGGTTTTGGGGCGGTGGTATCTCTTTCGAACAGTCTACAGCTCGTATTTACGGGGTCTTCTAGGCCCCGTTCACATTCTTATGTGAAACGTGCATTTTCACTCGTTGTATGGAGCTGAACTTCTGTATTCAACTATTTAGCGGCGCTACCAACTAAATATATCTTGGTGAGAAGGCAAATAAGCGAGCTTCGAGATGGGTGCAAATGTGAATTTTATGAGAGTTGGTAGTTTTGTTTATGTTCAGTCACTTAAGAAAGTCTTGTTTCGCATGGTAGAACTTCATTAGGTAGTTACTGAATATTGTAGGAATCATTGGAAGTTTTTGAAACATCGGCGAAATAATCCAGTGTCCATAGATTTTGTAACTTAAAATTAACATGAGATGAAATCGTAACGTGACCTTATTATTTCCCTTGAAGGATCTGCCTATCTGACCTCAAAGACTCAGTAACTTGGTGCAAGGGGATGTCATCGTTACCTGGCTAGCCTTTTCCCAACTATGTTGAGGTCGGCTTCCAGTCCAATCGGATGTAGTTAAATATCAATAATTTACATGGAGTGGCTGTTTATCAGACCTCAAAACCCAGTTAGCACTGGGTAATACGGTACTCTTTGGTAGGACTGGTTGTCAGACTTGCAGGCCACTGACCAACTGTAACAACTGCCAAAGATCTATACATGGCAACCGTGACCAACAACGGGTGACATTCGTGTCATCCGTGCCTCGAAAAGCACGGTATGTAATGAGTGGTCACCCATCTAAAGACCAACCTAAACAAGCGCGTCTAAACCTACAGATCGACACGAGCGACAGTTATTATTATGCTATGAGCTCCTTGGGTATAAGAGGACGTACAGTACCCGGCGATAAATATTGCACATCGACTTTTGGAAATTGGCTTATTTTATAAAAAGAATTATCAAAAGAAGCAAATCATAATTGTTTTAACAGCTCCTAATAGATACGGGACTGTTTGTATTTCGTGCGACAGAGATAAATGCTCTACGAAGCCGAAATTAGCCGATTGTCTCTTTCCAAAGGTCGATGTGCAATATTAATCGCTGGGTACTGTACCGCCGTCTTTTTACTTCACGCTACTGACCATCCATTTAGTTCGTTATTTCCAATCAAAGGACAACGCCGACTCATTCAATCATTCAATTCCCAGACTAATTAAACCCCCAACTCCCATCCACCTTGACCCAGACAATAAAACATTAAACAAAAACGATCAACGTAAAGTAAAATCAATTAAACAGAAAACTCGAAAAAATAACCCTTCACGGCCCTTTTCTAATCGAGTAAACAATCGATTTAGTCGATTAGTTCCACTCGATTCGACTATGTAATGTTTACTTTAGTACTAAACATCGGATGTGTTAGTCAAGAGGACGCTAGGGAAAATCTCATTAGGTAGGGTCGATTTTGCAGCTCACCCCCGGTTTTGAGGTTACGTCGTAGTAAAAGATTTAATATGGCTGGATATTTTTGGGATAAAAAGCTTATAAAGAAGGACGTGGATTCGGTTGCTTTCATATTATTTAGAACTTTAATATTTGCTAACATGTAAGGCAAAAGAAAGCCCCTACAAACGATGTATGTGTCATGTATCTGCGACAAATAAATATTTTTTCTTTCGTATGCCCCGATGCCTATGACCAGTAGCGGGACATTCATGTCTACAAAAAAAAGGAATTTGCCCTCGTGAATTTTTCAACCACACCAATTAAAGTGGTAAGAAAAATAAACGTTTCGTACGCATAAAAACATTTAATAACATAACGACATCATGTGATCCCCGAAGGATGGAGGAAGAAGATCATTTAGATACTTATTTAAGTTCAAATCTCAGTCACAATTCAAAATCCAAGCAATCTGGACACAAAGTCAGTCTTCCCGTCTGCTACAACTGCCCATACCAATAAAATATAGTTTAAAAAATAGTAGGAAATTCATTGCAGGCTTGAATCTCCTGATTGTCTGAAAAAAGATGGTTCCGTGCTTAGGAAGGCACGCGGTTACGGCTGCCAAATGGCGATCGGCAAACCAGAGGCCTTCTGACACTAGGAGTGAGTTGGAGCCATACAGTTAAAATTCTCACAGATTTTGTTGAAAAAGTTTAAAAAGTAAAAATATATAGCATAGTATCACAAACTGGAGTCAAAATATTAAGGGTTGGTCTCTTCAAGTAACTTAAAGGGTCGTTCCCCTTGTTGTGTTTTATTCAAAGCCGGCCTTGTTATGAATATTTTTACTTTACG
The DNA here is from genome assembly GCA_949774965.1 of Diarsia brunnea. Taxonomy (NCBI): domain Eukaryota; kingdom Metazoa; phylum Arthropoda; class Insecta; order Lepidoptera; family Noctuidae; genus Diarsia; species Diarsia brunnea. The sequence continues at coordinate 6,870,609 of OX459022.1, forward strand.
AAACTTTAAAATTCAAGTTAGTTAATTTTTACTTGAGGAAGAATAATGCTTTAAAAATTGTTAAAAGTTTGTGGGAGATGAAAAAGATGGGGTTGTATAATAATATTAAGTTCGTTGTGATGTTGTTTTGAAGATATTACTACCTCATGTTTATTAGTGGCAAAATAAAATAGCCGCACCGGTCGATTATAATTTAAGCTACAAGAAAAGCTACTTTCACGACGACCGTAGATGGGTGATTGTTTATTCATCATCATCGTCATTTCAGTGAAGAGACATCCACTGCTGGACATAAGCCTCCCCCAAGTGTCACCACATTGACCGGACCTGTGCGTCTCGCATACAATAGATCCTCGCAACCTGCGGCAAATCATGGGTTCACCTATTGGGAGGCTTTCCAAAGCAACATCTTCTGGTTCGTGAACCTTTTCGTGGCGCCGAAAATACGTTAGACCGTTTATCCTGGTCGTCATTTGCAGATCTTTTAGCCGTCATTACGGGTTGTCAAACAGAAACCCAAAGAAAATAACTAGTCTAACAAAGAGGCAAGAAACGAATTACTATGTTGTGGAGGTCAGATAGACAGTTATACAAGTAAAGCTTTATGAAATACTAGCTGATGCCCGCGGCTTCACCCGCATGGATGTCGGTCAAATTATATACTAAAACCTTCCTCTTGAATCACTCTATCTGTTAAAACCGCATCAAAATCCATTGCGTAGTTTTAAAGATTTAAGCATACATAGGGATATAGGGACAGAGAAAGCGACTTTATTTTATACTAAAACAATTGTACAGACGAAGAAGTAGGCATAAATCTCAACATTCTCAACGCTAATTACCTTATTTCAAAGCCCATTTGAATATATCAAAAAAACCATGAAGGAACAGGTTTGACAGAACGATTTGAACATAAATAATACATCAAATCTCCGCGTAGTTGGAAGTTGTTGACTGCAATAAATCAATATAGAATTTTAATTAACAACGAAGCTGTTTATCATTCCGTATCGTGAGTTATAGCTGATGTTTTTTGACAGAAATGGGTCAGTTCTAAGGTAGAAGAATACTTCATGGTGGAAAAAAAATTCAGTCAGAAAATGAGAAGATGTAACTCAAACCTCATAAAGTGGGAGAAACTATAATGTTCCACCCTCTTCCATAGTGGCCTGTTGTGGCCAACTGACCCGTTGGTTGAGTGGTGTTGCTACTGAGCGTGGGGTCGTAGGTTTGATTCGCGGGTTAGGCAAAAGTCCTATTTCTCAGCCAGAGCCCGGAGTTTTAAAGATGGCGTCTCAGAAAACATCCTAAACCTGATCCCTCTCGAGTCCTGTCGGATTGCCGTTCCATCGGACTATGAGCGTAAAGGAACAAAGAGTGCACCGGTGTCTGCACACTCACTTTTTCACTTTCATATATCTCGCGCCGATGGCTAATCTTCGCTAAGATTAACCGCCATCACCGAAAACGGTCAGGAGATCTATAGAGTGACCTGTGTGAGCCACCATCGAAAACGCCGTCAAAGTGGCGTTTTAGGCGAACGTAATTAAAAAAAAACTGTCGTGCCAATGATTTGAGAACGAAAAGAAGTGTATTGAGGCCCTGACTACACATTCAAAGTAATAACTCTGTTATTCGTACTTTAAAAGCAAGACGCAGGAAGGTTTCCATGAAAAATCGTGACGTTTAAACTAACTCCATGTTGCGGTGGTATGAGTGCATTTTACTAGAGTGCTCCCCTTTACTTAAGTAAACACAAGTAAAGTCTTAGAATAACGGCATATTGAGAGCATTTCTTTGTTAGCATTAGTTTCTCGGTTCACATGATTATAGCTCAATCTTTAAAACTAAGAATTGGGATGCCGAGAAAGACTATGACCAGCCAGTGTCTTTGTCAGTGCCAGTGTTTGTAACAGACCAAGTGTTGGAATCGGTTTTATTTTGACCGAATGCAACTGAATATTAGTATTTAACATTGAGCCCTGCGTATCTGATGAGGTGAAAGAAAGAAAGAAAGAAAAAATATTTATTTGTCGCAGAAACATAACGAGCATACAAAGAGACATCCAAAAAAAAATACACATACAACGCATAACTGATATTAAAAAATACAACAAGCAGAGATAATAAATAAAGATAGTTGCACGTCGTGACTGCGACAAGTGGGTTGCCACTCAGCATGATGCTGTGCTATGGGCACAGCGCTGGTTTTCAGTGGTCACCCGTGAAAAAACGCACGAAAGCCAAGACAAGACAGCTTCAATATTAGGTAATTATATAAAATAAAATAAGCAATATAATAAGATGGGCTAACTCGCCGTCCGTCCGTCTTAGGACGACGACAGGCCGTGTCTACGGCGCGTTCGTGTTCCATGCGCGCCTCAAAGAGATGTCAGCAAGGGCCGACGCCCGTCGGGGCTGCGGGTTGTTTGCAAGAGATACCGCGACCTCGACATGAAGGGCTAAGAAGGAACATGGGTGGTTTTTAGTCAGTAGAAGTCTGATACACCCTTCCGCTCTGCCCAAGAGCGGGAGGGGTTATTTGATGATTTTCCACCCCAAAAAAAAAATGCGTATTTGACCTCCACAATAAGCGAAACTCCTTGGCAAGGCTTTCGTTACCTTGTGGAAGTTCCACACATTTGCAAGAAACGCTTTGCTACATCTTATGCGTACAGCCAAGGAGTGAAATCCCCTGCCTGCGTTCTCAACTTCATACCACCCCAATCTATTTAAGTCGCGAGTTGATAGGCTTCTTTTTGGAAAGCTTGTTCGTCGACCTCACCTCTGTCCTCAGAACAAGATTAAGGTCAGGACAGAAGGACCATTAAATATCCTGTCGAGGCTGCGGGTTGTTCGCAAGGGATACCGCGGCCTCGACATGAAGCGAAGAAGGAACATGGGTGGTTTTTAGTCAGTAGAAGTCTGACACTCCCTTTCGCTCTGCCCAAGAGCGGGCAGGGTTATTTGATGATTTCCCACCCCCCCCAAAAAAAAAAAAAAGGACCATTAAATATTTTAAAAAAACTTTCGCGCTTCTGAATACCCGTAACGATTGACAAAGACTCATAAATGGTCACTTAGGTACTATCGCGGACACTCCCGCCTGACCACCACTAAGCTCATATTTGCTTGCACTTACAACATGAAGCGCTCTCTAGCTCCGCCCCGCCTTTGTATAGAAATAATGAATGAAATACAATAGCGTTCCACCGCACTGACGAGTCCGACGCACGCCGAACGAGAGTTATTGTTATTTTCAAACTGCCATTATTAGAAAAAAAACTTAAACTGAATTTGACTTTCGTTACTAATGGTGCGTGTGTGTTGGTTTGGTAATTGTAAATTAAAAACTCAATGATTTCTGTGAGTAATTTTAAATTTATTATAAGAATCTTATGAAATCCCATGCTATTTAACAGGCAATTGTAAGCGTGTTCTCTAAATCGGCTTTAACGATTTCGATAAAATTTGAAATAATGGGGCTTTAGGGGGGTGAAACGTTGATCTAGCCAGCGGGCCTAAAATAGCCGCTTTTGGAGAACATAATATGAATCACGTTAAAAATTTAAAATTCTTAAAATGGACTTTATGTTTATGACTATAAAGTCCATTTTAAGAATTTAACATTTTAACGTGATTCATATTGTTTTTTTTATTTTGGGACTCAGCTCAGCGATTTGACTGATGTTAAATCCCTGTCCATGCAAAATTATAATTTAATTTTGTTCTTCGTGTATGAGATTTCTGGAAGACATTATGCACAAAATGTTCTAACACAGGTTCTCAGGAGTCCAATCTTATTGCACAGGTTAACGTTTAGTCAATCAAAGGTCAGGTAAGCAGAGCAATGGTCAATAGTCTAGTCGACAAGTTGAAAATGGTACAAAATAGAGATACTGCTCTTAAAATTATGTGCGATAGCTCATTGGATCCGGAATGACGTCTAGAAAAATGTGCCAAAAGCGTGTATTAGCACATAAAAAATTGCAAAAGTTATAAACAATTAAAGATGAAAAGAAAATGGCATTTCGTTTTTTGCCAATATTTAATAAACTATTAATATTTAAGAAATTTCAAAAAAAGATTCTGAAAGAGGAGGAAATTTCCAATAAAAAACTGCTAACTCCCGGAACTCTATCTCCATTATTTATAATTTTAATTTAAGCTGAAAATAGGTCTGCGCGTGACATTTTTAGGATGCGCGCGTGGCGTCAAAAGCGAGTACGGCACATTAATTAATTTATTTAAGGTATTGAATTTTTTTTTTTAAATATGAAAAAAATATGGTGTGTTCTGAACACTATAATTAATTTATTCCCGTTGGAAATTTTACTTAAAGTTAATTTTTCAACAAGTTAAACAATTGTTAACTAACGAAATTTTCTCGAACGACCGTCTTAATTGTAAGTGAAAAAAAATGTTTAAATAATACATACTTAACAAGATCGTGCCATAAAAGTTAAAAAAATATTTATACTTTGTTTATAACAATTTTTTTACTTAAACAAAAACTTAAAAATCCAAGTAATGTTGTTTAAGTAAAAAAATTGTTATAAACAAAGTATAAATATTTTTTTAACTTTTATAACATGATCTTGTTAAGTATGTATGTAAGAAACGCTCTACGAAGCGAAAATTTTTTACGACCATTATTTACACATTTTTTTTCACTTACAATTAAGACGGTCGTTCGAGAAAATTTCGTTAGTTAACAATTGTTTAACTTGTTGAAAAATTAACTTTAAGTAAAATTTCCAACGGGAATAAATTAATTATAGTGTTCAGAACACACCATAATTTTTTCAAATTTAAAAAAAAAATTCAATACCTTAAATAAATTAATTAATGTGCCGTACTCGCTTTTGACGCCACGCGCGCATCCTAAAAATGTCACGCGCAGACCTATTTTCAGCGTTAAATTAAAATTATAAATAATGGAGATAGAGTTCCGGGAGTTAGCAGTTTTTTATTGGAAATTTCCTCCTCTTTCAGAATCTTTTTTTGAAATTTCTTAAATATTAATAGTTTATTAAATATTGGCAAAAAACGAAATGCCATTTTCTTTTCATCTTTAATTGTTTATAACTTTTGCAATTTTTTATGTGCTAATACACGCTTTTGGCACATTTTTCTAGACGTCATTCCGGATCCAATGAGCTATCGCACATAATTTTAAGAGCAGTATCTCTATTTTGTACCATTTTCAACTTGTCGACTAGACTACAATGTTCAAAAGGTCCGGTAAGCGCGCCAAAGTTCGTCCGTAAAATTCGCAAAAGAGCGCTCTGTTCCCTTCGCGAGGGGAGCATCCTCCCCCGCCAATGGCTCCGCCACCTGCGGTGCCGGAAGCGGACCAATCAGGACCCGATGACGACATTCCGGAGGTGACTGGGGTAGACCTGAGAGTGGCGGTACGGAGGCTTAAGGCCAAAAATACCGCCCCGGGACCCGACGGCTTGCCTGGCAAAGCCTGGGTCCTGGCCTCAGAGGCTCTTGGGCCCCGACTGGAGGGGTTCTTAAGCGCGTGCATGGAAAGAGGCCAGTTTCCGCTTCGTTGGAAGACGGGGAAGCTGGTCCTCATCCAGAAGCCGGGGCGCCCGGCGGACTCGCCGTCCGCATACCGGCCCATTGTGCTGCTCGACGAGGTGGGCAAGCTCTTTGAAAGAGTAATTGCAAACCGCCTCGCCGAGCACCTTGATGGGATGGGTCCGGATCTTGCGGAACACCAGTTTGGTTTCCGCAGGAGGCGCTCGACGGTGGACGCAATCGCGCGCGTGAGAGCCCTCACGACGGGGGTTGCGGTCTCTCGGGGCGGTGTGGTCTTGGCGGTGTCTCTCGACATCGCCAACGCCTTCAACACCATGCCCTGGAGCTGCATTAGGGAGGCACTCCGGTATAACCGGGTGCCGGCCTACCTTCGTCGTGTAGTCGGGGACTACTTGACAGACAGGGCTGTCATCTACCCCGGTCAAGACGGAGAATGGAACCGGCGAGAGATGTCGTGCGGTGTTCCACAGGGATCGGTTCTGGGGCCGCCCCTGTGGAACATCGGTTACGACTGGGTGCTGCGTGCCGACCTTCCTAGCGGCGTCAGCGTCGTCTGCTACGCTGACGACACGCTGGTGCTAGCACAGGGGGGGTCGCACGAGGCGGCGGCCGACAATATGACACGCGGGGTTGCGATAGTCGTTGAGAGGATCCGGCAGCTGGGTCTCGAGGTGGCACTTCACAAGTCCGAAGCAATGTGCTTCTATGGGCGTGGGAATGTGCCACCGTCGGGATCGCAGCTAACGGTGGGAGGGGTTCCCATCGGCGTCGAGTGTACTTTGAAGTACCTAGGACTCGTCCTCGACAGCCGGTGGAACTTCGTGGAGCATTTCCGACGTTTGGCTCCCAGACTGGAGCGGGCGGCGGCTGCCTTTAGGTGGCTCCTGCCCAATCTGGGGGGCCAAACGCCTCCTGCCGGAGGCTCTATGCGGGGATCGTGCGGTCCATGGCCCTTTACGGGGCCCCGGTGTGGGCGAGTGCTTTGAGGAAGCGGGCCGCCCACTACCTGAACGCGCCCCAAAAGGTGATGGCCGTAAGGCTAGTCCGTGGGTACCGCACGATCTCCCGCGAGGCGGCGAACCTCCTCGCCGGATTGCCGCCGTGGGATCTAGAGGCGATAGTCCTCGCGCGCCTGCATGAATGGCGCGCTGAGGCGCTGCACCGGGGGGTCACTCCGTTGCCGCGGCAAATTGCTGCGCAGCGGACAGACCTTCGGTGCGATCTCATGGCGGCATGGAGACAGCGACTGTCGCAACCCCGTGCAGGGCACGCCACGATAGTGGCGGTAAGTCCCCTCTTTGAGGAGTGGCTGGAGAGGCGCCACGGCGCCCTCACCTTCCGTCTGACGCAGGTACTCACCGGACACGGTTGTTTCGGGAGGTACCTGCACCGAATCAGGCGGGAGGAAACGCCCGGTTGTCACCATTGTGAGGATCGGCCGGAGGACACGGTGGAGCACACCGTGGAGGTGTGTCCCGCTTGGGCGGAGCCCCGCCGTGTTCTCGTAGCGGCGATCGGCGGCGGCGACCTCTCGCGTCCGGCCCTGGTGCAAGCCATGGTCCGGGGCGAGGAGGAATGGGACGCCGTCGCCTCCTTCTGCGAAGCAGTGATGCTAGCGAAGGAGGTGGCGGAACGTGAGAGGGAGAGAACCTCTCGTCCCAGCCGCCGCGGGAGGCGCTCCGGGCGTCGGGGGCCACGTGATGGCTTCCGGCCACCGTAGACGCGGGCCTGTGGACGGTGAGTGATGGGTAAGCTCGCCGTCCGTCCGTCTTATGACGACAACAGGCCGTGTCGACGGCGCGTTCGTGTTCCACGCGCGCCTCAAAGAGATGTCAGCAACACGGAAGGGGCCCACAAGGGCCGACGCCTGTCGAGGCTGCGGGATGTCCGCAAGGGATACCGAGGCCTCGACATGAAGGGCGAAGAAGGAACATGGGTGGTTTTTAGTCAGTAGAAGTCTGACACTCCCTCTCGCTCTGCCCAAGAGCGGGAGGGGTTATTTGATGATTTCCCACCCCCCAAAAAAAAAAAAAAAAAAGGATACGTCACTGAGCTGCGCAGTGCAGATTGCAACTAAATACGTTGACGCTTCTCTAATAGGCCTAAACTTTGAGGGGGCGGGGTTTGGCGCCTACGCATGATTTATGCGAAAAAATTTTTAACTGGGCAGGCGGAAAAGACCGCGACTGTACCCAAACGTTAACTTGATAATAAATTCAAAGGGTCAAACCTCCCAAAATTTTCAATTTAAACCAGCACATCATCACAAAAACTACCTACCACATATTTTCAATTACATTCAAAGAATCCGTACAAAAACTCCGTACGTACAGACGCCAGTACATCAGGCTACTACAATCTGTGAAATAACTTTAATAGACATTAAACTTTATCGCTGAAGCATTAGGTTCAAAGTTGAGTGGGAAAGTTTGACATTTTCTGTTGTCTGTACATGTATCAGTAAGTCATAAGTCGTTCATTTCATTAACATATTGATTGGAACATTCACAGTGGCGAGTGCCCGTCAAAATATTGTAACACGTCAATCGAAAAGTGATGAGAACTTAATATGACTTATCATTATTTTCATTACTTGGAAATAAGCCGATGTGTTCATTTGCGTATATAGGGTAGAAGGGACACCAACGCACATACCGTTTTCAAGTATAAAAAAAAAAAAAACTTTTACTTCAGGTGGGACCCCATATTAAAATAACACGTTACGAGACACGAGATAAATACAAATCCCAACAACAGTTATTTGAAAATTAAAATAAAAACAATGGTGAAAATAAAATAAAATTTATTTGATACATCATTCTGAACATAGAAATTTTTTGATTTTGATATTTGTATCCAGACCACCACCAGTATATACCACCACCAGACTACCAGTGTATGACCAGATGTATATGAATGTGGACGAGGCAAAAGGAGTATGTAGGGATCGTAGCAGGTGGCGTTCTGTGGTCTCTGCCTACCACCAAGGGAAAAGGGCGTGAGTTTACATATTTATAAAAAAATCAGCAGTTCTATACATTTTGATAGGATGAACTTACACATACACACAGCTGATTTAAAAAAAATACAGGTGAAAAAAACCTATGTGGACCGCCACATACAATTTCGGGACATCGGCCTTAAAAAAACCCGTTGTGCCATACATTTTGAGAAGGTGCACTTACACACAGCTGATTAAGAAAAAAAACAGCTCGAAATAATCTATGTGGACCGCCACATATAAATTCGGGACATCATCATCAAAAAGGAAGGTGTTTCAAGAACTAGCAGAATTATAAGATGTGCAAATTGTAATAATAAATAAACCAAAGTAATTTGATAGCCTCACACATTATTGTTATTTTATTTGTAAAAATATTTTTATTTCGTAGCCACTGGGCATACAATCTGATATGCTTACTATGGTATCCCCTTTCACACGCTTGTAAGTAGAAAAATAAAACTTCAAGTAAGAAAACAAGTAGACCTACTTTGTAGGATGCATACCAGTGGTAAAAATACCAGTATAAGCCGGCCTCTTATTCTATTAAAACTAAAAACTAAGATAGGCCAGCTCAATATCAATGTGGACATTCTATGGAACAACTAATTGAAGAGCATCATCATAATTTTTCTTCTCTTGTCCCATGCTCTACTTCCATATCCAGCCGTCACGCTATCATTGACTCCATTTTCGTACAATATTCATCATCTTTCTGAACCATCATTTTCTGTTTCAGTTTCTGTATCTTTGCTGCTAGCTGGGTTGTGGAGTTCAGATAGGCAGTCGCTCCATGTAAAATACTGTAATTCAGCTGCATCCGGTTAGACTGGAAGCCGACCCCAACATAGTTGGGAAAAGGCTAGGGAGATGTATTCATCATCTTCCGGTCATTGTCCCTTGTTTCATGGGGTCGGCTCAACATGGTTTTTTCTTCCATTCACCCTAGTCAATCGTCATACTATCATTAACCCTTTTTCCATCATATTTCTTCTTTTCTGTCTTCCTCTCTCTCTCCATTCATCAACATTTATATTATTTTTATATTAACTACCATTAAAATAAAACGTTAAAGAAAATACAAAATGGCTGCCACTAGTTATAAAACTTAATTTTCGGTTGTCTTATCCGGGATTGACCGTATTTTTCATGAAACTTCATTTACACCAGATTAACTTCACAAGTCACGTACTACAAAATACACAAAGAAGGTTTTAATGAAATTCGGCTTCGATTCGCATGGCTTAAGCTTTCCCTCGCCATCAATTTTAAAAAAATAACACAGAACTTTTTGACAGCGAAATATTCAATTTCGATTTATTACACAAGTTTTTTTAGCAGCTCGCAAAGTTTGTTTGTGTCCAATTGTGAGCTTTATGCAGCTGTGTTAAAGGTGTTGATGGGTTATTTGGGTGGTGTATAAGCTTGATAATTCTGGTGTCAGGAAATGTCAGGCGTATCTATTGACAGGTGGAAGGTTCTTCTCGTGTTTTTTGGGCGTAAAAAATGATACCGATGTATTAAATACGCTGTATGATATATTTGTTTTGTAAATTGCCTGCTATCCTGGTAGGTTTTGGTATGGGATAGACAGAAATTAAAGCTATTTACAGTTTACAATAATTTATATGTGAATAAAATTACAAAATAACTTACTAGTATTTTGCACACCATAATAAATTGGAATACAGCTCACATTTATTAAAATGAGAAAACGCTATTTACGAGTAACGTTTATCTTAATAATATAAAGGTACCAGTAGGTGGATACTGGGTAGTTGATGTAAGTATTTTTTAAAGTGCCAGATTGCTTGTAATCTCAAAAGACATATCCATTTCCGTAATTCTCTGCACACAGAGCGACACATAAAGTTATACTATTCCAGTATAACATGGCCCGACTCTGTATAATTTTTTCGTACTTTAAGAGGTCCCCATAAACTGATTGTGTATAGCATGATTACTTATAAAACAGGAAGAGCATCTGGAATATTTCATATTATATTCCCATACCATTGAGATAGTTCCAATTAAAATTACTCAATTAATTACTTAAAGTCTTCAACCAGTTCTTTGCTGTAGTATTAAATGGTTTAACACTTTCATCCGACGTTGATGAAGAGGTATGGACCTTTGTGAACAGGTTCTTTTTGAGTTTTTTTCATTGTTAGGGTTCCGTGCTCCGCGTTGAACTGTCACGGGCATTGCCTACTTGCCTAGATTTTAATAAAGCCCCGTTTTTGTCCTATGACCTTCTCTATTCCCATACTACTGCAATTCCTGAAAGCCATAATCAACAGTGGCGACCACCCGAAAAGCGCCGAGACAATAAAACTCGACGTAGTCCTAGAGAAAAAATTTAACTGCCTTGTATCCCGCAACGAGATTAATCAGAAAAGAATAGCGGAGGAGTATGAAAACATAATTTCCACTTCCCTCCATATCAGCAGAAGACAGAACAAAACAAGGCCAATAGGCACAAAGGGATGTTTACAATTGGAATAAACCAAAATGTCTAGCAATCTATCGTAGGAGATTACCAACCCTGTTCTGATCTACGGAACCTTACGTGAAAATCAATCAACTCGCTCTTAACCAGTTCTAATACTCTATTTGCAGGAAATACCAAAATGTTTACGAGGCTTTTTAATGAGCTGGTTTAGCACTGACTTCCTCAGTAGTTAATTATTAATTATATTGTCGGAGCTTCCTAGAAATAGATTATTTAGGAGTAATCAAAATAAAAATAAAAGTAAAAATAAAAATATAATATAAAAAGAATCATTTATTTAGCTACTAGGTTTTTGCCGCGGCTTCACTGGTGTTAATTTAGAATTTGTCAATCAATTTGCTGTACTCTACTTATAATATAATATTGAACTAGTTAACTTAACACTACTAAAGTTTCTATTTAAAAATGTTGGGGTGGACCACCCTTATCACTTAGGGGTATGAAAAATAGATTACGACCGTTTCTCAGACCTACAGAATAAACAAATTATTACAAAATTTCATATGAATCGGTCAAACCGTTTCCGAGAAGTATGGCAACAAATTTTATGTCTATAGAAGATTAATTTAATCATGACTCGAAAGACACGAGGCGCCATCTATTATCATAAGATCGTTATTGTGAGTTTTCCTCGGGAACAAAACTTTTTTGTCGGGATGAAAAACCTATGCCCGTTTCTGAATTCCTAATAACGTATGTGCAAAATTTCAGAATGGTCGGTTCATTGGTTTAGGCGTGAAAAAGTAACAAACAAACATAGTTTCACATTATTTTATAATATTAGTTAGTATTGACACCGTTAACAATAATTTTGGATACAAATTATTATGATCTGGTTTAGTCACATTGGCTAATTAAATCTATGGCACCTTTGCTAATTATAATTACCTAGTTGGCTGTGAATTTTTGATGGTTTATCACAGGATATTAATTTGTACAAAACAGGAAAATTAAATACAGATAAACGTTTATTACGGCTTGTTTTACATACTTACGATTAAGTGCCTGTTGACTTACTTCGCAAATTCTAATTTGGCACATACAAATTTTGTTACATTTTTTTAATAAATATTTGTTGAGTAGTGGCTATTCGTACATCGTGAAATACCCTTGAAATTAGCCTTGGAATTTTGTAAAATAAACATGAAAATTATGTACCTTTAATTTTTTAAGCAAGTGTGAAAATAAAAAGAACTCAAGATCTACAAAATACTATGAATACGGATAAACTTCACTATGTACTATGAGTTTCTTGCCCGTTTTTCTTCAAAGACATCTTCCATCTTTTTTCCATTCTACGTTTTGGAATGGGCAACTACAGTTTTTTGCCTTGTGCCTGTAGCTTCGCTTATTTGACAACAACAAGTGCCTGTAACGGTCTAATTCAAATAAAAGTTTTGAGTTTAAGTTTACGACTGGTTTTTTGACTTTCAAGCTACTGACTATAATATAAACCCTGATAAAATAAAATTAATTCATAAAACTTTCCTCCTCAGCTACAATCGCATACCCACGCCAATATCGAACCAGTCTCATTAATTCCAGACCGGATAGATGTCGCCACTTATTACCATAAACAGTTCATGGAACCAGGATGACGAGATGATGAAATGATGACTAACTAACAATTCTAGGCACAAAACCAGTTCTTTTGCGGTTCAAGAACAGTTTATAAGACCTCAATCTAAATTGTGTGTGACACACAGGAAATGATAGTGCATCCATTAAATGTTTTTTTGATTTCCTTCGTTTCTAATACACATCCTTCCTATTTGGATATTTTATCTTTGTGATATGACTAATAGGTTTATTTGTCTGTACTTAGTTTTTAATACTTAACATCCTGCGCAAATTTAATGGTAGTGAAAGTCTAATTGCGGAAGGTGGAGAGTCGGGCGTTGTATTTCATTTCAATTGCAATAAGAGAAAGTTTTGTTCAGTCACTAGGTTTGATTCCCAGGTCCAGCAATGTGTTGTTGGGTTTTTCCATGAGGAATCACGGAGTCTGAAGTTGTGCCCCGTTAATGGCAATACGCTCGCCCGTCATTACATGGGACACAAACATAGCTGGCGAAATGTGAATGTTCTAATGAGTACATGTAATCCCCGAAGTAATAGGTAGAGACCTATTACTTCGGGGATTACAGGCGAGATGCTGTGTCAGTTGAATCTTCAGCACTTGTCAGTACCGGTCTTTCTAGAATACTGGAAAATGTGGTGATGGTTTTTTATCTTGCAAAAAACTCAAACGACACGACGAAAAGGCTTTGTATATAAATTCAAAATATTCGCCAGTAAATACGCCAATATAAATACGAGTCTCCTCATAAATAACTTCAGTGTATGGCGCCGATCAATAGATAGGCATCTTATTAATGAATAATTCTATTAATTTATTACAAACAACATACACATAAAGATATAAAAGTTGGTTGACCTGTGACTCCTAAATTGATAAAAATTGTAAAAAAACGAGACCGTCTGACAAATTAAAATATGGTTTTAGGTATTTCTATCTTTATTTTAATGCTGTAATCATAAAACACTTAAAGATAGGCCATAAATGAGATAAGATTAATACAAAACGCAGAAATTAAATGTTTAGTTAAGATCAGAACACACTATGATCGTCATCTGGCTAGCCATTTCCCAACTATGTTTGGGGTCGGCTTCCAGTTCAACCTGATGCATCTGAATATCAGTATTTTACTTATAGCGAATGCCTATCTGACCTCCACAACTCAGTTAGTACTGGGAAATACGATACCCCTACAACAATCAATCACTAATTACTCGTTAATGATGGACCCCTGATAGTTTCAACACAACTTCAACATTTCACAAAACTGTATCGATAATTCATACCCTACTTTATAAATATCCTGTATACATGTAGCTAATGTGTTTTTGTATAATTTATACACGAAACGCCACAAAAGTTTTGACATTAAAATCGCGTTAGCTACCGAATTAAATAGTCGTATTGATGTAAAGTTTTGGTCGGCCTGTTAGGCCGGAATTGATGATTGTGCGTAGGTACGGAATATACATAACGTATTTTATTCATATTTAAGAATCGTAATTAAAATGTAAAATTTACAAAGCAGGCATAACAATTTTAAAATATGTAATCTTACAGATGCCAGCAAATTGAGCTACTTTAATCTAAATAAAATTTCTTGTGACCTTTAACGTCCAATGAATAAAGCCCAAAATATTACAATATTATTATAATTTTTTCGTGGTTTCAAAAAACATGGCGTAACGAACTGGACTCTTATCAAAAAGATTGGACCCATCTTACAGCCAAAGACAAAAACTAAATGAAAAGAATTAAGGGAAGATTTTGCTCTGCAGTGGGACAAAATAATCAGGCTTATTATAAATAATTATTTCGTAATCAAAAACACTTTTAACACCTACGATTTCCATAATATTTAACAAAGTTTTTAGTGGACTTTCGATACAAAATTATTGTAAATCAATTAGCATTAACATTCTGTTTTAAAACAAAATTGGCTTTTAAAATATCACAGGTCTTGTTTGTTCAATATTGAAATGTCAATTTCACTTTGTAGTGTTTATTATTTCAGTGGCAACTTTGCGTTAAATATCTGTTTTTACCCCTAGTTAATACTATTAACTACTAGAAATGATGCATTCTACTGGTTAATAGTGTTGACAAACGTAATATACGTAATAACCCAATAGTTATAATTATACACGCATAGCGCGTCTAGTTCAGGAGTCAGGTTAAAGAAAAGTAAAAAATAATAATGGTTCCTGAAATTGCTATAATTAAGACTTGGGGCACCAAATTATTAATAATGATTTCTTGAAATAGATAATAACAATTATAAATCTAATAAGGTGTTTCTGAGTAAAGGTTATAATTTGTGGCCATTCGAATTTTGTGTCACGGAATCGGGATTCGAGAAAGAGTCTCTGTCTCTACTAGCTGTTGCCCGCCACTTCGTTTGCATAGAAATGTTCTATTTTCAATAAATATGTGTGAAATAAAAATAGGAATTGTAATAAGTATTAAGTAAGAATTGTCTGTCCGTCTAAAAATGTATAATATATAAACTTTGCCATTTAAAATAGATCTAAACTCTATCACGGAGGCAATTAAAATGTAATAAAATCTGAGAAAATACGACAAAACACCCACTCCCGTGTAGGCTAATAAATTATCTAGCCTCTCGCTTACACTTAATAGCCTATGGGCCCCAGTGGTCAAACTTGATGCGAAAATACCGCTGAAGATCTCCTTTTTATCATTTGCTTGCAATGTATTAAGAAAAGTCGTCTGAATTGACGGCACGGTTGGCGCAGTGGCTGAGCGATAGGTCTGCTGCGCTGCGTGTCGCGGGTTCGATTCCCGCACGGAACAAATATTTGTATGGCCTACAGATAGTTGTTTCGGGTCTGGGTGTGTTTGTGTAAGTCAGTTTAAATGTTTGTGAACGCATCCACGATACAGGAGAAATTCCTAGTGTGGGGCAACGTTTTAAAAAAAATAAAAAAAAATTGGTTATTTAACTATATATTTCTGTCTTGGCGTGATTTGATTTAATCTTTGCTTTTTTATGTTTATTTTAAAGGTTAATGAATTATCGTTTTGTCAAAACGAAACAATAATTTCGGGTAGCTTTATATGCTGGCGCCTGTTATGTACAGCAAATTATAATTTTGTCGTGCCACATATAGCCTGACGAGTCACAATCAGTTATTTCTCCATTACGATACCCAGAGGTCCTAAACCTATTCTCATAGACAAACATACTTAATATCTGTCCAGAATACCCGTTCCCTAATCACCATTAAATTAACTTGAAAACAAATTACCAATTATTATGTTAATGAATAAAATTTACATACACGCGTATTTGTTGAAGTCGTGTTACGAATATTTTCCCCTGTCATTAATTAGAATTTATTTTCTGTTGAAAACTGTTTTCAGTACAAACGTTTTTGCCGTATAAAATAAACTTGATGTTTACAATAGTTAATTAACTTTCGTCGCTGAGTGTACCTTCGTACGTACGGTAGTAACAAGGAAAAGTAAATAATTTAGATAAATGTTTTAGTCTTTGCGCAAGAGGAAAGAGGAAAATGTCGTGTGGAAACTTTTCAATATGAATGGAGGGGTATAGAGTAGAGAAAGAGCAAAGACACGATGGATGAACTGTGTTAACGATGATATTGTGGTAAGAAAGGAGATGTCTGATAAAAAAAATACGTGTAAAAGTGTTTGTAAAAACCTATTTGCAAAATAAACATCATTTATCATTATAATATAGAAAACCACGCTGTTGTCATAGTACGTTGACATCTACTTACAAGACTAAATCCATCACATAAAAGCTAATACCCACCCAATTATCGCTTTTATTTATTTCTTACAATAAAGTTCAAGCTTCCTTGACATAACCGATCAATCGTAATTTCTAAGGAAAAAAACAATGAATTCTAAGAAACGTAAATCGTTGTAATCGCTGAGTTATGTACAGTCTGTATCCAGTATTACCTGACCCCTCTTCTCACACTACTTGCCCTCTTTTTCTTAATACGAGGGTTCAGGTAATGCTGGGCACTGACTGTACGAAGTACTTTTTTTTTGTAATTCTGTTCACACTTGACACCTGTTTGACTGGCTGTGGTTTGGCTTTTTTATTTTAGGGTTCCTCAGTTCCGTTGAAATTTATTTTGTGATTACATCCCAACGACTTTTTTAGTAAATCATCATCATCATTTGGAGCCTTCTAATACAGGCATTGTTTGCCTAAATGGGGGCTCCAAACACATTAACATGTAACGTAATACCTAATTAGCACAATAAACTATTTTGTATTTGTATCATCTGCCTAGCCATTTCCTTACTATTTTAGGGTCGGTTTCCAGTTCAACCAGATGCAGCTGAATACCAGTATTTTACATGGAGCGACTGCTTATCTGACCTCCACAACCTTATTATTATTGGGTAATATGATTTTATATGATTTACCTTGGTGAGACTGGTTGTCAGACTTTAGGGTCACTGATTACCTGTAACGATTGCAAAAGATGAAAGCCGGTAACAACGGCAACACTACAAATATACAGCTTGATGTGTCTCTGTTTGTACCAGTAGAGTCGATTTGAGTCCCAATAAGGTTTCAAAAGAGTAGATTTCAAATCTAAACCCGCTCAATCTCTCTTAACGGATAATAAATAATTTTTACGGAACCCGATCCATAATCTCATATCTACCTTCACAACTTATACGTTAAAGTGACGAATCTGATTCGTCACTACTAACCTGTTTAACAAATAAACCATTGTATCGCGTGAGTTTAATTTACGATTTTTGCACTTTCAACTTTGTAATGTATTAATAAAAATAATACAAAAAAATGTACTGACAATACTAAGATCGATGGCCGTTGGTTTTTGTTGTAAGCTTCATTTTTGAATTTCGGATAAAATAATCAAAACGAATTTTTGCACGTAGGTACAGTCACCAGCACTCAGCAATGTTCAGATTATGTTTACACTCAGCAATGTTCAGATTATGTTTACACTCAGCAATGTTCAGAGATTCAGAGGCAATTGTCGCTTTCTGAATTGATTTCATTTTTATGTTACGTAACGATACTAATATTTTGGAACCCATAAAATATTATCATAAAGTAAATCATACAAAATTACAATCGTTATTTCATGGGAAATTCGCGTTTGAACTTTGCCAAGTCGACATATTTTTGCTCGTGACTGTACTGATGTTACA